>CM026213.1:22947307-23542307 GCA_014839995.1 Xenentodon cancila | reverse complement strand
TTGCGCTTGACAGACTGTTTCGGAGCAATATAAAACTTGATCTGAGGTGAATCAAGTCTCTTGTGGAGTGTGGGTGGGTTGGGAGAAAAGGAAAGTGCTGTAGAGCTGTGACATTCCACAGATGCTTGTTGGGCTTGGCTGGCTATTCTCTAAAAGCTGACCTTCCGTTTAGCTGATCTACACATTCCCAGAACAACAACAAATGTGGCTTCCTCTGAGAAAAAGACTTATCCCATGCCGGCCATTTTCCTTTACTTTAGAGGTACCTCCAATCTGCCTAGTGCATAAATATATTTCACTCATGGCGGCTTGTTATTGTGATCTGGGGGTGTGGAAACATGTTTTGACTGGTCAAGTTCAACTGCAGTGACAGGATGTGCTGGTATGGGCACAGCGTCTGACAAGACATTACAATGCAACATTTTGGTATTCAAGCTTATAACATGCAGCACCGCTCTTTTTTTGTGGAAAGAGCTGGAAGACAGATATCCCTGAATAATTTAATTACAGTTTTAGCTTACATGATTGCTTGCATCATAGCCATAATTCAAAGAAAAACACTGACGACCGAAAGGCACCGCACACTTGTTTTTCATATGAAATGCCACATTGGAGTTGACGGGAGAGAGGAATTTGATATAAAAATGTTATTTGTGCCATGTTGCTTAAAAGAGAAACATAACATAAGAGGGCGGACTGAACAAAAAAAAAAAAAAAAAAAAAAAAGGATGACGCTGGTAAACAGCAGTGAATCAGAGGACACATTTCCAGAGTGATATAATCTTCCCTACTGTCTGGCCACCTGACTGCTGGGAAACAACAGCACTGCCTCCTGCCAGAATGACACAAACGCCAAAATGCACAAGGCATGCAGAGACACACCAGATAAAGCTCCAGCGCACATTTTACACAGACGAGAAAACCCTCGACTAAAACTCTTAAGCCCAGCACTTTCACACATGCAGAGCTCTATTACTTCGAATTGATTTCCCCCTGCCACAAAAGGAGGGGAGGCTGAGCCTTTTATACATGTCAGATTAAACTTGGAAGGGAAAGAAATGGGAAGAGACAGAACAACATGTCCATAAAAAGAGGAGGAAACTGATACACTCCAAGTGGATCATGACCATACACAGATAGAGCCAGAGTCAGAGATAATGTTGACACGATCCTAGCAGAAAGTAAGCATCCAGCTCCTTCCCTGTTCAGGACGCAACACACAAAAGGACCCAATCCAGGGTTCTACAAAGGTGCCTGCCGTCACACAAGAACTCAGTGTCTCAATTTGAGCCAGATACCTTTGCTCTTCTTTATTATTAAAGAAAAAAAAAAAAACAATAAAAAAATAAAAAAAAAACACCATTTATGTTTATTGGCACATTAACCCTTTGCAACTGTGTGCAGCATTTGTGAAAGAAGAAGTAAATTATTGGAATGTTATGTGCTTTAGATTACTAAAAACACACTTGTCAAAATCAAAACAATGAATGCAAAATTAACTGCAAAAAGATATACTATAATCCCAATGTAAATATCTCTGCAATATTGATATGTAAAACACTAATTATAAGCCTGATCATTAAATTATCATGACATAAGTAATTCAAGTTGTAATGAAAAAGATTTATTATTCAGAGCCATGAGCAATTAGCCAGCCTGATCCAGGATTAAAGCTGAGCTTCTGCATTTAACTTAGATAAGCCCCACTGCCCCTTCTTTTTAATTAATTAAAAAAAACATAAATAAATAAATTGACCACATACTGCTATTATATGACTTTCATTTCACACATTCTATACACACGTGTGACTAAATGTCACAGCCAAGACTAGTTGGGAAGAAACATATGAAAGAAAAACTACTGTGTCAAAGTTCACCAAGCATGGTGGTGAAGCAGAGAGCCGGTCCAGATGACTTGCTTTGAAATCTTGAAATGAGGAATTGGCCTTGAAGTTAGAGTTGCTCTTTGTTACCATAAAGTGGAAGAGATAAATTGTTAATGTAGTGGACATGGCAGTTCAGATCAACTATTACACTGGCCACACTCAAATACTGAATCCAACAGGTTTTCATGGCTCTTCAGAGGAAGAAACGTTCTCCACAATTGGCTTTTCTAGAAAAAAAAAAGGGAACTATCAAAAACCTCACCTGAACTGAGCAGTTTAAAACTACAACCGCCTTTCCTTCTAAAACAGCTTCTGATAAATGGCTTTATATCACTCTGCTTAGATTAATACAAAAGTGTTGCATGAACAGATGTGCTCTTAATGTCTTGGCTGACAATTCAATCAAAGTTTCCCTGAATTTTTTAGGCTAGTTTAGGTTACACTGCCATAGTTTACAGTCATGAGGCAAACAGTCTAAAAACACAAAAAGGATTAGCTTTAAGTACAACCACCCGTCTGTGATTCTTGTGCTGGTGTCTTTAATCCAGAGGTTCAGTTTCTTAGAAAAGGACAGAGCGAAAGGGAGGGAGACGGACTAGGAGGGAGTGATGCCTGACGGATTAACTATGACGACGTCTTCAGACCTTCATTTGGCCCTGTGCTCTGACACAGCCTCTGGTCACATGGGAGGATGGGAGGAATTGGAGGAATGCAGCGGCTGAGGAGGCAGGAGAGTGAACGGAAAGGAGGGTGGGATGCAGTGGAGGAAATGTTAGGAAACAGGATTCCCTCAATGAACAAGGAGCTTTGTCTCCGCTGGATCCCTGAATTCAATGCCTATACCACTATGGTTTTATAAATAAGGAGAACAACACCTGTTAACTTCAGTAATGGGAGATTAGTTCTTTGTCCTTGCAGGGCCTCTGGTTGGCATTAAATGAAATAAGGAAAGTACTTAGGCTGGATATTACTGAATAATTACACAAGGAGCTTCTCGCTTGAAATATTCTAATTATGTTGTTCACTGCACACGGTGTCATATACCACTAATTTGTGGTATTCATCAACAAAAAGTGTTTGCTTGTTTTTTTTTGAAAAAGTAACTTGTGTACATTATGTTTAAATTAAAGCCTCCACTTAAAAATAGTAAATCGCTTTGGCGATGGGCAAAAAAAGAAAAAAAGGTAACTGAACAAAATATATACATATACATTGTAATTGTGCAGCAGTGAAGTCAAGTAGAAATGAAAAGCACTGGTTCTTTTCACTAAGAACCATATTTATCTTCTGGACAGGATATCTCAGGGAACCTGATCTATCCAGAGTGCCAGGTCACATGGTCTTATACCCCAGTCTCCGTAGAGGCCATGTTGCTAGAGAGACTGATGAAGTATAAGCGAGAGCAGGGGGTAGGGGCATGATTTGAGGGTTGGGTATTAAGGAGAGGTGTTGAGTTGTCCTGTATGTCTATATCAGAGCAGCTGGTGTGTTTGCACAGTTGCATACAGCATGTTATGTAAGCAGCTTGTTTTGACTTACTTTCTTCTGCCTTATACAAGTTGTTCTGATGAAAACCTTATGTGCCAACTCCATGACTGCCCTCGACGTGGGGTGGTTTGCGTGCCAATTGTTGACAAGCATGTTTGTTTGCCCATATCCCTGCGTGTTTGTGTTGTGCTGGGAGCATGGGGGGAAGAGAATAAATTTAGAACTTTAGCCCCAGACTGGAGGCAGTGGCCCTTTATCCTGCACTGTCCTACTTATCAGAGTGCTGCTCTCTGCTTCCGCCTGCCAGCAGTACTCACGCATTCACCTCCTAACACTGGCCAAAACAACAGAGGAAGAACGTGTGCCATCAACAAGGCCCTTTGTTGTAGGGAAAATGCACACATCTGCAAGTGATCACGCAGCCATGTTTGTGAATGTGCAGGTATGCTTTGTATTCATTCATAATCATTCACTCTTGTAATATAAGCTTCTGCAGCATGGCCTTATTTCATAACAGCTTGATTTATTATCAAACAGCAAGAGCAAAAGGAACAACAAAATACACACAGATTGCTTCTCCACCATTTCTTAAATTTAAGACTTCCCTGATTGCACAGCAGTTGGAATCTGCAAATCTTGTAAATGCTGCTTTAAATACACAACAGTTAAGCCGATAAAAATAAATAAATAAATAAAAAAATCAAATAAAAAAAGTAAATCTCTTCTCTCCTGATCAAATTGAAACATCAAAGCAAGCAGGATTTAATGTTGCTCTGATTTTCCTTAATGCATCCATTTAGGATGAAGACAAGGATTTGGACCGCCTGAAGCTGACCATTAGACCATGAGCATCCTGCTTCCCCTTGGAAACATACGATCCCAGGGTGCATTTTCCTGCTGCCATGACGACCAAGAGGAGCTCTCCCTTTCTCACCCCTTTCCTCCTTCCCTTGTGTTTTCTCCAGCTCTTTCACCGTCTCCCCTGAAGGCAGTGTACCTAACAGTGTGCTGTTCACAGAAAACCACCAGGCTGCACAAGTTGGAGCCGCCTGTCCTCCAGACAAAGAGAATTACTGGCAGCTGTATCAACACATAGTGTTGCATAGTTCACATGGAAACAAAGGTTTTTGACCAATCTGCACTGGTTTAAGTAAAGGAGCACCATAAAAATGGTCAAATTACTGACTTCTAACAATCTTGACGTATTTGTTCTTCTAGCAAGCACATAAAAAAGAGCATCTGGAGGAATCATACGCCTGATTACACAACCACCTCCATATGTGGAGGAAAAAAAACAAGTTGAGCAACTCCTGGGTATTATATCATTAATGTTTTCAAATCATGAAGATTTTGTTTGCCGTGTACCTTTTACCACAAATAAGAACATGAAAGGGGAGGGGGGCAGAGATGATGTAAGCATTTCAGCACAGGCTGAGGTTTGAGGTTGAGGTGTTGTGGATGTTGTACAGTGTGGTGCCTGATGATCAGTGGGGCGTCCATGATTTCCATAAGCAAACTTGATTGGAGCAGCACATCCAAGAAAATTCTTAATTTATTATCTCGAGCATTTGAATATACATGAGGAAATGCTTTTGAAAGCACAGGCTGATTGATGACTGATACATTCAAAGATGATAAAAATGAATAAATACATGAATAAACTAAATTGTCGCTACAGTTTGAAACTGTCAGTGATGTATTTAAAAGTCCTATTTTCTCCATGCAATAAATCCCACTTGCGCTGTCTGACAAGCTGAAACAGACTGGAGAAAACATTTGACAAAACTGATTGCTTAATAAGGAATATAATCTTCATATTAAATCAGTAATTAACATAACTGTTAGTTGCGATTCCACACTGACACAGATCTATTTGCCTTGAGCAAGTTAGATCTTAAAGCTTTACCCCAGAACCAACTTCTTTTGACATCTTTATCATCTCATTATCTAATAATACATTTCACACTTATGACAAGAGACTTTCAATAATTGTGTGGGAATCCACAACTGAAATGTACATCTTCTTATTACCCTCTAGATTCTAAACTGGGAGGGAAAAAAAGAGAAATGAAAACGTGTTCAGTGGTCACATAAACAATGTCTCGTACAGTTTTCACAGCACAATAAGAAAATGACTTCCCACAACTTCCCATCCAACTCCCAACTGAATCAACTAGTGAAAATATATGTTTAACACTAACTTATGGCTTGACATAAACTCTAGTCTCATAAGTAAACGTTCAGAGATTAAACCCTTCATTCACCACTGTTTCTCATTTATGCTCCTCATCAGTCTACAGTGACTTCCTGAAGACTATCTAAGAAGACAAGGATGATTGCACTCCCTGTTTGGCATTATTTTGTCCAACAGAAATAAACACCATCACTACTTGAGGGATAAAACAGCATGCATGGATACACAGTTTTGTGCTACTTTGACTGTCGAAATCCCAGCGTGGCTGTGGCAAAGTGGATCACACAAAAGGAGAGAGAGGAAAAACATCCTTGACAACAACAGAGATTTGGGGTGGTTGCACCACTATTTATAACCTGCCCAGTCTGCTCTGTGGCAGCAGAGGGGGGTGGAGGGAAGGGTAGAGCCAGAGAGTGCAGAGGGTGAGGCAGAAAAGCAGAAACACAGACGGAGGGTGGCCTGTGAATTTTAGAGCAGGAAAAGAAAGGGGGAAAAAAAAAAAAAAAAAAAAAAAAGACTATCCTCTTATCCCCCCCCCCCCCCCCCGACAATGGTCCTTTGTGATCAACACACTGGTTAAAGGGCAATTAAAAATGCATATATATAGCTTAGAAGTGTCCCAATTTAATATTCAGCTCTACTTTGTTTTATATTTCTAATTAGTACGATCTATCACAATTATCCTAAGAGATACAAGCCACTGTTTACAAATGCAAGGCCACGAAAGAATTGGCAGTAAACCTGCCAACTTTGTCTCCGTCCACAGACATCATTAGTGATAAAGACGCACTGACAACTGAAAAAAGAGAAAAGAAAAAAAAAAGGTTTTCTCCTCATTACAATGAGAACTCATCTGCAAATTAGCAAGTGTGTACAGAAACAAGTCTGTGTGATAATGTGGCCCACACAATCGTCTGGCTGGGAAAAATCTGGCTGCACAAATGCAAAAACACAGTGACAGACACACACACACACACACACACACACACACACACACACACACACACACACACACACACACACACACACACACACACACACACGCCAACTGAAAAGTTAAGAGACTTGTTCAACTCTAGTTTTACCCCCACCTCTGTTAGGAGGTGTTATATAAGATCGCTTTCTGTTACATTTATACAAGCATTAAACCTGCAGCATGTTACACGAGAATTGTGATTTCCAAAACAAAATCTAAGTCAGCGTCCTATCTGAGCTCTGCGACCATTGCAGAGTATAGAAACCAGGTGACAGGAGTCAAGAGAGAATGCACACTGAAAAACTGCTATGGCCACAATTTCCTCACGGGCCGACTGCTCAATCTGATATCAATAAACCCAGACACTGACCACAAGAAATCCAGCTCAGCAGATGGTGACAAGAAGGAAGATGCCTCAGCTGCACAGACTTCGAGCAAGAGGTGAGTTATGAAGCAGGCAGTTCCAATACAGCAACACATCTGGTCTTTTTAAAACAAATATCACAACTGTTGCATAGCACACAATATAAAAATCTTCAGACATAATCTGCAGGATGGGAGTCGGCCGCTTTCATTTTTCTACCCCCCAGTTCACAACTGAACTGACGGGCACACAAAATGAGCAAACAAAAACCTAATCTAATCAATAGTCAGAACTGATGACATAAAATGCATGCACACACAAATCAACCAGTAATTATTTTGCAGTCTGACTGTTTTCAGCTCAATAAGCCACATCTGGAGAGCACCAGTCACATATCAAATATACACAAGCCACAGGATGGTTCACACCACAGCCCGGACCATTACATCGCAGCTTATGAATGAACAACTGTCGATCTGCAAGTGATACCCACTTATGAGAATGTCTGAATCTGAACATGGGGGGGATTACCACCCCCCCATATTGATCAAGCACCACAATAGTCATATTAGACTGATTGCAACTCAAAAACTCTGGGTCAGGCAGCCTATATCTTCCCTCTCTGTCTCTCCCACTGTTCCCCTTGACGCTGCTGTTTGTTACCATCTTAAATAAATCAGATATATTACTCCCAGTCACGTGCCACAGCAACAGAAACAAGTGGAAAATGTTTGTTTAGCATCCATGCTTTATTTAATCCTGGCTGAATAAACCAGTCAGGGACCATAGGCACAGGGACTTGTTGCTGACTGTGGACTGCAAAGTAGAAGAACGCTACCATCTTTAGATTGTTAAAACACCATAATGCTTTGTCAAGTGTGCACTAGGGAAGGAATATTGCGACTTCCAGGGCAACATGCGAATGCACAGCTCAGGAGCAGAGGCGGGACGAAGAGGGGATGTCCAGCACATTTTTATAATGCAATTGAATAATTTTATAATACGACTTAAGACAGTTCATTAAAAAGGTTTTGAATGCTGTCAATTGTTTTTTTTCTATCCAGAAACAACAAGTGTTCAAATCATGGAGTTGCTTTGGTTGATCTCAAATTTTTGCATGAGTCACATCTCTCCACAGCTTCCGTTAGCTGCACCAGTCTCAGTATTTTGTCTAGATAAAGTTCATTTAAATAAACCATATCTGTGACACTTTTAGCATCTTGTTTAAGTGACAGTTTTAGGTTTCAGCTTGACAGAAATGGAACAACTCATGCTTATACTAATTCTAAAAAAAAATCAGTTTTAAGCTCCTTTTAGACATTCACAGCTTTCCATTAATAGGATGGCGTTGGTTCAGTTGTGGGTCACTTTCCACATGGCACAAGTCTGATGTACTGTACATTAACAGAGATGCATTGCAGCTTTGGCTTATTTTGACACAATCTGTTCAGAAGAATTCGACAGACAGTAATATTGAATAATTAAACCCTCTTTCAAATCTTTTCTTCCTCTATATTTTTACCTACAAATACATAAATAGGTGTGGTTCCAGGTTTTTCAAAAGCATCCAAAACGTATGAATGAGAAAACTGATCAAAAATATTTTAAATGCCACTTCTGCTCTCCATCCGTTTTTATATCAATCATTCAATTGCTCCACTGTAGTGTTTAACACAAACGTGTTTGCTAGTTTGATAAAAGCTTTTATGTCAAAGCCACAAGGTGTTATGAGAAAACTGTAAAACTATAGAAATTTAGTGTTTTTGGATGGTGCTGGGGCCTCTTCTCGAGCATAAATGGTGCCAATGGAGACTGTGCTAAGCTGAAGTAAAAAATAATGTGATAACTGCTGTGGTGCTACTGCAGCTCAAAACAAACCATTTTCAGGAGCTTCTCTCCACTATCACTACATTCGACACAATTATTGCATTTCTTGGCACACTAATATGAATTAGGTTGATGTGACATGTGTTTATTATAAATAAAAAAAAACATGCAGTTCATCCAGATGGCAAGTAGTATGCACATGAGACTTTCTGGCCATCGCTACAAAAAGAAACAGGAAATTCCTGATGCAATCAGCAGTATTAAACATCTGCCTCGACCCGAAAGAGTCGTATGAAAAGAACCCATGAATTGAAAGTGTTGGGTTTTTTTTGCCTACACAATGAATAAGACATTCATTTTAACCCTGTTCATACAGTACAGCCTGCAATGCTGCACCAGGCCACGTCATTGCGCAAAAAAAACCAACAAAAAACAAAAAAAAAAAAAAAAAAAACAGAGCTGAAAGAGTAGGAATAATACCTTCTTCCACAGTGGAAGGTACAAGACCGGGATTTTGTAACAACAAAGAAATCTGGACAGCTACAGAGAGCAAGCAGTGCCAATGTACCTCTTGTTGATGGGCTTCTCATCCTTCTCGTAGGGTTTGACAAACCATTTTCCGATGCGAACAAAGCTACGATTCATGAGGCAGCGCTCCAGCAGGTTGTGGATAGCTTTGAACAGCAAAGTGCGACACTCATAGGAGAGGCCGTTCTCCCACAGACCATTATCCTCAGCTGAAAAAAAGAAAACGCAAAGATAGACGTGTGTGAATGGAAAAGGAAAGCTTTAACAGTGATCATGCCATCCCCCCCCCCACATTTATTACATCAATAAGAACTTTTCACAGCCAATTAATGTCAGTCTTGAGAGCACAAAAAAAATAATAAATAAAAATAAAAATTGTATGCAGTGACAGTGTTGGATGTTGCTGCAAAGACCAGTCTTGTACGTGATCAGATGGCACATTCACTAATGAGGCTATTCATCTGTGTTTACTGACGGTATGACACATGGGAGCACCAACTGCCTATTGTCATGTTTGACTATTTAAAAAAAAAGAAAAAAAGTCCTCTGCTAAATAAAATAACCATTTATGCATTTCATGCCCCATTTCTGGGAATGGCTGTGGTTATGAAAAAATGTAACAAAAAATGTACATTACTAACAGTGCCCAAAGAACACAGATAAAGTTCAGAGAGTTTATATTTCAACATACCAAAGCACACAACCAAATTTTTTTTTTCTGGGGCAATCTGTAAAGTGTGACTTTTAGTACATTTTAATACCAAAATTCTACATTTCCTGCAATGCAAAGCAGCAAATCTAACATTGACATTACGAGAAAATAGCAAGCAGGTCATGTAAACGAAAACAAGAGTGTGCTCACTGAGACGGAGAGAAAAGCCTAGCAGAAACCTGCTGTTGCCTGCTTTTAGACTGTTGAAGTTTCAGATGCTTTCTGCTTCTCTGCACCGGTGAAGAGTACAGAATACTCTAAATCCCTGTTTCCACTGAGCGGTTTGGTCCGGGCCGGTACAGTTCGTAAACGTTACAATGATCCATTCAATTCAGGTGAGTGTTCCCACTGCAAGTTGGACCATCACTGGGCATGCAGGGTTTAGTCCAAATGTCTACCATGGCGTCATATGACAACAAATGTGATGCTACAAACCAATGGAGGTCATCCAGCAGGTCGTTTTTGTTCTGCTTGGCTTTTGGTTCTCTGTATGTACAATACATGCCACATTGTATGAGAGAAAGTTCCGGGCAGCGAAGAGAAAAACAGCCAAAAAGAGAAGAACACTTCTGGCGTTGATGGAACGGCAACTTGGTGTTCAAGTTGGTGTCATGGGCAGTGACGTTTTTCTGTCTGCCAATCAACGGATTGTGTCGTCCGATACCAGTAGCTCCGCCCCAACTGTGCTATTTTCCTTTGGACCTACAGCCGAAGGGGGCCCAAAAATGGCTTGGTTTGGTTGTATGGGGCCCTTTTCTAACAAAAACACACAAAATAGCATACCCGAATGTACCGACCCAGGCCAAAACGCTCAGTGGAAACGAGGCTCAAGTGCAGACCGTAGACCCCTTAAACTACCAATGGGGGGGAGGAGATCATTTTCTTTTCTGTTAAAGGCAATATGCTCAAAGATTTCCAGATGGTCAGAAATGACTTATGTGTATTTAGTGTATACTATGAATACTTTTGACCATATCTGATGGGATTAAATGCTTCCTGTGATGTCCCTGCTCTTCCATCTGAGTTTCAGCCCTTTCATCAACAGTGATACTAAAAGATGAAAATGAAATGCTTCAACAGAAAGAGAGAATGTCAGCTGAAGACTTGTCATAACTACAAACACTGCAAATAACTGAAGATCCTCCAACAATGTACTATGCTGCAAAAGCCTCACAGTCTCGCAGATAAAAGCCAGCAAACAAGACACTGCCAAACTCCAAGTGCAATTTGCACGTTTGCATGTCTGTTCTGTTTAAATTGCAGGACTAAAATTACCTGCAGCCTTGTTCACACTGAAATGAAGCAACTCATCTACGAAATGATGGTGAGCTGCTTGGGATAAAGAAGTGTGCCATTGGGCCTGTATCAGACTTGCTTTCTGAATCACATTCTGCACTGGCCTGAATGCTGGTCTAATCTCATTAACAGCCACTGCTCACATCTTACAGCACTTAAGCTCCTCTCAGTCAAGTCTGCAGCAAACATCTCCCCAAGTGTGCTGTCTCTGCATGAGCACAGACAAAACAAATGTGATCCACCGTTTGTGTCAGCCTGCCATGTGCCAGGGTGGCACAATCCACGGGAGAAGTGCGTCAATCAAAATTTTATGGAATGGTTAAGCAAATCCTCAGCTTGCTGTTGATATGAAGATGGGTGAGAGTATTTTAAGTCCAGACAATTTGCATGGTTATTGACACAGGAAATTACACCAGTTCCCCTCTCTGAATGGGAGACTTCCTATTCAGAGAGAGGAACTACCTGTGCCATCTTAGCAGATATAAAAAGCCATTTTAAAAAATAAATAGTAAAAATAGACTTATACAACTACTTTTTTTGTTTTGTTTTAGGTTAACCAAGAAGTTAAAAATATTTGCAAAAGGTACAAACATCCCATGAAAAATCAGTATCTTCATTTTAAGAAGAACAATGAAATCCATAACACTACTGAAAAACATTTTAAAAACGGTACAAGTAAATACGGCAACTTCAACTAGCCTTTAAACCATTGCATCCCAAGGAAAAACAACCTCAGGCTAAGTGCCAAGAAAACAAGAGCTACGTGTTCAACAATTTTGAGAGAAACACACCAATTCATCAGGTGTAAACATATCTTGAAGGATAAGATCAGGAACACAGAAGCAGCGCAAAGGCAGGAAAAAGGAAGGAAACAGCAATTTCCCCATTTAAAAATTTACTGTACTTAAAAAAAGATTAAAAGCATCCAAAGCAGAAATGCATGTAATGGGTCAGGAATTATTCAAAAATTATAATTATAAAAAAAAAACAAAAAAACAAGAAAGGCCAAGTTGGGTGACTTCTCGGCTGGTGTAGCCAGCCTGAGAAACATGGCGTGCAAAAGAGCAAAAAGCCAACAGGTAAAGAAAGTTACCACCCTGAAGCATGTTAAGCAAAGGAAAGAGGGTAGGCCAAATTATATGATTTAAGAGAAAAACCAGAGTGTATGATAATGTTTACTGGATGGGGAGAACAGCATGGCTCATGTACTGTATATAAACAAGAGAGACATCAAACCGACAGTTATACCTGCAGCCCTTTAGCCCTCTGCGGCTCCTGTGTGACCTGGAAAAAAAACTTCCCCTAGTTTTACATCAGCTGATTTTCCTTGTCAAGGCCACATCTGCCCCATACGTGGTCCTCCCTCTGTCCTGTTACTCCTCAGTGCTTCCCTCAAGCAATAAGAAGCTCTAAAACAGGCATCTGGTTTACATCAAATGTTCCTAATGACTTCATGTTCACTGTGCAAGGCTTGTTGCAACACTTGCCACCTCAGACGGAAAAGAAAAAGAAAACACTGTAATAAGAATATTTTGTGTACATGTACACAAAATACCGCTAACATTTTTTTAATATCCATCAGCATTACAAAAAAATTGGGGTGGGGGTGGTGGTAAACCAAGCATCTCAGGCAAGTGTGACTCCAGGGCAGATGGGATTCGTAATGGGCTCTCTAAATGACATGTCTGCCAGAATCAAAGCCAACAGCTGTAAAACAGTTTCAGGGGAAAAGAATAACACTAACTCCAAAACACTAGAATCCCTGAACATGTTTGTTGACATTATTGCACTTGTCTGATCAAGCCCCCGAGTAACACCCATTAACCTTCTTTGGGATAAAAAGAACAAATGACTTAGCTCACACACAAGTTAATTCATATCAACCATCTAAACATAAAGCAGCTTATGAAATTTACCTACATTCTCCTCAGATTTAAAAAAAAAAATCCATATGAATGTAATGTCAATTTAACTATTAAAGGCTCATAATGTAGTTCCTATTCCCTCACCAGAGAGCAGGGGTCACAGCAAAGGTATTAATTGGCAAAGCCTAAAAAACACTATATGAAGCAAGGCAATGAATCAAATCCTCACAACTGGAAGCAGAAAATGTACAAACTGTTTCAATTGTAACTTGCTGTATTAAATGTCTAGAAATCCAGCTTGTTGATCTGAGATTCCTCATGTGGGTAGAGGGGGAGTGAATGGTGGGAAATGGGCAGCACAAGGGGTGAAAGATGAGTGGCCTCATTTAGACAAAGATTTATGGGCTCAGGTGATGGCTGTGACACTTTCATGTCTCTCCCTCCTGTGAAGCAGACCCAGATGAGCTGACCTTTATAAGCGCGCTCAGGCTGGAGTAAGGCAGTTTAAAGAGAGTACTCACATCTGCAGCACAGAACGCCAACAAACACCTTTTTCATGGGCACAGCATAAAGACAATTAAAACATGGAACACTGAGGCTGCTCAGTAAGCAAAAAATCTGTAAACCCATGATACTGCCAACCACGGAGGATGTTAAGCAACCACCATAAAAGCAAAAATTTCTTTGCTTTTTTAAAAAAATGCAATTTCTTTTAGCCTTTGTGCCATCATGGTTGCAAACTCCCTCAATCACCTGTGGGTTTTTTCCTCCTCAAAATACATTGTGAAATGTTTAGACCATTGCTATTATAGATAACTCCTGTACTGAAATCAAGTACCTAAATGAAGTAATTTTGAAGTAAATGTGAGATTGCACAGGCTCTTACATCTATTTGTATTGTGCATCTGAATGCTGGCTCTGGCTTCCTCCCAGCACCCAACAGCCAGCCCTACCCCAGACATCCCTGGTCTGATGTTTTAGTCACATTTCTGAACTAATTAGGCAGAGAATATGGCAGGACTGCCACAATTCAGTAGTGACGTTAAGCTGTTCAGCACACCTCCCTCACATGCACAAATTAGTATTATAACAGTATAATTGGAAGAAAGGCTATGGGTGACCAATGTTGGATGACAGATCTGATCTGGAGTGCTGGTCAACTTTATGCAAACAATTGTTGCATGGTACTTCTGGATGGTTAGCAATTAGTTTCAGGACAAAATACATGCCAACAGTGTGAGCATATGGATGATTCATCTTTGATTCACAAAGTGATTCAACTTAAAAATGCACCTTTCCTCTACCATTGTCATGGTATCAAGTAGCAGAATTTGCCTGTTGATCCCTGGACGTATAACAGCAGGGATTGTTTCAGTGCATCTTTGGTGGTGCAGGGCATTAGATGGTAGTTGGCCTTCTGGCTCCAGTATTTCATTGTCTGTCGTACTGCATAGCGCTTCGGTGATTGAGTTTCATGTGGCCTGCAAGTGCACACTGCCTGGGCCTCTTGTCATTTTCGCAGGTTACCACAGGAGGGCCTTGACCTGCAACCAAGTAGGGTGTAACCACTCCCATTGCTTCACAGGCATAGACTGTCCTTCTAGATTTCAATGCCCTCCTATTATTCAGCAGACGTGTAAGTGTGCACATGAAAGCCAGGTGAGGGATTTTTGTTTCTTGACTTATGCTAACCTTAGTCCCAGAAAGCGTCTTACTCCAACACAGGGGCTACTGTCAGTCCATTGAACGTTTCTGCGGCGTTCAACATTGAAAACATTCAATTGTCCCAGTTCTGATTTAAGGAGAACTACAGCCTGCTATCATAGGGCATTTCAGACCCCATGGTTGAAAGGGGATGGAGGAAATAATATTGTTTACTGTACTGCTAATCCACCCAAAATTACTGCAACACAGATAAAACAAAACGCTTTAGAAATTTCATAAAAAAGGTAGAGGAAAAATGATTAGATCCCCAACTGAACTGTTCATCTGTATACAAGCTATTACAGCAGAAGTCAGTCATTAAAGAGAAACATTAATGCCTTGTGATCAACTGTGCTCAGGGGGATTCTACCAGAAAACCAAAAGGTTTTCTATACTCCACCACTTCATCCTATAACTCCTTATCTACAAGGAAACAAAGTGAGAATTCTCTATAAAGTCTCTATTACTAATTAATGAATATTTTTGGAGAGCAAAGGGGGGGGTGAGGTTGTGTGTATGAAGAGGGAGAAGTAAGGGAGACTACACCCATGGGTCATAGCTGCATTCATGGCCAAGTCCCTGCGCTGTGCCAGCCAATGGAGATCAATCAGAGTGTGGGAGAGGGGGGTAGGAGTAGAAAGAAAAGAGGAAAATGGAGGGTGTCTCACAGGCAGGAGATTAACCCTGGAAAATTGATCCCCAAGCACAGAAGCCATTGGCTTCCTCTAGTTTTGCCTCCCAATAGCTGGCCTAGGTTTATCTATTAATCAATCTTTGAATTACACACTGAAGTGCAGAACCATCTTTGAAGAAAAACATCCACCGCCAATCCTAATCCAAGTTTAACCAAGTGCATCTAATTTTCTTTGATGCACATCAACAGACTCCCAAGTCCAGAAAGAAGGGGCAAATAAATCCGAGACATCAATTTAAAGCTTCTGGAGCGATTGTATTCATGTTCACACAAAGTGTAGAGAATTCAAAACTCTGTTTGACTTTCAGTTTGTCCTAGTCAATAATATTTGGAAATTCTAAGGAGCAAGTGGCATTTCTCCTTTCTGAATCCTTGCCTGGGGCATCCACTGAGCTACAGTGTTTACAACGGGCATTACATCATCGCAGGACTGAATTTGTCTCAGTCGTCATGTGTCAGTGCTTCACTCACTGTTCAAAAGAGCATTTATGTCATTACAATCTGGAAAAAGACTGCAAGTGCAGCATCAGACATCCACAACCCAGACACTTTGACATTTTCCTTGGAGATAATGAATCTGTTACAACCAAATATGTTCCAAGGTTTTTATTGTGATGAAAAGAAAGGTCCTTGGGGGGGATGTAATTGCAGTGAACAACCTCAGGCTGATGAAAAAACAAACAGTCACACCAACATCCTATACACGTCTTAAATGACATTTTAAATAACAAGAAAAGAAAAGAGGGAAAAAAAAGGAACCGCATGCAAGTGATAAGTATGTCAAGCAACCAACAAATCAACTTGCTGCCTGATGCTTACTTTATCCTCAAAATGTATTTAACCGCCTGCACACATTTTGTTCTTAAGGCTTTGGAATAAACATTATGATATATACAAGACAACATGTGATGTCTACATATGCATGCACCAGGTCTTAAGAGGTTACCTATCTTCATCTGAAGTGGCTTTAAATCAAATTCTGAAGTTGCTTATTCTACTGTAATAGATAGCTGAAGGTAGTGACTGTCTTATGTCAATCACAAGAAACATGTTACTTTTCCCAGTAAACATGCTGATATTCAAAGCAAAAAAAGGCAACAAGTCAAAGAAAACCAGAGGCTTTACTTTATTGGTCATATCTATGCAATCCATTATCGTCCTCTGATTTTCCTTTAAGTTTGCTTTTAAGGCATATAAAAAGTGAACTCGAATGAGTTAGTAACAGTCTCAGCCATCATATGTGCTGTCTGTTGCCAACAAACATCTGCATTCTAATAGAAGAAGCTTCAAACAGCTTCTCTTGCCAACATGAAAGGAGTTCAATGATTTAAGTTGAAAGATCTTCAAAGAACAGCAAAAAGTTACCCTGACCTGTAAGAAAGTGAAACTTTCATCCAACATGCCCCTCACAGACTACTGATGTATGCCTTTTGGAACTGGATATTTGCCCTGAGGTGCTAGGCAGGGATGCTTTTATTTCACCCTTGATTCAAATGCTCAGAAAAAAGTCACGAGGAAAACAAAAAAGAGAAACTCCATTATTTGCTGCACACTTACAAAGACAATGCCAGAGTATTACTGTCAAAAGTAGCTCATAAATTGCTGCAAAAGTCAACCTTCCACTAACCCACAACTGTTGCCATCTCTCCCCCTACTAATCTCATAAAAATTGTTCATCAAACTGGTAGAGATTTCCAAAGCAATCCTCTCCCACCTCCACCCCCCACCCCCATCATTCCTCCAGCAATCTGAAGAGATTGGCTCCAACACCCAGTAATGAATAGATATGGAGCTTCCAATGACTGGAGTCAAGACACTGCACTGATAACCTGTTCTGGGCGGTAGATGGCTGTCAGTACTTTCTGACCTTCTTCATATTTTATAACATCTGCTTTACTAGTCAAAGGCAGATATAGAGGGGATGTGTTATCCAAATATTGACAAGACATCAGCACTCACATGACTCAGAAAATCTCTTGCTTCCATTGATAAAGATTAGCTGTTAAATTTACTCAAACACACTGGATTGATCTCGCCATTTTAGGGACATAATCAGCTGAGGAGATGGGGAACTAGGAGAGACAGAAGAGAGAAAAGTGGTGTGAAGACCGCCTGGAGAGGAAGCTCATGTGGGACTTCCAAAGCAAAGAGTGAAATATGCCATGGACCAATTACCCTCTCAGAAATCTACGCCTAATTTCTATGCCAAAGAATCTGCAAGAGGAAAAGGCACCCATTTATCTTTCAAGTTGGATGCCCCCGGTCAGGAGAATTTCTTTAAGGGCGAGGACGATGAACAGAGGACCGCATTTGCATAAGAATACATGGCTATACTCAACCACTGAGATGGGGAAAGCAAGCCGTTTAAAATCAGCAATGGAATCCGCTTGTTGGAAATCATTTCTCTGCATAGCCAGGTGAAGATTAGACTTGGTTTTCTTGTTAGTTCGGGCAGGTCAGGTTGTCCAACAGTGAAGAGTGAAGGGGCTTGGTGGTTTTTTCTCTTTACATTACTTCAATGGCGATTAAGAGTTTTAATGTTAAAAGACCCTTTAAGTTTTCCATCCTTCACTACACCCATCTCTCAATCATCCCTTCTCCACTCATCTCCCTTGAGAGAGAGGATTACTGGCACACACAAATGGCACTTGCTCAAAATTAAAAGACTTTCACAGGATGCTAATCTAATGAGGGTGGAAGGGGGTGTGGGGTATGAGCAAGCGCCATTTCAGTTGCTAAAATGAAAGGACAAGAGCGGATTTTCGTGTTTACTGCCAACATTGCACTAAATACTTAAAAAAAAAAAAAGGCTTGGAAAATAGAAAATAAAGCTCCTTGAAATTCACAAGAGACTAGCACCAAAAGGCAGGGAAAAACCATAAGGCTTGTGGAAAACAAAGAGTGTGGCGATCCAAAGGCATCGACAGTTAAGAGCACAGATCAAACTTTTTTAGCCAAAACTAACTAGTATTCATCAACAAGAAAAAGAGCCCATAACATTTTTGTTGTTCATCATTTACCATTCTATCAGCATTTGACACTCATTAGCAGTACAATAACACCAACATCAATTCTCCCGATCAATTCTAGTTAACCATTTTCCAGAAAGTCTGGCCTGGGGACGGGTCAGACCTTTAGCCATTCTGTTATGCAGATTTGAATATTTCCCATCTCTTTGGCAAACCTAGTGGGCCAATTTGATGTTTTTCTTCTCTTACTTTAAAAACTACAAATGTTGCACCAATTTCCTGAAATAAATATTCCTAAAATAAACTTGAAATTACATTTGTTAAATAAAACAAGAAATAGTGTCACATGTTCAACAACATGGGGTTGCCAGTTGGTTACTAGATGCCAAAAACCAAAAAACCAACAGTAAATTGGCCAGATTATCCATCTGCCTCAAGTCCAGATCAAGTCCCACAGGAAATTGTGTCAAAAATTACATAAACAAGACATAAAGCCAGAGCTAGCACATGGCAAGCACAATTTCCTTAATTTTTTTTGTCTTAAAACAGTAAACGTCAATGTTCAATTACTGAATTTTCATCACCTGATACACTAAGCATGTCATGTTTCATCCCCAGAAGCAGCAGTGAACACAAACAGTGGTGTCTCCTAACAGTTTCTAAATATAGATTTGGAAATGGACAGTCCATTAGAGGGCCTGAGCCAACCACTTCAGGTTATTACCAGGACCCGTTAGGCTTGAATGAGCTGCCCATCATAGCCGCCAGCTCCCATTTTGAGTCCACTCCAGGCACAATGCCCCCTAATGAAGGAGGGTCACAGATGGGCTGTGTTTGGCTCAGACTTTAAAGTTCCAATCTAAATGGTAGACTATGTGCGTAAAGATGGTATTTTTCTATCTTCCACCACTAATGTTACTCTTACTCAAGAGTAAAAAGAAACGGGGGGTGGATTCGTTTGCCCGATTTCTGCATGGCTGCTTGTACCCACTCTGCTTTTCACTCCAGTTATGATAGGGCTTAGCACCATCCCCAACACCTTCCTTTCTTATTCATCCTCTGTCAAACAGTGGCACACAACCTCAGCTTTACTTGTTCTACTTCAAACTAAAATGCAAGTTGCATCTTCATCAGTCATGAAGCAATGGATATTCATATACGTTATCCCCTCACCCAAGCACCCAAGTAAAGATAACAGAGCAAGTTTCCAGTGTGTCTCAGAGGACAGGGAAATGCCCTGCAGATCTTGGCACAATCAGTCTAGCATGCTGGATTATCTATCAGCATCAATAGTAAACTCGTGGGCATTAGGAAGGTATCAGATTACACGGAGAACACGTCCCTACGGCTCTCATTTCCAGGGCATCCCTCTGGTGTCTGCCTGACAATCGCTGAGTAAAATCATTTTCACTGTGTGATCAATAACATATTGACACAGTTATCTATGTTCAAGTGTTTCTTTTACAAAAGCTGTTAACTGTCTACACCTCATCCTTTACAACTATCAGTCTTTTACAGCAATATAACCTTGGCTGAATATGAAAAAGGTCTTTTGGTAAGTAGGTGAATTTCACATTCAAAGAACTCCTTTTATTGCTGGAGAAATAATTTACTCTTGCAGTAGCAGGGTAAATTAACTGCTCTTAAAAAAACTGAAACTTTCATCTACCTCGATTATAGCACCGCTGCAAGAACCTGGGGCATTGCTCTTTTGCTTTATCCTGATCTCCATGAAGTAAAGAGAACTTGCCAACACAAATATTCAAATATAAATATTCATTTCTTCTAGCAACATGTGCATGATAAGAGTCTCCTACCTGCAAGTTCATGATGGATGAGATCAGCAAAGTTGGGGTCGTCCCCCCACCAGAAAAGCCAAAGCTCTCTCCGGCCTTGCCGCTGGCTGCGCCGCCACACGCTTAGCACATCGGCCTTCAAGCAACGGCTGAAGCTGCATAGGATGGGGTCCTCCTCTGTCACCGGGAAGAGGATGGGAGCAGAGGTGGGACCCTGCCATACAAACCTCTTCCATTTGATCCCTGTCAAGTCAGCCTGCAAAGGAAGGGAAAGGGGAAGAGAGAGTAAAGAACACTGTTAATGGGAGGAGCAGCTGGTTCAGGATCCACTCAGCATCTTGAAGTAAATGTGTGCTGAACAGCCTTAATTAAATCCTCTGTTCACCCACCACCAACTGCAGTCTAGTACTGCTGTCAAAATTAAAATAAATAAAGCAGGGAGGATAACATGAGGACAGAAAAACAAAACACAGAAAACAAAAAAGGAAATAGTCTTTAAAAATAAATAAATAAATAAATAAATACATAAAATGGCTCAATTGATTTCGTCTGTGATTGACCGTTTACGAGCTTACGGTGCTTCTAATGGCTTCTTGATGCCTGTTCTGAACACAAATTTGTTGAAACTAATGGTGGTAAGGGTGGATTCACCATCTTAATCCCCATTACTGGTGAGTGCTGAGGGAAGATGGTGGTTTGCCTTTTCATAAACAGTCTGGCTTTAATAGAGAACAAAACACCCAAGAAAAAGCCTCATGGGTAGTAAATCACTGGCAGGGTTATTAAGTATTAAAAAAGGACCATTGTGCTCCACTACTGGCTAGCACTGCAGCTAATCAACAAAACGCCGATAGATTACCCATGTCCACCTAAACACGCCAACAAGATGAGAAAACAGGCCTTAGGCATACGTATCCCTTTCACCCAGCAATCTCAGCCCTAGATGCATCCTTGTAGATACTTCAAAGAACTTGTGAGCACATGAAATGAGCATGTTCCAGACATACAGATCTTGTTCATTGACGCCAAGTTAGTCAGTATGTTTACATGCACTAGGAGAAAGTCGAATTATTGCCTTGGTCCAAATGATATTGTTTAAAAGTTTAAAAGGCATGTTTACACCATAGTCAGGCTGTAGTCCAACCGAACTGGAGTTGTTGAAATTGAGCTTTCGGAGCCAGATAACGCAGTTCTAAATCGAGTTATTCCCCCATGTATACGCACACCACGGTTAGCCGAGCTGTTGACTGGCCTGGGACTCCCCCTTCTGGAAGACACGAGACCACGGAAGCGGGAAAAACAAGTCACGGCATGACAACAACACAGTTGCGTGCATCTTACGTGCAACACAATCTGGCTTAGTATGTGCAGAGCTGCTGCATCGTCGGCGTCCATATCTTCACGTGTTGTTGTCCTTCTACGCCTGCTTCTAAATCTGCTGCGTTTGTTTCCTAATTGTTCCAATGCACCTCACTCAACAATTCAATTCCCTGCCTGCGGGTGTCTACTCAAGATTTCTAGGAAACTCCAGTTAAATCTCGATTGCTGCCAATAGCTCAATTTAGACGTGCATGTAACCGTACTGATGAGACATTGCTCTGCAAGTGTTACCAATTATTCCACTACAATTCAGGGTATAATGTAAGTGTAGAGGCACTAAAACAAGTGATCATCTCAGTTTGAGGCTAAACAGAGACCTTTCACCTTAGGGAGACGCTGAGAGATTCGTGGGGCTTTTAGAAATGCAGTGGAGGAGATGGGGACTGTCGAAATACCACTGGGTGGCATCTAATAGAGCAATGGTGGATGGTAACCATTAGTACGCCATAAGATCTACAATGATTAAACAATTCTTTTAACACCTGCATCTGTCCAAATCTAATGAAGAATAAAAAGAAAACATGCAACCAAGCTTCTTGTGTCACAGTTAAGATATACACTCTGTAGATCATCAGTGAGCTCATCCTTAATAAGCAGTAACTGCCAGAAGGCATGAACTAAAACCCTGATCTCAGATGAACAACCTTAACTCAAAAACTGCATCACACACTGATGACAATCTCCAAGGCTCAAAAATTCAAACTAAGTCTGAGTGTAACGGCTGAGCTGTAGCAGTTAGGCTGCTCCTTCCTGCTGGAGTGTGAGAAGACCCACTTTACACCTGTGTCTCGCTCGGAAACATCTGTGCACACAATGGAAAGGGAGGGTGGAAACAACAGTTAACTGTGAAACCAGATCATGAGCTGCACAGACAGGCAATAACAAGATGAACCCCCCCATCACCCCACTGACTACGACCAGTCCCAAGTGGTATTAAGAGCTTCTTTATGTAAAGCATGTTCAGTCCTGGGTTGCCTACTGATTTTAATCACAATTCTCTCATCTGGTAAAGTACTGTAGTTACTCTTCCTTTTTTGACCAATTCATGCTTAAATATCAAAAACTTTTTGAATAATTGAAATGTACATTACTTTTCTCTTTTCTTATTAAAAAAATAAAAAATAAAAAAAATCAGCTGCCTTGTTTGATATATCCATGAAGATACATTCATATAGGGCTGTGGCATAAATTGATTTTATCCTTTAATTCAAATGTATACTTTCGGAAGTATTTAAAAATGAAAAATTATCTTAACTTTAATCTGGCAGAATACGGTACTGCTTCCATGAGCTTTTGGACAGACATTCCACAACGTAGCTGCATGTTCTGTTAAAAATGAAGAATTTCCCCAACAAATGTTTCTAAAAACAGGCAGTTTCTTAAGTCAGCTGAACGTAGTTGGTGTTGGCGATGTCCAACATCGTACAAACCGCTCTCTGCCAGCTGTCTACAGTCTGTAGCAACTAAAAGTGGCCACACGGCTAAATCATCAAAGCATCTCAAACAGGCACACAGCTGAAGTGTGCATCATGCAAACTAACATATCAGCTTCAAACATCTGCCCACGGTGCGTGGCAAATAAAGGAAGCAGCAAGACCCATTTATTCAAGCATCTTAAACAAGTGGTGATAAAAATATGTTGGGTTCACTGCTACCTGCACAAGACCCTCTTAAAACACCCAGGCAACACTAACTGCACCATCTCCTACAGAATCCCATATGATGAGAAGACAACCCAGTGGAAAGGCAGAACAACTGAGATGGCGTTTCACACCACTAAAAACAGAGTGCATTAAAAGTCAAAGACCCTGGGTTCATTTCAATGCTGAATACAATGTGGTTGTGTCTGAGAAACAGATGCATCCTTATTCTGCATTATCATTTGTTTAAATATTTTTTATAAACATCCATTCATGTGGTGTTTTAAAACAGTATATAAGCACCACAGGGTGACCAAAGAGTAATCTAAGAGCAAAGGTTATAAAGAGATTTCAACTGGTCTTAAAAAGGTCAAACTATGGCACCAGTGAACTAAAGTGGACACATTTGGAATGTAATAGCTTGACATTAAGTGAAAAAATGTTCCACAAAGTTAAATGGAGTGTTTAAAGAGACTTCCATGTTAATGCTTTATATTGTGTGTTTTTAAAGTAAACATTTAAAAAGGCAAGTTTATTTCTATTGCACATTTCATGTACAAGACAATTCCAATTGCTTCACATAAAAACATTTTTTCTAAATGCTTCAAAAAAGAAAGAGAGTTTAAAAGCAGAATTAAAGACAGAGATATAAGTCAAAATGAATGAAACAAATGAGGTGCAAGAAATAAAGTTTGTACTGCATTGTGGTGGATTACTGAAATGCAGCAGTAAATAAAAAGCCTTTCAACCTTGACTGGAAGCGGCGTTCCTCAATTCCAGACCTCGGGACCCCTGTCCTGCATGTTTAACGCTGCCTTGCACCAACACACCTGTTTCTAATTTCCTCATTAGCTGGTCATCAAAGTCTGTGCAACTCTGCTGATGACACAGCTACTTGTATCACGGTGTGCTGAAGCAGGGCAGCATCTAAAAATGCAGTAGGACAGTGGGCCCAAGGACCAGAACTGAGAAACACTGACTTAAAGCAATAGGAGTTTCAGCAGCCCCGATGCATTCTGGGAGTTTGTTCCACAGGTGAGGCGCATAAAAGCTGAACGCTGCCTCACCGTGTTTGTTTCTAACTCTGGGTACAGAAAGTAGGCGTGACCCTGACGACCTGAGGGTTCTGGTTGGTTGATAATGGACCAGGAGATCAGAGATGTATTCTGGTCCGAGACCAACAGCAGGATTTTAACATCTATTCTGTGACAGACAGACAGGAAGCCAGTGTGAAGATCTAAGAACTGGAGTTATGTTGTCCAGTCTCCTGATCTCAGTGAGGACTGGCAGAACCAGTCTGAACTATCTGCAGCTGTTTGGTGGATTCTTTTTTTATTTTTTATGGAGAGCCCTGAGAACACCATCAAACCAGTTTCAACTAAATTAGATTTAAGGGCTGTGATTAGTTGTAATCTGTGCTAAAACCATTATAAAATTACATAATTAGCAAGTAAAACCTGTTGACAATGTGGCTTGTCAGCGAAGAGCTTTAGTAAATAAAATTTAACAAAAGAAATTGTGGTATGCTCAAACAGATATTTCAATTAACTCTTGGTGTGGCGTCATGCAAAATGGCAGAATAAATGAAAGCTTACTGACATGAGTCTTGTAAATATCTATAGTGTCTGAAAAGCAACTGGACACACAAGCAAACTGACTCCTGTGGGCAGCGAGAGCTTGACCAGGTTCACTGCTGAGATCAAGCCACAGTTCCAGCAGTCACAGCTAAAATACTGATTAATGTTGCTGATACAGCTGCTGCTGTGCCGTTAACTTGCAGGAGCAGCAGGCTACTCTCCTCATCTTACATTACAGTTCTAGTCATGACCTTTTTTGTGACTGTTTCTGATACCACCAGGACATCCGCATCTATGCTGTAGTTTCTTTGCCAAGAAGGCAACTCGATGGATTATAAATCGCTCCGTCACTGTGGAAAACAGTATTAAACAGGAAAGGTATAACTGAATGCCTCATTCTCACTGCCAACAAGCAGTTATTTGTAAACACACTATTGAAAGTGTTAATTGCTCTGTCCTGACAGAAAAATTATCAAGCAGCCACCTCAATTCTAAATCCCCCCTGCAAAATAAAATAGAAAATAGTAATAAAACCGTAATTAATGGCAGGTGGTGACTGAGAAGGGTGAGGTATTCGACAGAGTTGTGGTGACATGTAAAATGTAGAGCTTGCCATCTAAATTGTGAAAGTCATATCACAGTTTCACTTTTTTATTAACTCTGTTCACCACACTCGATCTTTACTCCACGTAATGGCAGCAGATGCTATATCTAGTCGCAACTCTTCACTGACAACCAGCTCAAGGCTGCGAGGATGTTGAGACAAGGTGGACCCAAAATGAATCTCCCTAGCGTAACCACAGTGAGACTTAGGGTGGAGGAGTTCTGTTCTGGCCTCATCTGACTCAATCCACAGTGAGACTGCCAGACTGCTGAGAAAAGAGATACTCTGGCTGTGAGCCAGTAGAGCTGTTTTTTTGTGTTTTTTTTTTTTAAGGACAAATGTCTGTGCCTGCTGAGATTGTCTGATGTCATCTTCAAAGAAACTATCCTCCTCCTGCAAGACTACAAGCAAAGGTAGAAAGTAAGTAAGCCAAGAGCGGTCACTGGGGATTCATATTGCATCTAATGATTACAACCGTTTGTGTAATCAATTATTCTAAAATAAAAACACCAACTGCCGCCGCAGGAATACTGAAAGTTTGCATTTGTAGAACTGATGGGTGGCAGCACTCCAAGTCTGAAACACGGCAATAAAGTAATAATAAAAAAAAAAAATACGCTTACAAGAGGCAGCAATTTTTCTAAAGGTGCTCTGTCAGCCAGTACGTGGCATTGGTTCTGCCAGGATATCGTCAAACTGATAATGACAATTACAAAAGCATGAATAAAATTTATACTCAAAAGATGACAGCTTGTGTAAAAGAGTGACAGATTTTCTTAACTCCCTACACCTTGGTAGAAGTTCATGAACCCAACCACTTCTGGTTTTCTCTCTTTCCACAACACACAGCAGTACCAGCAGGTCATCAAAGTTCAGTCTGCAGTGTGTGCTTTGCGTCACACAACATCATTGTTCAGGAGTGAGGACGCCAACGTCGCTCCAGCTCTTGCTGTAAAAACACTACAGAAAAAAAAGGAAAGAAAAATACAGCATTCTCTAACCTAAAGTCTAAAGTTCACTTTTTGAATGTGCTTTTTGAAGAAAGGCTTCTTATACAAGATGTTTTGCAGCTGGCCAGCTGGCTACACCATTGGGAATGACAATGGAGTTATATTACATGTATATTAAAATGTCTAAAATGTCATGCAGCTAAAATCTAGAAAGTTTCCCTCAGCCTCCTCACAGTTTATCTCTTCTTAGCTGCAAGAACTATCTTTCTTCTGATTAAAAAGAAAAGGCTGAGGATTAAAACAAACTGTTCGTACGTTGTACTGAACTTGCAGAGAAAGAGCTTTAAACCCAGTCCATCAAAGCTGAAAACATCACTCTACTGCTCCTGATCAACAAAATCTGAGGCAGAGTGCTCTGTCAAGGATAAACATGCCCTCCGCAGTTCTGCAGTTTCTCCTGTCTAAATAAATTAGTTGCAGACAATGTGTGAAAACACTAAGTTCCAAGGAATTCTGTGCATTTCCCTCCAACAATCATACTTCCCAAACTGTGTGCACGAGTGTGTCTCAAACATTTGAACTCTTCTCTCCAGAATGTGTCTTAATAAATACTCAGGTATGTGAACAACAGTTTATAAAATGTCCCAGCAGGGAAAGCGGTTATGGTCATGAGATGTTTTATCCTTCACAAGCCAAATCCAAAATTCACACTGCAGCACTGGCAGGGGGTCTAAGACCAGAGCCACTGGACACAAGCAAGATGTTTTCCAGAGGTGACATATACTTTGAGTGAGATGGCGGGTTATGACCTCTGATTTTGCCAGCTGCTCACCTTCTCCCTGGCAACTTGGGGTACTGGGTCTGAATAGGGAACACTGTGTTCAAACAGCTGCCTTCCTGCCTTTCAAGATATAACACAACAGGTGAAGCTGCTAAAATCATGCCACAGATGCTCCTCTTTCTACTAGTTATCTGTCTCTTTTCCTGCCAGTCACCTCTCTTCCTCCAGATAACGCTGTCAGGAAACGAAGCCAACAAGTGTGTGTTTGCATTTTTGGTTGAGGAAAATGCAAATTCACCTAGTTTCATTTGAGCAAATTAAAATGTGGCTCTTGTTCATTTATTCAATCTCTCAGTGGATGCTCTGGCTAAAGAAAAAGACAATTCATAAATAAAGAAAGAGCGCATAGTAATGTAAGCTGAAATAAACTGTACTTACACTTTGAAGTAATCCCTTTAAACCCCGCTATGAAAAAAAATTTAATTAAGCAACAAGTAGTATCATACTCCAGACACACAGTGTTAGTTTTCTCCCCCTTGGATGGAAGACATCCAGAGAAGAGTGAAGGGGGAGAAAACTACCACAATGTGTTCACATTCTTTCACCATAAAACCCACAAAGCGGAGTCTGTGCAGCAAGTGAGTCATAACAGCAGTGGTGTTATGCTTAGTCTCAGTGAGCAGGAAAATGTCAGCCAGACAGGCACAGCACCACAACTACCAGCCTCTCTCTCGCCTGTCCACTGTAGCCAACGCTGCCTTCAAGAGCTGTCGTAAACATTGTAATTATGAGTTCAGCTCACACAATGGACCCAGAAGAGCAGTATCAAGAGAATGGGGATTTTCTGCAGTGAAATGTTACCTTTAAGGGGGCGGACAGCTTGGAAGCTGTGTCAATTTGTACTAAAAGCAGTGTATGATTTCACTGTATTGTTATTGTACTTCATTTAATGTCAGCATCACCACTCTCACTAATCATTTAACTCCGTAACCCAACTGCACTTCAGATTGGGGCATTTTCTAATCTTGTTGTTTCAGTTTGGTGATGAATTTAATCCGCTAACAATAGTGTACTTTATGAGCTGCATTTCAGCACTTCACATCATCACATTAAGGACTTCCTACTGTGGAGGCATGAGCTTCAAGAGCACATTACACTGCCTGGCTACCATACAAGTGTAGTTAAGCCTGTTGACAAGCCAATTAACTGCAACAACAAACGCACTCTGACCATGTTGTTGGCCAGAGGAGGGACTCATCATGTACACTGTGGCGGCTCGTGTAAACCACTGCTGTGGCTCTTTCTTACTCCACCGCTCCTCATGCACAACCACAGCTGTTTAAGGTGACACTAACCAGCGACGAGTAGTACCACGACAGCATGAGGAGGGAAAAACAACAACAAAAACACATACAAAAAAAAAAGCCGGCTTCATTCCCATTTAGCAGTCAACCTTTTTGTTTGTATTGCCCAGGAATGAATGCCACAGATTATATAATCAGCCTGGAGCCAATGTCCTAGTTGGTGTGAACGCTGGAATATGAAGTCCAAGGAGATTAAGCCGCTCATAAACAATTTAGTCCATTATACAAACGCATTTAAAGGCGTGCCAACAACGACGATGCAAACAGTTAAACTACACTCTCGCTGCCGCGACAACAACACGCTTTTACAGAAAAGACCCGTGTCAACAAGCTGACAGCGTTTCTTCGACAGTTAAAGCACAAACCTCTGTCAGCTTCAAACTTGAAGCGTTAAAGTAAAGTCCGTCAACGGTTCGTTTGCGAGAACCAGAACGCCAGTTAATAGACAAAAGCGACGGAGAGAAAGTGTATAACAACTTCTGGCGTCCCCTCCGCTTCTAACGAGCGGCGTGTTGCATCTGGTCTTGTAAAATGTAGTGAATTAAGCTTTAAAAGCGAGTGCCGTTAACTTCGAGCGCCCTGCGTGCGGACACGAAACGGAAATGCAGCGGAGGAGAAAAGAAATAGGCCAGGCAACGCGCACGGGTCATTTCGGCTAAAAGACAACGCGTTGCCAGGCGAGGTAAAGGATAACGGCGGAGTTGGACAGCTTGTCCCGGCATGATGCGAGCCTGACAGGGCCCGAAGCCTGGCTCCGGAGCCTCCGCGGCTAACGCTAGCCTAGCTCCCGTTCAGCTCGTTAAAAATGGCTGCTTTCCTTTAGTTTTAAATCTCTTACCAGACAGAATAGATTGGAGTGGCAGTCCTCCAAGCTGGCCCCGTTCGGCACGAAACAAGAACTCATCCTTCCTCAGTGACAGATCCAAAGCTCCATCGTTTCACTTCCCGGGGAATAAAGAACAATTTTGCGGATTCGTGCCTTCTGTGGTGTGCAAGCTTAATCAGCGACAGATAATTTTCTGTAACATTTGGCTGGAGGGGAGTTTAATTCAACAACCTTCCGACTGCAGTTTGCTCCGCCGGAGCTGAAAGCGGATAAAAGAGCCTGCGTGGTCTCTATGTGGACATCTCGAAAAGTCCACGGTGCAACCAAATTAGAAAGGAGCGTAAAAAAATGTTCATAAAACAAAAAAGAAAAGGAGAGCAAAGAAGCAACTCTCCCCCTCCCCCTTAGCCCTAAAACGGTCTCCGTTAAGAAAAATAAATAAATAAAAACGTCCCGTCTCACTCCTCCTTCGCAAATTTTAGCGTAAAAACGAAACACATCCTGTCACAGCCCCTCGAAATCTGGCCCCAGCCTACGTTTTTACGATTATTTCGACCATTATTTCAGCCTCGGTTCCTGTTGGTTTCCATTTGAATTCATGGATTCCTTTCTTTAATGGCGGCCACAGGGACAACTCTGCCTTCCACAGCCGATTGGCTCGTTCTCGGTCAAAACTCCGTCAAGCCACAAAGCGACATGTGCACACAAATCACACCGTCGCGGACACTTCCGGGAAAATAAAAGTCTCGACGTGCTTTTCGGGTTTGATGGAAGGGACCTGATGCGTGTGAAGATTTACATGATTTCACCGCCGAAATGACATCTGAAATGAGATGATCCGCTGCAAATGTTCCGCAAATGCCCGCCAGCACGTCTGCGCTCCTCTGGCATGGATCAGCGTGAGGAGCTGGTGGCCACGGCTATGTTTGATTGACATAAGAGGGGCATGTTCCAGTCAGCTTCCCAGGCCTGTTTATCCCAGCCATCTGTGTCGTGGCACTGTGCGGGTCGAGGAAGACCAGGGTTTAAAAAACCTGCAGGTGACATCATGGATGTTCTGTCCAGCAATATCTACAGTTTATGCTTCCGATTCAAGTTGAGTTAACAGTCCAAACCTGGCTAGAAAACCTAATCTGAGCTGATGTGACCTGATCTCGCAGACCAGCGTATTGTGACCATTTGAGGGAAAAACAAGGGAGATTTATAACAAACAAACAAAGAGGACAAATACAACAAATAAGCTCTCAGAAATTATGAATTTATAAATAATAAATTATGACAATTGAAAAAAGAAAAAAAAAACACCTGAAAACCTATTCATAGCCTGCAGGGCTACTGAGTACACTTCTGTTCCCTGAGCAGGTAGACTAAAGGCCATCCTGTCATCAAAAGTTGTACATGGCAAATATGAGCTACCTACTACACAGGTCCAGACTTTGCATGCTCATTATTGAGATGCAGATGCACATTGAAGCTGACCTTGTAGACCCCCCCAAGTCAGTGGTATCAGAAGTGAAAGTTGAGTGTCACTTCTATGAAATAAATGTTCTGTCTGTTTTTACCTCAATCCATAGTATCAGGCCATTTTTCTTTTTTTGACTTTGATATTAGTTGGTGATACTGACAAGATACGCTGTTTTAAGTATTTCTATTTCTAGCAATGCATGTGCAATGGTTGGTAAACAGTTACCTGAAAATACATTATAGTTACCAAATAATGCACTCTGTTTACTGAAATAACATATGTCAGAAAAGGATGTTCACGCACACCATCCCAGGAGGGCGTGTTATTTTGAAAGTCCTCGTACAGGCTTCCGCCTATCGTCGCCGGTACCTTGACCTGTCGTGGTCATGAGGGCTGTAATAACACAAGACTTATAGGTATTGCCGCCGGGCCAGCGCAAGTGGCGCTACTGAGCAACAGATTTTGTTACTAATGATCAAGTTGCTCACTTTCACAGTGCACCACCTAGCGCATGTGATGTTGCACTTGCAATTGAAATGTATATTCAAGATGCACTGATGCGCCTTTTGTTTTCCTTTATTTTAATCAAATACATTAATTTGACAAAAAAAAAGACATGTACAGAATGCACACAATGTAAGTGTTTATTGGGAACAGAAGTATTGAAGTATTGAAATCAAACAAATGAATGTTAATCATGTTGAAATAAGGAGCAAGAGGGCATGTTCAACAGATGGTCAGATTAAACAACATATTTGCAGACAAGACAGAGTTAAAAGATTACAAAAAAGGATATATTGGCATGTGTTTTAAAACCTAGGAATAAACTAACAAAGATGATTTATCTTTAGGAGCTCAAAACACAATCAGACATGAATAATACATTATTTCATATAGATAAGCCTGTAGTCAAATCTTATTTTAATCTGAAGTGAAGAAAGTCAAACATCTTAATACTAACTCTGACCCAGTGGCAGCATTTCTGTCTAAAAGGCTCCGAGTTGCTTTTATGACTGCATTTCACTATCCCTTTATTTTCAGTTTTTTTTTTAAATGTTTGTTTTATCTGAATCAGGTTTTCTGTGCCACGACTGTACGTCTGATCGTCCTGACAGGACGTCCAGATAGAGTTTTCAAGCTGAAAAACTGAACCCGAACAGAACAGGATGAATAAAGACTGGTCTCGCCTGTTCGGAGGAACTTCTCCAGTTGTTCAGCACCGACAGGAGTTTCTCAGGAAAATTACAGAACATAACCTTCAGGATATTAACTGGATTGTTTGTTATTTCTTAACAGCATGTAGAAAATTAGTTGTTTTTTGTTTGTTTGTTTGTTGTTTTGTGTTCAATAGAGATACTCAAAAATGCTAAGTATTTTTAAAAATACATATACATTTTGAATTTAGTTTAATTTTTCATTTATCAATCTTTTAATTTCAAAACAAAGTTGAGGATGTCCAAAGATCAGAAGTCTCAGCTCTCTGGGGTTCGTCCAGATTCAGGTGAGCCGCAGCTTTATTAACTCGTCGTGCTTTGGCTGATATACGTTTCACAGACTTGTTGCAACAAGATCCCAACGAGGCTGACCTGGACAGAATCCCGCGAGCCACATTTCTTCTTAGATCTTGCAAGATATCTGACAAAAATGTCAACTCGTCACACTCCGTTCCCAGCTTGACGCTGTGGACCGAGTCAAAGGTCTGGACCCAGGCAACAGCCTCGGTCAGCCTGAGGCAGACCAGGGGCTCTGTTTCTCTGTGGACCAGTTAGACAGTGGCCTGCGCAGACATACGATTTCAGAAAGATTTTTTATTCTGCAGTCATTTCATAGCCCTGGACAACACATTTCCAGGAGAGAACAAAAGGTTTGGCAGCTCACTTGCGGAGTGAATGTTAGTGCTGTTCATAGTGGGGGATTAAAGTTTGAACTCAGGTCATCCAACACAACTCTCTTCCAATTTTTACTCAAGACACACTCTTAGCCAGACTATTACCCTTTTTATTTCTAAGCGTGAGCACTGCAAGTTTATGAAACATTAATATTTCTTAAGATTTGAGCAAGAGCTTGTTCTTAATTATAATAGAGTGCAAGCTGTCTTTAGTCATAAATTCTGTGGAGACGTCCATGAAAGCAGATTGGCAAGCAAACCCATATTTTTTCTGTTTTACTGTGATTCATTAAGGACTAATTATAGTCCCCTGAGCTCAAATTCCTTAAGCAGTTCTTTTCCTCTATCACAACTGTTTTTGCTTTTTAATCCCCGTTGTTGTTCTAAACTCCTACCTGTAAATATGATGCACACATCTGCCCATGTGCACATAAATCAGAAATATTTTGCTCTATGGCCGGGAGAAGCATAGGCGACATATTCTGTTAGCAACACTTACAGCGAGAACTGGGAAAAACCGGCCATAAAAGAGGTGATGATGGCATGTCCAGAGGCCAGAAAACAGCTGGCTGTTCCTGAAACTCTGATGGACTCATTAAGGTGAAGTAGCCCAAAGAGAGCATGCGAGGAGATTGATTTGTTCCAGAGCTTATCAGGAAGACGTTTCACCAAGATCACTTGCAGAGGGTGGAAAATGTGCACACAGTTCAAGATTTATTTCCATTTCCAACTTGTGGTGCTTATTAACTAATACTGCATGAGTTAAGCATGCATCAAATTTGTTTTTCTGGCTAAAAAAAATGCTTCCAATCAAAGGAAGCATCTTTATCTTGCACGTCAAACACAAGAACTACTCCAGATTTGAACAATACTGTCTGGGATAGATATGATAGCTGTGCACCCGCTTAAACACAGCGGTACAATGCATGACAAGACAATTTACTTGTGCTGTGCAGTCTCAAAGGCTGCAAAAAAAAAAAATCAGCTTCACGTGTTTAATCTAATCCTAAAGGACCGATCAGCTTTTTAAACCTTGAGTCTCCTTGGTATGATAAACAATTGTGGCCTGATAGCATCTTTACAAGAAAGAAAAACACATCTAATAGATGAGCACAGTTGTCTGAGCGTGGTAAGTAATGTGGATGCCAGATTGCTATCATAGCTGTTGATGCGTTTCCCACATTTATCTCCAGCTCCTTTTATCTGTATCCCATACAGCCATTCTGTCACGTATATTCCAACGCAGCAGCCCTCAAAAATATTGGGGAAATGAAAGTGTAGGATAGTTTGAGGTTGGTCCACTGCTCTTTTGACATTTGATTTGTCATGCTCTGTCATCCATGGCAGTCTGCTGTAGGAGCATTTGTCAGATGGCCCGCCTCACTGTTGTGTGACTAAATCTTGTATGACAAAGTGAATAATAAATCTGAGATTTAGTCAAAAAGGGAACATGGGCTGAATGTAATGAAGGCCTGTGGTCAGATAAGACAGAAAACATAAATGTGCTGGTAAGAGAATTTGACTATGTTCCCTTTAGACATGATGAAATTATGAGGTGAGAACAGAGGTCTGGAGATAACATTAGACAGTGGATGAACAAAGGTGCTGCTCCTGAAAGATCTCAGGAATCAGGTGACGCAGAGTGACAAGAAAGGAATGTGAAGTGAAGGGAATGAACTGGAACATCAAGGAACATCCATTTGCTCTAATATATGATCTGACTTTCATTTAAGTCACAGTGCTGAAGCTGATAAACGTTTAGTTAAAACCGCTCCAGTTTTTATTGAACACACCCATTAAACATTCACGGTGCTGGGGGCAAACATGCGTAGCAACAATGGCTTCAAGAAACCGTTTTCAGCAGTTTTGGATTAGATATCCTGGGGGAATCTTTTGACCATCCCTCTTTCCAGAACTGCTTCATCCCAGACACATTTTTAGGATATCTTGTGTGAACTTTTCTCTGTTCTCTTTGTATGAGGTTAAGGTCTGGACTCTGACTCCGAACGGCAGATTTTCTTTTTCTGAAACCATTCTTTGGTGGAGCATTTACTTCCATGCTTCCAGTCGTCTTGCGTCACGGCACTTCTACTAAGCTTCAGCTGGTGGACAGCTATCCTGATGTCATCCTGTAGAGTAAACGTGGGAATTTATTTTCTCTTAAATGATGGTAAATGGTACAGGAAGCAAAACATAATCACGATGCTCCCTCCTCCGTGTTTCACTATTGATATTCCTCCCAATCAATTCAACTTTTGATTCATCAGTCTGCTAAATGTTTTTCCAGTAGAGTTGCAGATTTCCAAGGTATTCCTTAGTGGTTTACCACCCTCTCTCACACATGTGCATTGCTTACTTTTTTATTTTTCTGCCCAAGTGCATAAAACAAAACGTATCTGGAAAGATTAATGAAGAAACAGAAAAATACAGTCTTTAAAAAGAGCAAGTCCTTATTACGTTTAGTTAAATAAATCAAATAATGATGTTTGGCGCTGACTTTAAGGTTGTGAAATGAGAACACACCGAGAGCCACAGCTGTGCCCAAACTGTAGTAACGCTATGTTTTAAAAACTAGTGGGTTGATCTGAAACACAGACACGTGGGACTCACATACCAGTACATGTATTTAGTCATTCTCCCCCCGAGAGAAATCAATCTCTTCAAAGTCTACACTGAGCATTAAAATAATTTTAAGCAGCTATGCAAAACAACTCACATGTTTGTTCTTAAAAAGAGCCAACATGTCATCTTTCAGAAGTCTACAAAGAAATTTATTTTGGAAGCAAAAACAGGCAATAAAATTCACATATATGACAGCAGAACTGATGAGTGCTGATGAAGAAATAATTGGTAAAGTGTAGTAAATCTAACTTGAACCACATAAAATTTGACGACCAGAGAGCCAGGCAATAAAAAGAAGTTGTGCTGTTTCAATGATCAGGCTCTTGTCTGGTTCAGGTTTGGTCATATAGCTGAATTTTTAAGGTCAAAGTAAGTTTTGAGCTGGAGCGTGTTTGTGAAATCATCAGTGGGTCAGTGTGACTTTATGTCAGCAATGCCTTCTCTTTGGCCTCTGTATTTGGTGGTGTAAGCTCACGATGAACAGCTGTTAATATTAACTCAACTGAAAAGGGAGAAATATCCATAGGATGCTCAGGTGGAAAAAATAATAGGCTTATTTATAAGATATTTTCAAAGAAGCAATCATATTCTTGGTAATCCTTGCAGAGAAGGCTCGGCAGCATTCGAATTGCCTGAAAGTGGAAAATCCCAAAACTTTGAAGAAACCTGATCATGAATGAATAATTAAAGACATGGGATGTAATGGGACGGTGAAAGGAATGCTTCAGAGATCTTCTTAGTCCAACTGCCTTACACAGTGGAAACAGTGAGGTAACTGAAGAACTCCACTGGCAGGGAGCTGGACGTGGAAAACGTTCTGCTGGAGGGTTTCTGGGATCTGAAAGTTGTAGGACTCTCTGCAGGGCTAGCGGAGACCCCTGTGCACCACTGCACAGAGGTTCAGTACTGTGCTTTTAAATGTGGGTCCCTTTTTCAGATCTTTCCACCTTCAAGTCTGCCCTGGGAGCTAGGAATAGGCTTTTTCAAAGACTGCAGAAGAAGAGAATGAGCATCTACAGGTCAAAAACCATGGTTCTCTTACAGGGTTGGGGTAAATTGCTGTAACAAATTGAGTTGAAGTATCTAAGAGTTTTCCGTGTGAGTAAACAAGTGATATGAGTATGTCCCTGTTGCGGTGAAGAGAGGGCAGAGCCAATCAGCCAAGTGCTACTGTAGATGTGCTGAGAAAAAAAAAAAAAGAGAGATTTCAGACACAAGCAGGCTAAATTGGTCTCCTCAGGGTTAAATGGCTCACAATAAGAAATAGAGTGAGGAGCTGAGAGTCGAGGAGCTGGCTGGTTTGAGTAGAGCTTCTGAGAAGTGAGGTGTCCTGAGGAATATACAGGTTCTGAGCTAGTGCAATTTTTATTTTAAAGCTGGTGCAACAAAAAAAGGTCGACATAGCTGGAACTTGGCTTTAATGGAAATGGGAACCTCCCAGCTTCTCCCACACAGACATATGTGGAGTAATGCTGTAATTAAGTTTTTCAAACAGCAAAGGAGGAACAGCCCTCTTGTCATTAGCTAGAGATGACATGAGAGCTCTGAGGATGCTGTTCGGTTGGCATGGTTTCCTCACAATCTCCATCTGAGCAGCAGAGCTGGATCACGCTCAAGCGTGCTGAGTGAGGGGTCATGTGCGGCTGATTGTGAACATGAAATACTAATACCAAAAAAGCCTAATGTCCTGTTAAGCACTGAAAGGAAACAAGCCACCGCGGAGGATACAGCATCTTTCTTTGTCAGCAAACACCTGCTCAAATCTAACTGCATGACCTGTTTTGTAAAAGGAACAATGCTCTACCACAAAACCCTCTTCAGAGCAACATCAAACAGTGTTATTCAGAGACAGCTGGTAGAGAGCTCCTGTAGGTTGAGTCACTTCTCTAGTTAAATAGCGTGAAGCGCTTTTCAGCTCAGTTGTTGCAACTAAGCTTTTCTTCTCTGTCTGGGGCGAGGTCTGGCTGAGGTTAGTGCCATGTTCCCTCCCTTGATGGAGCTGAGGGTTAGTTGCTCTGGTGCTGCCACAGCGCACACAGGAACATTCCAGAAACACAAATAAAGCAGTAGCTGTGCCTTTGTTGCAGTGCTGACTAGACAAGAGCCTTTCTGCAGGGTTGCTGCCTTTAAAAAGATGAAGTCGTGCATCCCCGCTGGTAAATGATCTGACACACTTTTTACCGCTGCAGTCTTTTAACAAGCCCTTGTTGTGAAGTCATTGTTGTTATTCCCTCTCCCCTTTCCCGCCTTCTTGGTCCCCCTCCACATCCCACCCTCCCTATCCATTCCCCATGCCTCCTCTCTGTCGTTCAGTGTTGCACACACACATTGCAAGCAGATGGAGAAAAAGGTGTCTATATTGAAGATATTTTCCCCCTTCTTAAGCAGCCTTCCATCCTGCAGAACCAGCATGAGATTAATAAATTCAACATGAATTGAAAGCTAATGAAATGTGCTCCCCCACCTCTCCCTCCTGACTGCCAACCACTGGGAAGAAAGTGGAGCACAGAGCTCCTTAAGATCAGGCAGAGGGAGGGAGAGAATTAGATCATTGTCACAATTACACTATTAAACACAGCAGTCAGGCCAAACCATAAAGCTGGCCTGCTGTCAGGAAAACTGACCTGGCTGACTGGCCAAAGCATGTACGGCATTCCTCTGTGACATGCTGCTTTGTCACTGAAGAAGAGGCAACGCTCACACTGTCAGGCTGGATTTCAGTTTGCACTTTTAGCTAGAATAATAAACAAGCCTCACACTTAGTTTATTGCTGTAATACAATCCTGAATTCTTACACTTAAGTAGGCTTGTGGCCACAGGACGCATGCACAGGTCTGCAGACACTGCAGTTTTCCTCACCATCCATATGGACGGCTACAATTAGATCACAAAACAGAAGCAGAGGAGGAGACAGAGAGAAAGAGAGAGAGTGAGTGAGAGAGAGAGAGCAGGGGACATAGAGAAAGAGCAATGGAGACAATGCAGTTCATTTCAAGGGCATGCTGAATGGCACTTCGTGGGGTGTCTGCAGGGCTGCTGATGCTGTGAAGCATCTCGTGCAGCAGGAGGATAAGCCATGTTTCAGATTTGAGCAGCCCCCAATTTTTTGATTACAGGCTGTGTGTAGAGTGGCAGCAGAGGTTGCCGTCCACACGCTCTCCACTTGCTGAATATTAAAAGAAGCCTGTTTACCTCCCAGTAGTTTCCAGTCATTGTGATATGAACTGACTGACCCATCAGTACTGCAACCAGCACACATATGTTCCCTTGCTTGATGGATACAGCGATAACCTTTACCAAAATGTTATTTCTGTAGGTTCTTATAGGTTACTTTATGTTTGAAACTTTAAAAGGTTACGATACCCCGTGGTATTTTAATGAAATTCAATAGCCTTTATAAGACGCTGTAGAATTCATTGCCTCTGTAAGTGAAGAATTAATCTCAAGTACAGTTTAAAAGCTCTGTTACACCTCTCTCTGTACCTCCACTGGCACTGCAGAGGGAGTTAATAGTACTAGCTGCACTTTTACGGGTGTGTATGAAACTAATGCCTGAACATGCCAAAACGTCTGCTTTTATAGAGGTCTGTACACCTGTTGATCTATTTATCAAGGCCTGATGATTAGTAGCACCTGCAACTTACCTTAAATCCTGTGGAAGCAGTAAAGGAGTACTTAGTAATGTCCACAGGAGTTTCTTTTCTTTATGGTTACACACACACACACACACACACACACACACACACACAAAGGATGAAAAGAGGGGGTACTAAATATGGCACATTAATGCCTATATGAGATTTTTATTTAAAAAAATACGCCTGATAATTTAAAATCTATAAGATCTTTTTTCTATATTCATTCTATTACCGTGTTGCTGCAATAATTTACATTTCTTAAGGGACACAGAAGAATTAATCTATTACATTATTCCATACAAAACAATTATCCAGTACAGCACATGGTTCAGTATTTTACTGAACTGGTCAATATTCAAGAAGGGTGTATATGAACATAATTACTGGTCAATTTACCAAAAAGCAGGGTCCAAGGTCTCCGTGAAAAGTCTCCTTTCAATAGACCACAGGTGTCAGACTCCGGTCCTCGAGGGCCGCTGTCCTGCATGTTTTAGATGTCTCCTCACATCAGCACACCTGACTCTAATTAACAATCATCGTCAGCGTGTCATCAAGGTCTGCAGATGCCTGTCAATGACACAGTCACTTGTATCAGGGTGTGCTGAAGCAGGATAACAGCTAAAACATGCAGGACAGCGGCCCTCGAGGATTGCTGTCCGACACCCCAGCATAGACAGTGATGATAGATGCAGAATCCTCCTCTGCTCAGTGATCAATGGATGGAGATCACTAAATCTGCTCTGAATATGATGAACAGCATAATAATGTCAAAATACAGCCACCAGTACAGTGAGCACTGTAATGCACGCGTATGTTAATGCAAGCGTTAATACTTTGCATAAGTCATTGCTTGCTCAGTAAAGCCAAGCTGGTACTTAAATGCAGGTCATAAGCTGCCAGGAAGACATCCATCTCTGCTGCCAGCTACGGCCGCTTGGCATGAGTGTTTGGACAGACCAGTGTGCATCCATACACAAGAAAATATGTGTGCACATGTGTTTGGAGTCATTATTCACAATGCAATATGTCATAAACACTTTCAACACACTGCACATTGTGAACACTTCCTCAACGCTCATGCATAATGCATGATAGCATCTGTGTCTTATATTTACTCTAAAGAGTGTCGCGTTGTAAGGGGCAATATGGTTGGCATAATGTGTGCAATGAGCCCGGAATATTTTCTGTTCAGGTTTCTTCAAACAGAGGTTCAGTGCATGGTCTTGAATTGTCAGCATTGATCATGGGAACCTGCATTGTTAGACAAGCATAAAAATTCCTGCATGCTTTCCAGCAGTGGTAATTTTCTTTCATTCAGATCTCAAGATCTCTATCTATATCTCTATATCTCTATCTATGTATATATATATATATATATATATATATATATATATATATATATATATATATATATATATATATATATATATATATAGACTGTTTTGTAGTTTATTTGTTTTGTAAATCAGATATGCCCAGGCATGTTATTATGTTGTCATGACGCTACTCGGGGACGACACAGCTGGCTGAGAGCACTTCATTATTTTCTTCATAACTTTGACTGCTCCACTGGCACGGAGATTTAAAGCTGCAGGTTTAACTTCCCACAACAGGTGGAGCAGAACATCACATTATATTTACTGAGCGCACTCTATAAGAGGAGACAGATGATAAAACTTCGCCCTAATCTCTTTGTGCTCAAATTGATTAGAGATAAACATCTGCCACACACAGCATCAACCAAAGAGGGTGTGTGAGGGAGTATTAAACCTTTTTATTGCACTCTTGACACTTACATCCACTGCCCACACATATGCACAAAGTACTCGCATGTATTTAGGCTTTTTTCTCTGTAATTCATGACCTGATGAGTCAGAGATGGTTCAAGTAAACCATGAACAAGACAAGACGTCAAGGGTTTGTTAGCCCTGTGAGGGCTGACTGTGAAACATTTGGTACTTAATTTTCTGAGTCCTCTGCACCACCCAAATTAAAATAATAATTTAAAAAATCTGTATGCAATTAAAAGACAGAGATATTAATTGTGGTGACTGCATCACACTATGTACCCGATGCATCAAATATGATACAAAGAAATAATATCAAATAATAATAATAAAGATATTGATATGTTTGGAATTGTTAACCTTTATGCCACTCTGTTCAGCCCTAACAACTTCATTACAGGGCTCTTAGCTGCCATTTATGCAAGAAAATAAAGGGAAGAATAAACATTATGATGACTATATCCATTGAATCTTGTTTTTTCTTTAACCTCCTGCATGCGTTTTTTGTTTGTTTAATGTCACTGCAAAACTGCAGCTGTTTCTTCATTTGATGGTGCAGATAAAATTAAATTCTGACACACATGGGCTCTCTGTCATAGCAAATTATTCCTCAATAGACATTTGCATGGATTAAAAAGGCAACCCTGCCCTTTGCTGAAGTCAATTCTATTGACAGAAGATGAAAACTCAAGTCATTAGGAAAAAAGCTGCTAAACAAAATTTGACCATTTACTTTAATTAACTAAATGAGCTATTGTACAAATTTATGCTGGGACCAAAGTGTCAATTTTATCAGATGAGCTCACAAGACCAGATACTACAATGTTTTCTAAGATGTCAAAATCTATATGACTGGCAGATGGACAAATCTTTTTCCACATGATGCAAGTTTGGTTAAACTCATAATGATCACAAAATATATCATTTCATTTTCTCATACTCCTGTGACATCCTCTCTGCAATTAAAATGTACAGGTTGTTTAATGTGCAGAAGGTGCAGTTCACTTCACTTCAATTCAATTCAATTCAATTCAATTCAATTCAATTCAATTCAATTCAATTCAATTCAATTCAATTCAATTCAATTCAATTCAATTCAATTCAATTCATTAGTATAGCACCAATTAACAACAATAGTCATCTTGAGGCACTTTACCCAGAAAGCAAATAAGTTAAATGAGGTCCAATTAAGTACAATTCAATCAAATGAATTGTAATTCAGTTAATTCATGTCTTTCCAGTTGAGTCCAGATTCAAAATTCATACAATACCAATTCACTGGCAGATAGCGAGATCATCCCTCAACCATGTGAATTTCAGCAGTAGGCGTCAACCAAATCCATGTAAACGCAACTGAAAAGTCTTTCAGGCTGATCTGATCAGACCGCAAAAACTGTTCTGTAGGAGAGGCTTTTTTTTTTGTTTTTTGTTTTTTTGTTTCAATCACTGTTAATACAATCTCCTTATTTTTCCAGCCATCAGTCACAGTAGGAACCTGCTACCTGCGTTTAGCAGCGTGAACTCCCACTGAGTGACAGTGAGCAGTGAGCCACAGACAAGGCTCGCTGCTTCGACAAATCATTAACCCTTCAAGGAAAAAGAAGTTTTTTTGACACTTGCTATACTTTTCACCTCCTTTTAAAAAAGCGAGGAGCAAGAATCACATAAGTGGGGCAAATAATTTGTGACTAAAAGAAAGATAGACACCCTGATACAGGAAATGTATGTAGAGCTGCACTGATTTAAAAAAACAAGCACAAGCATGAGAGGGCGATCAGATTACACATCAATATATATATATATATATATATATATATATATATATATATATATATATATATATATAAAAGTAATTGTCATTGTCCTAGATTACGTTACTGAATTCTCTACAGTACCTCCATATGACTTCCATGTGCAGTTTTAAATGAAATGTTTTCTTTACATTTACATCATTGCACATTTTGAGATAATGAACTGTGGTGCCAGAGATCAACATTTCCTTTATGTCGATTCGACGATCAGCCTTGTGTTTCCGGCAGCTGTTCAACACATAGGTGGTGAGAGCAGCGGCACTGGAGCTACTGTTACGTCTAAAAACAGCACAGGTTGTAATTTCTCCTCGCTGGATTACTAAGGGTAATGCTGTAGGAGAAATTAATTTTTTGAGTCATTTCCTGTGCACGGCTGGTGTATAATGATGCAAAAATGATGAAAGCTCAAGCTTGTCTCAGGATTAACTCCAAATCCGTAGCATACTGGATGTCCACTTGTGATTTGTAACGGCACATGCGTCTGGATGTCTCTAAAAGCCACTTGCAGTTGTGAGCTCATAAATGCTGCTGTCACAAGTCATCAGTGCTTATCTTGAATGTCACCGACTGTCACACGCACAAACTGCTTTGTAAGTTCTATAATTAGGCTCAGGTACTAATAAGGGTTAGCTGTGCAGGTATGTTTAATATTAGCTGTCACAGATGCTCCAGATGTGGAACATCAGTGGAACATCAGTGGAACATCAGTGGAACATCAGTGGAACATCAGTGTCATGTTTTTGCTTTAACAGGTAACAAAACGAATAGTTAGTGAATATCTAAAATACTCATAGGTTTGATTGGAACTAAACTGACTAGATTGTTGGCTCTTCTCCCCCCCAGGTACCTTCCCCTCTTCCTGAGTTTTTTTTTTTATCCCCATCAAACATATCCTCTCTCTCTCTGCATATCTGTGTGTATGTCTCTCTTTATTGTTTGTCTCATTTGCTCTCCCCTCCACCCTCCCTTTGTCCCCCATTCCCCACTTACAGCTCAGAGGATACCAAGTGAATATCAGGTCAGAGAGTGTGTTTAGAGGGATTTCTGCCGAAAGGAAATACATATTTAATGACATCTGCAACAACCTCGCCCATTCGGCCACCTCCACTTCTCCGGGGGTGGAGGGAGTGATAGGAAGGGACATCAGCCTTCCTATCACTCTCTCCTTACCTACAAAAAGAGTGGGTAGTGGGATGCCAGTCACTGAGGCTTTAGCAGCAGCCACGCACACAAGCTGCAGGGGCATACGTCCAGGCTAAATTAGATTTGCAATGTGCCTTTATTTATTTATTTATTTATTTGCCTTTCAACAACTGATTAGTCTCCCATGGCCCTCAGAGGTTCATGCTAGACTTAGCATTTCAATTCAGCACACATCTAGCTTTATCCTGGAGCCAAATAAGTGTCTGTCTCCAGTGGGAGTTTCAGCCCACAAGAGCGCAACCACTTCTGAGCGTGGTGGAGGGGTGGGTGAGGAAGACAGGAGGGGAGGCAAAGAGAGACGGGAGGTGGAGGGGGAGGCATTGCATACGCGCTCACGAAGATGAAAAATGACAATGGTTGATCGCCGTGAGGGGAACAAGATCTTCTGGCATAGACGGCAATGCAATTACAGCAGACAAACTTGACAACACATAATATCGCTCCCTTTTTAGTGAGCTACACACAGCTGGGGAGGCAGGAAGGCTCTTCTATTCTTCTTCTTCATCTTCTGCTCTCCACAGCACAAGTCCAGAGGCAACAACAGCAGAAGGTGAAGAGGGCGAGGGAGCTGAGGACGGCGATTTGTAACAGGAAAACACCTTACCAGTACATCTTAATGACAGGTGACGAATGAGCCTCAAGTTCAGTTGGGTTATTCCCCCTTCATAAATCAAGACAAACTGCAGACGGGGGTGTATGTAAGAAGATTGGTTTACTCACTGCTCCAGAACAAACCTAAATGACACCAATGAAGCAAGCAATCTAGATCACAGATGTAGGCAGGGGTGGGGTGTGAAATTTCTGCTTGTAAGCACTCCGTCACGGCAGCAGTACCTCACCTTTTATGTCCCACAGAGTTCTGGCCCAAAAACCATTTAAATGCCTGAATTATTACATAAATAGAGAGCTGCCTTCATGATTTTGGCCTTCTATTCTGCGTCTACAGTATTTTCTTTTTTTTTTTTTTTTTTTTTCAATCCATGTATCCCAGAGGAGTCTCTTCTGGATCGCACGGGAATTCTCAATTTGTCTGCCAGCCTATCTAAGGTTGCGGTCATGAACATCTGGGACACACACCACTCTAGTATGTTGAGACTTTAATGACGTTAAAAAAGAGAGCAAAAGCTGGTGATTTAATACCTTTCTTTGTTGGGCCATCTATCCTTCCAGAGTCCCATTTCTACGCCTCCCATTGCACTCTTACCGCGGGCTGTGTTGGATGAGATGGATGCTTTTTACTGGACTTTTCATTTGCCAGTGAGCTTGGCGCAGGAATAATTACCTGTCTTTATGATCAATTACCTGATTACTCACCAGAGACCCAGAAGATGTCTCAGGAACAGAGTCTGGGCCTGGCTGTCGCGGAGGATAGGATCTATGCACATGCAAAATGCAGAATCTATGCACAAAAATGCACATGCATGTACATGATAAAGCCTGCATAAAGAAACAGTACGAATTGTAAACGTAACTGTCACACAGACACCAAGGACACCAGTTTCTATGTTCTCCCTGAAGCGACTGACAGAGTCAAGGACACACTCACAAGGGAACCACTGAAAACACAAGGAAGTCATTATGAACCAGTCTGACACGCATCGCACCTGGGGAGCGCCCCTTTGTGGGGAAAGTAGTCCCAACACTCTTTTTTTTTTTTTTTTTTTTTATGATGAGAAATTATCATCCAATACATAAGATGAGAATAAGCTGTCAGTCAGGCCCTTGATGATATGGTGCCCAGATATGATAACAATGGTGTAAATAAACACTCAGCAAATCAGCTTATGATCAGGCTATACAAGGCCAGAGCAACACTATTCATGAGCCTAACCTCCTAATGCTTATCGGACATATGCATATAGCAGCCTCCTTAAACACACTGACTGACTGGCTACACACACGTAACACACCCCACATAGTAGTCATTTGTCTAATGTTTGTCTGTGAACCAGAGTATGAAGAGGATTTTCACTGACACTGTGAAGGGAGAGGATTTGCTCATGTGCAGTGCAGTTATTTGTTTTGTTGTGATACACCACGCACTCTGTTTCTCTTTATCTATGTTAAATCAACTCTGTTTTTGTAATAAGCTGGCTGGATCTCATAGGAGTTGCAGGTGACACTACCGGTGCATTTGAACACATGTGAGGCTGAAAATTGCCTTCAAACATTTCAACTTAAGTCCACTTTTACATTGAGATTGTTGCAGGAGTTTCAAAGAAGCTGCTAAACAGCATGCAAACCAATAAACAGGTTAAGAATTGGCACTGTACCATTTACCAGGACATTTCTGAGTATTAGTGTACTGTACCTGAAAGTACTGCGAGAGGGAAGCGACCAGAGAAAAGGATGATGGCACTTATCAAAGGACTGCAGGCTGGGCCAGTTTCATGAGGACCTCGAAAAAGAAGTGAGGCACAAGTGTGCAGCATCAACGCATTATCATGATATAGCACAAATATAAATAAATAAACAAAACTAAGACTTTTCTATGAAAAATAAATACAAATGAGGATTCTTTTACTGTAAATGCTAAAGACAATACAAAGCCATCTTTGATGTTGCTGCAGGAGAAGTCACAGGACTGGGTCCATATCTGGCAGAAGTAGCTCGAAACTGCTACCGGCTCATTGGCTTGTTTGTCTGCAGCCGTAACCCCAAATGCACATGTGTACGTGTGCAGGAGGAAGGATGATCAGTCTGCAACAAAAGCTTTTTTTTTTTTGCTTTGCACAAAAGCTACTGCCAGTTGAGTCTTCAGCTTTGGTCATTTGTTGCTGCGCGTCCAGCGAGCGTGGACGAACATGTAATATTTATTTACGGTGCTGCGATGTGGATAGAGATCTTTTCTGACACTGTGCTGAGGTATAGAGACGCAGATCTGCTTTGTTTTGAAAATTATGTTTTGAAAAGGACTAGCATGGATATGGAAGTGATGTATAACAAATCATCCCGCTCCCCAGCTCCTTGTACTCAGAGTTTGACAACTCTCTGACAGGCAGCCTGCTGTCTTGACAGCTGTCACTCTCAGAGATCAGCTAATCTGTGTCTGGTTAACAAACCAACAGGGTATAAGGGCGTCCGTGTCTCTCTTCCATCCACAAAATATCAATAGTGGGCTATGATTGAAGTGACATGCAAATTATTTGTGATGCTTTTTTTTTCTCCTTTCTAGCATCACCCCTGTCAAGATGCCACCCTGGACGGCTGCCCGTGTTCCCGTCTCTGTGGCGGACAGCCGCGCCTGTCACTTCGGCAAAGTCTGACCTGTCGTTATTAATGTTCACTGTCTGGCTTCGGCCAAACAAACTTCCCACTGTCATCGAAGCACCAATTCTCCTCATAATCAGAAAAATTAAAGTGATCACTGCAGGTGGATCGTGGCATTTAAGGAGTAACTAAGGTGTGCTCAGAGGATCATTTGCACAGTAATGCTTTTTTAAGCATCCATGGGCAACACAGAAACAGCCCCCCCACTTAATACTATATATATATTCTTTGAGCCCTTCATCCATCCAGCATTAAAGATACTATAACTAGCAGCATCCACCTCCTGTCCACTGAAACAAAGGATGACAGGCTCAGATTTGCTCATCCATGGAAACAACATAGCCCCTGACTTTTGAGATATGAAAGGATGGTGATAAGTATTATTTTGGAAATAGAGGGTTCCGGTTCTTGAAACAATAATTCAGCCTGACCTTTTTAAGGGATTTTTTTTTTTTTAAATGCGCCCACGTCAGTTCTGCTTGAGGACTGGAAGTTCTAGCTCGTTCTCATGAAGACGTTGCTTTCACACGCAGAAAATGACAAAATCTTTCCAATCCGTTTTTTTTATGTTTCAGCCTGCAATGGCAGCAGACACAAACACACATACAAAAAAAAAATGCCAACCACAGGGTGGAAAATGAGATGCGTTACTAAGTCAGATATTGTGCTCAGTGATTTGTTCTGGATATTTAAGTGAGGCGAAAATGTGTGATTCCAGATTCCTAGAAAGAATTAATCAAAATGAATAAATAATGTCAATTCTTTTTTCTTACAAGAAGACATATGGCACGGTTTGGTAAGTCAGTCACACAGACAAAGCTGCACTCAGGGGCAATCACAGCTATGAATAACTCTGGTGAAAAAATAAAAACAACAACCTTGAAGCCGACTACTTTGATGAGAGACTGGCTGAGTGGCAGGAAAACACAAATACTACTCTACAGCCCTTTCTTCTCCTCTTGTAGATGCCACATTAACATAATATAGTCTGCTTGGATTCCTTCATCTCCGCACAATCATGAGTCCCCATTTAGCGCCGTACACTAGTCAATAAATCCCCAGCAACGGGTCACAGCCACCCTCTATGGCACATAGATATGCCCAAGTTATGATTCAGAGGTTCTCTTATTTTTCTCTATGGGAGAAGCTATTGACCTTTTCTAGTCGCTGCATGCGTCAACGCAAATAGGAACAAAGCAGCAGCTTGGCAGAAAGGCGCTGTGGTCACAGCAGCCTATCATCATTCAGGTTACGTGGAGGGGTAAATCATAGAGGAATTTGGAGCACAGGGAGGGCAGCATGGATATTGTAATGTCGAGAATATCAAAAATGGTGGAGTCAAAGGTGTTATTTAAATGATGTGAGAGCTCACTGAGATGTTTCTGAATGAACAAATACCTGAACTAAAGAAATGCTCCGAGGTGCAGAGAAGCAGAAGCTTCTGTGTGCAGAAGACACAACCACAGCAAACACGCTGCTTCTTCATTTCTGAGGAATTACTGCAACTCAGTCCTGCTTTTATATGTTTGTTTTTTCAATTGATTTGCTTAGATAACATTCTGCCTGGCATGTACAACCCCCTCCCAGTCTTCACAGACTCCTCAATACTCATACGTCTGTACGCTTGTTTGGGCACAGCTGATCAATACTACACCTGCTTCAGTAGAAAGGGTCTGATGACGTTGATGAATTTGAAACATGAATGGAGAAGGAGCCACCGCAACATCAGCCTTCCTCACCATCTAACCCACTAATAACTCTGCACGGCCCTGGTCTGGCACGGCGCATGTTTGATTCCATAGTTCTCAAATTATAGAGCCACGTTTTATAAAGAAATCCACAATCCCCAACCAGAGCTGTCAAAAGCCTGTTGAGTGGGAGGTTACTATTGCTATCCACCGCACAGTAATTACAGATTCATTACTATGCTTTGCTGTGCTCTACCTTTCTGTAATGGGTGTACATTTCCAGGCAGCTCTTTTGATCACACTGCACAGACACACTCGTAAGACAACTTCTGGATGAGGGCTAGAGCATACTGCTTATTTCCTAAATGTTAGCTTCTCTCAGTAGTTTTGAAGTGGTTGGAGGTTTGTTTTCATGTCATGACTACGCTGTTCTCGTAGTGCGCCCTACTATTGGCAGCCTGTTTCAGTCATTCTGGTCATGTTATGACTTTCTCTGTACCTTCTTGAGATCAGCTACTTGGCTTTTTTTTGTTTGTGTTTTGTTAAAAAACTAGATTCTGAAACTTTTTAAAAAAATACACATTTGGATGTCATAACAAAACATTTCTTAAAGGAATATATTAAGTCATTTTTTTTCATTTAAATGTCTATGCCATGCTTTGTTTATAATAGAGGAGCGATCCAATCGCATCTCCCTTGTCAACATGTCTTTGCCACTTTCATGAAGGAAGTCGATCTGGGGGGCTGCTTCAGGACTCAAGACCTGACTCCACCCCTCTAAAAAACTGCATCCTGGTCCATCTTTTTAAATTGGTATTAGAGCTTTGCACCACCCACTTCTGAAAAACACTAAATCCTGCATGATGTGACTTTAAGTAGAGAAACTGAATGAAAACCTGAATAATTTTACTCTGATCTGGATCTGTGACACCACAGTAATCCGAATGGCTCCCTGAATGAATAAGCCTGCTCAAAACCAAGTTACAGACATGCATTTACCGATCAATTTTAGATTAAAAAAATACTGAAGAATACCGCAAATTTTTGCATGTAATATGTCCAATTTTAAACTCAGTTTATGATGAGAAAACACACCAGTAGGACAGTTGTCATTATGCTGTGGAGAAACCGATTGAGCTTTCGAAAGTAAGACCAGATGCCGTAACATCACAATTCCAGATGGGCTGAAGAGGCGACATTAAGGATGCAGGAGAGATGCAAAACATAGAGGATGAGGATGTTTAAGGCAAAAATGGTCAAAATGGGCAATTCAGAAAAGGACTGCAGACAGAGTGGTAAGAGCACAGGAGGAGGGCCTGCAGTGTTCGTTGACAACAGATGATGACATTTATATTACCTGTGACATCATCAGCTAAACTGTTGTGGTTTTAGGATTACCATGGCTGATTGAAAATCTGCCCCAGCAAAAGAGATGGACCCAAAAGTTCCATTAATGTGTAATAATGATAGTAAGTCTAGGTGGAGTAATTCTAATGAATCCTGTGCCGACATGCAGTGTGAGTCACTCTGAGTCACTTTCATGGTGAAGGTGGAGAGGTTCAATTATACAAAGATCTGGGATGAGGGAGGGGGAGCAGGGATTTTGCACTTGTTTGACTGCACGCCTCATGACTTCCTGGGAGCTTTCCGCCTGCATTCATTCCTGACACTGTGAGACGTTAGAGAGAAACTCCCATTAGAAGAGAGGAAGAGAGGGGGGGTCAGGAGAGAAGCAGGGCAGGAGCGAAGGAAATGAGAACAGAGATAGCGAGAGACATGCTGACAGAGAGGGCGAAAATGTGCAAATGTTAGAAGAACAAGAGAAAGAAATCTCACCTCTTTTTAATACCGGGTCATACTGATGAGAGCACTACTAGTTATCTAATTATCAAAGAGTACTTTCATGAAGAGCGAAGTTTGAAGCAAACCCAAACCGCCCTTTTCATCGTAGTTAGACATTTGACACTGTTTTTAGTGTCCCTCTCCTGCCTTTATTCAGTGGCACAAGCTTCATGGTTGAGGATAATTTGAGTTGCCTGTTTGGTCCCTAGAGGCTGGCTGGTAAAACTTTTGACAGTTTCGTAGAATACACCGCTGCATTTCTCCTTGTCATAGGCTGGGTTATATCCTGTTCCTGCTGTCATCAGCGGAGAGGCAGGGGTACATCCTGGACAGGTCACCAGTCCAACACAGGGCCACAAACAGCCATGCATGCTCACTCTCCATCCTACAAATCACCGAAATCAACCTGAGGTTTGATTCAGGAACCTTGTTGCCATGATGCAACAGCATTAACCACCACGACAGTTTGTCACATAGCTATAAATGGAAAATGTGACCATTCAAACGGGCCTTTAAATACCACTAAATTACCAACATCCAAGAGTCAGACTCATCAGTGGTAAACTGATCCACTGAGTGGTGCCTTTCACCTTCTCTGTTTCTCTTTGCCTTCTCTGTCTCTTCTTCACCTCAACCCTCATTTATTAACAATATCCCATAAACTTAATTGTGGTCCATTGTTCTGGTAGTTTTTTGTGCTTGTCTGGCCCTTCTTTTCCTCTTCTGTGCATGTCCTGCGGACCAGAGCCTCAGGAGCTGCTTGCTGACCTGCAGTTCCACCTCTGACCATCCCAGTGTCTGCCTTCACCTGTCTGTGTGGATGTCTGTTGGATGCTTGCTGACACCCCGACCTGCAGTCCTCATCCCCTTGTATCACCGTCTATCCATATATCACCCAGATACACAGAAGCCTAATTGGACTACCAAGGACAGTTACTAATGTATCCTATCTTGTACCTTTGACGGTGTCTCTATGTCTCTATTCTTTCTTATTTCTTGCTCTACCCGGCTGGCCTTCGGCAGGAGGGTCCCCCCTCATGAGCCAGGTCCTGCTCAAGGTTTCTTCCCTCTTAAAGGGGAGTTTTTCCTGCCACTGTTTGGCTTACGTTTTTTCTTCCACTAGGGGAGTTTTTACCTGCCGCTGTTTATGTAATAATTGCTCGGGGGTCATGTTCCGGGTCTCTGGAAAGCGCCTAGAGACAACTTATGTTGTAATAGACGCTATATAAATAAAATTGAATTGAATTGAATTGAATTAAACTAGATATTTAAGAACGTTTGGCCTCGTCTTCCTTCTGCAGCGGACTGGCTGCTCCTGTTGCTGACTCTATATTCAAACTGCTCACACATCTGCAGGGCTGTGAACAATTTGGATCAGGATCCAGTCAGCAAGTCATATTTGATATGTAACTGCAGATATTAAAATATTATCCAGCTCTCTGACCACTGGTGTCCCGTCCCCAGAATCAAGTCGGGTGACTTTTTGATTCTTCTTTAAACACAGAGCATATAAGCATTGACCTGATTACCTGCTGGGTTGAATTATTTAAGAGGTTCGCTTTCCAGCCCTGTGATATCTGTAAACAGCTTTTACTGCAGAAAATGAATACATATGAAATAATATGAATATAAACCTGCTGGTGCATCACAGCCTTCTGGGCCATTTGGTAACAATATATTCTGCATTCAGAGGCAAAACCACTAAAAATCTTGATGGCATCCCAGCAACAGACTTTGAAGTGTTTACATTGCAATAAAACAAGCAAACATGGATTTCATTTTTTAAATTGAACTGAATTAAACAAGAAGAAAAGGGGAAGAAGCATGAAGAAGCATAAAGGCTGTCAAAGAAGTTTAACAACTAAACTAAACAAAGTAACACAGCACAAATGAAACAAAAGAAAAGTCCCAGGAGCATGAAACCGAATTGTTTCAGTATGTGACAGATGTGGCACCAGACTAGGGAGGAGGACCCAGATACAGACTGAACCAGGTTGCAGTTTTACAGGGGTTTATTCAGTTACAAGCAGCATAGTGGGCAGCTTAACAAAACCGAGGGAGAATTTTAGTTCAAAAGGGGAAAAACGGGGTCTTGTGTGTCATATCAAGAGATAAATCAGGCTGAACTAGTTAGCAGAGAGGTATCTGCAGACGGCAGGTGTTTACAGAGAAGGAAAACTGATCGAAAACGGAGCGCAAGTGAAGTGGGTGTGGCAGACGGTTAACAGAAAGCAACGAGAGAGACTGAGGACACCTGGTGGCTGAAACCTGGAACGACAGGATCAAAATGACACCCAATCAGAGCCGGAGTTCAGCTTCTTTATGAAAGTTAGACATAACTTGGACAAGTGGAGTGGTTGGCTTGGTGGAGAGTGAGTGGGTGTTCTTTTTTTTTGGGTGGCTTTCAGGGTGGAACGTGAAGGGGGGGTAAGACTGATTACACAAGCAGCTGCACAAGCATACTCCCCTTGGCACTGTTGGTTCTGCCTGATTATTTAACAGGAGCAACTGGAAGTGGTTGACATGGTTTCATGGGCTTTGTGCAGTGCACACTCCTCAATTATGGATGGGAAAAGTGACACTGTGACAGCTGTAGCTCTCAGGGGGTCGGACAGGGAGGCAAAGTGAGAGACGGCGAGAGAGAGAGTATGCAAGGAGTGATTCTTCCCTCCCTGAGCGGGAAGATATGAGGCAGTCTCCTGCATAGATGTGACACACACACACACACACACACACACACACACACACAACCTTCTTCCTGTTCTTGTTAAATTAAATATGCCCTGAAAATGACGGGAAGGGTGGGGGTAATGAGGAAATTATTCACAGTCCTTGACATGCTTTAAATCAGATTATACTCTCCCCCTACCTCACCGGGCCCAGTCGAAAGACACAGACCAATCCATTTTTTGCTTAAGGCACACCACCTCTCTCTCTCTCTCTCTCTCTCTCTCCCACACACACACACACACACACACACACACACACACACACACATACACAATGAGATCTATAGAAAGGCTCATCTGCATCCATCTCAGTTAGAGTCAGGGGAGTGAGCAGAGGCAAATTATCCACAGCTTTTTCTGCATGTCTGGATGCAAAGTGGGAACTGGGCTTAGATCTGCCACCATCCTGGAGAATCATTGCATCCAATCCTGAAGGGAGCCATGGTGGGTGCAGCTGAGACGAGCCAAAAGAGCATGGTTTTCTAATGAAATGCATATTAACCAATTGAGCAGGAGAGAGGGGTGTGAGAGAATGAGGGTGAGCGAGATTACTGGCACCAGCCCCACCGCCAGCGCCTTTTTTCCATGCCATTACATAGCTCCGATGAGGAAACGGAGGACCCATTGTTTAGCGTCAAGGGCTCTTATACCGAGAGACACCCTCACTGGTGCACCCTGCAATTATGTGATAATGAGGTCTGTATTTGACATGTCATAGCTGGCAGCAGGGACAGTGCAGAAAGAGTCACAAAGAGCACAATGTAGAGTCAAATCTCTGTAGCTCCTGAAGTAAATCCAGAACACACTGTTCCAGCTGTCCCACACTAGATGCTATCTTATTTAATATGAAGGAGCTTTTCAGCGGTGACCTTGCAGGCAGCCTACCATATATGATCTATGGTAATGTATGTAAATTCGGAGCAACGATTCCATAAATTAGAGCTTACGATGTGTATTTAGAGATGCATGATTGTGTGTATGTGTGTGTGCACATTTGATGTGGCAGGTCACACAGCCCACAGCAGGTTGGGTTAAAGCCCACATCCAGGTCTGAGAGGAAGCAACATTCAACCTGTGCAAACACAGCTGGGTGAAAAATAAAAAAAGTCAATCACACACTCGCACAGTATGAGGGGTGAAACGCGACACGGAAAAGAGATCCAGGTACGAAGGTTTATGTGACTATTAATTCAGTCCTGCATGTGTATGCATGTTTACCATACAGGTGTATGCATGTATCAGCTGTTAAACCAATCAGCTTACTAGTTCACACCTTCGCTGCAAACCTGCCACGTGGCATCAGAGATGTAACTGATGCCACAGCGGTGAACTACACCCAACACTGGTACTGCAGTGCTTTGGTTTTTGCCTAAACACATTTACAAAACAGCCCCTCTAGAAATAAGCCTAATATTTCTATAGTCAAAATGGTCTTATTTTAAGCAAATATATCTTTAACAAATTGTTCTTGACTAGAATTTTGAAAACTAGCAAAATAGATTAAAACAGTCCTCCAACTTTCTCGAAACAAGGTGTTTTTCCTTGCTTTAAATGAATTTTTGCAGTGCAACTTTTAGAGCGAGAAAGTGAAATCAGTGGATCTACAGCATCCTGCTGCAGCTCGTTGATCCATTATGACTGGAAGGAAGGAGTCATGTTTCTGACAGAGTTGGAAATAGCTGGGTTTTCTACCACAAAAATGACCGTATTTACCCTTTAAAAAATTGCCACTTGTGACACACTGAAATCTTCCTAGCGGGGCTCCGTGTTCGCAGCATTTAATCACCGTAACAAAACGAATAATCTTAGTTTTTGGACATTTCTGATGCCACAAACTGCGCATACAGGGTTGTATCCAGTATGTACTGCCCACCGGTCCAGCGATTGTTGTCAGTATGTAGTATGCCACAGCACAAGCTGCCTTTTTTTCTTAGTGACACATTGCATTATGGGATTCAATATGCAAGGTAGACCGGTCTTTTTTACCACTGATATGTTCCCACACCATCCAGGTGTGGGAACACATCAGCATGCTGCTGACAGTGCAGTTGTCGGCATCCTGAGTACAGTGTACAACATTTTGGCAAAGTCAGCACTCACTAGTGTATATTGTTGTATGGTATTTTGAAAAAATGGCCTCTGTTTTGTTTTTAAAACAGAAAAACCACAATTCTTTTGTTATCCTTTCGTCTGTTACTCACGCTTGACCGTGGAGCAGAAAAACTAAAAAAAAACCATCTCGGTTTTTCTGATTCGGTGCTGAAGCATAATCGACGTTTGATGAGGCAGTTATACCCGGATCAGCTGTTGAAGGAAACAAACTGAACTGAGAGTATATATAAGTATTTATATATATTCCTCCATGTGAACACGTCCTGACCTGCAGAAACAGCTTCAACTTCATGTCATCACTCAATATATCAGACCAGATTTCTATAATCTTGTCCCATCAAGAAATTACCTTTTTTTTTTCAGTTAATCATCTAACCCTTTTTAACTCATCATGATCAAGAAAGATGTTATTTAACTGAAAAGTATTTTAAAATTTCAACCAACTGAAAGATTTCTAAATGCAAATGTATTTCACAAACACAAGGTAACTATTAAGACAGAAATAAAGAAGTGCTCTGTATGAAGACACGCTTTTACACAGATTATTTTCACCTGCATGAATTTCAGATGCATTCTGATCAATGACAGTCATCTCACTATCTATGTGTCAAACACCAAGATGGTTATTGTTCTTGTTTGTGGAAATGGTAAGCATCCTGCTGTTTTCCAGGGTCAAAAGCATCTGCCTGACTTCGTCCCTGAGGAGAGGCAGTGTAAGCTATTATCTTCAACATCTACCACCACAGCTGAGGCCAAGGGCAATGACAACAAATACAGTGGAAAAAAATGCCTCTGACACAGAGGGACTGAAGTGGAGGACAAATGTATGGCGAACAAACAGAATGAGAAAAGACAGGGATGCAGAGAGATGCTGGAAATGTTGTCCTTTAGTGTACACAGTGAGACAGATGAACAGCTACCAGTGACTGTCCTCAAATAACTGCAGACACTCTTGGAGGGAACATCTGCTGATGGCTGAGCATTTTAGACCCAGAAGGAGGAGATTCATAAACTGCTTGATGTTCACCCAGGATGTGCACTATCTAGAATTCTGTCGGCGAGCTTGAGACTCACACACTCGTGTTTCAACCGTTGATCATGTCCAAAATCAATTCTGACGTCCCTGAACTTGCTGTGTAAATTAATTTCTAAACAAATTGAGTTTTCATTTCTTTATATCAAAGTAATAGCCCATTAATGTAAACATACTTGGAAAAAATATATGTATCTTATTGTATTCCTGAAGTTATTGTGTCTGGGGATTTTTCCCTTCCGTAGGCAGCATCTCGCCCGACGACAGCTGGGATGAACTTCAGACCTCCAACAAATCAAACAAACTGGAAAGAGTTCTCCAACTTTTTCTTTACTCTTAGCCTAAAATATGACTTATTTTCTATGTTACATAGAAAATAACTTGATAATTATGAAAAATAGTCCCTTTTGTTAACTGAACAAAGTTACCTTGACTTAAAAAAATAATAATAATCACCCCTGGGCAAAACTAACTGCTCATGCATCACATAACACAGTTTTTCCTTTGGAGGATCTGGATCTTCTTTTTTTGGCTTTTCCCTTTCGGGGAAGCCACTGGAAGCATCAAGAAGCATCGAGAAGCATCCTAACTCAGCTTCTGCATCTTCCTCTGTCACACCCATCAACTGCATATCTTTATTCACCACATTCTGCGATCCATCCACAATCATTACCCTCCTCCTGTGTGCATGAGCCATCTCAATGTCTCCTCATTCACTTTGATTCCTGCTGCTTGCTGTAACCTTGATGCACTCACTCTTAATCCTCTCCATCCTTGTCACTCTCAAAGAAAATCTACAATGTAAAATTTGAGCACTAAGAAGTTTTAACACTCTCAGAATCAAAGATGACCTTTCTTTGATTTCATGCAAAACAGCTAAAGTGTACTCACTGGGTATTTTAGATTTGTATCGCTGACTTTCCAAGCGGACTGAACTAAATGCAACATGTGAAGCAGCATGATCTCCCTCCTGCAGCTGTCTCGAGGTGTCACTTTGCAAAGCCAGTGAGATGAGTCTGTAGGAGTGGAGCACGAACAAGGACAACATCATACTTAAAAGCTGGATTCTTATGCATAAAGCATGTTTTACTTTAAGTTAACGGCTCGATTTACACGGTTTTCAGTACAGAAAGAGTAGAAATCCTGAGTAATGCAGTAAATGTAACCTTTACAGTTTTATAACACCACAACTCCGGAGTGGTAATGAATTCCTCTGTCTAACACATTCAGATAGCTCTGTTTAACTTCAACATGAACTGTTTAACATGAACAGCCACGCTGTGAAATAGGATAATGCCAAGACTTCCTGCTCCTTCTTACACCTTCTGAACATGTATAATATATTCTTTCAGCAACCAGAGGGAGAAGCCAGATTTATCATCTGCAGCGTACCTTTATTATGTTGTATTACGACATCTGGAGAGACCAGAAACGCTTTATTCTTACGTTGCTTTTCCAAGGCGCAGGGGTCTTGTGGGATCAGCTGATGAAAATACATTAGGATCCAAAGCCAATTAAGTCTGCAGCGTTGAGGAGCAGTGAACATATAAAGCTTTATAATTCCCATTTCTGGATGACAAAGTCAGCAATATTCATGAGGATAATAAAGCAAATATGGCGAGGGGAACCGCTCTGCTGAAGCTTGTCAGCTCTACCTGCACAGCTGTTTCACGGCACCACACGGCAGATTCCAGCAGTGGCTACTGTAATTAGCGTTGGGCAATCAACACAAGATTACTTTCTTAATGATAGAGAAAAACAAATGATATGTATTCTACTGGTACAGGGGCTCCAGAGCAATCGACCACAAAACATCATTAAGAAGCCTGCGTTACACTTCAAATTAGATGGAAACAGCTCAAACATAACTGAGCTGAGGTGGAGGTGAGTCCTCCTGCAGACACGAGATTTTCAACAAATAACGGAACTAAGTTATTAATAAAGCATAAACCAGCCATCATGACTTTAATACATTTTCCACACATTTAAATGGCTTACTCATGCTTGAGAGGTCTTCTTGCTCTCACCTAATAGGAGCATCCAGATCCTATCAGGGACTTAAATGAGGCATGGTGTGAAGGTAACAGTCCTGTCCTCACCGCCTACCAGTGGACGTTTCAGTCCTTGAACTGAGTGATGAGACATGAGTGATGGAGAGACACCGGCATCAAATGTGTAATTAGCAGCACGAACACTATAATAGCGTATACACACACACAAGGTGTGCTAGACGAGCCGCCCTGTTTCTGGACGCTTCCCCGTCTGGTTTTGTGAATACTTGATGAAGCCAACGACTGCTGTTCCCGCCCGCCTCCCCTCCCTCCTCACGGGCGCCGCGTCGTTGCATTGGTAGGGTGTCATACAGCCAAGCTGTGATTGCCACTGCTGCTTTGTAACTCCTCTAACTCACTTGAATTTCTTATTTATTTCCCTATTGTGTTTTCAGTACTGGGTTTTTGTCCAGTGATTTTAGTGGATGTGTGGTTTAAGGCTATTCCTAATCTGTTGTATAGCCATCCATCCATTTTCTCCACCTGTTTTATCCTTTTGCAGGGTCACGGGGGTCTGCCGAAGCCTATCCCAGCGCAATACAGGCGAGAAACAAGAGTATCTGTTGTATATTTTGTTTTAAATCTCATTCATGCAGAGTATGATGACTTCTTTTCTTAAGTGTACCTGTGCAGTCAGTGTTATGGCTATAGCGTACCCTCTGGGTAATCTACTTTAATCTAGTTTAACTTAACCAAGACCATATCTGGTTACCTTAAGGAAGTTGTTACCTCACCTGGACTTTTACTTACTTTTCGTTGAATCACCAATCTTGTTGGGACCGGTAATCAAAACTCAGTCCTAAATAGGCAGACTGCCATTTCTGGGGCTCCTGGTTAACCCATAAGGACTAATGGTGACACAGGTGTCACGCTGCCTTTAAAGGTCCTGGCACGTTCTGAACACGTGGTTCCCTCTGTCTGTCTTATCAACCCATATTTAGAAATGGTAGAAATGGGTCTGGGTTGTTATGGGTTATGGCGAGGTAAGACACGTTTATTTTGCACATTTTGTACATATTTGAGCACATTTCATACATAAAGCCAACTCGACGTGCTGTACAAAAACACCGACATGAAAGAAAGATAAAAAGAACATAAGAAATCACAAAAAAATCTATTTGGACAGGGAAAAAAAGAATAAAACAGCGTTTTAGTTAGAGCTAAGCTGTGAATTGAGCTTTGATTAACGTTAGGCATAAACCAGCAGTGGTTAAGGTTCATTTTAAGGTAAGGGTTTGGGTTAGATGGCAGAATGACAGGAGTCAAGGTAACATCCTTCATGAAGACGGCTGCGTGAGCTAGAGACAGAGGGGCAGGCGACTGCTAAGTGCTCCTTGTTATCATGATTTAAACAGCGGTGGAGGATGTGCACCTTCAAGACCTTGGGACAGATTGGATGAGCGAGACAGTGAGACAGTTAGGTCCTGCATTTACACAGTTTATATGAGACATCTGAGACTTATTTGCATTCACTGCTGGTCAGCAGCGGCAGCACACACCAAACCCAAACCACCACCACCACCTCCACCTCCACCTTGACTCACGGGAGCCGCTGCTGCTTTTGCCCAACAAGAAAACATGACTGGTGTCCTTTTTTTTTTTTTGGTTTATTTCATTCTGAAGAGATATTGGATTTTGGACACTCTGAATATTTGAATACTTATTTTCTTTTTTTGTACTTTTTCTCAAAGTTTAGAAATCTATGGTTTAAGATGCAACCATTTCCCTAATCTTATGTTATCATAAAGTAGATATTTGACATGCAAAGCAGCTCAATTTTACAGCTCGATAAGTCATGTATGATTTTCCTTTTGTAATCCCTAACAAACTTTTTAAATGTACCTCAAACTTTAGATAGAAGAACATCTTCTGCTGCTCTACTTTTATTGTCTCCACCATGCTGATCTTCGAATCGTCTGCTGAGTTGAGTCTTTTACATTTCCATCGGGGTCTCGGGCAGATCAGGTAAACCGGGTCCACTGAAGTGTGTTGTTCCTTCTCAGCTGCAGCGCTGGTCATGCAGAGGCCTAAAAAGCAGCCAAACCAGGAAGCCAGCTGCAGCTGTGTTAATGCAAATTCTGGTGGTAAACACTTCTTTGGTTTGTGTGGGGGGTGTTTCTTTGGTTTTGTTTTGTTTTAAGCTGTTCAACATAACTGCAGTGAAACAGAGACTAGTATTCTATCAAACAGTCTTTTTTTGTCCCAATCAGAGGCCCCTGTCTGACTCCCGGGTGAATTCCCACATTCACTTGGATCAACTGCGTCTTCACAACCGGCTGAGTTACGAGCTGCTGTGGGAACTAATCGCAGAAAAGGAATAATCAGCCCAAAGAGAAATGTCCTGCACTGTTTAAAGGGTAAAATATTTCTACTACATCTATTGTAAATCATTAAAAAGGAAGGAGGCAGAGGTAAGTACCGAAATACACCAAAAAAGAAAAATGTAGCCCTGCTGCTCACTTTACAGAAAATGAAAATAAAGTGCAAATACCTCAAATCCACGTTTGTTTAGTGTAATGTAGTTAGCATTAAACAGTGAATAAATGTACTAACATATGTTCTCCTTATTCTTGTTTATTTTAAAAATCTTGCAGTCGGACTATGTGAGCTCGGTTCTCACAGAAGAGAAAGCCAGGTGCTTCCCGCTCACAGGAAGGTATTAAAAAAGTCCTGGGCCTGATGCACTGTGGATACACGTGTCCTGCAGGATCCTGCCGGGCCACAACAGCATCCACCCGCTGCAGTAATTAACACAGGCCACAAGAATACACACTCACACACACGTACACTAATTGCAGGCGGGAGGCCTCCTACTCATTATAGGCCAAATTAGAACAATCAATTGAAATGAGAAGCCAACAGACAGGAATCCGTTCACGGGGGCCTGATCTCTGCTGTAAAAAGTGCACAGGCTGGGTCACCTATATATCCAGACAGAACCTCGCCTATTGACTGGGGTCCACCACACAATCAGCCCGTTAATCACCTTCACTATCAGGCAATGGGATGTGTTTAAAGAGATTTCCCAATACATGAGAAACCTTTCAATGTTGTTTGCATATCTAAATTGTCTTCCCCTCATCTCCAACTGAATCTTCTGGCCGACAGAAGTGTCTTCATTGCTGCACACATCTGCAAAACATTTGCTTTTTTTAAGTGCCTAGATGTTTCTTAGTCTTTTTCATTATTATTACTATTATTATTGCTTTTGTCTAATGCAAACACACACGCGCACACACACACACACACACACACACGAAAAGGGATTGAACTGTCAAAATACAAGTGTGGCAGGTGGTGTAATGGTTTCCTTTGTTTAGAAAAGGGTGCTAGAGAAACTGAATACATCTGCCAAAACCAGCCCCTGAATCTCTGCACAAGGCTGTTTGAGTTAAAACAGGAATCTGAACATGACTGATTCCAACATTCCCAGTGTTTTTACTAGAGCATCATGCTCCTGCCACCAAGAAGCCCCCTCCTCAATGCTCCTCTCCTCCTTGCTCCCATCCCCACTAGCGAGGCCAAGTGTTGCTGCAGCTCTGGGGCAGATTAAGGGAAGTGCTGGCTCCTGAAGAATGCAGGACTGCTGCTGCGGCCGCCGCTCTGAGCTGAGGATTTATTAGGACTGGCACAGCAGCCCAGGCTTTTGGCCTCCACCTACAAGGGGAGAGTGGAGAAAAGAGCAGTGGAGGAGGATGACCTCTGCATGCCATCAACAGAGCACATCATGGTGCCTCTTACAGGAACATCAGCTTGTTTTCTCTTTTTTTTTGTAAACTCTGTTTGAGCTCATTGTAATACTTTCCACTAACAGATTTCTTCACTCTGTTATCCGTGAAAAGCTGCTGAATGTTGAGGTAAAGCAAGCAGGGTTCTGGCAAATGTACAAGGGCTATTTGTTTTTTAATTTTGCTGCTTAGAATCATCAATAGCAAAAGTTAATAAACCCTTCAAAGGGTAATTGTTTATGACGGTTGTTCCTTGTTCCTCTGAGTCTGTTGTCACGATGACACTGAACAAATGTACCAGGTCATGAACATTAAGCTGTCCGGGGCAATGTGAACATTTAAACGGACACCGTCTAATAGTCAGTCTGAGCCACAATAACAAAATAATTACACAGCAGCACCAGCGAGGAGATGCAAGCGGCAGTGTGTGTCCACTGCGAGTGGCCGAGAGCCTCCCCGACTAATGCCGTGGCCCGGATCACGGCTGCACACATCGATCACAATGACAATTGAGGGGCCATGCTGCGCCTGATAAGGCTGTTTTCTCTTTTAAATCACGGCTGTGGCGCTGAGGCCCATCTATTAAGATGAAAGGGAAAAGAACAAACCGTGCCAGTGGGGTGTGGGGAAAAACGCGTGTGAGAGGCTACAGGGCCTGCAGAGGGGAGGGATGTGAAAGATGGGGCACGTTTTGAACAAGCAGTGACACACAGAGGTCACCGTGGAGCGGTTCTCCTCACCTTGGAGGCCACGGCCAGCGTGCTGGGAAGATGAGCCTCGAAGACGGCACATTAATCTACTCTTCAGCACTCTCTGGGCCCACTTTTATGGATGCATGCACGTCAGCTGCTCAGCAAGCCTGTAAATCTTCATGCATTGTGTTGACTCGTCACAGACAGCTAATTATGAGAAGAAACACCACTGTTTACATCAACCATTTACAACATGTCAGCACAGGACTAAATCACTCCAGCTGTTGTTATGTTTTAATTAGCGGTATAAAACTGTGTGAAATCAGTAGCTGACATGGAGTGTTACAGTGTGCTGCAAAAACAAAAATAAATCAGTGCGCCAGCTGCCTCTCGTTTCATCACCTATCAAACAGCTCCACCTGCAGCATACTGAAGAAAAGTACAAACACGATCTACAAGGAGCTGGTGTGAAAAATCTGGTTTACGCTGTCCTTCAGAGTCTTTGAGTGCTCTGCAGTTTTTATGGTGCATAAAATCCACATAATATTACCAGAGTTAACAATGATGCTGCAGAACACAGCGACACTTCTTTTTTATGTCTGTATGGAAAGTCATAAAGTCTTACAAGCATTTTGGGGATATTGTGGGTCAGGTCTAATCATACAGTGCTGAATATCTGCAACAGTAATTCTTGTGACATTTGCACAAAAGGGATTTACAGGCCATAATCACACCTGTTTAATATCTAATAAAGAAATGCAGTGACAAGAAAAAAAATGTGAATGTTTTGGAATTAACTGGTTTTCTACATTAATTTGTTATAAAATCTGCTCCAATCTTCACATATGAGAAAAATAAATGAGCATAATAAGCCGAGTCTGAGGTGTTCCTTTGACACACGCACCCCAAATACCAATCTAATGAGACCTCTTCCCACAACCCACAGGACCCACAGGACCTACAGCTACCGTCTTGGTACCAGACACGGCAGGAAATCCTCAGATGTCCTCTGTCCAGACACCGACTGGTCAGAGCACTTTTGGGAGTGCGAAGAGACCTGCACAATATTCAGGGGGTGCTCATACTTGCGCTCGTTTGGGCTTGTGCTCTGTTATAGTTTTCTTTTTTTTCCTTTCACACTTATTTGTTTTTATATAATGAATTGCCTTTTGTACTCTTGCCAACTCTGGGTCTCCTGCAAACAACCTGAAACCATGACCCCCCCCTCTGCTATGCTTGACTTGGGCAGGTTCAGCTTCTGCTGAAATGCTGTGTCTGTTTTGTCCAAACATGCCACTGAGCATTAAGGCCAAGTAACTCCATTTTCGTCCCATTTGTCTACAGGATGTTGTTGTACAAGTCGTGTGGTTTGTTCACGGGCAGTTTTGCATTCCTGTTATTTTTTTTTTTTTTTTTTTCTTACTTTCTTTCTTTCTTTCTTTCTTTCTCTTCCAAGAATGATGTTTACCAGCAGTTGCTCGTCATTCCCTCTTGGCACCTTAATGCTCCAGACCAGCAAAAGCTGAAATATCTGTTTTTATAGAGGTCTGCACACCTGTTGATGATCAGCTCATTAGCAGCACCTCGCTGTAACATAACCTTTTTGATCCTGTATGTGTACGTAAATAAGTAAAGCCCCGTTTCCACCGACCGGTTCGGTCCAGGCCAGTTCAGTTTGGAAGAATTAGAGCAGTCCCACTACAAGTCCGCCCGCCACTGGACATGCAGGGTTTAGACCAAATGTCTACCATGGCGTCATATGACAACAAACGTGACATGATTGTCAGAGGAGAGTTACTCGCGTTCGCAGCCAGCCCCCAGTGGTCGGTTGATGAACTGCAGTTTATACTCACGGTTGGCATCAAGGCAGACGTTAGATTGTTGGCGCTTGTAGAGAGGCAGAGCTTTCAGCTCTTGTCATTTTGCATCAACGAGCAGATGTAATATTGAAGGAGAGATGGGTGAAAGAGAAAACTATCGTTTTGTTTTCATGGAGCTTTAAGATATTTTTGTGTGAGAATTGTATTTTTTCTAATTTAACTTATGTGGTTATCAAAACAGAACCTATGTAAAACAGTTTTTTTGTTCTACCTCCACCAGTTTTTAGTCCCCAGTTTAATCTATAAAGCTAACACCCTGTTTGCTTTTCAGATTAAACTGAACTCCTTTTTCTTTTGATCAAAGCCAATAATAATTTCCCTGATTTTACAAGCTTTCTTTTTAATACGCTCTTTATTCTTTTGATCTTGAATGTGTTTTTATATCCATATATATTTTTATTTTTCTTGTGTGTAGGCACTGCACCGACACCAAAACCTCTGGCAGCCCAGTGAGACATCAGAGGAAGCAGCCGGTACTGAGCAAGGAGAGACGAAGGACTGAGGCATCTCAAGACTGTGTCAGAAATGAAGTCAGGTCACCGCTCCTCTCATCTGCTCTCTGTCGAACTCCATTCATCTTGGTAGATAGCAATTTATATGTCAAGTTAACCTCTCTCCGCAGACTTGCCTCCGATGTCTTGACTGGGGCAGAACAGCTCCGCTGACAATTCCACAGTGCAATAACACAATTACAGAGAGTGGGAGCAAGCTGAGGAACAGCTCTCACAGTCACACTACATTAACCTCCTTTCAACGCGACGTCTGCCTCCCTGCTCACAGCCGCGACATGCTTTTCCAGAGCAGACACTTGGCAAAACAAACCATCTTGATCTGAGTTAAGAAAAACATTCAAAAGTAGCTCAAAGACATTGGGAAAATGTTCGACTGAGTCTCTGAGCTGTTACTTTAGGACAGTTTCTTTTGTAATATATGCAATGTTCACCCTTAAAATACATTAAAAGCATTTTTTTAAAAGGTTGCTGAAAATTCAGTTACTAAAACAACTTGTAAAAAAAAAAAAAAAAAGAATATACTGGAAGTGTGGCCTTTTTTGCAAGTTGTTGCGGAAAATAATAATTATGATCCTGAGTGTAAAATGTTGTCAATCGACCGATGTTTAAAGAGAAATTACATTTATACTGGAGTAATGACAACAGGTTACTGTTTAGAGTAGGTAAGACTGTACAATAGAAAACATAACACATAACTATGATAATATTCCCACTAAGGACAGAAAGTCCTCCTTCTTTCCACATAAGATGAATGAGCTGATTACATTAGACTCTGTATCTCCCTGAGAGATGATTTAACATGTAAATACAGTCAATTTGCAGCATTGCCGGCGCTCTTGACTTATATCTAAGCTGAGTTTATCAGATGTTGCAGAGGCAGGATTCAGCCATCCAGAGCAGCGGCTTTGACACTAGTGTATTCTTAATAAGCTGGGTTTCTGCTCCTTTATAGGGCTTGTGTCACTGACAGCAGACAAAAACATATGTAGATGTGAGCAGATTCTTTCAGAATTGAGTAGCGTAAAGACATTCAGTAGAGGAGAGGACACAGGACACAAAGCCTGCCTGGAACGTACCAAAAACGTTATTAAAGGAAAATTACAGGATTAAAACAATCGTAGGACTATTACTAAATGGTTAGGAGTGCAAACCTGTCATAAGTCATGGCAAGTTGATGCAAAAGGAGGAGAATGCTGCCATGAAACTGGATCAACACATGTGCTGAGCAGAAGACACAAACTCTTCCTTTTATGACAATAAATAAAGCCTCTGACAGGAACCAAAAATGTAATTTCATTCATAAGACAGTGTGGACAGGGTCCTTAAAGACAAATCAAGTCATTTTAACTTTGTATATGTTCAAAAGGAACTGTTTGTACATGCCATCTCTCTACAATCCCTAGACCAGCAGTTGTTGTACCTCAGAAATAAGAAATATTCCTCACATATCTCCACTCATCCATCACTCTGGACTGTTGTCACTGCTGGACGTGGACAAGAGGTGCGAGGAGGAGTAGGAAAGCTGTTTCTGTTGCAGCTTTATTCCCAAAGCCATCAGCCTTCTGAACTCCAATAACACAAAAATAACACGCGGCCACTCCCGGGGAACCTGTTTTGTCTGGACTGTGCTGTGTATCAGAGCACATCACACTGCAGCGTGTCAGACTGACTGCAGGGCTTTTACAGGTTTCCTTGAAGTTCTCGCTTTGCATAGTGTATTTTATAAATACTGAGAGCAAACGAGCGATGAAATTTCACTCCCAGGTGCTACAATAGTGTGTTTTTTAAAGAGAATAAATTCTGTTTATGCCTAAATAATATTTAAGCAAAAAGAGTTGGAGAGGAGCAAATTTGTAAAGGTCTGACTTTCACCAGGATGCAATTAAAACACTATACCATCTACGTTTTTTACGTCTTCAACAAGGCTTATCAAAAATCCATACAAAATTATTAACAGGATCTGAGGATGATAGTTAAGAAAATTTGTATCTTTGTAGTATAGTTGAGTCAGAAGTGTTGCCAACTTTCAGTGCATATAGACAGATGTAGAACATGGTGAGAAACAAGACATTTTCAAGTGTCTCATCCTTTTATTTTTATCACACTCTTATTTTAAGGGGCCATTTTAAATATAAATTATTTATTTCTCTACATAATGATTATATTTGGGTGTCTGAAATGACTAACAAATCAAAACCTCTGATATAAAACAACCTTGTCACTTAGTTTGGGGCTGAAAATATGTTGTTCATATTTGTTCACCACCAAACTTCACGCCACGCTGCGTTTGCTGAACCTTGGAAGTGGGTTGCACAAAGCTGTAAGACAGATCTGAAGAGAAGCACGTTTTAATTAAGTAATGATGTTCTCATTTTCTCACCAAGGCTTTTAGCCCTCATCCCTCAGCCCAGCCATACGACAACTTCTAAAACAATCACGGCGATTATTCATACGGCCTATTTAAACCCTTTCATGAACAGAGCACATGCAGTAAACATCTAACAGTCATGGTGATTGGCAGATTTATTTGTTGTAGTTAAATCCAAAAGAAGGAGTTAAAGGTCTGCAAGTACACGTAGAGAAATCCAGAGAGTGCCGTGAGTAACTAATGAGACCACAGCATGGCCAAGTTTTACACTGGCTGGACATTTCACTTCAGTCACAACACATGTGGGGACGTACCGGCCAGCAAAGGCACCACACAAGAGCCGAGCGACGTTCAGCGCAGAAGACGGATTTCCCACAGGAAAGCTTTGCAAAAGGAAAGGATAAATTAAAAATAAAAAAGACGAGTTGGAACAATTGTGCTTTCTTCTACAGGACAGAATCACTATAATTCAGTCTGAGTTGTATTCTTTCAGTTCACACCCACCAACATGGAAACACAAACAACTTCAAGAAAATGTACTTGACCGAGTCATGTGAATTAGAAATGGAAACACTGCACCAACACTGATTCAATTATTTTCTTGTTAAGCTTTGACTGAATAAAAAGTGTGATTTAAGACAGGTTAGGTCAACAAAAAGTCTTCATCCTTCAGTGTCCCATGATGTAAGAAGTGACCTTTACCTCCCCTAGTCTGGGGGATCCACCGGGCCGGGTACAGCGAGGCGCTGCTATAGTTGCAGAAGTAATAAACAACGTCCTTTGTTTTGATTTCAAAAACTGCCAGCAAACAAAAATCAAACTACCTGGTGATTTACAAGAACTCAAGGCAGAAAAAGACAAGGTTCCATGAACAGAGACGAAGGGCGGGAAACCAGGATAATATAAAGACACTTACAGACGCTGCAAAGAGACACAGGTGTGGACAAGACTGAGCAGGCCACGCCAGAGAACACACTTTTAAAATAAAGCAGGAAATGTTCACGCCTGAACTGAATAGAAGCTATAATGAGAACACAGGAAACCAGACAGCATCGAACAACGGTGTCCTGCAACACTGACCTGAACTGGATGGTGACTTCGCTCACAGATGTCAAAACACACTGGCACTTGAAGATGTTAATGACATGGGCAGAAGAGCAGGATATGATCTCTGCAAGTATCTACATATTAGGAACATTTCGTTGGCATTTTCAGCCAATCCTTTCATCTGTTTCTTAGGAAACAGATGAAAGAAATACAAACAACCCTAACATTAAATTCTACTTCTTCCTGCACAGATTTCCTCTCATGACTGTGATAAAGTTAATAAAAGTGGATTCCAAAGCTGCTGTTGCACGAAAGAGAAACTTCCTCTACCTCGTCGACGCATATGGATTCTTGCTGTTAGTACATATACTAAAAGTGATGCAAATAGATAAATAAAAAGACAGTACAGACAGCTGAGAGACTGCAAAGACAGCAATAATAATAATAATAATTATTATTATTATTATTATAATTACGCAGTACGTTACTTGTCCAGCAGATGGCGGTAGTGTAGGATGGTACGTCCGATACGCAGCACAAAACTAACAGAAGAAGTTTGCGACGTCTGCCGTGACGTCATTAACGTTAAAATGTCTTGTACGGTTTAGATTAGGCGCTAACACTTTAGTTTTATGTTTTTTTTTTCTCGTTTGCTTTTGGTTTCGTTTCCTTCCATGGCTTGGGTTTTGTTCTAAATGGAGACCGAGAGCTTGCCATGAAACTCCGGGTGCAGAATGACAGGTGAGCCGGAACAGCCGAGTAGAAACATATGTTCGAGCTACGAGCTACGAGCTCAGCTGTCTCCCACAGACGCTGTGGGCCTTATTTACCTAAAACACGTACCCGAACTGATGCCCTGACAGCTGGTTAATCTACTGGAAGATGGTACAACAAAAACGGTAACCGTGCCACGAGCCTTGTCGACCTTTTCCGTCAGTTATTTAATGAATCCAGGTTTAACTGTTCATCTGCCAGCGTGCAGCTTTTACCGGCTGTCTGAAGCTCGAGCTGTTGTTCATCTTCCAGCTGTTGGGGTTACGAACATGTGACTAACGGCAGATGTTTGTGTGGTGTGACAGAAGTGATCCCAGAAGAGCTCTGAAGCCGAGGGAGTCTCCTGCTGCGATGCAGCCTCCTTCCAGCGAGGGGAACGGCTTGTCCCTGACTCTGCAGCCGGAGCTTCTCACCAGGACGGCGGTCACTGCCGCGGTCGCAGCCGCCGGTCCTGACAGCGATGAGGTGCGAGTGACCATGACTGGAGGCGCTGGGGAGTCCAGTGGAGGCGCCTCTTCCAGGAGATCCAGGATCAGCTCCCACAGCCACGCGCATTCACACCTGCACGGACACGATCGGGTGCAGCGCAGCTCCAGTTCTGAGCCTGAGCCCGACCCACCGGACTCTGATCTGGACTCTGGGGAACCCAGCACCTCCCTGTCTGAGCTTCGATGTCTGTTCCGCTGGCTACAGAAGAGTCTTCCTTTCCTCGTCATACTGTGTGCTAAACTGGTCATCCAGCACGCTCCAGGTGAGGATGAGTCGCCCTTGGAAACGTGAGATCTGCAACTCTGACTTCAAGGCAGCCTGTTGTCTTCTCTCTCTCTCTCTCTCTCTCTCTCTCTCTTTAACAGGTTTAGCAGTTGGGGTTGGCCTCTTCACAACGTTTTTATATGTGAATAAAAACATTCAAACTCAAGTTTTTCTTCAGGTATGTTGAGAACAGAAAGCTCCTTGATTTGTGGTTGCACTTATGAACACACCTGTTTAAAGTCCTCGCCTAATCTAAACCTTTTTTCCTTCTTCTTTCCTTCAGGATCGTCACTCAAAGCTGCAGTGCATTTGGCTGCTGGTCTTCCTCACTTCTTCCACCCTCCTGCTTTACTACACCTTTCTCACTGAGACACTTTATCATTGGTAAGACCTGCTCTCTTATCCAGCCTAATTTCTAGTGGGCTGCTACTCTTGAGTAATGCCAGCCTGGATTAGTTTAAGCTTAATGTTGTTTTTTGTTTGTTTTTAATGTTTTGGTTACTATTAGCAAAGTAAACAGAAAAGCTGTGAATGTACTGAGATGTGCTTAAGTTAACCCGAACATGAACGTCCTTCCAGCCTCATCTTTCTCAGTCCCTCCATCGACCCCCTGGGTTTCTGGGAGATCCTTTGGGCTGTTGGCATCACCAACTTCATAATAAAGTTCCTCTCTATGGGAATAAAGTGCCTTATCCTGCTGCTGCCCTCCTCGCTGGTGAGCTACAGAACCCAGGTACGACTGTCTGCCTGATATGTCTGATATATGTGTGGGTGTGCCGCTGCGTACCGGCAGCGTTTCAGGCTTGTTTGTGTCTGCAGGGCCGGTGGCTGATGCTGACTGAAGAGCTGGGTCAAGTCCACCAAGCTACAGCACCTGTTCCACTCTGGTTTCGCTACCTGGTCACCTACCAGGAGGCCGACGGCACTCTCGGACTCACGCTGGGGGTTCTGCTGGCTCTGCTCTACCTCATTCTGAAGGTGAGATCCCAGAAACAAGTAACCTAGAGGTTTTTAGCTGTCACGTTCTTTAAAACCTCCTTCCAGTGTGACAGCTACACTGAAAAGAGTCTTTCGCTGCGTTTCAGCTGTTAGGATTGTACAGCCAGTGGACGTCTTTACTGAAAACTGTGAGGGTGTTCCTAGCGGGTGAGGTCAGTAAGCAATTTCTCACCTCAATGGTAACTGTTATATTTGGGAGGCAGCTTTATTGAAGTGTTGTTTTTTTTATTTTTCAGCATACAGGCATGGCAGCAACAAGGGGTCAGTGTAGCGAGGCAGGAGATGTCTGTCCCATCTGCCAGGGGGAGTACAAGGATCCTCGGGCACTGCTCTGCCAGGTAGACGCGCATCATGATGCGATATACACATGCTGCACACCAAGCAGACAGGAAAAAGCTCACGTTTAGTCCTATAAAGACCATTTCAAACAAAACGTGGATCCGAAATGTTCATTTTGTTCTCACAGTCCTGGTTTGGGGGTTCTGCAGCTTGCTCTCAACACATTACCTGGGCAGAACTTTTTTTCTCGTGTGTCAGAGAACTGTTGTGTGATTGGTCTGAAATGTAAAGTGGGGGTGGTTACTGTGGAGAAGCAGAAACGTCATCCGCGCTTTTCCGCTGGTGCAGCTCCCCTGACCAAGTCCTCCTCCTCCCTCATCCACTCATTAACCATCATCTCTGTCATTGTCACCATGCGGTTGCTGTTTTTGTGTCTGTCGGGGTATGTGTGCAGGGTTGCCAATTCGCTTATTATAAGGGACTTTGGGCTTTTTTTTTTTTTTTTTTTTGTGAAGTTATTTTGACTGATATCAGGAGTGTTTGTGATCCTGTACAGGATTAAAACGGGTATAGAAATGGATGGAGGAGTCATGGGTTGCAGGGTTTTGGGCTTGTTACTCACCACTGCGGCTTGTTTCAGCCATGAACCTATCTGCCGCTGCTCATTTTCCTTGTGTAGAATGTTTTTCGTGCAATATCAACCCGACGTGACCATGCTCGACATGTAATTGAACTTCAGGAGCAGGAGGCGGAAATCACTGCAGCGCCTGGCAGCTCATTCTACATATTACATATCGCAGCATGGTGTGACCAGAGGCCAACTGCTGTTTGCGCTGTTGTTGAAAGACGCGCTGATCTGATTTTTACTTCTCTGCTGTGCAGCACATCTTCTGTGACGAGTGCATCGCTCTGTGGTTCAACCGGGAGAAGAGCTGCCCCCTCTGCCGCACAGTGATCACAGAGAAGGTCTACAAATGGAGGGACGGCGCCACGTCTCCACACCTGCAGATTTACTGATCCAGAATCACTCGAGCGTGGCACATCTGCATTAGCTTTTATGTAACGTGATTCTCCAAACCCCACTGACAAGTAATGTCATACACACTGTTTAGGTGTTCAGCTGAGGGCTGGGCTCTGTGAAAGACGCAGGGCCTGCACAGTTGGCTTGTTTCTGACTTCTTTCCTTGTACATCCCTGCTTCAAGACAACTGAAAAAAAAAAATGTTGTTCCCTCTCCTTTTGAAGTTGTGTAGTTTTTGTTTTTTGTTTTTATTTACCTTTTTAGGGTGAGATGAACTTACCTGATGGGTCAGAAAACTGTTGTGCTGCCACCTTCTTTTTGTAAATATGTGAGGACAAGAAAATAATATTAAAAGTATTTTAACAGACTTTTTTTTGCCATACACTTGAACAAAGTCAACACGTGAACCCTACTTTACCTAGTGTTTCTGACTTGTAACTCTTTCTGACACGTCAGAATAAAACGGCAGCGTTCCTCTGCTCACAGATCATTGATTTAGACCAACTGAATGAAAATGTGCAGCTGGAAGGTAGATGAACTGCGAAGGTTTTTATGAGGCCTGGTACACATTAACTTGACTCGGTTTTTGTGATGGACTAAGAACTCTTTTCAGCCTTGTTTTTCCTGTGTATTTCTCTGACTGATGAAACGAATGCAAATCAAGGTCTAAGATTTATTCAACTTATTTTTCTATAAAGGGGTAACTTTTTCCTGTTTTTGTAAACACCAAAGACCTGAATCTATTTTATGTATGAAAATCCTTTCACATTTATTCATACAATATCTAAATAAAGATGTACATTTTAATTAATGTAGTTGACTGGTTACTTGTGTAGCAGGTTGACTGCAGAGGGGGTGGAGTCAGTGACTTGCCCCGCCTCCTACAAACAACACTAAAGACATGTTGAAAAAGGACTTGTGCTGCATGTTACACATTTCGGTAAGGCCTCAGGAACTGTCATCCAATAAAAACGAGATGCATTCATTTTAGGAGAAAGCTTAAAAAGGAATTAAAAAAAAAGTAAACATTTTGCTTAGTGCCGTTTAAGGAGTCTAGAAATGGTCAATCATCCTTTTAATGCATTTATTTTGGTTCCATTATGTACATGAAACATATTACTCATCAACTTGCCCCTTTAAATGGGGACTGTCGACAGAAATAATGTTCAATGCCCACCAGTGATCAAAACATCCCTTTTTCTCAAATGATGTAGTCCCCAGGCGAAGTATTTTTGATGCAATGATCAATGTCAAACACTTCAGTGTGGAAGGTGATTTATAAACTTATCTGAACAACAGGCAACCTAACTCTCTAACGGGCTCATTTGTGACCGTCAGCCGCACCTGATCCCACCCTGGTCATATCAAAACTGGTAAAGCAAAGAAATGCACATCCTAGAGGAGTGAATGTTGATGATCAGTCCTGGCTTATTCAGCACAGTTTACTTTATAATTAACTGTACAAATCAAAAGGCACAATGCTACTCCCATTGCTTTGCTTTTCCAGCAATGTGCCATCTTTTCTTCAAACACTGCAAAATGGTTAAGGAAAAACAAAAACAGCAGTCTTCAAGCTAATCTATACAACAGTACCACTTTTGCACACATGGTGGCAGCATATCACAAACGGCATCACATGACCAAGCGCACCTCTAGTGGTCGGAGTGGTTATCCCCTCAGCACGCTGTCGTCTGTGGCCCATTTTGTCGAGAGCTTTATGCCCCCATGTGGTCCGAAGTGGTACTGCTACACACACTGGCTTCAAATATTAAACTGCCCTCTGATGATCCCATTTCAATGCGGACAAAATAAATAGTCTTAGATATTTAAGCCAATTTCAAATAAAATAAAAAAAAATCTGCATCTGAGGTTGTAAGATGTGTTGTGTGGAAATAAAATTATGCTGTACACGATCACTATGACAATTCTGAATTATCTTAATAATACTACATCATAAATACATATTTTGCATAGTGTGCATAATGCAGTGGAAGCACAATGGCACTTAAAATAAATAAGAGAGACTATGGGGAGTAAGGTGGAGTGACTTCTCATATAGCCGTACCGGAACGGTAGAAGAAGAAGTCAGTTCAGGCTGATTGTTTTTACAACTTAGATATGCTTAAACAACAATGGGGGGAAAGAAAACATCTGCAATGTTAACTTACAAGCATCAGTGTAAAAAAACAAAGTCAGTATGATAAAATATCAAACATTATGAACAAAACACTGGAATCTTTTGATAAATTGGTTGACTCATCTCCTTCAGTTGTTTCCCAATGTTTACTAGAAAGAAAAAAAAAACACATTCGGCAAACTGCAACAGCGCTTTTGGCCTATTCAGTAAACTCCAAGTATTTGGATTGCAAGAAACAGTGTAAATACGAGCTAACTGTCATTCATTACATGTTCCAGTAACTTTGTGGGGATCTGCCTCCAACCGTGTGGTCAGTTTTTATATTTGGGGGGTGAATGATTCCACTTCTGCATCTCTTGTAGCAGCTTCACATCGTAAACTCAAACGTCTCAGCTCAGACAGGTTTCAGTTGATGGTCCGCTTAAATAAATCTGTTATAACGCCCGCCCCCCAAAAAGAAAAAATACTTAAAGCACCAACAATATCAATGCAGCTGGATTCATTAAAAGGCCAAAAGCATTTTGGGTCATCGTGCATGTTGGTTTCAGCCACACCCGTGGCAATGACACTGCAAAAGCAAAATAAGCAGTTTTTACGTGAGACATAGAAAGGCTTTTGGAGTGTTTACATTCAAAACAAAGAAAGTGTTGCCTCCGGACAGACGTCCGACAGGAAACATTCAAGTCATACGAGTGAAGCATTTGGTCATGATTGTGGTGGTGCCCTCAGCTGAGTCTTTTAGCAGGTGCTTTTCTGTTTGTCATGCTCCACTTCTTCCTGACCAATTGTCCCATGGAAAAGGAAATACAGTTCTGTGTTCATAGTGAAACAGGTGTCCAATATCTGCTGAACGTGTAGCCTGAAAGCTCTGATCACAGTGCAGTAGAAACAACAAAAGAAGGCATGTTGACAAAGAAAAAAAATGGACACTGTGTCTCAAAAAGTAAGTATCTGTAAACATAACACAGCGTAGGCTGACGATAAAAGAGCACCAGGAGATGATAGTGCCAGGTAAGTATACCAAAACCACCTCAGCAAACAACCAAACTGACTCTCCACTCCAGAGACGAGTCGGAAACGAAGTTGTTCAACTGCTGACTGTGAACAGCGGGCTCAGGAGGCCAGGGTGAGCAGAGAGGACTGGGGGAGGCGCTGCTGGAAGAGCTGGTGATCAGCGTCGACAGTGTCAGTCAGATAAAAAACAAAAAAACAAAACTGGTATTTCAAAGAAAATAATTAAAAGTTCATAGGGAAGCCAAGCGTCATAGGTTCATTCGCAGGTGCTCAGGCCGCTTAGAGTTCATAGGGTAGGCCTGCTTTTTGTACGGCCCTGCGTGAAGGCCAGCTGGGTGCTTGATGGGAAGTGGAGCAGACACCTCAGAGGTGCTGCTGCTCGTGTCCATGTGCTCCACCGTCGACACCTCCATGGGTTGGTCCACAGAGTTGCTGGAGGACAGCGTGGTTGGGCTGCTGGTCAGCAGGGGTCCCCGGGGCCAGCAGTCTCCTCCGGCAAACTTCAGCGGACTGCGGGAGAGCACACGACATGGATTATGAAGATGTATTTCTCCTCTGAAGTTCTGTTGAGAACACATCAGCTCTTTTCTGAAACATCACATAGTTGTGTAGTTGCTTAAATAGATTTAAAAAAAGAAAAAGAAATGTTGCACTGTTAAACACACTAGAAGAGCTACACAGCAGCTCAGTCAGATTTATGTTGGGTGGAAGAGTTTTGAGGAGCCCATGCTGCACGTTCACCTACTTTGAAACCAAAGTTGCTGGAGTAAATTCATTCAGCAGATGCACATTTGATCGATTATAGCGCAGATCTACAGAGGTAAAGTGTAGTTGAAAATCACCAGACTTTCTTCTTTTGCCTGTTAACGTCCTCACAGCGCTGGTGAAACATCTGCAATTTCATGTTAGTAACCATTTCCACTGCTGGAAGGTAACTGAAATATTTAATATCAACTTGATCTAAGGTCTTTCAGTGTCCTCAGCAGACATGTTGTCATCTCAGAACAGGGCTCATTTTTATCATAATTTCAGGACCTAATTTTGTATATTTCTGGTTATTTTATTCCACCCTTCCTGTGTGCTTAGTTGCACATTTTTCTATAATGCAAAAAACTCAGAACACATGTATGACTCCTTTACTCCGATTTAAAAGAAGACAATCCAATTACTTTTACATTTAAGTGACTGTCAAGCAAACGCTTCCCTTTTTCTACAGATCTGTTCAACATATCCACCTTTGTTTATTACAGCCATGCTGAAAGAAAGCAGCTGTCGCAACATTGGAAGGAAACTTACACTTCACTGTCTGAGAAAAGAATCACGTAGGGCCAAAAGGCTGGATTTACAAGGTCAGCAAGTGAGTCACCAACGAGAGGGAGGCATGTTTTGGGAAAATTTGTTAATGACCGATGTGATTCAACAGAACTAGAGACAAAAACAACATGCCATTACCTCACAGGTGTTCTCGGGCTTCCAGGGAACTTCCGCGGCGAGCGGACCTTTGGCTCGAAAGAGAACTTCTCTTTGACATTTTCAAGCACAGATGGAGCTACATATGTGAAACCCTGGAGCAGAGGTGGGGGACAAAAACAGAGAGATCTAGAGTCCACCTCTTCAAAGAGCACATTTCCAAAAACAAACCACAGCTGATGATGAGCAGTGAAATACTAAGTAAACCATATCATGCAATGTGGTGGGACAGTGAGTGAAGCTTCCAGGAAAACAGGCAGGATTAGAACAGATGGGACGCATTAACTGATTCCCGTAAGGCCCGCTTGTTTCAAAGGAAAATAAAGATGCCATTTTGTCCGGAGCTGGCCTCCGTTTTTTTATGTTTAATGGCAAATTACACACAAACAGTAAAGAGTAAGAATGGATGTAGTATGCAAAAAATAACATCAATTTAGCACCAGCCCCATGAAGACTCCATTCTAACACACACACACACACACACATACAGTCACTCATAAACACACACACACACACACACACACATATACACACATACACACACACACACACACACATACACACATCTATAACAAAATCTCAAAAGTTAATATATTTGACAACTGGTTTTGCACAAGACTTAATTTTATGAATGGTAACAAGCATGAATTATCCAGCATCAGTGCCTTTTGCTGAATTTAATTATCCCGATCACATGTTTGAGCTAAACAGGCTCCTGTAGACAGCTGGGTATCGAAGGAGCACGTAAACAAAAAGAAAGTAATGTGGCAGTGGCGGGCAAACGACTTCCAGCTGCAGTTGCGCTTCATTTACAAACTTTACAGTTCGTCTAGAGCAGTGCAAACAGACAACAAAAAAATAACTAAAAACACTCTGGGTCAAAATGTATAGTCGATATATCGCCAGGCTTTTCAGCGCTTTGCCTCACACCGGTTGTCATGGAAACATGATGCTCCACTGAGAGTGACGCTGACTAATGACAGCACTGACTGTTGTCATGCGGCTCGTGGTGCAGCGTTTAAAAATATGAAAACAACATTTTCAACATGACTAGAACTGTGAAATAATACTAGTTGTGGACCGACATGCACACAACATTTGTGAAAACAACCTCAGATACTGGGAAGATTATCTTCACTGCACACAGAGAAGTTAAGCTTGACTATTTTCTATGTAGCAACCTCCACCTTAGCTGAAGGTCATTGTTTATGCAGCTCTATAATGACACCACTAGATGGCAGTACAGGCTATTTTTTGCAGCGCTGCATCCTACTGGAATCCATCTGATTTCCTTTCAGTTACCTCAGGTAGAGCAGTGCAGCAATTAAAGCAAATTAACCAACTTGTGACTGTGGGAGCTGATGAACATTAAGCAACAATAACTGTTACTGACATCATTAAAATCCATCTATTGTTCTATCCAGGTTGAAGATAAAGTAGCAGCAGGACATCTTTTGCTGTTTGTTGCAGTTGACTGACACTCACCATGTGACCATAATAGATTTTGATCAGATTTTTCTTTTGTACCTCTAGTTATTATACGTATATTTCAGATGAAGTCGGTTATAATCTCCAAATAGACCTGATATTTTCTTCTTTTATTTATTTATTTTGGATGTCTATTGCCAAGGGACTTGGCACCTGATATTAAGAATTAAAATGAAGAAAAAAAAATCATTTGATTGAGCTTTTTCTTTCTCCCAGGTCAAGTCATAAGCCGTTTACAGTATACGTTTTCATAGCAGCCCTTTTGTGGTCACTTCTAAGACATTTTAATGTAAAACAACGTGGAAACAGAAGATGGGGGGGGGGGGGGTTGTGAGTGATTATCTCCTATTGAGCAGCATTATTTTTTGCACCCTGAATTGAAGCTTTTTTTCTGATGCAGGCATCATATTAAAAGAAACATTTTAACCTTCAGGCTAAAAACATTATGATGTAGACAGCTTTGTGTTCATTTTTCTTTCCGTTTTTACACAATTCAGTTAATAAATTAAAAGGAAACTTTTTGCAAAACATCAAGTTTGATTCATCTTTGGCTACACTGAAGCGCTACCTCTGCAGATCCATCCATCCATTATCAATACCCGCTGTATCCGTTTCCGGGTCACGGGGGTCTGTCGGAGCCTATCCCGACGCATATCAGGCGAAAGGCAGGGGTACACCCTGGACAGGTCGCCAGTCCATCGCAGGGCCACATAGAAGACAAACAACCAATCACGCTCACATTCACACCTAGGGAGAATTTAGGATGATCAATTAACCTACTCTGCATGTTTTTGGACTGTGGGAGGAAGCCGGAGTACCCGGAGGGAACCCACGCAAGCACGGGGAGAACATGCAAACTCCACACAGAAAGACCCACCGGCCGGGAATCGAACCAGGAACCTTCTTGCTGTGAGGCAACAGTGCTAACCACTAAGCCACCTCTGCAGATGGATGCATAAATTATACAATAATGTCATAACATGGAACTACAATTATACTATTAACAATAAAAGATTTTAAAATTTAACATTAAAAGATTTTTTGACTTTAACAGATTTAAACTGCATAGTCTACTTTTGTTAACTGTGAAAAATGTCCCACCCAACTGCATGAGAACTTCTCTATCAGTTAAACCTCAACCAAAGCCAGATCACCTGGTCGTGACCGAGGTCACAAGGCCGTCACACGTTTGATTCCTCATCACATTTGTACGGGCTCATCTGTGTTTTCATCATCATATTGTTCCGTTACTTGCTTTCTGGTGACTTTACCATAGCTACTTTGTTTTTAACGTTTTATTACAGGCTCTTAGATTGGTTTTGTTTCAATACTAATGATATAAAAAATAATTATCGTATCTTCTGTCACTGGGGAGGATTGGCAAGTACGTGACAATTGTTTTTCTTGGTTTTTTTCATCCATTTCCAGTGAACGTAGCACCTCCCCACAGTAATGGTGTGCTTTAACTTTCTACTATCGGATGTCGGATGCAGGCAGGAAATGAAGTCTACACATTCACAATAAAACTAATACTGCCCATATGGATGACGGTGAAGAGAGTAAAGCTGAAAGATTTCGGTTCAGCTGTGTCATACGGCACCAGATACCAACCAGGAAGACTTGATTAGCACTTTCGCTGAGTGTGGAGTCATCTGGGCTGTCCACTGGGGTCTGGCTGGTGAACTTGGAGTCAAACTGGCTGACATCATCAGCTGATTGCTACCAAAAAAAAAGGGCAGAAACAACATGTAATGTTTATTTTTTTATGATTCAAGAACAAAAAACCAACTTTTTTATCACATTTTTAGCGAAACCCTTATCAATAACACAGTTAGGATTGCAAGTTAAACCATTACGGTAACATTATGTTTACAAAACTAATAATACGTACTTATTCCCCTAAATAATCAAGCCTAATTACTGCTGTCAAACTACACCCCACTACATACCACAAACAGTGATTGTGTTCTTATAAAGCTGTCATACATATTTCATTTGACAACACCGGTATTATGAAACTTTCTTTTAAACTTCCACGTACCATCAAAACTGCCACATACATTCATCAGTCATTTATCGCTGACCTCAGTTCACGTCTGTCTGTCTTTCTTTCTTTTATTTTTCTCTCCACTTGAGCACAATGCATGATGGTATGGCAATTGGTTGTAGACTTCTTTTCATGGTGCATTGTGGGATAAATTGAGTGTCTACACAATAATAACCGTTTTCACTTTATTTTCAGACACCACTGCAAAATGGTGAGCACAGAATTCAGTGTGTAATAGTGTGACTGGGAGGTGATTAAGTTCCTCCCTCTGTGTGAAAGGGTTTAAATTAACGTATGCAGTTGATAATAGCTCTAAGAAATCAAGAACCTTAAGAGAATCAGCATCTCTAATGTTCAAGAGGAGATGCCCATGCTCATTGTACAGTTGGTGAAGAAGTTGCCGGGTCAAAGCTAAACGTACCAGAAATGGTTTAAATGGAGGCTCAACTTTGCGAGCGAGGAGGTCATCCCAGTTAATATGCCGGAAGAATTGGTGTGTCTGGAGGAGCAACGATGGAAACAAGGAGAAGACAATGGCAGCGTGGTTTTACATCCATCAAGCATTTACAGGTTTCCACTGTTATTTTTTTTTGTTATTATTTTGCATCTAAAGCTACAGTCTTACCACATATCAATCAACTGTTGAGTCTACCATTAATGTGCAAGATTACCTGGACCTCAGCAGCGTCTCCTGGTCCAGCTCCGAGTCGCAATGAGGCACTTCGTTTCAGCAGCTGCAAAGGATAAAACATGTTAAACCATTTTCCATTAGGAGCCAGTGAACCGTGGGGATAGAAGAGGATTAAACAGCCTACCTTTTTTAGGAGGTCCCTGGCTTCTTGTGTGAGGTAAGGTGGAAGGCTGAGTTTGCATTTCAAGATTTTGTCAATGGTCTTCTTTCGATTTTCACCCGTGAATGGAGGCTGAAGTCAGAAATAGGTTCAAGCTATGTGTAATGCTTCCCAGCTGTAGCAGTGATGCTGCAGGACTCATTTTTATGTACTTACTGCTCCTGTCAGCATGTCGTACATGAGAGCTCCCAAACTCCACCAGTCCACAGCCCGATTGTGTCCACTCCTCATCAAGATTTCTGGAGCCCTGAGTAAGGAGAAACACGGTGATACAGGAGAAACACTGCACTTTTAAAGAGAAGGAAATATGCATCTACATGCAAATGTCTTCACGGTTACACTCTTTATTCATCCCTAAAGTCTGAATGATAATTATGTGCCTTACATGTATTCAATAGTGCCACAGAAGGTGTGGGTGACCGTTCCATCATGGATAGACTCTTTGCACAAACCAAAGTCTGTCAGCTTCACGTGTCCTGCAAAGGAAATGTAGGTTACATCAGGGGGGAACTAAACTGTAAACCAACAATAAGTCTCCGGTAAATTATTTATTGGGAGTTCTAGGTTGGAAGTGTATCCCTCTAATGCCACCTGCTTTTTGCAAAGTGAACGTCAGCTTCTCGTACCATTGTTGTTGAGCATGATGTTCTCAGGCTTCAGGTCTCTATAGATGATGCCTTTCTGGTGAAGATGCCCTAGCGCCATCGAGATCTCAGCCAGATAAAAACTGTCAACAAAGATAAAATAATATGAGAAATCCAGCATTTAACAGAATTATCAGACTTTCCAAAGTAATTACCTACTAAATATTTATTCCCCATCCTTTACCAGAGATCTGCCGTCAAGGTTTTATTTTAATTTATTCTAGGAATAGTAAGTACTCTCTTTAGTTTAGAAACCTTATTTTCTGTAGTTATTATTTCCATCTGCATGCCATGTAAACAGTGTGATGCAAGAGACAATGTAACCGTTCAAGCCGACATCCACGCTGCCTGAGAAACGGCGTCATTTATCCGTCTGTTTACACGTACCTGGATTCTCATTTCAATTTGATATTTCAGAATTTCTTTGCACCCGAAGGCTAAATTATAATCTTATCCAGGTTTTCCCCAACAACTGTACAGGCATGGTTGTAAAACTACACCATAGAGCTTTTTCATGTTGAATTACTGGTTCGATTTAATTTGGAAGAATTTTTGATTATTTTTAGACAGTGTCATCTAGCTCTTGCAGCCTCTTGTTTCTACTATCAACAAAAACAAAGAAAAAGGAAAAAAACAGTGAACATCATGGTAGAGGCCACTATCAGACTTGAGAAAGAATGACGGGCAGGATAAATGAAACGGTGACCAACCAAGAGACGAGCAAGACTGATCTCTGAACTTTCACGACTACAAGGCCATCCTCTGAGCTGTTCGTCTGTGCTGCTTTAAATAACAAAAAATAATGGCAACCAGAAATTAACTGTCTTGAGTTTCAAACTCTACTCAGAAACCAATAGGAAAAAAAGGACATTTATTGTACTTAATTTAATCATAAGCACTTTTATTTGTTCCTTTATACTCAGCCGAGTGTTAGAAAGAGTCTACCATGTTTTGGTAAATTAACAGTTGTTCCTCTCTTGTGATGCACCATCTCTATTTTTTGTGACACAGCACGGCAGAGGACAGAGTGTTACTCAAACTGTCAACAGCGGTCGTACTCCGAGTACAAAACAACTTCCCAGCACGTGTTGTTAAATAATAAAGACGGTAGAGATGGAACAAATCAGAAATCTTAGATTTAAATGATTATGCTGAAATGAAATATTTCTATGTATTCATTTTGCAGGTGAATTTCAGACTGCTCACTGAAAACACGACAAATGAGTCAAAGGACACCCAAACTACATCCTTTTCCGTGTTTAAATAGCTCAGGGTTCATTAACTCACCATGCTGTGTCTTCCATGAAGATGCCTTCTCTTTCCAGCTGCATAAACAACTCCCCACCTGCAGTCACAACATACAAAAAAATAGCATTCATATGTCTTGAATAGAACACTCATGCAGTCTCCGGGAGGAACTACATTTCCTCTGCTCACAGAGATGTGTACAGATGATTTAAGATCATTAACTGAGCTGCATTTAATCTGCGATTACTAGACTCACCACTCAGATACTCTAGAATGAGGTACAACTTCCCCCCCGTCTGGAAGGCATAGATGAGGTCCACGATGAAAGGATGCTTCACCTCCTCCAAAATATTCCTCTCGGCTTTGGTGTGCGCTGTGTCTTTCGCATTACGCACAATCATGGCCTGGCAAGACACAAAAAGGCAAAGTCCGGGATTTGAAAGTATTCAGGCAATAAACTGAATCTCATTAGTTAGAATAAAAGCTTCAACATCATCGGCAGGGCAGGAATCAGAATGACAGGACGATAACTACAATAGACCCATTAAGCCAATAAACAAGGTCATTACCTCAAACCTCAAGCTTCAGGGAAAATGAGTTGGCTTTGCAAGCAAAAACAGACCTCAGCTCTGCATAAACAGCAGAAAAGAGGCCACGCTGAACTACTTGTTTTTGCTAACATATAGATAAGATAGTTCAAACATTATTTCTAAAACATCAGACTGCTGAGGGAACGGTTAGGTAAGAAGATGTCAAAAGAACAAAGAGATTTGTCACCTTCTTTAAAACTTTCATGGCAAATATCTTCCCAGAGGTGGCACCTGACACCTTCCGAACCTGAAACACCTGTAAAAATCAGATTAAGAGAATTCAGATGTTTGTGGAGGTGTTTTCCATGGTTTTCCATGCATCCTTTATGATTTTTTAAACTTGAAAGAAAAGAGAAAGTGGGCCAGAGTGTAATATAATTAGAAATGACACAACCAACAACTTTGTTGAATTGCATTCAGCACTTTGCAGCAGTGCTGGGTGCGTAATAACATTTTCTGCTAATATAATTGCTTTAAGTAATGTGACTTGTATGTACAACTCAACACCTGCCCAGAGCAAGATAACAAGCTCATTATAGTGAGCAGAAATTTGATTACAGCTCATGATGATAAAAGCTAGTGCAGTGCGTGATAACAGACCTGAATGAACCTCTTATGACTGACTCAGACATCAAAATTAAAAAAAAAATGTAAAAATAGCTTATTTGTAAATGGATGTCTGATTTTGTTCAGCGACCTGCAATTAAGATGAAAAAAAAGAATCTCAAGATTTCAGAAAAACTAGTTTTTGGTATTTACAGAAAACACAACCAAATAAGCCATCTATATCTATCTATCTATATGTAATCCTGAAAAACCCTAAGATTGAATGCAAGGATTGCAGGGAATTACAGTTGTGTTAATGTAAGTAAAAGAGGGAATTGTGTCATGATAACATGTGCAGCATTTCAATGGTGCAACTAACCTTTTTTCCCAGACCACACACAAATAAACACATCTGCAAAAGCCAACAGAGTTGTGGACAAAAAGAAAAAAAAAGACAAAACAAGAGGCATGAAAAAATAATTTCCAGTTACTATGTAGAAGAAATTCCCCAGTTCTTGGAATTTCAGGACTAGCAAGTGACACTAGGGTATTTCCAGAAATTCTAGGAAAAAGTCCCAGTTCATTGAACTACCCATACAGGCCTATCAGGTATACCACATGCACCTAAAAAAGTGGCAGGTGAGTGTACAGTTGAATACAGTTCTACCAAAGAATGAATAAAATGGCTAAAAACTGCAAGCAGGCCACATATAACACATCTGAGGAATAATATCCAAATATCAAGTCTACAAAATATCCATCCATCCATCCATCTCATTCCGCTTTATCCGAGGTTGGATCGCAGGGGCAGTAGCGTAGGCAAGGAAGCCCATACTTCCCTGTCCCCGGCCACTTTGTCCAGCTCATCTGGGGGGCCTCCCAAGATGTTCCCAGGCCAGCCGAGAGACATAGTCCATCCCTAGTGCGCCCCGGGTATTACCCAGGGTCCCCTCACCAGGGAGGCATCCTCACTAGATACCTGAGCCCCTCATCTGGTTCCTCTTAATGCGGAAAAGCAGCGGCTCTACTCGGAGCAGCGGCTCTACTCTGAGCCCCTCCCGGATGACCAAGCTGCTCGCCCTATCTTTAAGGGAGAGCCTGGAAACCTTGGAGAGGAAATTCAATTCTCCACTTGTACCCACAAACATGTTCTTTTAGGTCACTACCCACAGCTGGTGACTATAGATGAGGATAGGAACGTAAACCGACTGGTAAATCAAGAGCTTTGCCTCTTTGGCTCAGCTCCTTTTTCACCACAACAGATCGTTGCAAAACCTGCACCACTGCAGATGCCGCACCAATCTGCCTATCGATCTCCAGCTCCATTCTTCAATCACATGTAAACAAGATCCCAAGATACTTGAACTCCTTTACTTGGCTGTGAACTGCTCCAGCGAGAGTTGCAGGACTTGGCCTGCAAGCCAACAGAACAACATCATCTGCATAAAGCAGACATCCAATTTTGAGGCCACCAAACCAGACCCTCTCTGCACCTAAAAATTCTGTCCATAAAAGTAATGAACAGATTAGGTGACAAAGGGCAGTCTCGGCAGAGTTCAAACCCCTCAGTAAACAAGTCCGACTTACAGCCAACAATGCAGACCAAGCTTCAACTCCGGGCGTAGCGGGACCAAAAAGCCCGTATAAGGAATTTCGGCACCCGATACTCTCAGAGAAACCCTCACAGGAGTCCCTGACGGACACGGTCGAGTCCACAAAACACATGTGTACAGGTTGGGCAAATTCCAATGCCCCCCTCTAGGACCCTGCTGTAGAGGTGGCCCACCGTTCCACGGCCACAATGAAAACCACACTTCTCCTCTTCAATACAAAATTCGATTATCCGACAGACCCTCTTATCCAGTACTGCTGAATAGACTTTACCAGGGAGGCTAAAGAGTGTGATCCCCCTGCAATTGGAGCACACCCTTCTGTCCCCCTTCTTAAAAAGAGGAAGACCACCATCCTGGTCTGCCAATCAAGAAGCACTGTCCCCCGATGTCCCTGCAATGTTGCACAGGAATGTCAACCAAGACATCCCCAAAACATCCAGAGCCTTAAGGAACTCTCATCCATCCCAGGTGCTTTGCCACCCGAGAGCTTCTTAAGGGGGCCCACCTCCCAATTCAAAGGCTCTGCTTCCTCATAGGAAGGCGTGTCAGTGGGATTGAGGAGGTCCTCAAAGTATTCCCTCCACCGATTCACAACGTCTCTAGTCGAGGTCAGCAATGCAATATCCCCACTATACACAGTGTTGGTGGTATACAGCTTCCCAATCTTGAGCTACTGGATGCTGGACCAGAATCTCTTTGAAGCTATCTAGAAGTTGTTTTCCATGGCTCTCCAACCTCCTCCCACACCCGTGTTTTTGCGTCTGCCACTGCACAAGCTGCATTTCCGCTTGGCCTACAACTACAACTACATAATAATTTAAGCAAAATTACATCTTAAAGAAGAATATAGAGAGGAAAAGGGATATGTCTTGAAGATGTTTACAGAGATCTCACCTTTCCATAGCCACCTTTCCCCAAAACCTTTAGCAGCTCAAAGCATTCAGGCCTGATCTGCTCCGTTCCCTTGTTCACGCTGTTCTCTGAAATTTCAAACTTCTCACAGTCATCCATGTTACTGGCAAAACAAATAGGGAAAAAAAAAATTATAAAAGAGGGGTAAAAAAAAAGCAACACTTAAATCAATAACTCAACATTGTTTTTACAACTTCCAGACTGTTGCATGGATCCGAAGCTGCATTTTTGGTCTAAATACTACATTCATTACTTTTCCTTTTTTTTTAAAAATTAAATATACCCATCAACTACCTGCAAATGTTTAGTTTAGCAGTAAATACTATGTGGCTAATAATAAAATATATATTTTATAATACAACTGACATATTGATACAAGATGAACAGACATACTTTCACTTGCATGGTAGGTTAGTTGGTCAACATAAATGGACTTTAAGCACAAGAAAGAGTGTTGTTTTCTTTGTCTTAGCCTAATAACTGGTTGTACAGGCTCCCGAAATCAGCCACCAGCTATGGGATAACATGCATTCAGTCGTTAGATGGACCTTACATGCAGATCCAAATAAGACGACAATCAGTGATGATTATATAATTCCTTCTACTGGGTAAATGCTTCCTTGCAGAACACAAGAGATCATGGAACAGTTTGAATCGATTTGTCTAATGATGCAAATTATAAGTTGTGGCTTTTGAGTTGCCAGGAGGCGGCGTGAGACCGACGCAGAGCTCCACATTCCAGGCAGACCATAACATGCAGCTTAATGATGCTCCAACACCAGCTGAATCGGTGCTACCAGTTAAAAGCAGAATAAAGACAGAATGACACGTGTGACTCATTACACCCCGGCTGTTGAATATACAGGCTCTTAATGCCGGTTCCTGGTCATCCACACAAACACTTGGCACCGTCGCCCATTCACGACGCAGAGAATCACAGTTACTCACAATTCAAAGTTACTGCACTGGTCCATGTATTCACCCAGCTGAGCCTGAAAGCAGAGCAAAACACTCAAGGAAAGCTTCATGCCACAAACACCTTTAATTTGACAGCCTTATTCGATTATATAAACAGGATGCATCTTGGACATTTTTACTTTTAACATTCGCCAGTTTCCTAAATATCGTAATTAGCTTAATTAGATTAGCAGATAATAAAACCGGTTAAGAGACTAATCTACAAGCACGTTAAATGGACAGGCTAAGCACTGTCATCGAGTTCTTCGCAATTAGTAACCGACAGAGCAGTGACAAGAGTAGAAATGTAAAACTTTTAACCTCTTTTTAGTGTGTTTGGGGCAGTAACGCTAGCTAACTATAGCGGAGCTTTTAGCCCGTCTCGGTAGCATTTGCAGGATTTTACTATGTTCTTAGTTTGCAGCAAAGAACTGTGACTTGTACAATAAATATACGATACGTGCCGTCATCGTGTTGAAGCAACTGTCAAGCAGAGCATCGGTTAGTGTAACTAACATCTCGTCGCACGGCGGCGAGTCCCCGCTGGTGGATGAGATGCGGAGCACCGCGTTGCCTCCATTATCGGACAGCCGGTTGCGCCTCATATGTGATGTAGCTTACTGATGGAGAACTTTCATTGTTAAGACTTTTTGAATAAAATTCTCCTCATTGGGTTTCACCATACGTGGCTTTTATAAAACTTACACAGCATTTATTTCATCTCACACTAAAATGATAATACTAAGTGATTTTTTTAATAGTAAAAACTAACCACAATTCGCTCAACTCGCTTTGAGTGTGTCTTTGTCCAAATCCATTCGTTGTGAGTGTTTTTTAAGTTATACCCCCTCCAACAAAGTTTACAGTAGTGTGTATATTAGGGGATACGCGAGCAGAATCCGCGGGAAAGGTGATGGCGAGAGTCTGTCCGATAATGGACACCTGCTCCCAGCGAGGCGGGCCTCGCAGCTGCTAACCGCTAGCCCCGAGGCTGCCCGCATTAGCGGTGAACTTAACTCACCCCATCCTCAAGTTCGTCGTCAGAGACATTCTCATCCGGTTGATCCAAATCGATGTCGAAAACCCCGGCCATGTCCGCGACGCTACACTTGGCGTTCAATCCGAAAACACGGCCCCGCTCCCCCACCTCATGGGAGAGCCATTACCGTCCACCCGGCGACAGCAGAAAGCATGAGCTAAGTGTGGCTAACCAAAACAAGACAGACGCCGAGCGACGCCCCTAGTGGCCGTCAACGCAATATATATATATATATATATATATATATATATATATATATATATATATATATATATATATATATATATGTGTGTGTGTGTGTGTGTGTGTGTGTGTGTGTGTGTGTGTGTGTGTAACAACAAAATTGGGGATTTTTAAAAATAAAACAAATAAAGACTTTACCTAAATAGAAAATAAATAATCTGTGTATTATTTTATATGACAGGTTTTAAAGGGTTAATATGTCAAACAGTACACCACAGTCTAAGACAAGTTAAATCTGTGCTTGTTTCGGAGGGAGATCATAAAATAATAATGACTTTTGTTTGTAAAGTCAATTTGTTCTGAACATTGCATGGATTATTCTATTGCTATACAGTGTAAATGATTAAAAAAGCAAGGTAAATTATGGGCTGACCAAATGGTGATTAATTAGTCTACCTTTATTATTAATAAAATATATATAAAATTAAAGTTTTAAAATTATGTAGATGAAAAAAAAGCGTCCAAAGTCTTCTTTGCTTCTTCATTATTACAGTCACCAGTGCACACCCTTTTTAGGTAGGTCAAAGTGACCACTGTTTTATTATAATAGTAGTAATAATAATTATTATTATAAATATAAAGGTCAATTGAGCCTTTAATCAGTCCTGTCCTGATTGAATCAGATTATTTTCCTGCTGAAAAAACAGTATGATAAAACAAAATAATGAAAAATAGTACACCTGTACTTCAACATCACAATCTCTATCTAGCCCAGTGTTTTAGATGCTACCCTGCTTCAGCACACCGTGATACAATTGGCTGTGTCATTAACAGAGTTGTCCAGACCTTGACGACAAGCTGGTGATGACCATTCATTAGAATCAGATGTGCTGTTGCAAGGCAACAAACAACCATGCAGGACAGTGGGCCCGGAGGACAGTGGGCCCTGAGGACCAGGGCTGGGGACCACTGATCTAGCCCATATTTACCACCAGTAGGGGGCAGCATGAAAAAGGGAATACTTTTCTGGGTGTACAGGCCATTTCTAACTTGATCTGCCAATGCAACAATTCACTAAATTTCTTCACACTTCATCCAAAATACTCACCTATCAACTGTTTACATTTTATTGTGAATGATCAAGGTTTGTTGATCCCCTTGTGGCACACAGCTTTGTCTGTACATATATATTAAGTACTCAGAGATAACTAAAATAAACAAAAATGCGGCCTCAACCAAGCTATCATTTAAAAATAACCAAGTAAGTTGATATTTAAGCTGTGGGCAGAAGCCAAGGTACCTGGACAAAATAGGTGTAAGGACAACAGTCTTGATGACAACACCACCGTACAGCTTCATCAAGAAGTAGAACCTTTCTTTATTGAGTGGAAAAATATTCAATGAGGCAACATTTGTTATGGAAAAGACCCAACCATATTACAGGATAGACTTGAGCAGTTTCAAGTTAAAGGAGGTCATTTTTTGTGTGTCAGGAGATTAACTGTTGACTAACATGGTATGAGCACAATTAACAGAAGCTTTCTAGAAATAAAGTGTTTATCAAGGGAAACTGAGCTGAATATTGATTAGATTTCACAAACATTTTGGTACTTCTCTAATAAATGTCTTACTCAGCATCATTTCAACACATCATTTCTGCTTTAAATAATTGTAGTTGATGTAGGGTTTTTGTCTCTCATCAAAAAAATGGAAATTTCCATGTCAAAACCTTTTCTTTTTTAGGATTTTGTGATATGCTTATTTCTTAAACTTATGATGTCAAGTTTTAAGCTTGACATCATAAGTTAAGCACCTGAAGCTGTGTTCACCCTCTAGTCTGTGCAGGGAAGTGATTTTGAGAAGTCAGGATGCAACAGACGTACAGATTAACTCAGAAACTCTCACACCAACAATTACAGATTCCAGTATACAGCAAATCAAGTATTTTTCTATTGAAATGGGCTAAACAATTTCTTATATTAGGCCTGTAAACAGATTTTTTTTTCTGAATTGGCCACTGTGGCATGTTAACTCATGATGTTGGAGTTAACTGGAAAGCCTGTTAAGTGCATATGAAATAAATGTAATCTTCAGCAATCTTTTCCTGCTCTGCTCCTTCAGTGCAGCTGGAGTGAAAACGGTCTACAGTGAGAGCCAGCTGAGGTTTTTGTTTACAACAACAAATCTCACTTAAACCAAGTATGACCCGCACCATATTGGGGTAAAAGTAGCAGTCATTACATATGAAATCCCCACTATATTCTCAGTTTAGAAGCAACAAGGTCCGTCTTCAGGATAATTACTTTTAATGTAGGGTGGATGGAGGGGCTGGGTGGGGTGGGGGTCTGGAGGCTGGGGAAAGCCCCCTTGCAGGGAGGCATTAGTTGTTTTTCTTAGATTGCCCAGTGATCAAAACCAGCTTTAGTGCATAACATAATCAGTTTTCTGTGTGTTCTCTGTTTTGTTTAGCTTTGTTTATGTTTACCAAAGAACAGACTAGACACTGGTAGAAAGTTTCTCTGCTCTGTTGTGGGTTTGTGTGAAGATTTGAGGTTGGTATTGTGTTCATTCAATATCACTTTGCATAGCAACTGACTGCACTGGGTCCTTGTGTTTGGACTTCGTCAGTATAAAAGGCTATTAATTTAGGACTCAAGGTCTTTTTTTGTTTAATGCACATGGCTGCTGTTTACAACTTGTGGAGTTCAGATCCAGCTGCAACATCAAGTGCAATAACAGAAAATACGCAGGTACGGTCATGTGAAAGGGTTAATACCACTCTTTTTTTTTTTACCATAATAAAAATCATGCGACCATAGTAGTATTATGCAAATAGAACCCCATTTGAAAAATGCCATATGACTTGTTTCACCATGCCATTATTTATTTAAGAAAAACAAGACTAAATCCTTTCTGTGTGGAGTTTGCATGTTCTCCTTGTGCTTGCGTGGGTTTTCTCCGGGTACCCCAGCTTCCTCCCGCCATCCGAAGACATGCATGTTAGGCTAATTGGTGACACTTAGATGGACCCTAGGAGTGAGAGTTGTTTGTCTCTATGTGGCCCTGTGATGGATGGGGGACGTGTCCAGGGGGTACCCCTGCCTTCGACCACCAAAGGTAGCTGGGATAGGTTCCAGCAGAGCCCTGTGACCCTAATGAGGATAAGCAGGTATAGATAATGGATGATGGAAGACTAAATTGTGTGGGCAATACTAAGTACCCCCTTACTGCTTCCACAGGATTTAAGAGGGTAGGTTTTAACCAAGTGGTGCTAATCATCAGTCCCTGGTGAGTTGATAATCAGCAGGTGCGCAGAGCTCTACTGAAGCAAACATTTGTGCAATTTGGTGGTCTGGTGTGCAGTAGCAGAGTGCCAAAAGGGAAAGACATAAGCAATGTTCTTGCTGCACATCAGTCGGAAAAGGGTTATGAATCCTTTTCTAAACAACTTTGAGTTCAACATTTTGTGACAAAGGTTTGTCACAAGTGAAAAGAATTCAAGACAGTTGCCAAATTTCCAAGGAGACCCTATAGGTCTCTCAGAGTACGGTTAGTATCAGACAAGGAATTGCAATTAAACAACAGTCAGGAAAATGCCTGTCCATCTAAAAATAACATTTTCGCACAACTGAGGCTCACAAAGCTGCATCTGAACAAAGTGAAAGTCTTCTGGATCAATGTCTTATGGACGGATGATTGGATAGAGTGAATCAAACGGCGTTTCAGCAGAAACACCTTATGCCCACTGTCAAGCATGGCGGCAGAGAAGTGATGATTTGGAGTTTTTCTGTGGTCACAGGACCTGGCCACCTTACAATCACTGAGTCAATCATGAACTGAACCAGAGTATTCTAGAGGCTATTGTGAGGCCATTTGTCTGACAGCTAAAGCTTGGTCAAAACTGGATCATACAAGAGGACACTGAAGCACGCCAGCAAACCTACATCTACAGAATAGGTGAAAAATAAAGTGCTACAGATGGGCCTTAAGAGAGCTGTAGTATGCCTACAACCTCAATGAACTGAGGCAAAGGTTTAAAGATCCCTTCACAACGACGTGAGAGAGCCATAAACGCGTACAGGAAATGACTCCTTTGAGTCATACACATGCAGTTGATCTTTACTGTGGGTGCTCCGCGTATGTTGTTGCTGTTGTTCTCTCCTCTTTCTTCTCTTAACCCCCAAACGGTTGAAACAGATGGTCATCCTTCCTGAGTCTGGTTCTGCCAAAGGTTTCTTCCTGTTAAAGGAGAGGGTTTTTTTTCTTTCCACAGTTGCCTGGTGCTTGCTCAAGACAGGGGATTGTATCAAAAAAACGTTTTGATGCAATCTATTGGTGTCCTTAACAAAGCAATAAATATAGTTATTTTATTGACTTGGTATTAGTTGTACTATTTTAGAATGAATTGTAATGTATTGTTGAAGTGCCTTGACATGACATTTAATTGATTTGGAGCTACACAAATAAAACTTTATTGAATTAAAGTGAAAATGTATGACTTGTCTTGTCACTTGGCAGGTGCAACACCAAAAAAAAAAAAAGTTCTCACCAACTTAAAATGTTCTAATCTTGATTCAGTTATACAAAATCACAGGAAAAGCTATTTATGGCCAGTTTTCCTGAAGAAGAAGAATTATAAAGCACTGGGAGGGTCAGGTGAGGTTGTAAAACTGTAAATGTCTCCTGGTGGAGAGGCACAGCAGAAAAGCCATTCCAGATGAGCTGGGAGCGTCTGCTCTGCAGTCTGGCATAGATGTGTCTGGTTTTGTTTGCTCTTTGTGGTTGTTTGCAGCATGTTGATGGGCACACTGCGTACAACCACACTGCATGCGGTAGAAAGGCCTCATGTATAGTACAGGGACAACACTAAAATTAGCCCTGATTGCAATGCCACAAAGGCGAAGAGCTTAAATTTGTAAGAGTAAGGTCATATGGTTTTGATGCAAGTATAAAGGCACTCTGACATATTTTTATATGTATTATGTTGGACATAAAGTAATGTTGGAAACAGAAGAAAGTCCAGTTTCCTTTGATTCTAAAGGACTGACAGTCAGGATTGCATCAGTTGGGTACAGTAGATCAAAACTGATGCTGACTATACGTTTCTTTGCCACTGTTGCAACCACAATTGTGTGTTTCCACCGTTAACTTCTGTAAATGGTAAACCATTTCAAGGCTTTTTTGCCACAGTAATCCTCAGCCTCCTTGGTTTCACATCAAAACCTGTGACATCTTGAAAAAAAAAAAAAGAAAAATTAAAAACTACTTGATTTAGATCAGCTGCTGTCATCACAGAAGAGGACACATCCATTCATTTCAGACTATAGTCTGATATTTATAGTGTGTTTAATACCGACTGCTTGTATATTTTGCTTTACAACCTCATGTCATCATGTTGCTAATTGTAGCTTACAGTAATAAATGCTTCTACTAGCCACTGCGACCGTTGTTGATTTCGTTTTGATTGAATTTAGCTTCAAAGTTGGTGTAAAGAGATGGAGAAAGCAGAGAAAATGGATCATACCAAGAGACTGAATAAAACCTGGCAAAGAGCAAGATAAACAACATCCAGCGAGACCACACTCAGGGCTGGATTACTGACCCTGAGGTGCCACATCCACTCAAATTCCTGCAGGATGCTTACTATAATTTTGGAGTGAGTGGATGCGTTTTGTGTGAGCTCATAATGGTCGAATCCAAGGACGCTCACATGCAGGTTTGTGCTGTGTTAGTGTAATAGTGATGCGCTGAATTCTGAATGTAATTATATAGCACCAGCCATAGTTGGATCAGTTTTATTATTCAACTAGTTTTTTCATTTTCTGGAGCTGTGGTCAGTGTCGTTGTTTATCATTTTGTTATGTTGAGTAGAAGTGTACTGAGACATGACTGGATTTACTCTGTGCTAAGAAAATGGTTATGTTTTAAGAGTTCCCACATTCAAACACACACACACACACACCCAAACAAACAAAACAACAACAAAACAAAGCTTTGGTACTAGTGAGATCCGTACACAAACCTAAAATTTAACGTGGCGTGACATCAACATCGCATTCTCCGTAGACAAGGATATAATTGCGCAGCAACGTTCCCAGCGAGAGAAGACAGAAGCAGACAAAAGAAAAAAAAGGCTCACAAAAAACAAAAACAGGTTTCAGAAGAGCGATGTAAAAGATACAAAAGTAGAAGGCAAAGTGGAGGCTACCAGATGAATCTAAGGGATTTGGTGGAAAACCCCCGCAGCACACTTGCACAGAAATGTTCAGTACGTACAGTAATTTAAACTTTTATTTTTTTTCCTGTAAAGATGTTACCACAGCTGATTTTCTTTAAACACATAGCCACTGGTGCTCTTTCTTACCATGTTTTCTCAGTTTATTTCATGCATGTGACGCACGGGTCTTTTTGTTGCGTCATTCTTTCACTCGCAGCTGTATTCAACCTGCTGTTCACTGTGAGACGGAGCTGCTTGTTATCTGGTCCCTGCTGGTTCATTTGGCCTAACTCGTGTGAGATGGTAAATGGCAGCAGGTAGGACTAGCGGGAAGAGGAAGCGAGACTGCAGACTGATAAGCTGCGTGTGACAGAGGGCCTTTTTGAACATCTTGTTTCGGGCCAGTGTTGAAGTGACGTGTGTGGAGAATGACAGCAACTTTTTGTAAACCTGCAGTAAAATGTGATGTTCTCACACGTTCTCAGTGCAACCATTGGCCGACTTTCCAGTTCATTCTCTTGTTGCTTAACTTTGCAAGGGAAGGGTAAGAACGCACATTAACAGCACTGGTATGCTTGGAAGGCAGTATGAGACATTCCTGAATAATATTTCTGAGATGGCGTCACATGACACGGAGCCCTACAATGATGATGTGGAAAGCTGCACATAAGCAGGCCTCATCACCTGAGGATAAACTCTGCTGTCGAGGTGAGTTCATGCCATCAGATTTCAAGCTTTGCAAAGGTTGACTCAGTGATTCTCATCTCAGATGGGTGTGTTGTGTTTCTAAAAGTGTGTGTGTGCGTGTGTTTGTGTACGTGTTCGAGTACATTTGTACAATTTTACGCCCACTCTGCTCCCAGGCATGCCCTGCCTTGCTGTGTTTCCTGACAGTCACATTCCTTGTGAATGTATGACACAGCCAACTCGTGGGACATGAAATCTACGATAAGTGAAGGAGAATGAGAAGGAATGATGCAGGTTTTATTTGGTCTTGTTATGACATGCAGACAAATGGAGAGAGGAGTATTTTGATGCTTTATCCATAAATTAAACTCCCAGCAGCATTTGGGCACGTGGCAAATCATTAATCTGAGAGTTATTGTTTCAAAAAAGTCCTAGCTGCAAGTTTATTTACTGATATGTTTCCCTAAAAACTTACCCGTAAATGAACCAAAATCAATAATAATAATGATCCGAAATGTGTACACGGCAACTCTAAAATGACTTTAAAACAATTTTACAGCGGGAACAATCCTTCCTGGTCTTTGGTTGAAGGTATGAGGAAAAAGTCAGCCACAATGAGCAAAGGATGTGTGTGTTTTGTCACCGGCACTGCCACCTGGCATTTGCCATTAAATTGTCTGCCATGTTGGCAGCATGTGGGCAGGAACGGCAAAGGCTTCTGCCAAATTATGCTCCATCAAAATACCCACACATCATGAGTCAGTTCAGCTCAAGATCTGTTCGGTTGTGTCAAATTCAGGCGCAAGAAATGGCTCATCATAACAACAGTAACGCCTCGAATGGCTGCTCTGGAGTAATATTGTAAAACATCAACGCTAGAGGCCATCTAAGTGCCTGCTGATAAGTTTAGTACACTCCACCACTCGGAAGAGATCTTGTGATCTAATTCAAATGAAGGCAATATCTCTCCTCTCAGAAGGAGAGAATCATGAAGAGTATGAAGCTGCTGATAAGCCCATTTGATCTTAGTATGCCAAAGCCACAATAAAGGAAGCAAAAGCTTTTGGAGTCGGGGCGTCACACTAACCACAGTTATGACGTACGAGAGTGCAGAGACGTGTGTCAGAAAACAGAAACACTCTTTGTGTTGGTCATTTCCAAATGCAAAAGTGACATCTGAACATATTCATTCTTGCAACAAGGTTTATAGAGTTGGCAGTGATTCTGCTGAAGGCGAACATTTCATAAATGTCCATCGAACATTTTAGTCCTTGCACGTTTTCTTTGTAATCTGATTAGTCTGGCACTGGTACTACATCCTTTCCTGTTAAGCACTTTAACAGGAAAAAAAACCCAGATAGGTGTTTTATATGACAAAATAATCTTAAAACTCTCAAACAAATTATTCTCAGTAACATATTGTGTTATGAAGTCTTGGAGCCTCATCTAACTCCTCATTATGCACACGTCATGCTTCCAAAACCATTTGTAATGTCACAACGCTCTGCTTGCACTTTTTGAACTCTGAAGTATTTAAAGCTCTGACTCCATATCTCTTCATTTTAAATGACAGATTATTTATTTTCAACTAAGAAATGCCTGGCCTTGATGAGTATTTCTGGACCATGTAATCTAAGATGCTCTCTTACTCTGTAATGGACCAATATCACCCTCTGGTTGCTACTTAAAAAACAAAAGACCTTAATGGGAGGTTGAATTAAAAAAAAAAAAAAGCAGATGGGGGTTGGAGGGGGGGATCCACATGGTCAGCATAATTTAATGAGACAGAGTGTGAAAGGAACTAAGTGGATAACCAAATGCAGAGTGGGCTTGTGGATGGGTGGTGGATGAAGTCAGTAATATTTCAGCATCCCCTGGTGGTTAGCCTGCTGACAGGGGAGGGGAAAAAATGGCGTGAGAGACAGTGAGGGAGTTGGTCAGTGCAGGGGGCGAGTGGGTGGGACGATCACTGTGCCAGAAATTAAACCAGGCCCAGTGGATTAAAGTGTAGTATATGTGAAGCATATGGAGAGATCAGAGGTGAAGAGAGGAAGGACAAAAGTAGAGGCATTATTTAAATATCAGTCCACCGGCCTGTTTAGACAGGCAGGATTTGCATGCTGGGTTTTCAGCCAGAGCCCTGGGGCCGGGCAGAAACGGGGTGGGTGGAGATAGCCGTCTTCATGGTGCTCAGGGTGTGGCTGTGTGTGAACGGGACACGACTCGTCACAGGTCACACACGTGACCTCAGGACAAGAGATCACGCTGTGTTCACATGCATCACAGTTCCTGTTTTTTTTTTCCTTCTTTCTTTTCATAACCAAACGAAACTGATGAGTTCTGACACCTACATTGTAAAACACTGTATATGTATATCATAGTATGTACATACATTTTACAGATTTATTCATGTTTTTTTCCTAATCTGTTGCAAAGCTATTATACATGTAAAAAAAAAAAATGTATATATATATATATATATATATATATATATATATACACACACACACATACACACACACACGTTGCACCAAGCAACCAGATCATAAATATGTATAAGACAGTCCTCCAAATGATTTAGTGAATGACACTAAAGAGCAATTAAACTTATCTCACTAATTTACTGAAGTTGGAATAAAAATCTTTGTCTTTACAAGTACCAAGTTTTGATAAGTGTATAATTCAGGAGTCAGATGACCTTACTTGGAATCTGAAATGGAGATGATGTCAGTCTAAAGAGGGTAAATCAGTAATGCGATAACTGTTTGGATGTGAAACATTAGATGTGGAAATTAGAGTTGTGATGGACTCACTATCCTCCTCGTCCCCCTTTCTTGGCTGACATGTGAGATTCTTTGGAGGCTCGAGGGTCAACATGGACCCAGAGTCGTCACACAATAAACAACACCAGTCCTCTTTTCAACATACTTTATTAATACTGAAATCAGAGAGAAAGGTTTGCATTGCATACATCTTTAAAACATCCAAGCTACATACATCTATCAGGTAAAATATACAGACGCAGAGGGAAATATAAATGGAATTACGAGACAAACATGCACATACACTTTCAGACACTCATACCAAACGGGGCTCCCTTATGGAACAGGACATCCTGAAACTGCCAAGAAAAACATCCCTTGTGCCAACAAACCATTCCAGTGTTATCCAGTGATTTTGCTTTCATGATCAAAAAAAGGTTTGACTCCTTCACTGTAGCTTAAAAAAAAAAAATTTTTTTAATGAAAAATATTAAATAAAACTGAAGTTTTGTAGCAGTATGTCAAAGTGACGATTTTCAGCTTTGCACAATTACACATTTTTGGCCTGTAAAAAAACAAAAACAAAAAAGAAAAACCCAAAACAAAACACACACTCAGCAGAGCTGTTCCAATGAAATGCAAGTTCCTGCAAAAAAAAGTGGGTATTGAGCAACAGAAGAAGGTTCTCAGTACAACAGAAGAGGGAAGTGTAAAAGGGAAGGGGGAGCACTTTGTGTACTATACCCAAGACTGGGTGTCACGAAGTGATGTGTTGCAATAAGGTGTGTACTGTCTGGATTCTCAAGAGGACAGAGCCAACTCCCTCACAGACTGCATATATGCAGCAGCAAACCACTGACATCACTCCATCTGCGTTTGCAAACATGCAAAAATACACAGTTCCCCACATAAAGCCACATTAAAAACCCTCACAGACGTCTGCATGGAGGAAATAAACAAAAGACCTACGTCTACGGTGTTTCACAAGCGGTTGGGATAAAGGGAAGTGACATCGCAGGACACACACACACACACACACACCTCTAAATGGGAACTGATGCTAAATGAAACAATGACGCCAACAGAAGGTGAACAAAACAGGATGCTGGTCAGATGAAAGAGCCCGAAATGTCAGACAGCCTACAGACTGTTGTCGCCTTGCAATCTTAACAGCCAACACCAGTCTGATAAGCTATATGACAGGCCGAGAGAGTGACAGACATACCCGAGACATGTACATGTTCATGTACAAAAATGGATTAAGCAAAAAGTAAAAAAAAAAAAAAAAAAAAAAAAAAAAAAAGCAGAATCCTAGTCCTACTTACCATGACAGGAGAAAGAAGATGTGAATGTTCTAGACTAGAGCTGGTGCAGAGCACAGGGTTCAGTTCACTCAACAGTACCCCTCTGTTTTGAATCTACTCGAGTGATTCGTCTCCTGGCTTCGTGACTGGGGCAGTGCAACGGGTTCATTTGAAGGTTCAGCTGAGGTAACGGCACAGGCGCTTTTCACTGCGTGCTTGAGAGTCCCCCACCCCACCCCCACCCCCTACTGCTAGAGCCTGCTCGGCTGCTCACAGCTCTCAGTCCTGCGAAGCACGGCGGCGGTGCAGAGAGGGAGAAGAAAATAACGCATTTCATTAGCAATTACGGGCAAAGGAGGGTACTGAATACACGAAGAGCCAGCTGACATTATCCATGGAGCACCCCCACCCCTTTGAGGGAATAGAGGCTTTAAAAAAAAAAAAAAAAAAAAAAAAAAAAAAAAAAAAAAAAAAAAAAAAAAAAAAGGCAAAGAACAAGATGACAGCCTCTAACTTAAAGAGAACCGCTACCATCTCACTCACTAAGACTGCCAGGTGGTAATCTATCATTGAGGCACAATCTGCTTTCATCCACGAAAGACAAAAGAAAAAAAAAAAAGAAAAAAAAAAACCAAACAAAAAAACAAATGTGGCTGCCACGGAAACGCAAACCCACTGTCTCCGTCTCCCTCTCCGTCTCACCCACAGGCACGCGCGCACACAGTTGTAGATCTGATTCAGAATATAGCTGCATCTGGTAAAGTAGCCCCTGGCTGATTCATGCGCTCTCTTCCTGGAAGCAGAACAATGAGGGCAGACAAAGGGACCAGCAGGGTGATTCACGGCTGATTTATCATTTTTCATCTGAGGTACGACGATGCGCTACACTGCACACACAATAGAAGGCTGGTCTTCTAAAAGCACCGTGCAGGATCATCCGTACGACGGCTGACTACTTGGGCAGGTCGACATGTGATGGTTGTGAAAGGGACACTGTAAATTACAGTCCTGTTACATGTCTTATGTAACCACAGCTAAAGCGGAGCAACAGCCTACAGTACTGTAATAAATGCATTATAACCTATAAATAACCGGGCATATATAAATTACAAATGGATAAATAAGTTATTACATGAATTTTGCCTGCTTTTAAAAAGCACAACATGATTAAAACATTCCTATTTTGCTAAAATAAAATAAAAGTAATTGAAGTCATTGAATGGACATGAAATAATGTTAAGTTCCTCTATTGGAAGACACGGCAGCCTAGGGTACGCTGGGGAGACTTTTTACCAACAGTTTCTTCTCACAGGCTCCGCAACTACTAAAAGGACCAAAATAGAACATCTTACAAGCTCACGCATCACAGCAAAGACCTACCTTCTAGAATAATCAAACAAAAGCAATAAAATTGTAGAAATCGCTAAGCGGGAGAAAGCCTTCTTAAAACAACTGGAAGTCCAAGTTGAACCTAAGTGAGGGTTGATCATTTTCTTCTGAAAATGGTGGGGGGTAAGCCAAGAAGAAGAGCACATTTGAGGAGAGGAGTGGTGGAAACCTGGAGGAACAAGGAGGCTTCTGAAGTTGAAGGTCAAGCGTGATCTCGAGCTGGCCTTCACTCCGTCTTGCCCTCCGAGTACTTCTCCCGCTGCTTGCGCTTGGCGTAGCTCTGCGCCATGGAGTTGACAATGGAGCAGACAAAGAAGCATACCATGATGACCACAACCTTCTCGAAGAGCCACGACAGCCAGCTCTCCTCCTGCCAGGAACCGCAGAGAGAACACAGGGAGACGAGATGGCTCAGTCAGTAAGCTGAGGGGCACCCCTCGTACCCCCACACCCTGCTCTGCTCTCTGCTCCTGATGCTGTAGGCTAGGTGGGGATCCAGCTCCATGTGCAGGACAGATAGAGATCAGGGGTAATAAAACACGCGGCAGCCCCCACCGTCCTCCCTCCTAACGCCCCCACTGACCCCAGCCTGCAGCCTGCCTCCACCGAGTTAAATTGCCTCGCTTCTCTCCAGTAACTGCTGGAGGCTCAAGTTACAAGAAAAGAGGAACATTGTTCTAGAAAATGCCTTAATCTGTCCTTGTGCAACTCTGAGTCTATGCCTTTTTTTTTTCTTCCCTTTCCTTGTAAGCACATAAAAAAGAAAAATTGTTTTCAATGAATCACGTAAGTACAAGAGGAAAAAAAAAAGAGGGAGTGAGAAACACAGAAGACGGAAAGAAGCTTTGAAAAAGAAATAGGCTTCAGCTACAACTGGCTCTTTTTGTTCTAGACATGGGGGGGGTGGGGGTGGGTTGATGGATTGTCACTAGCAGGGGGGGGGGCACCCTGGTCTACAGTTAGTGCTGGGTTCAGGCGGGGCAGTGAGTGCAAGTGTGTGTGTGTATGTGGCACATAGGGGAGTGACCACACTCACACACACTCTCCCAATTGGTAAGATGGAGCATGAGTCAGCACGCCCCGTGCTACAGTAGTACAGTTCAATACAGCGAGTGAAGCCAGAGCCCACACTGGCCCCTCTCCTCCTCCCTCGTTCCTCCTCCCTCCCTTCAAGCCCGCTCAAGGCAGTGCAAGCCCACTCTGTCATTGTGGCCCTCAACAAGCCCCTGTAATTTACTGTATCACTACAGCTTACAGCCAAATCTACCACCTACTGGCTTTTAACTGTAAATGAGTTAAGGAGAGTCATTCTGAATTTAATGCTTTTTAGAAATATTATTGGAAGCATGTGACACAGGTAAAGCAGGTGAAAGAGTAAAATGTTTTGTGTCCATGACAGAAAATAAGTCAAAGATTAAAAATGACTGGTTACAATAGAGAAAAGAAACAAGACAACAACTACAAAAGTGGAGGGAAAATGCCCAAAAGAGGATACAGTAAAAGGGCCCACGTTCTTCAGTTGGCGCGCACATGTGATCAAATAGAAAGTGTGAGTTGGGGGCTCAGGCCCTTGTACTTACAGTCGGGATCCCCTCTCCGGTGCGATGGTGCAACTTGGCCTTCTGGGCCTCCAAGTACTCCCTGAAGGGCTTCTGCAGTGCCGCACCCAGCAATGGAACAGCCCTGTTTCCACCAATAGAGGAGGGTGGGGGCGCGGGTGGGGGTACGGGGGACACAAAAAGAGGGAGGGGGGTACAAATCACGTCACATCATTGTTACTCACCAGCCCAAGGGCACCAACAAAGGGAGACATGCTGTCCTATCTCCTGTACAGTGTCGGCCCGCTTCCTCTCTCCGAGGAGAGAGAAAGACGGAGAGGGCAACGAGTGCGATCCGTTCATTGCTCATCCCCACAAACACGCAAACACACACACACACACAGACAAAAAAAAAAAAAAAAGGACAGACTGTAACACGGCTTACAGGGCAAAAAATAAATAAAAATAAACAAAAACCCCAAAACAAATAAAAAAAGGAATAAAGAGAAACATCAAAAATCAAATAGAATAAAAATAAAGTTGGCCGGTCCTCATGCAGCAGCTGCGGCGGCGGTAGTCTCACACATTCTCCTGCTCTGCTCTGCTCTCCGCTCCGCTCCGCTCACACACACATACTCGGCTTCCTCTGCCGCTCACACACACACATCGGTGAACTCGTTCAACTCCCCTGCAGTGCCTCCTCTGCCGCTGCAGCGAGGAGAAATGAATGACTTCTCAGAACTCTCACATTTATCACTATCGGTTCCTGTAAGAACTGGTTTCAGCCAATTAATGAGGAAGTGAGTCGTACCCTGAGCTGTGTCATCACTGGCTGAGACCTGAAGGGATGGCCCACAGGGGGAGGGCACTGCTGTAAGACGGCCCATATTAGGAAAGCCTTTGCAAGATTTAGCCACAAAATACAAGTATACTACTGAGCCCCCTTTCCCTGCCCTCTTACAAACACACTCAAAGAGGAAAAAAAAAGAAAAGAAAAGAAACACACACACACACACACACACACACACACACACACACACACACACACACACACACACACACACACACACACACACACACACACACACACACACACACACACACGCAAAGAACTCCCTAGAATAGCGAATCAGTGGCCCATCCCAGGCTGAAGTTAGTGATTAATCACTAAACAAATACATACTAAAGACCTTCACTAATTTTCTTTTGTGGCTGCACTACCCCCGTGAGTTTTTGTTTCAACACATTCCTCGTCTTCCTCTTCTACATCTTTTGTTCACACTGAGAGGTATCACCAGAGCTTGGAGAAGCATCAAACATTTTAGTGCAGGTTTGCGTGGGCAGCCATGTACCAAACGGTTGACTATATGGCTGATAACTTTCTCTGAAGGAGGAAATTCATTTCCGTCCCTCCTCCCCATACAAAGACACATGAAGACACACCTATACTATGGTGAGGAGAAAAAAATGTTGTTAAATTAGTACATCTACAACAAGGAAGCATTTAAGTAATGATTAACTTCAAACAGGTTATGATATCCTAAATCTGAAAAGCCATAAAGCAGATGGAAAGTCTAAACAACCTGAACTCTTAAGGGCGAATAAAATTTATTTTAAAAAAAGTGAGCTAGGATTAGTATTTTTCTTTTCTTTCTTTTTGGAGGGAAACATAGACTATCACGTCCCATCCCCCAGTTCAGTAAATTCCTAACACCTCCACACACAGAAACTTTAAAGTAATTGAAAAAATTACTGAACTAAGATGACAGACTAAACATGAGAGTTTACACACAAATACACGTTGAGAAAACACATTAGAAGCGAACGAGTTCAGCATGTGAAGCTCCACGGGCAGGAACAAAGAGCGAAAGAACAGCTTTCAGAAATGGCGCTCGAATCATCTCCTACACGATGAGCAACACTGAGTCATGAGCCTGCATGGGCAAATCCACCAACAAAGAAGCTCAAAGCTACAAGTCTAAAGCAGAAATTACTGCCACACACTCAGGACTGCCTCCTGCTCTTGTTTTTTGAATATCTGCTTTTCTGGTTTTGGGGAATATATTTTCACGTTTGAGAAATGGTTGGATTTTAGGAATTCCCACTGTAACTGTGTTCATAATTTTCCCGTGAGTACCTGAGCTGAACATCTTTCCAGGTGTTAAAAGAGGTTCACAAGATTATCTCTTTTACAAGTCTGATTAACTTCCTCTTTGGTGGATTTTCCTTTATTTATTTATTTATTTTGGGTCACTTTTGCATGGATTAAATATATGTAGAACACAATAAATGTTTAACTGTTGTAAAAGTTTGTGTTCATGTTTAGTAAAAAGTGTGGAAATGTAATCTTTGTTTTTTTGTTTTTTTTTTTACAGACAGGAGAGAGTTAAAAGGAGTAAAAATGTCATAGTTTACATAGAATTAAAAATAAGACTTTTCAGCTGTATCGCTGTCCTATATGAAACTGAAATTCAGTGGCCTTGTAAGATAATTTAAAGAAAATATAACACTTTTCAAACAGCATCCAGCCAAAATTTTCAGTTCTCCAATACTGTCCTAATTTTTCCACATGAAGTATGAATGTTTATTAAAAGATTAACTGCTTAAATTCTGTGATGTAGATTAAACAGGCAAAAAAGCTGTATGCTGCTTCAAATTTGGTACTTTAGAAGTCACAAAATGCTTCAGCTGAAAAACCCTCAGTCGTGCCTTTAATCTTATTAAATCAGGTGAAAAATCTGCAGCACATGTTCCATAAAATTGCATTCAATATGAAACTTTTGCCCCTTAATTTTTCTCATAATTTCATACAAAAAAATGAAAGAAAGTGAGAAAGTGGTAGCAGATTTTTCCATAAATCAATTTGGTGTATTTTATATGACAATCCTCTGTAAGTGTTTTCATAAAAAAATTAAAATGATAAATACATACACACACACACAGCCCTGAAATGTTTTACAACAATAAAACCCTGCATGTGTGGATCCTATTAAACTTTAACAGTTGTTCTCCAATTGATTAAATTACTTCCAGAAGTTTTACAAAAAATACATACAAGGGCTTTACAAAGGTACATGCATAGTTATATAAATTATTCAACAGCATAATGCCTAATATTGTATCATGGTCTTAAAAATAAACTGTGCAGGAGCTAACTTATCCATATATGAACACTGCATCGAGTGATTACAAGCTTCTGGATACCAAGATCAAATAACAGTCAAGAGATTTTCATTTTATCTCAAAATTGAAACGGTAACTAAACCATTTTGTTATTTATCACTGATGCATAGCAGACAGAAGTAAGTATCCAAAAGCTGAAAAAGGCATACTTTTATATATTAATTCATCTGACAAAATGAAAAACAGAAACAAGGAACTTGGTGCATAGAAAATACAAGTAAAACAAAGGAAAACAAAGAAAAGCTTTGCAGTGTTGTAAAAAAAAAGTATATAAAGAAAACCAACATGTAAAAAAAAATGATGAGGCGAGATAGGAAACTCAGTCAGATGACTTCATGCTTTTTGCTGAAGTTGTTAGAAAACAGTTTGGATTTGGCTGGAAATCTGAATTCAAATAAAACAGAGCACAGACAGTCAACATTTGCCACCCATTCACTCTTCCTTCGTCAACACCTGCGCCATCTGTGAGCAGAATTACAGGGGAGAGCACCACCTCATCCAGGGAGACAATCAGATTAGCCCATCTAAAATTTGATCAATATTTGTGAACATGTGCAGCTCTCATCCACAGATACAGGAGAAGTCAGAGCACCACCGCCCTCCTACAATACCAGCAGAGAAATCACTTTTTCCAAATACTTCTCAGTGCGGTCGCACACTACATCTGTGTAACATAAGCATGGGGACACAATACAATAGTGTTTGACAATTTGTATCAGCGTGTTATGTGAAATTCAACAGGGCTGCTTATTAGTGGCCTTTACAGTCAAATTCAATCTTAAATTAGTGCATCAAACCAACAAGGCACACATTTCACTGTGGTCAAATATTCAGAGTTTGTAGAAGAAATTCTTCATTTTAATCAGTTAAAAGACATAAATCATACTGTACATGAGTTATTCATGTACCTTTATGAAAATAAATTATTTGTAAAGATTAAATGTAAAACATTAAGATACCACAAAATATTGGAGGAATGGCAAAAAATGGAAATTAATGAATGTGAAAAAATTGTTATAAATATGAAAAAGTACAGTGAGGAAATTACAGTTTAATATGACTTTTGTCTGACCTGATTTCCTGTCCTTCCAAAAACCAAACAGAAACTAAATAAATAAATAATTAAATACATGCTATCACAGTGTTTTCGTGTTAAAATTTTCAACCTCTTGTGCATTAAGGTATCAAATTTGAAAAGTAAACAAATGTGCTGTAGAAATAAAATCAGTAGTGTTGAGATTAGGCTCGTTAACAAAGATATCAAATGTGATCAATAAGGAAGAAAGACGCAGAAGGATGGGGGTTTTAAGCGAAAGTAGGAAATAAGGAGGGAAACCCCCAAAACTTCTCTCAGCTTCCTGTCTTGATAATCACTCTGAAGGGTTAATTCGTGACCAACATCTCAGCCTCTTTTTTTTTTTTAATTGACTATCATTTCCTGCTGCTGATCCTGGAGAATGCAGCGTGCTCAGAGGTCCTGCGCTCGCTTGGTGAAAACTGAATTCCACAGGCCACGAGTCAGAGGTGACCTTTGACACGTCTGCCCCTTCTGACAGCTGCCACCTTTCAGTAGTCCTCGATAAACACTCTTGAAATTCATTCATTCATTGATTCGTTCTTTATTTTTAATGAATTCCCAAAAGCACACACAAGATGCGACATGCAGGCACACACACACACGTGCCTTGACGTCCTGGGCAGAGGAAGACAGAGAACAAAAGCTCACATGACGGCCAAACCCTGGCCAGGTCCAACAGGTTACGACATCATCACAACAACTGGCTTAGGCAATAACTGGTGTTACCCAACGCGCCGCAGGGCCACAGCTCACACCTAACACAACATTGCATACACACAGTGTGGTAGGATGGTGCCCTGACCTGCGGTGCTAAAACTGTGACCTCTTCACCATCCCGGTGTAAAAGTCATTTCTTTTTATGGGCTAATGGATGAATAAATTCCAGCTTCAATTCCATTTGATTTAGTTTTGAAATTATGATATAATGCAATTGTGTGTGTGTGTGTGTGTGTGTGTGTGTGTGTGTGTGTGTGTGTGTGTGTGTGTGTGTGGGAGGAAAGTGTTTTATTTTAAAGTCAGGAAAATTTTGATTCACGTGCAAATGTTGAAAGGTAATATCTGTCTGTGTGTTCGCCTGTGGGTGAGTGTCTGTTCCTCCTCCAGTTCAACCAGGCTTTTTTCCCAATGACTTCACCACTAAAACATGGAGCCCACTCCTGCACGGAGATCCCCCTGCCCTGAGTGTTTATCACATCCTTGCTCCACAGCCATCTGTGTTCAGCCAGCAAACACACTCGCTCACACACACACAAATATACAGTATATCATATACACAAGCATGGACACATGCATTCCTCCTGGGTGCCCACAGAGCTGCCACATAAACAGGGGTACGTCAGCTGTGTGCGTCTCCTCTCACTTCTCTGACAGCCGCAGGAAACTACCTTTCAGTCCTCATGATCGCCCCATGTTTGGGTCAGCATGCCCACACAGACCTTCTCAGAGTGGGTGTGGAGGTGCTGGGTCACTGGGTAACCACACCTGGACCCTTCCATTTGTGGAAAAGCATTGCTCAGTGAGTCAGATTCAACTGGAGACACATCCAGACAAGTCATCCTGAACGGCAGCAACAGGCAGGCTTGAAATAGAGGAGGAGGCAGATGAACAGGAAAGGACAAAGAGATGTAGGGCACCACTGGTTATTCATAAAGTAACATTATTTGTTAGGCCTAAAGGGTAAGTTTCTGGTTTAAAAAGTCAGACTAAGTATGAATGCTGAAATACGTTGTAGGCGAAGGGTTAGATGAAAATATTATGACACGTTAAATGTGATGAATGGACCACAGAAACAAGGTTACGGGGTGGAAAACGAATGGAACGTGGAATAAATGAGAACTGTCCCATAAATGCATTGTAAGTACGTCACAAATCCTACACAGTGGGTTTGCCACTGAGCACAAAACTGTATCTGTGGGACTGAATTTTCAGAATACAGTACACTGCGGGACTGTATTGAGCCTGTGAGAGGCAATGACATGCTGCTTAAACAACCGCACAGGTTACAGTAGTGAGTTCCTGGCAAAAGCCACATGTTCTACATCCTCTGCTTTCAAATCTGCTGTTCAAGTGACTGTATTAAAACAAAAAACAAACAAAAAAAAAAAAAAAACAAGAAAGAACTATGTTTCAAAACAGGAAACAAGATCCGTTGTATGTGTTTTTGTGACATGCAAAAAATATTTTGAACATTCAAACATGATCACTTTGACTTACTTTCTGATCAGCTGCACGCACGGGTATAACTGCAGACCTCTGCTTGAGTTTACATGTTGCAGAGGTTGTGGTTAGAAAGCTGAAAAGTGAAAGTACCTGATGTCTGACAATGGGCAATTCAATGTTTTAATATACTGAAATGACTGTGGAAATATATTGAAAACACGCTAAAGGATATAAATAGATCACTGTCCCATAAAATACTTGTATTATGTGAATGTGACTTATGCTGGAGGTCTAATTCGGCTAATAGCACACCCAAACACCACAGCCTCCTCATTTTATATCTACAATATTAATAAATGCTTGTTCTTGTTTTCAGGCTGACGCCCAGCAGAATGGTTGTTGTTCAAGCCCAGTGACAATAAACTGAATATTTACAGAAAGAATGAACCCAAACAAACCTTTTTACTATCTGACCTCCATCTCTACAATTTGCTGCTGCTGCTGCTGCTGCTGAAAACAGGGCTGATGCAGGACAACATGTCTGTTTTGACTGAGGTGTGATTTATGCGAAGCTGGGAGTGGGAATGGTCCGGACATCTGCCCAGCTGGCCTCTGAGTCAGGGCTTGTCTGGAGTGACTCCTCACACACAACATAGACACGCATCCTCATGACAACTACAGCAAACATTAGAAACACGTTCGTGGGATTTGCAAAACAATCCACTTCAGCGGAGGATGTTGATGAAGCGGGTGAAGTCACGCTGTGCTCCCCTGATAAACGAGCCGCCCTAAAAATGTATCAATGGCTTTCTTTAAACAGTGTACAGTCCATTTGCTATAGACTAGAAATTTCAGAGCTTGGCCCCTGAGCGTGTGGAGGAATTCTTTGAGAAAGCAGCATATGTGGTGTGGCACAAAGTGTGATACGAAACAAAGGAACCGTGGATGAATAAGGCAGGAAGTGCTGGGAGACAAACTGTGCCGGAGAGGCACATAATACGACACCAGACCTGGAACACGCATCTGAACTCTCTCTCATTGTATCTGTCTCTCTCCCACACAAAAATCACTTAGTGAAGCTACAATTATGTTCGGTTCTTTGTGTACCCCTTCTGAGTTCCTCAGTGTGCCATTAACTGCAGAAATGGGCCTGCAGTACACGATCTGAACAATAGGTCTTCTTGCAAGATTGAATATTATTCTAAATAGCTGTAGTAAGACCTTCTGGCTCACAGTCAAACTTGTTACTGCCGCTGTGTTTCTGCCAGAGCTCTGGGGGCCAAGGTAATCAGAATTGAAGTGGACGAGATGAGAGAACGGACGCCCCGCTGAGCCTCGCATTAAACTTAATGATGCCATATTAAAAGAAAGTCAGTTGCTACCCACCCTGCCATACCATACTCGCTGTCTTACCCTGGTTGCCTCTGATCCTGGTGCTCAGTTTAAGGCCTCCGGCTGTGTTTGGGGAGAGTATGGGTCATGGCGATCATTGCCACCTTCATCATGGTGCTCTCAGGTGATCAGAGCACCCAGTGCGTAACACGATCAAAAAAAAGACCCTTACTGCAGGCTGGGTTAACGGGAAGAGTTTGCTTATAAGTTTCTAAAAGGACTATGCATATGAGCATGATTTCACTCCAACGTTCCTCGTAATAAAGAGAGACATCGCTTTCTCTCTGTTCAGGTGCAATGCATCACTGTTCACAGTCTCAAATCAAAGACGTTCATCGATCAAAAAACTGATTACCAAAAACTGGGTGCAAAATGTTTTATGGTGACACATAGAACAAAAAAAAATCCCTTCCTCCAAGGTAACTTTTAGATCTCACATTCACTTACCACAAAGACACCCCTCCACCCCCCAATCACTGAGAAAAAACACACAAGTTTCTATATGAGCTGGGAGTCTGAGTTCAAGATGGGTACATTTCTGTGGAAACAAGCTGTAACTGACTTTTCAGTTCACTACTTTTAACACGCACACAAATAATTGCACTACGGTGAAAAACCAGAATAGTTGAACTTGCATGACTTTCATGGCTATTTGGGGATAGTGAAAAAAAAAAAGACACAAGAAACAAAAAGATTAAATTATCAGTAGACTTATTACCAGATTTGGGAATTACAAGAACGTGTTAACGCACGTGTTTATTATTTGACATGAACGTGACATTGGGACGATGTATTCTTACTCCAGCAGCAACTAGAGGGCTCACACAAACACCAACTGGCCTGCCCCGACCTGTGATCCTCCCTCTGGCCTCCTCCTGAGCAGAGCAGCCTGCTGTGAGCTCCTAATGTCGACAGCCTTCTAATGCAGGAACAACCACCTGGAAGCCCATTGTGCTGATAATGGACTCCTGCGCTGGAGATGGACTTGCATGGAAATCGGTGCATTCTCATGGAGACGTGCTGGGTTCCCCCCCTCGGACCCGACACACTGGTGACTATTCGATAAGATTTTCAGGTCTTGATTCTTTCCTACTGCATGTCAATGCCATTCTCCCCATGAGGCTGACAGCGATAGTCCCTCCACTGACATATGGCTGTGAGAGATTTATTAAGCCCCAGACAACACATGGAGCATGGCTGACTCAGTTAAGATAATGGATAATGTGAAATACTGCTGTGAATACTGGAGATACTGTAACATAAAACCTACGTTGTCATTCATTGTGTCAGAGTTTTTCTTTCTCTCTTTTCCATATTCTCATAAACATAACACCCCTTCAGTTTACAGACACTACACCCAATCCGCCCGCAGTCACTGGGAACAGGGTTGAACATACTGGAGTCCTGCAGATGAGAAATCACAAGTATTTCAAAAAAACCATCCAACAGGCCCCATCACTAAGGTTTTCTCATAACTCGGGGAGACTTCTGTCAACCGCCCGCCCCCCCACTCACACACACAGTTGAATAATTGGCACATATAAGATGAAAAAGTTCAGATGAAAGACAACATTTAACAGCAGATCAAATGAGGAACCAATAAACTCAGACGGCATGCCAAACACAGAAGAGGTCTCTGACTCCTTGCAACATGCAGCGGCTGATTTCTGAGCGCTTCCTGCTTTATATCATCACCTCGCTGGCTGACAAAGCCCCCACTGAGATAAGAGAGAGCAGGACAGGGAGTATTGGGCACAAAGGAGATAAATCTGTGGCCCTTGTGTTGTATGAAGCGCAGCAGCAGGGCATCAGCCGTTCTCTGGAGTGTTTCTGGGGTTATCAGCCTCACTAGTATGTTGTTAATTAAAAGAAATCATCAGGAGCTGCATGTTGTGGGAAAAAGTCAAATCACTGGTCATTAATAAGTGTCTTTTTTCTGAGTGCATAGGACTTCATTTTCACAAATATTAAATCAATTTCAAAATTTGCTAAAGAAATAAAACAGGGAATAATGGAGCTTTTTAAGGAATGTTTTTTTTTTAAAAAAGGACCCTACAAATAAATTACATTAACTTAACTGTCTGCAATCTTTTTATTTTATTTTATTTTTTATTTTTTTCAAGCCTTGTTAGGTCTTAGTTTGCTGGATTTTCTCACGACTAGACGACAGCGCACATGCAGGCCTGGTTTGGAAAAGGACACATCTGTGGATTAGTCACAGGATGCAAAAACACTCAACAAGTTTGATTAGACACACAAAGCCACACAACTCCGTTATCTGCTTATGTTATCAGACCAAAGGACATCTGAAGAGCATTTCACTTTGACTCCGTGACTGTTAAAAATATATATCTATGTTTATCACTATTATTCTACTGCTTAGTATAGATGTTTACAGAAGATTTAACTTAAAAGTATGACACCCATGTGCCATATAGGCACACCTGCTTTCACAATATTTAAAAAAAAAAACCCATCTAGCTTCGATGACTATCCTATTTTTGTCCCAAGCAACCAGTAATATCAAAAACAGTTGAAAAATGCTAAACAATTATTGAGTAATTATTACATTATATTAGTTATTATTCTATTGTATCTATCTGTGTTTGATGATGCAACCGGTAGTTATTAATGTACGATGGGAATTCTGAGTCACTTATCTCCTGCTAGATCACAAAAGATCATTTGTAGATATTGACTTTTAATTTCCAACTTGGTAAAATCATTCTGAATCTGGTCATTTTCTTTTGTAGACATTTGAAAGAGGTGATAAAAATAGCAGTATTAAATAACAGTAAATGATGATTATGTTTAAGCTTCAGATCCAGGCTTGTTCTGTCAGAGTGACATTTCATAACCTCGTGTTTAGTAACACACTGTCCTCCAGGGAAAGAAATGACTTCTCAAATTTAAAACTGCTGATGTACGACAGAAAAAAACTCAGCTCGTAAAAATGTTATAGTGCCAAAGTGCTTAAAAAGAAGAAAGTTTGCTCATTTTAAGTTTTGTGGAATGTGGTATGTTCATAAGATAAAAAAATCTTTCATCAACAATCAAATGAATAGGAAGCAAATAAAAGTATCATGCTGTATTTTTTGTACTTTTATATGATGACATCAGCTTTGCATAAGTTATATTTTCTACATTAGAAACATTTGACTAAAACGTTCAGTACCTGTAAAAGCACACTCACCCAAAGCACATAATTATCACTGTAACTAAAAGTACGTTTTGCTTTTTGTTTTTTCAAAAAGGTTACCAGAGAATAAAATTGGAGGGAATTTACCACGTAAAGTTTATCATAAACAGCAAGTTCCGATGAACTCACATGTAAAAATGTAACTGTGTATCACCAGGAAGCCGAAAATATGACTGAAATAAAAAGAAAACACATCTAAATAAAATGTCTACGTAATATTTAATCAAAACAATAAAAAATAAAGTGCAGTTATAAATAGTTTTATAAATATCAGGTTTGGGTGAAAATGTAAAATGATTCATGAGAACAATAATGTCTAAAGCACAAAAACCTCAGAGGTAAAAGCAGAGGACCTCTGTGGTTTCTCTGTGTGCTAACTTGTCCATCTAATAGGAAAAGAGAAGGAAATAAATGTTGTTTTGGAGTGTAGTATTGCGTTATGTCATGTGAGCATGAGATCCGCTTCAGTCACACACAAACGCTGAAACGATCATCTCAGGTCAAAGGGACTGAGCCCCGATCCAACCACAATAAATAAAGCCTAAAAATTATAAATCACAATAAAATCACAAATTGTGCATTTAAAAAAACCCAAAACATTAAAACATTCATGTCCTGAAAATTAATCTGACAACAGAGATAAAAAAAAAAACAGGAATAACAGTTAACAGCTAAAAGAAGCACTTTGAAAGAATCAGCAAACACATACAAGAAATAAGCCAAAAATGTAATTAGTCTGAAGTTAAAATTCTAATAAGTCTGTTTATGCAAAAGCAAGAAACTGAAGTACACAGGCCAGAAGAGATATAAATATACTATAATAATAATGAGAGTGCATCAGCAGTCACTGCTAATCCACTTTAAAAGTTTTAAAGATTTAAAAAAAAAAATGAAATTAACTTAAAGGATTCAAAAAGAAAGGTGTGTGTGTGTGTGTGTGTGTGTGTGTGTGTGCTGGTGTGTGTGTGTGTGTGTGTGTGTGTGTGTGTGTGTGGCTTGTGAACTTTGGTTTGTGCAGGCGGATGCAAATCTACACATACTCAAACACTACCGCAGGTGTCTGCATCGTCGTGAGACTAACGGTGATGTTAATTTTTTTCAATCATTTCTACAGTTAACTTTGTGGTCTGTCAGAACGAAAAGGGTTAAAGTGGAGAACCTGTCCCCATTCATAAGGTGATATGTGACTGAGAGTGAGAGTGACACACAGATGAAGATGGAAAGACCTAAATGAGGAAGGAAGCTGACGGTTGACAGGTTGTAATGAGGGAAACTTCCTATAGAGAAGAAGCGAGAAGAGAGTCAGACTGAAACCTGTCAATAACCAATCATCAGTCGCGTTGAGTCTGCGGCTCAATGAGCTGTGACTGTCATAGGGTGCAGGTCTTTCACAACGCACACACTCACATATAAAAGTGAAAAAGCAATCTACGCACATGCATGAACTGTTAAAAGCTTGACTGGCCTAGTCCTCGTTTTGAGCATAAACTTTGGCCGTACAAAACATTGAACTTATTATGATGACTTTTATAAACCAGGAGAGAATCAGTGAGATCAAAGATGTGATTTGTAAGAACATCCTGCCCAGCCAGCAGGCATGGCACATCCAAAAACACATTTGCCAAAACACTTATAAATAAATAACACAAAGTTAACTCAAATTAAACAAATCAAAAATGCAATGCAATATTAATAAAATGACAAGAAAATGTAACACAGGTCAATAGTATCAGCTGTCATTAAAAAAAAATCCTCATCCTCAAAGTCACAAATTAAAACCCGTTTTGAGGATTTTTCCATGTAAAAGAATCAAAAATGTTTGAATTTGTTTTTGTGTTTTTTTTTCTCAGAGTCAAGTATGAGCTTTGGGTAAGAGATAGCATCAATAAATCCTGAGAACAAGACAATTAATCTTAGCTTTTTTTTTTTTAGAAAAACATAAGTCAGTAAAAATCGAAGATGCAATCCAAAAACAGCATCATAAATAAGAACATGCCCGTGTCTGAGTCTACAGGGCGTCAAAGCTGACAATCCAACCCGACAACACAATATGCAAAGATGTAGAAAGTTTTAATGATTGTGATAAACGTCGGTGCTCTGTGATAGATTACATACAAAGCACAAACAAAATACAGTATAGATGTAGAAGTTGTGGCAACAAGACTCTTTTAGGCCTGAAGGAGCAACAAGAAAACAATCTAACCTTCTTCTCAAAAAAAGAAAAAGGAAAACAAACAAACAAAAAAAAGTATTAACTTCACTTTATTAACTGACTGTGAGGTCTAAAGAAAACAAACTGATCAATTTACATTCCCAGGTATTTCATTTGAATTTTGAAACCATCTAATTACCTAAAACAGAGGAATAAGTGGAAGATTCAGACAACAGCACACATTTTGTTTGGTTTGCTTTTTTCTCTGATTGGGGAAAAAAAATGAAGAAAAAAAAAAACCCCAAGAAGATAATGTTAAAAATATATACATAAAAAATAGACGGGGGAAAGTTTTGAATTTTCTGACCTTGACAGTATAAAATAACAGCCAAACTGCTAAAAGACAACATGGCAAGACAGCGAGCTGATGCAATCTTGTCTCCTGATTTCAGTACAGCGGGTGTGTGTGTGTGTGTGTGTGTGTGTGTGTGTGTGCGTGTGTGTGAAGGGGAGAGAAACGGAGGGAAGAGGAGGTTAGCAAGATTTTAATGTACGAGACTGTGTGTGTGTGTGTGTGTGTGTGTGTGTGTGTGTGTGTGTGTGTGTGTGTGTGTGTGTGTGTGTGTGTGATAGATGGCACTCCCACCAGCAGGTGTGGAGGGGAGCTTCCAGCTGCGGCCCCTGACATCTCTCAAAAGACATCCATCAACGCTCACACCACCATCCCTTCCATTACACCCTTATCTCAGGAAAGCCACAGACCGCATGTGTAACAGCGACCGTGATATTATTGAAATTTGTCTTTAATTCTCATTCATCTTTTTTGTCCACTGTGTAGCATCTTTTAAAGCTGACTCTGTGACAAGTAACGCTCCCTAATCCTTCATGTAACTTCGTGTATAAGGTACATTCAGCAGTCTGCCTTCAGTGCAGTGACGATGTTTCCAGAAGAGGATACAAAAACAGTAGCACATTTAAGTTTCCAGGGTTAAAACACCCTCACTGAAAACTCAAATGGAGCAAATACCCAGGTGGAGACACACCAACACATCTCACCTGGATGCCTGAAACACCTGAAAGGGTTTATTTTAGCAGAAAGATCAAAGGTTATTTTACAGCGATGCGGTCAGACTTTGAGGTCAGTGCTGTGCACAGCAAAGAAAACGGGCTATCGTGAGTGTTATAGCACAGGAGAGGATTCTGTCATAGGCAGGAGTGCATCCTGTCTTGAAAAGCATCCAGAACATGTTCATGCCTATAATCATCCAGCGGAAAAATCCAAGCTATTACTCATCTATTTCTGCAGAGCGAGGACCCAAAAGTGGAACAAAATGTGACAAAACCTCTTTCTCAAGGCTTGAAATGACTTCAAGCAGGAAGAAGCCACACGTTATCATCTAAAAATCCCATTATTTCATTCAAACCCACTTGCGAATGTTTGTGAGCTTAATTAGTCATGAAAAAGAGGAGCACGGCGAAGACTCCACAAGACTCCACAACAGCGTGTGAACCACCTGAACGACCCATGATCACCCAAAAAGGTGCCTCCACAGTGGAGTTTTGCATCAAGTCTTTGAAGTGTGATAGCTGCACCCCGCATGGGGTACTGTCGGAGAGCAAACACACAGAAGATGAGGCTTACTCACCCAATGAGGGACACCATCTGCTCCACAATGTGCTTGCTGAAGGTGATGATCACAAACAATTTCTGCATGACAAAGAAGCACACAGAGAAAGCAGGAGTCAGTTACTGAACCATAAGGTCACTGCTGGGGTGCTGAGCAAGGCAGGGTGTGCATCATACTTGACCAGTAATTCTTTAACCCCCTTCATGACGCACTCACACCCTACTCATTATGCCTAAACCCCTGCACAGTAAGCCCAAGTTGGTGTGGGCTAAAAGCTGCCACGACAAGCAAGACTTTTTGTCATGGAGGGTAAAACACAAAAGGCCTGTGCTTTATGACGCATCACCGACACAGCACAGTAGGTCAGTGTATCAAAGTGGAGGCCTCCAGAACAGAGAGTGTGTGTTTAAAGATCACGTGAACAGAGGAGCAGAGGAATCAAAGGTGATGTGTCACTGCTTCAGAGGGGATGCTGTCCGGTCCGATCACCGCTTAGTCACCGAGACAGCAGGGTGCGGGAGGCGACAGGCAGCCATTTTGGTTCATATCACTCCATGTGTTTCCAAGAAGGGGGGCAAGAACAGCTAAATGACTTGTTTTTTTTACCTCATCTATTCTGTAGGCCACTGTGTTCTTTTACACAAACGCCTGTAGCGACATTAGAAATGTTTGACGCCACAGAGCTTCAGACACGTCCACGTCCGGAGTACAGTTATTATAACTCCGTGAGCCTTTTTTTTTAAAAATTCTAGTCAAAAATTTTACCCTAATAAGACATAAATAATGGAGCCACCTGGGATATGAATATATACAGTAACAGGAGTGGAATTAAGAAACCAAACAAAACACATAGAGCATGCCGAAGCACACTTCAGGTGTAACCATTAATACGACAGCCTTGCCGTTACAGTAAGAGCGATACCAGCGATTACACCACAGATCTCAGCACCAGCTCGCCGCAACGACAATCTTAATTTCATGTGACAGGGCGCGTTGATCAGTTCTTTGTTTGAGTGTTCGCTGCGAGCTTATGTAACATGTAATCCAGGTCATCCATGTATTATCATTGGGTTGTCTATTTCTTTGTGTGGCCGTTAAGCCTCGGCATGTCACTGTGGGTTAAACAGAATGAATGAGAGACTTGCTGTCAAAATGGCACAGCGCTGCAAAGTCTGCGAACTTGTAACAGACGCTTACAACGCTCAACAAGGCAGGGACTGGTTTTTTTAAATGCAGGAAATGAACGGGCGCAACAGCAGGACAGTAAGTCGTCTCCCCCGCTGCCACTTTTTAACCTGAGCTTAAATTGGGAGATTTTGGAGCGCTGCACGTGTCTTTCCTGTACCCACTGCTCCTTGAAGAAGGCTGACATGTGATCTGTCTTTCTACACAAAGGAAGAAGGAAGGGACAGCAAGATGGCAGGAAAGCTGACTCAGATTCTTTTCAATGGGTCTGCTCGGAAAACGATGACACTATCTTGACTCGCTAATGTCTGTTAACTGATAATGTCTGTAAGAGACGCATACCCCCTGATCGTGCTTTTTTTTTGTTTTAATTACACATACTCACCGAGAAAGGTCATAGCATCAGTTTGCACAAACAGTTTTCAGCATGTTTGTGTGAATTTTGCAATCTGCAATTGAGATGCAGAAGTAAGACCTGACTCCTTCTGCCAAGCGGAGGTCCAGCTCTGCTGCCACACCTCACAACGCTCCCGTTCTCAGGAAAATCAGCTGCCCCACGGGTCCGAAGCGAGCACTTCACTTTGGGCCCTTGACACTCGCGTCAAGCATTCAACAGCGCAAATTCGGATGTGAGTCTTAGCGAGCAATAAAGGCCGGAATGAAACAGATTCTCCTTGGAGACAGGTGAGGACAAACCGGAAGCACAGGTACAATGCTCTGGAGCGCTGGGGCTGCTCATATTTTTACGCGCACACACACACACACACACACACACACACGCACACACACACACACACACACACACACACACACACACACACACACACTTTCACAAGCCTAAAAAAAATCCCCTTTTGTTTCCTCCTGGCCCAGGAGGGGGAAAGTCACCTGCTCTCCGATACGCTTTCTTCTAATACTTTTTCACTTCTTACTCACACGCTTTAAATAACTGAGCTTCAATTAGAAGCGAGACTTGAGATTGAAGAAAATTAAACTGAGCAGCTACAGGAGAGACTGGACGCCCAGCCATGCTGGAGAGCCGGGTGAAACCTTTCTTCCAGTAAAGCAGAGAAGGACATGACTCTGTCAGGAGGGGGGAGCCCCTGGGACTCCTGGGTGTGATCTGGCCCTGTTTGCGTGCATGATTGTGCCTGCCATGTATGCAACTCCCTTTTACTTCACCCCATCTGTCCTTCTCTCCTCCTCAATCACTTCAGACAATATCTGTCTGCTTTAACTTGTATAGTTTGCACTTTCTTTTTGTCTGTTCAGTGCAGGGCAAAGCTTACAATGAATCATAACACGATAGGTAGAGAAAACAAAGAAATGCTTTGCTCTTAACCCCCCATTGTGTCACAATGAGCAAATGCCTGCGTCTGTTTAAAAAAACAACAAAAAAAAAAAAAAAAAAAAGTTAAACCCTTGACGGTAATCACAGACATGCTGCAAATTCCTGGACGCAAATTGAGGATTTTCCGGGATTAGAAGAAACATCAGTGATGCCAAGTCTCCGAACGGCAGCGTCTAAATTGAGGTTTACAGATGTAGCTTTGACTTTCCTGTAAAGTCTCAATCTGCTGTAAGCTGACGGGTCTACTGTAAAACGTACAGGAGCTGCTGCAGCTGCACTCACAAAATGGTTGACTCCCCCTACTTCTGCTGCACAAAATGGCCTCCCCACAATCAGCTGCTACAGGGCAGGGACGCTGCGGATGAGCGTCATCGCCCAGCACTCGTCTCCCTTTGAAACGCAACCAAGCTGCCCTAAGGTCTACCTTTGTTTCAAAATTCACCTGAAGCATGAAACAGAACTGACGTGAAGCGGTTAAGAGACATCTTAAAAGCACAGAGGTTAAATGTGAGATGAACACGGCTCTGCTTGTATTTAGGCATTTTAGAGGAGAGCTGCAGGAAAGAGGGACTGGCCTCTTGCAGTGGAGGTTTTGCTGTGTCTTACCTGAATATGCATCTTGATGAGCGCTTTTCCGATGAGTGTTGCTCCAAAAAAGGTCCAGAATGGCACCAGAAAGTGTCCACACGTTATTCCGGCGAGGTCGAACAGCGGGTTTGGTATCTGAGGGGAAACAATATACGCCGTTAAACTTGAATACATTTTCAATAAGAAATGAAAGCTGGGAAACAGGGGAAAAAAAAAGAGGAGGTGAACACATCTGACAGAACATCTTAGTTCATTCAGCATTTTTTTTCCTTTTCTAATTTTGCTTTAAATCTGTATTTTACAAAGAAACACACAGAGAGTAAGTGATTGTGCTATTTGACTCAAATCTGCATTTATATTCCTTATTTCTGCTCACATATCTACCTGTTCGGCACTGGCATTGCTTTGGAAAAGTGCACAGATATCATACGGTATGTGGGAAATATTTTAAAATGATAAAAACGTAAGGTGTGGCAAAGGATTTTCATTTATTTTTTAGGTTGTGTGATTTCACTTACAGAGGCGCAGGCTAAAATCCCAAAGAATCCGACCTTCTGGATCAGCTTCTGTACAGCCACTTTTGCCCGGCTAGCAAAGTCCTGAAAATGAGAAGAAATAGGAATAATGAGCCAAATTAGATGTTGGACTGTTTTAATATCCCTTTAATTAATTACTGTAGTAGGGTTATTATGAAATACACAAATTTAACTCAAGGTATTTATGATTATTTTAAACTGTTCAAAATAATGTGTCTGCCATGCGATAAATTATATCTTTACAATAAATCTCTGCCACATTTAAACCAATTCAATTGGTTAAGTTAAACTAAAATAATTAACAAGGCTACTGGGACATTAATATTTCTTTAGTTTCATTGTTTTTAGGATATGTGGAAGAGGGAATATGACAGAGTTGTGTGAAGGTGTGTGTGTGTGTAGTCAGCTGCAACCTTTGGAGAGATTTTCAAGAATGATTTTAAATCCATTAAATGCCAAATTACAACAAGGGACTTTAGAAAAAGAGCTTAATATTTGATAATTTATAAGATATTCTATAATCAAAACATGTGCTTTTGGGATTTAGCATTTCATCTTCTTTACACTTTTCAATGTGCAAACTAATGTTCAAACTCTCTAATTTTATTTTTTATCAAAGACCAAAAAAAAAAAAAAAAAGATTTATCCACATTTTATTTTTCAAATGTGCTGAATATGTTTTCTAAATCTTTGCTTGATTTCAAATGAGCGGAACGGAGAACAAGCCCCAAAATGAAAATCTTTTATTTCCTAAAACTCTTTTCTCAAAAATGCAATCTTTAATCAATTTCTGAGCCTAATGGCAAATGACAAACAAAATAATAAGGCCTTCAAAAACTCAATTTAAATCAGTGTAGACTGTTTAGAAGTTGAAAATAAATACTTTTTAAAGAACCGTGGATCAGGGTGCTTTTATTCCCTAAATCTAGGAGTTTATGTTTCAGAATTTTTTAAAGTTCAGGTTCTTGTTTTAGAATAATCAATATTTCTCAAGAAAAGAAAATTAAACACTCAAGCATTCACTTTTTGAAAAATATATGTAACCTAATTCATTTACATTTATAAAAATACATGTGAAATATTTGGCAGAAAAAAGGACAAGTGTGTTCACAGCCTCTCAAAAAAGAATTACTTACAATAATAATTCCTCAAAAGAAAAGTACATTTACAGTGAATTCTTGCTACTAATGTACATTGCAAGATAAATATAGTTTCTGTTCTAAAATCCTGACCGTCCTGTAACCATAAACCATAAACCATCCTCTGATTCACCTGTCACATTCTTCCAAAAACATTACTGGGCTTGTTTGTCAGCATGTTTCTTAATTTTAGAAGGATGCTGAACTGGTTTTAGTATGCTTCTATCAAGTATTTCATTAATGTTTTGTCATTAGGAATGTACTGTGGGAACAAGAGAAGGAACTTTATTCCGTCCAGTGACTCACAAATTCAGTGGTTTTCCACTGGTATTGGCCTATCGCTCCTGACAGCTCAACAAAAGCCTCTTTTCACAGCAGTGACACAGATTGTTTTTGAATATACTTTTGTGGAAAGAAACGCTTCAACCTGGATTTTACTTGGGCTTCTTCTGGGAAATCGTATGAATGCAAAGACATTTTGTATTATTTTTGGAAAGGCATTTTTATTATCATTGTTTTCTTTCATTGAAGCCATCACTGTTTTCATATGAAACACTTAAAAATGCAGTTAACTAATGGAATAATAACTCGTACCATTTGAAATCTGCCACTGTGAAACAGTTTTTCCCCTGTCATAATGATTCAGATGGGTATTAAAATGCTGGTAAGTATTAAAAACTTACACTATCAACAATCTGACATAGTAAAAATATATATTTTTTAAACTGTCTAAAATAAATGTGTTATTTACAGGCCTTGATGTGTTAAAAAGTGCTTTTAAATGGTACAAAAACATTACAAAATTCATTGTAGATATATTTTATTCTACTTTATTAGTATTTGCACATTTATCTAAGCTTCTCTGTTGAGTTTTGTACCTTTCTTGTAAAAAGCTGATTATTTCTTGTTTGCAAAGCTAAATGAAATATTTCCCTGGTTTTAAAAACTGAAACATTTTCAGGATATTAAAGTTATTTATATAACAGCAATTATTTTAGCTGCTTTAACTGCTTGTAACTGACTGGTATTTGATTTAAACTAATTTTTATATGGTAAGAAAGCAATGTGAATAAATATTCTGCAAAATGTAGCCCAAAATATGTGCCTAATATATTAATTATTATACACAACATTTAAAAAGAGAGATCTTTTTTTTTAACTGATAGTATTTGAATCCAACTTTAATCTAACTTTAATCAAGTATTTTCATGAACTGTGCATCACATTTACACATTTAAAATTAAACTTCTGTGAAGTTGAACTTAATGAGGTACTGACCAGAAGAGTTTAGGCACACACACACACACACACACACACACACACACACACACACACACACACACACACACACACACACACACACACACACACACACACAAAGTTGTTTACAGATGTCTTATTAACTAGAGATCAATTTCTTATTGTTAATAATCAGAAAATTTTTGTTTTTGACATTCAAAAAGGATCAGATATGGACACAAAGTTTTGTTTAATTAGGATTAAAGAAAAAGTAAGGCCTCACTATGTTCTTTTTTTTTCTTCTTTTTTTTTCTTTTTTTAATGAGCTGCAGGAGAGAAGCTTGCAATACATGATCATACCTTATATGGTCAACAAAACCAGTAGAGTGCTGATGACATTCTTTGCGGGGTGCAACCCAGTGGATAGGAAATTTGAGAGACATGGGAGGTCGCCTAATAAGGTGGTGGTGGGGGGAGCGAAGGGACGCAGAATCCGATTGGTTCAAGATTTGAATTTCTGCCTCTACCAATGTCCAATCATGAAGGTTTCTCCTTGTACAACCCTGTAGTTTTAATTCTGGCGTGTTCCCTATGTGTGTCCATGTGTGTGTGCGAGTGTGTGTGAGAGAGCTGCTCAGCTGATGGGATGCAGGGAGGGAAGGAATGTGTGTGGTAGCTTTGCAGCTGAACCACTGAGGACCATGTTTGAACCCAGGACACCTGACAATGACTGTTACAGAGCAGACAGAGTCCTGCAGAATCCATCAGTGCCATGCCGGGAATCCCATTCATTTTTCTGACATCAAAACCCGTCTCTGTTGTACTGGGTGCCACGGTTACATTTCTGGCTCATGCAGTGAAAGAGCATGAAAATATAGCTGCTCTATGAACACAAGGTCCCTGAGGAGATGAAGGGAGGAAGCAAAAGTGTTCAAGTATTTGTATAATTCCACTCGTGACACTGTGATTTAATACGGAGGAACTTTACTTGGATTCTCTGTCTATTCTGGGTTTCTGGTCTATGGGAGCATGTATCTTGGATGGCTGAGACACAGACATCCAGACTCTGTTATTGGCGACTTACGGAAAATCACCATATTTGCCTGGCCACTTGCCAGGGATTTGTCCTAACATACATACTCAAACCCACTATACTGCCCCACCCCAGTCGCCACTGGCCTATAAGGCTGCGCTAAGCAGTATTTAAATTTGATAAGATCTGGTCAAGGCTGCAGCATAGAGAAATGATGGTTTGGTTCCACATTTGACTTTTTGGTACATGACATTTAATCCTCAATCTTCACTCAGCCACAGGAAATGAACTTTTACTGACATAAACTGACATTTAATTCATTATAACAAGCTGTTTTTTGTTTTTAAATAAATGAACACATGTGACTTTTCTGTCAAAATAACTGAACTCTAACTGGTGAAAATTGAGCATCCTTGACTCCTGATTAGAGTATAAGTGCAGGGCATAATAAAAGTACAAAATGTACCACATTTGTTTGAGAGCACTAAATATAGCACAGGTCCATTCATGTTTTACATGAGGCAGGGTGCCTGTCACAAGACCATCACTGATGCAAGAGGTATGTCACCAGGGTGATTATTGGAAATGAGATTATGTCCAGAATTAAAATTCATGAGAGGGAAGGGCTGTCTATACAAGTCATACTTTACATATCTGTGGTCACAGTTGGGGGTGATCGTTGGAAAGTTCAAATGGAAAAACCAGACAACAAGGAAGTATTTTTACTTAAAACAGAAACCCAAAGTATTCATTTCATTTTTGACACTGCTTTGAAATGGTCAAAGTATATAATCTGCATATCTATCCAGAATCAGTTTATATATATATATATATATATTTATATATATATATATATTTTATATATATATATATGACATAATGGAATGCCATGTGCAATGTTTATTTTGCATTTGTTGGGAGCTTGCTTCTCACTGTTTAATGTGGGATGTCTTTATTTTATTTTATTGTTAAATTTTTGTAGTTTGAATTGATAACAGAGTTCACAGGAAAAAAAGAAGAAGCAGGGAGTGACAAGGTGCTCTTTATTTGGAAAACTAAAGTGTCAGACAAGGGAAAATCTATGTACAGCCTATACACAAGTCAACACCCACGCATGTTTTTTTCCCTCTCTCTCTGTTTTCTCTCTTTTTTTTTTTCCTCAATGAAAATCTTTCACACGGAAGACACACATCTCGGGAGCAGTCGCGAGCCCCCCGACACGAAGACGGCTAAAGTTCATCTCATTAACTCCTGACAAGCCTGCACCCGCTCTGTCTGCCACAGGAAGTGGACTGATTAAGAACTTCTGATGCAACTGACGCCGCTGCCCCTTTCAAGGATAAAGAAAAGAGAAGAGCTTCACACTCAAGTCTGTCCGGAGGCGCGCACGCACGCAGACACACACAAGCACAAATGCACCCCTGAGTCCACGTTGACAAATTCTTTAACAAGCTGCGGTTAAAGGGAAGCTGGTTTTACTCTGACTCACCCCCCTTCTTTCAAACAGTTTACTGGAAATAAAGAGGGAGGAGGAGGGAGGGGGCACTTTCAGAGAAGTCACGTGACGGGGCTGGGCAAACCACAGCACAGAGAGCCTTTGAGTGCAGTAGGTCGGGGAGGGGGGCAGGCATACGCCCAGTGCAGATGGCCCTGATTTAAGTTACAGGAGATACGATCCTGGGAGTTGGCAATCAAGAATTCACAGCCTTTTAACTCTTTCCGTACCAGATTAAAAAAAAACCACAACAACAAAACTGAAAAAAAAAAACAGAGGAAACTGTCAACTTCCTCGCAGCATCTTCTGGGACGATCCGTGTCAGGATTGAGGATTCCTATCTGGCATGTAGAGCATTCTCAAACCGAGTGAAAGATTTAAGAGGGGGAAAAAAAAAAAGCTGATGTTCATGACATCAGCGTCTGGAGCCGTTAGAAAAAGCATGACTTCATTATTCTTGAATAGCTCTGTTGAATGAAAGAGAAAAAAAAAAACAAAAACCCAGAGGGCTTTGCTGCTGTGCATCACGTGCACTTGTGGCAGGAAGCTGGCACGTGCGGGCTGGGAGAAACACCACTGGGTTTAGGTCAAACTGCTGGCACCTACAAACCTCTGTGAATCGCGTGGCGGGGACAAAGTCAGCATCTTAATCAAGCTCTTCTGCCACAGGATGAAAACTGTGTGTGAGGTGTGTGTTGGGAGGGAGAATATGGATGCAGAGCCATGTTAGGTTCAAAAGGGGTCACATCCTTGACGACAAAATTTAACTGCTTCCTGTCTAATACAAAGCGATCCAACGATAACACATTTTCTCCATTCCAATCCCAGCGGAGTCTGTTTTCACTTTGCTCTACAACTAAAGCTGCTCGGCTTTCCATTAAAAAAAAAAACAACAAAAAAACAAAACAAAAAAAAAAATCCAACATAAATTCTCAGCTGATGTACATCTCATTCCACTGGACAAGGATGTGAGAAGGATAAAAGGTGGAAATGTGGAAAAAAAAAAAAATCAGAAAAGATGCTGCGAGATCCCTTAATAACATCCGAGTGATAACCAAAGCCCTGGGGAGGGAAAAATGCTTCCTCATGTCACAGGTCCATGGATGTGTAAGTAACCTGCGTCCGGATGCTGTTAAAGCACACAAGCGCTCATCACATACATTCACACGCGCGCACAGCTGCAAAGAGAGAGCGTGAGTGAGAAAGAGAGACAGAGAGCAATGCACAGTGCAGGATGAGGTTGTTGGAAGAAAGAGAATAAGTACATGAATGCAGGGACAGAAGAAGAAACTATCTCAATAAGAGAGCAAGGCTGAAGCTGCAGCAGCTGCGTCACTTCCAATCTGCTTTTCCAAGGATGCGAAACATGCAGGCGATGCTCCTCCTGCGTCATACGTTTGGTTTGTTTAGGTAAAGATACACACGTGTTCCCTCCACGGTGAGATGGTCATTTAGACAAAACCTCTTCCTCGCATCAACGTCCGTTTCTCTCGCTCTTCCACTGTCTCTGCTACCTCACTGCCCTTTTTTTGTGTGTGTGTGTGTGTGTCTGAGAGGGAAGCACTCCTGTATCAGCAAGTGATGTCAGAGCTGCGCTCTCGCACATGTGGTCTGGACTCCAGGGCTGATGTTGGTTCACAGCTGTCCACAGCTTTAATGGCAATGGATCTTAAAGCAGGTGCAGCATCCCCGCCTGCCGTTAACCAGCACAACGGGTTCTTCTCTACGCTTCATCGTGTGACTTCCTTGAGTCTGCGTCAGCAAATCTAGGACAAATTACGTCGGCTCTGTGCCTTTAGGGATCCACGTGGTTTTATTTTGAAAACTGGCAACACTGCTTTCAGCGCCATTTCAGCCGATTTCTCGCTAGTTCAAGTTCGATAGCTGGAAGAGAAGAGGTCAAAAGGTGTTGGACTATGTGTCTTATCATCAGTGAATGTGTGGTCCTTCTTTATTGTCAATAATCCAGCTGAGGCAAAATTAAAGATGAAAAAGTATAAGAAAATATCTAGTTTAGTAATAACTTTGGAAAATAATCGCACATAATACAGATTTAGGAGAGCAGCACCATGGACGATTCTGGTGATGTTTCTCATTTTTCATTCTTTTCAAGAATTTCTTTCTTTTTGAATATTTCAAATAAACGTTCACATCAAAACTAAGACATGCGTCCTATTAATGATTTGTGTTTGTCGTAAACAGCAGGAACGATTCCTCTGAATGACTCAGTATTGGATACCCTCATAAAAACATGGGACTTCTTTGTAAAATGTTAAAATGTTTGGTCCTGTCTGCAAATGAAATAGCAGGTGTCTACGGTAATATTTCAAACCACTGACGGATGCAGGTGTTTTATTAGACCTGGCCAGTGATCTACACTGTAAGAAAGAGGAGAATATTAGATGTTGAAGAACACTGGACTGACAGGTCTGATTAAAATACCATTTCATACCCACATGAATTTTCCCCTCATTCCTCCTCCATTCATAATCATAGGAGGGTTAAAAAAAAAATAAAAAATTACAACATGCTGTTAGGCATTGTCGAAACACTTTCAGAGATATGGCAAAATATTTTTAGGGAAATTTCTTAATGGCCGGAAATGGCTGAAGCATTTTACTGGAGTGCATCGCTGTTGTTCTCTGAGTCATTATGTTGGGAAAGATTGAATTCTGGCTGCTCTGTTGAGAAACTGAGGTGTGGCACATTCAATTGTTGTCTCTCTCTCTCTCACACACACACACACACACACACACATTTATATGTCACAATGTTTAGTAAATCCATTACACCAGATTTCAGATTTGAGAACCCCAAATGGTCATGTGTATGCATAAAAAGAGAGACATTACAACTTAAATGATAAAAGCAGAAGAGAGTGAGAAAAAAATTAAGATGAGTCTTGTGGGGAGTAAATGAAAAAGGAGGAGAAAGTGTGTGCGTTTTGACATAATGATGACAGTGACATACAGTGGGGGGTTAAAGACGGTCCTCAGTAGTGTGTCACCTGGGCAGACTCCGTCTGGTCCAGCATTTCCTCAATCTTCTGGTAATCTTCATCCTCAGGGTCAGCACCAGACAGCCGTGCTGCCCGTGCCATGAAGTAGGGAGGAAGTTCTCCAATAGCTGTACCGGCACCCTGTCCATATAAACACAAATATAAACACACACACACACACACACACACACACACATATATATATATATATATATATATATATATATATATATATATATATATAGATATATATATATATATATATATATATATATATATATATATATATATATATATATATATATATATATATATATATATATATATATATATATATATGAAATGATGGATGCATTTAAAATGACATTAAGAACTCAATTCTGCATATTTGCACAAATACATTTGTCAAACATTGTTGATTTGATTAAACCTTAAATGCTGATCTTGATTCTAGTGTCATTAAAACATGTTTATAGTAATGCATTGATGTATTTGGCAGTAAAGTTGCCTTATAATGAAATGGTTATCATTATTACTTGCACGGTACGGTCATGACCACGGTGTTAACTGCACCAAAATATCAATATCCACTATCCAAAGCTGGTTGCGCTGTTAGATATCTGGGATTGTGCAAGTGCATCAGTTAAGATGAATAATAACAACAAGGATGGAGTTACAAGAGTGAAAATTCCACAGATTTTTAGAGGATCATGGATACCCAGTGTAGGTGAAAAGCCATATGCTACCTCTAAACAGTGCCACTGCCAAACAGAGCTTGGAGCTATAAAGTGCTGGAGCCTGTGTGATTGAACAGGGCTTAACAGGAAGAAAGCGGAAGTTATTTGAGGTAAATAAATCCTCAGCGCCTTGGTGGGTTCACCAAGTTCATCCACCAAAACACGAGAGTGGGGTAGATATGGGGGAGTAAGGCGGTGAGGGTTACAGACTTAATTAACACAATGAAAACAGCCGCCAAGAAATGCAATGTTTTTGGAGTTGCTTGCAGCTCATTACTGTAATGCTTCCAGGCACAAGGAGGGGAAGCATTGGTTTGGAGGGAATGAGAAGGTACAGTTACAGTAAGTTACAATTACAGATTATAAATGCATGATTGTAAGCCTCAACTAATACCAAGCACCCTGAGATGCAGAGCGTCAGCGTTAAGGTGGAACACACTAAAATCCCAATATCAATCTCATTCCCAGAGCAGCAAAACTTACTAATCAGAGGCACATAACTCATTTCTGAATGGGTGAGCCAGAAGATGATTAGTGAGTAGTTAGCAACCATGGCAGCGACAACAAGCCCAAACAATCTTTCTCAGGAGGCGGTGCATTTTCCAAATCTGGCAGCCTGCATCTTTAATCTGGACACCCTGTTCTTTTGATAATACTGTACTCTTTGATGAAACCTGCCAGTTTCTTCCTCTAATAATGGAGACGTATTTTAATCTTGCTGGCAGCTGCTCCATTCAAAAGCTCTGCCTCTGTTTGTGAGCATGCGGCTGTGAGTGTTTGTGTAGTGGGCAGTGAAATATGTCTTCCTGCACAATGTTCATGTTTGAAGTGGAGCACTTAAGGGATCTGCTGCAGTGGACCTCAACGGGGAACAGGGAAAGACAAAGAGGGAGGAGGAAAGAGAAAGTGGGAAGGAGGAGGGGAGGTGAGTGGGGCTCGTGAAGAGGAGGGGAATGTCTCATCGCTAGTGCATCCAGAACCCTGGGAGGAGGAGGGGAAATGTTGGCGTGGGTGCTTTGAAAATGTGTGTGCAACAGGTGTCTCCAACTGTAGAGCTGACGAGCCTCGTGGGTGGCTGCGAATCCAAGGGGATTGGGTGGCACAAACACACCCACAAACACAGTCTTTGATAGCGCTCTTAAGATCATCGCACTTTTGTTGGTGTGGCTCGTGTTCAGGGGAAATTTGACTTGATCTCCCACAAACACAATAGGCAATAAATAAAAATGATTCATGAATAATCATGAATATGAGCATGTCTGTGTGTGTGTGTGTGTGTGTGTGTGTGTGTGTGTGTGTGTGTGTGTGTGTGTGTGTGTGTGTGTGTGTGTGTGTGTGTATAAAGGTTATTTATTACAAGTCTAAGGAAGCCTGAGGGCCAGTTACAGTAGCAGTCTGTCCGGTTCCTGTAAAGGACCCAGTAATGAAGAAGTAAATGTAGATATGTATTTCCCCTTCAACGCTGCTCATTCCACATTATAAGGAACAAGGAAACAAGTAACAAAGAAAGAAATTACATTACAGCAAAAAGCATTGTGTATTTTCTACCAAGTTCTGTTTTTTTTTTTTTTTTTTCATTACCATTCTTGTCAGTATGGACATCGTGCACATGTATGTACGATACACACCAAAATTGGACCTCTGCTTTTAACCCATCAACTAGTTTCACTAGTGAGCAGTGGGCTGCTAGAACCAGCGCCCGGGGAGCAACTGGGAGTTAAGGGCCTTGCCAGCCCTGGGCCACCACTCCCTTTTTGTATTCTGTAGTTCTGTTCCCTGCACAGGAGTGTGATTTCTCCACTAAAGACATAAGCATTTGTTCTTGTACTTTTATTTGCCGTGTACAGGTGTGTAAGTGTTGCAAGCTACTTTTAATGGTTTCACGTATGTGAAACGTGTGAGTCATTGATAAACCGCGAGGCCCCAATCTAAACTTGCCATGCAAAAATAGTTAGACTGTCATGAGGGCTGGTGAAGGGTACACACTTGCACACACCTACGCACACATAAAAAAAACAAAAAAAACAACCTTGATTACAGATTAAAATGCATATATATATAACTTTTGGGTCCTACCAACTTGGTATCAACCATTAATATATGTGCAAACAAGGGCAAAAAACCCCAAAAAACTAGCCATGCAAATATAGAAGACTGCTGTTACTAGATTCAAGAAGCAAAGTATAACTTTTTTAAAACATATTTTTACAATGAAGTGGGAATAAAATGTTTCTGTTCAGGCCTAGCAAGAAAAAAAAAGATATATTGACTGAAATATTTTATCTTTCTTAGTAGTCAGAGGATTGGTTGCATGTGTGAAACTACTGACATTGTTTGGGGGGAAATTCGTGGTAGGAAGCTGGGGTTTTCCAAGTAAATGAGTTATCAATGTCTGCATTTGAACCAAATGCAAATTTTGTGGTATTTCTACCTTGAAAAAAGTAAGAACATGATAAGACAAGTGAGTAGTGGCAATAAAGTAATCATTTCAAATGATCAAAGTGGAATCTAAATGAGTTAAATAATTCTTTGTACTAAGCTTTTAACAAGACATAAATATGATAAGTTTTAGTAACGTTTTTTACACATTTCCCAGTAGTGTAAAAGCATACATTGCATATGCATGTCTGCTTTGTGCATATAAAGTTTAACTTTGCTCTTAGTCATTTTTAAGTTCCATCAAATAAAATCTTTGAAAATGCACTGGGTAAATGTTTATCTTACATCAGGAAAAATGTCTAAGAGCTACATTAATTGCTTTCGGTCAGCTGCTCTACCTTTAGTATGCAGGGTACTACTGGGACTCACCCACATACAGGCTTCCAGGCGCACTTTTGAGATGATGGTCCACAGGGAAATACTTCCTTGGATGGCTGCTGACGCTGCTACCCCATCTGCCCCCGCGGCCTCAACGCCCACCTGCTGCATGTCAGAGCTCGATGGTGGTGTTTGTCGTGGGGGACAGATTATTTGGTCCGGATAGGGGGGCTCTGGGAACTCCACAGAGTCACATTCATAGGCTGCCAGGGTGACTGATGCTATGTGTGGTCCCTGAAAAACAGAGAAAAGCAGACACAGAGAAAGATGAAAAAGAAACATGATTAAAGGAGGAAATAAAGAAACAAAACCCAGTAGGAGGGAGTCTACCTGCTGGATGTTTTTGAGTCAGAGGAAGACACCTTCGTGGCAGCGGTGATTCAAATACTGTCTGATAACATAAAGACAGTTACATGTGGGCGAGAATGTGCAACCTGGATTTGGATTAGTATCAAGAATGAATGTTCTTTCAGCTTCGCTTCCAGTACTAAGAAAACAGGCCATTAAAAAAAATAAAGAAAAACGTGTAACAACTGAGAGATTAGGTTGGACTATTGCCCAAAAGGAAGCACGTGCCCTTTCAAATCCTACGACAACAGGATCAGTGTCAGCAAATGAGGAGCGGAGAGCCCCAAATGGAAACAATCAAATCTGGAACCCATTTCAAGTACACACACCCACATCCATTTGTATACTCATTCACCATTTTAAGTTGCCATAAAAATGGCAAAGGCAGTATTTCGTTAACACAGAGGTTTATAAGCCTGATTCTCCCCCCTCGTTTCCAGGTGACATGCTGACTGAAGCCACATCAGATATACAAATAATCAAAAAGCAGAGAAACGCAGAGAAACGCAGAGAAAGCAGCAAGTTCTGAATCCAGTTTCTCTTCAGATGAAATGCATTAATGTAGGACTGTTCCTACTTTGTGAATGAGGCATGAGCATACTTCAGGACTTACTGACTTTGATATGGCCTGATATGGTTTACATGTGTAGCTCTTGTTTATTTACTGTTTCGGTTTGGCTTCCAGTGAGAAAACAGAGTAAGGGAAGGAAGAGTGGTGCCGGCTTGATGTCTGCTGCATGGTGAAAATTTGTCAAGCTGCCAGCTTTTTGTTCTTTGCTGTGGAAGTCCTGAAGCAAGTCAATCCCAGGATCCACAGTGGCATGGTGAGGAGAGATTCTGAGGCCACACACACTGATCATTAAGCTCACTAAGAAAAAAAGTCCAAAAATGAACACGTCAATCTTTGTTTCAACAGACCTCTGATGTGCTGAAATGACAAAGTATCACCGGCTGTTGGAAGGCATCTTTCTCTAACTGCAACTCTACTAATTTAAACATCAGCAGTTAACTCGGCTTCACTAGATTAACATTAAATATCATCAGTTTTTCAGCTTCCCTCTTCAATGACAGCAGTGAAATGCTGTACCTGCTGGATGAGCAGAGGTAAAACTGACTCATTATGACTTTATGGACATTGTCTAAGAGTTTGATTCAGTTTTACAATACTGAACAGGATCCAGTCTGAGAGAAAGGGTCATTTAATTTTGTATTTTATCTGCAGGAACACATTGCACACTCGACAAATATAGCTATGAAAGGAGAAGATCAAACAAGTCTGGGGTATGATCCCTGTAAATAAAGGCAGGTCTGAGATGACATACGAAGCCACTTTGTACTCTGTGTATTCCATGTGTTTACACTCGTCTATGTGCGTGTAGGAAGGGTGCTCCCGGTGACGCACGGGAGACAGTTTGGCATGACACCCTGCAGCGCAAAACCAATCGGCAAACAATCGGGGTGGGGCTAGAACATCTGGAGCAGCATGTGACGAGGCAGGATGGGACAGGATGAAATGTGGGAGGTTGGGGCAGGGGTGTATTAAGCAACAGGAAACTGCGATGTCTTCATGAGGAAAAGTGCACTCCCTTTAAATGACACAGACTATTTTTTAGATATACAATGTCAGCGAGCAACTACACTTTCACTGATACCGTTTAAAAAAAATAAAATAAATAAATAAAAGTCTCCTCATCCCATGTTTTAGCCATGAAAAAGACAAAAAAAAAAAGATGACACAGCCCCCTCCTCCCCGGGAAAAGTCGAGAAACTCCCGGCATTGACCCAGTCAGACTGGCTACTCCTCCAACTCATATCCTCCCAAATGACTCCCCAGTGGGATCACTCTGTTCTCACGTCTATGCACACAAAGATGCAGTTCATGCTCACAGACAAACCCATCAAAAAGACAGCTTTATGGGCAGGAGAAAACCTATATTCCAATTGTTCACACCTCCCAGTCCTGTCACAGGCCTCGTGTATGTTTACCAAATACACACGGGGCCTGACGAGAGCATGTTGCGTGACTCAGAGTACCTGTTCTCTCTCGCGCCCCGTCTCGCTTCGACGAATGCTGAATCACTGCTTCTCACCTTACACAGAAGATCCAGCCCCATCATGTTGTCTGGGCGGCTCAACATCAGCGTTAGTTGCCCTCTTTCTTATTCTGTTTCTCACTTGATGACACATGACAAACAAGCACACAAAAGCCATCCCCTCTACCAGGAAGGTGTTAGTAAATGATTAAGAAGAACACACACAGGTATCCTTATTAGGACACTGAATTAACTTCCATTTAAACCTTGACCCTAACCGTTACCATCATGCCTTACCATCTCCCGTCCTCAACCTAATCTCAGTTTACACCTTAGAGACTTTGCAGCTGCAGATCAAAAAAGTAAAAAAAAAAAAAAAAAGAATTGTTCTATCTGTCAGAAATAGAAATATCTAATAATTATTCCCATCTGATAAAATTCCCACTCCTGAGATTGAGAGTGTAGCGTATCACTGCAAAACACAAGCAGCCAACTGGAGGAGAGAAGTACCGTCACAAACAGAAAAAGAGACGTTGTGAGTGACGATTATAATCATGTCTCTGGGCAATTCTTTTCAAAATACCGTTGTTATAATTGAAACCACAATCATCTTTATCATCATTTTTCAGCTAACTGTCTAGCCCACCTGATCTAAAGTAAATGTTTCCACTCAAAGCAAAACTGTTGTGGAGATGGCAGATATAGAAACAGGTTTAACAGCCCATCAAAAAGGCTGTACAATATCAATATCTGCCACCTTCATAGCTGTGTTTGTCCACATGTCCAAAGTGTGGCAGTGTGACCACGTACATTTGTCAACCCCCAAACATGTTCCTTAATTCTAATCTGAATCGTGCCTTACTCTAATATCTAATCGTTCACAAGTGACAGCAAAACATGAAAGGAATTCAAAATAAGGTGTGGGATTTTTTGGATGACGTCACGCTCATTGAGATTTAAAACAAAACATGGAGAGCTTGTTGCTTCCTCCAGTGCTCTTCAAGAAAGGGATCAGGGATCCTACGTCATTCTACACACCCACATATCTTACGTTATGTTATGCGAATAATGCCTTCCGACTCGCTTTCTCCCCTCACTTCGGCTTCAGACACGCGGTGGGAAATAACACAACCCTGCGTTTATATTACCCAACACGTGTTAATCATCCAGCGATAATACCGGGATCTAATCTAAAAATCGCCTTGTGTGTCCTTTAGCAGGGACCCAGGGTAGTTTTACGGGGCTTCAGTCATTGATGTGTCTCAATTATCAGCAACGACCCTGCAAGGAGAATTTTTAAGAATCTCTAAGCGGTACCATTGTTGCAATTTCAGAATTGGCGCTTTTGTTTGCGAAAAAGTGTAATGGAAATTAACCTCCTGTCATAGGGGACTCTCAGAGGCCCCGGAAAACTTCTGGGTAGGAAGGGGTTGTGTTGACTCAGTGATGACTCGATGTGATGCGGACAGGAGATGTTTAATCATCTTAACCACCTTTCCACCACCTGCTATGAAGTGACGGTTTATTATATCATTAAATCTTACTGGCTCTGTCACTGTACAGCAAATGGAGACAGGATGGCTGAAGGTCCGCTCTGTTACAAATTCAGGCTCCTCGAGTCTACCCCATACCCCCGCCAATCATCAGTACTCATTTAAATGGGCAACTAACAGAAAGTGAAGAGATATTTGCTAAAGGTGTCAAAAAGAGTTCTAGTTTAGATGTCACATAGAATCACTTACCCTACCTTTAACTGACAGTGGGAGTTAAGTAGACAAATGAAAGGACAAAGTAGAAAGTTGTTGGATGGTTCTCAACACTGTGCTTGCTTACAGTCAGAGTCAGAGATCTGACATCGCTCTCCATCCTTGCTGTCCGGTTATAATCAATGAAATGAAGAATGTGAAACATATCCTACAGTCATGTCTGTGACGTGAAAAAAGTCATAATATGGTATTTTACAAAAGAAAAAAGAAAAAAAATACAAATTTAAAATTGTAAAACAGTCATTATTCCAATTTTAAACCTTCATAACTATTAAATATCCTCTCACGACATCAGGGCTTTTTTTTCTGTTAGTCACACACATTGAAAGTGTAATATGGCAGGATAAGCATGATGTATTTGGGCGAAAACAAAAAACCCTTGGAGATCACGTATCATGGGAAATTTCAAAAACAATCCCGCTAGGAAGGAGTGCCACATAAAGTCAGTTTCTATGTTACTTACAATTTAAAAAGCAGAGCGTTTGTGCTCATCGCTGCATTTCATTCCTAATTTAAAAGTCCGTGTCTATGCCAGATTTAAAATGACCAGAGATCAGACTGAAACTTCTACTTAAACGAGAGACCCAAGCAGATATTAATATTAACAATCACCCCAGTAGTCAGCCATGGTGTGAACGTCTCTTCTAGTTTACAGTGGCAGATGTAGTTGCTTCCCAAGCCAGACATTAATGGGTGACCATAAACTGACCAGTTTTCAGTAACCAAGACCACAGGATGGTCCAGTCATTAACAGGTCGCTGTGGTTGTCAAGGGCCATTTAGGCACATTAGACACGGTCCAGCTACCATAACCTGCTAACCACTTCTTACAGTGGGAGACTGCTGGAGGCAAAGGAGGACAAACATTAGAGGTTAGTTCGTTATGAAGAAGCCCTGGTCAGGATCTTTGAGGGAGGTAAGAGAAGTCTGGACCAGGTCCAGTGATGGAGACAGCGAGGAGGGGCGGGGTGTTTAGAAGTGGGCGGTTAGTACACACAGTGAGGAGGTTTGAGGGGCTGGTCCTGGTGCATGTCCATGTGGTTTTACCGTATGACTTCATGTTCAGAAACCTCTCCCCAGCAGTCAGAAGCAGTGACTCTGGCCCCCCGACGCTGGTACGGATGAGATAATGCCTCTGTTTCAGTCATTTTAAAGGATCGTAAACTGTTTAAATGCTGACTTGCATGAATACAAATCATGACCTAACACATTAAGGGTCAAACATGTGGAGGAAAGGAACATTTATAATCAATTATATAATTTAGTATTATGATTTAAAGTAGTTTGCATCTAACTGCTAATTTCTGATTGGTAATTACTATAGTTTAATCAATTTTCCACCATGTTTCTGTTGAAATTAAACAGTAAAACACTGTTTTTCCTTAATAAATTATACTTGAAAAATACAATTTCCTTTTAGGGATTAACACAGAATTATTCAATTCAAATTCATTAATTTCAAATGTCCAGGTAAAAACATAATATTACTGAGGGAGCCATATTTATTATTTTATGTACCGTTCCTGCTTTCACCTAAAAACACAAAAAATACAGAAAAATTATATCACTTTGTGATTTATCCACAGATAAGAAATGTGTAATTGTTGCATTTAATGTGTTTCATTTCTAATCGTGAATTTTTGCTCAAATCACAACGAAAATAAGAGTAATTACAAAAGTTTCTCAGAGGAAATTTGAAACCGTCTGCAACAGCAAAAGTCACAGAAAAAAAAAGTAGTTAGTAAAGAATAAATAAAACCTCTACAAAAATATAAACCATACAAACAAATTGTGCGCATGTGTGTTTAAGTGTGTTTAGTCTGCTGACTGAACAGTCTGACAGCAGCAGGATAATAATAACTTCATCAGATTCATCAGTTCAGCAATAAAAAAATATTTTCAGTTATTTAGAAAATAAGCATTCAGCTATTAACATTAGCTAATTAATTATGATTGACAGAAGTGTAAAAAATACATTAAAAAACAAAACTGCAGTCTCTCGGTGGTTAGAAGTCCAGAATTTAAAATATGTCCAATTTTAAATTTTATGCCATGTGATGGGCATTTTTCACTGGTTTTTGTAAAAGTGAATTAATATAAATAATTAAAATGATGGAAGCTCAAAACTATTCAGACCATCCTTCAGTCTCTGCTACTGTCTTGACGGTATGGATGAATCACATCAAAGCAGAATACGAGCGCGCTCTTTCTTCAAATATTTCTACAACCGGCACCAATATTAAGTCCCTAACAAATTAAAAAAAGGATGATGGAACAGTTGGTGTAGAAGCATCAGGGGTATCAGGGGTTTGTGCAAAAGAATGACCCAGTGAGGAAAAACAAAATATAGAGATATATTCAGTCAGCAGCACCCTGGTTTGGTCTGATCTGGATGGTTCTCGGAGGACTGTTGGTGCATATCCAGACTGGTAACACACTAAGTCTGCTTCATGTTGGATGTGTGCCTGATGTTCATACTGAATGGAGATTGTACTCTGCACTAAGGGCACTCATGGGACATCAAACCGCCGCGTGCCTCGGATGGCTGAGGTGTGACAGTTGAGACTGAGAGGTCATTAGAAATAACACACCCAAAGACACAAAGCTCACATTTACACATCCATCTAGTATTTATGTTTGAAGCGGTTTGGTGAAGATGAGTAAGTCACAAGATGTTCAGGCACACTGATGTCTCTAATCTTATGAGCAAGAAAATGAATTACTTAGTAATCATGAATGAAAGCGATTGTGTCGGGTTTTTTTCCTCCTTTTGTTTGCCACAGGAAGTAAAAGCCTATTTTGAATTTGAACTCACAGCTGCAGCTCTACGTGTTAATGGCAGAAAATTCCCAACATATCTTTATGGTGTGCAAGTAATACGGTCTTTTCAGGAGAGAACGTATCAAACCCGTGTGATAAAGCTCTGACACTCTATCTAGAAGTAGTTAAAAATGAATGGCTTCAATTGGAATTTAAGAAGTGTTGAATTTAAAGCAACAGAGATCTGTTACCGCCAACCAGTGGTGAGTCAGGCGCAGCTTTTCAACTTTTCAAAGAACGACTAAACTTGATCCTGATGTGTCACTCATGTTCTGGGTAACATATTTGCAAAGTCTCGTTCTCACTTTGGTGAACAGAGGGATGATTGTACCTCATGTTGAGTCTTGTACATCTCTGCATCCATACTAAAGAAAAAAAACCCTGAAAATTATTATTATGGTAAAGTTATAAACAATAGGTTCCCACAAATATCACAGAACTAACAAATCTAAAGTTCTTACTGATTCTTATCAGCCCTGAGCTCACAAACACCTTCCTCATCAACATTTGCAATTGAAAAAGGGGCATCAACAAATTAAAAACAAGAAAATGATTACATGAGAAATATAAAAACAATACAAGCTGAATGTTGAACAATAAATTGCATAAATAAAAAAGGGGGGAAAAAAGAAACAAAAATTAGTAGTTGGGTAACATTGAGAAATATAAAAGAGAAAAGTGTGGCTGAAATTTCCAGATTACCATGGGCAGATTGGGATGTTATCTTTGTTGCCTGGCAACAACAGAGCTGATGATGTCACATGCCGCATCGGCAGGTGACACCGGTGACAACAAGTCTATAAACTGTAGGCTCCAAAGTTACACAGTTACACACTGTTGCCCATAAAGTTGGAATAAAATATTTTTTACACCTTCTCATGAAATTTTTGTAGAAGAAGGAAGAATAAAGAACAGGAGAGGAGGAATAAAGAGCAATAGGAATAAATAATATTTAACATGGCAGATATAATGTGAAGCAATACTGCAAAGACCAGGTAAAATGTGGTCAAGAATAGCAAGGAAAACTTTATGGTGACAATAATAATAATAGTTAAATATCTCAGAACCTCCTTCACCATGCCGAAATATTTTATATTCCTTTTACTTAATCGGGAGAATGATTTCAAGGTTTTGAGAGAAACAGGGAGACAAGAGATCCTCTCACAGATATCTTCATTTACCAAGAAAGCTGGTGGGCCAGCAGGAGGTGGGTTTAACTTAACCTGATTTGAAGCAGACAAGGCTTCCACATAAGTTGCCATGCCAATACGCAGTGAGAGGTAAGAAGTGATCCACCTTCGTGACACTGAAAACCCAAGGTTGAACCTGATGTTACATCACTAAACCACTAATCCTGCTTTGTAGTACAGGCCGCTTGGTCTCACAGACCAGCAGAGAGTGTGAGTCACAACTCAAACAAAGCAACCAGGTTTCTGTTGATGTCAATGCCGAGGTGCCCTATTTACTCCAGAATAAAAGTGAGACTTGTCACTGCAAAAGACACACAACGATCAAAAGTGTAAATCTGTGGTATCACACTCAACACACACACACACACACATTCCAGTTCTTTTGTCTGATAACCTCAACATGGCGTGGGTTTCCTTCACTTACACAATCTTCTCAGGGAACGTGTCAGAGGTCTCAACTGTACTACGTAACAGCACCTGATCCAGAGAGCTGTGAGGACCCAAGCAGAGGTGAACAACGACAGCGCCGTGTGTAGAGGCCACATTCTCAGACCTGCTCCTCGCTTACAGTGATAGCTGGCTGTAATTAAGGCTGTGCTCGTGGTAATTACCAACAGTCAAAACTTAATTTTAGGGGGGTTGCTGGGAAAAAAAAATCTGTATATTCTACACAAATGTTCCTGCAACCCATAATTTAGCAATCCCAAAAGAAACTCAATACAAAAAAAATGACAAAATCTTCCTCTATACAGGTAAGTTGCTTGTTTATTGTTTAAAGGAGAAGGGGATTTAAATTATAAATCATATACACACTTTTTACATTTTTTTTGTTGTTATTTGATAAATTCGAAGTGGCTGCTGGCATCTATGTTCATAGAAAGGCACCTCTCACTCATAAAAATTGCCCAAAGCCAAAAGGGAGAAAAAATAAGACTACCCCAGTTGCTATTATGTAAACAGCAACATGCACGCTTTCAATTATAATGACTTTAATTCTTTGTTTCTGTTGATTTAACGTTGAGCACAACAATTTTCATGGTGCCCATAATGACTTAATAGCAACAGCCATTACTGAAAGTAATTTAATGGTGGATGACTCAGATGAGCTCTCTTCTAAAATATTTACAGCATTCCCAAGATTTCAAGAGTCACACACATCGCTAGCCCCTTCTCAGTTAAAACGAGGATTTACGGAGAACCCTGACACAAGTTGTCCCTGGAAAACAAAGACTGAAAAACCAAAGTGGGGAGGAAAGTCGACGGCTCTCATAATGGTGATCTTAATATTGATTACGGCAGACGTGAGCATTTGTGTAACGATCCTTCCCTCTCCATTCCCAGCTGAAATTAGAAGTCTACAATTTTCCGTTGCCGTTTTATTGTGTGCAGGGCTCTGATCTGCGAGCGTCTACCTCCACTCTCAAAGCAGCTGGATAAAGTACACTTGATGATGTGCCAAGTGTGCCTTTTTTCTTCTCTGCACCTCAGCCGCAGCATGTTATCTTTTTCCATTAACCAGTCCTGAACCGTGCACAATGATCCCCACACAGTCGCAGCGGGATGAAAACAAAGAGAGGACACAGAGCTGCAATTGCCCATGTCAGAGAACAGCAGAGGTGCCACTTCTGCTTTGGTGTCATTGACTTGGATGGTTTGCATCTAACTGGCTCGATGCCCCCCTCTGCCGGGGATCCTGCAGTACTCTCGTAGTACGTTTACTGCTTCCCAGCAGCTACTTGAGGATGTACGTAACTAATGTGTGACGTGCGGTAATTTACTTCTTAATGGACAAGGGTGAGCAGTTTAAGATTGTTATTCCATTCATAGAAAGTTCAACAAAACCTTGTTAGATACAAGTTGAGCCCAGTTACTGTGTTAGCTATACATTTAATATAAGTGAAGGAAATGCGTAAATTTGTCCAACTCTAGGAGTTTACTCATTTAAAGGAGTCAGAAATAGACCCAAGTCATTATGGAAGTAAAACAACGATAATTTTGGCATTTGGTACCCCTAACAGGCCAATATTGTCAACGTCAATTCAACACAGAGCATATTTACATATTAAGATCAATGGCACCCTCTACTGAACCTCAGTAGAATTTACAAACTTGTAGCTGCCAATTTAAAAATAGACTAAAGACATAGTTTTGCTTTGACGCAAATATTTGATGAACGTCTCTGTTTTGAAGAAGCTCTCAAAAAAGTCCATCACTCCCAGTAACACCTATCCTAAACAACTTTGTCTCCAACCTTTTAACCCTCACCTACACATCCTCCTAACGTCACCTACTCTGCAATTTACTGTGGCTTTGATTGGTTTTCCTTGGTTGAATGTTGCTTTGGAAAAATGCAAATGAGTTTGCGAACCCCAACGTTTTTCTTTGAGCTAATCCAACATATGAAGTTCTGCCCTCACCCATCTCAGCTTCATTTAGTCGGGCAGCTTTTAGAAGTGAAAACGCATCCAAATGTTTTAATATTCAGGCTTGATTAGCTTGTTAGCAGCGTCTGCTGATGAACCATTCTGAAAACACAGTTTACCAAAGAGAAACCTTGGCTATCAGCAACACTACAGGGACAATGTTGGGTGGACTGGTGAGACACATGTTAAGTTGCTTGGAAAAAATACTCAACCAAAAGGACATGTTATTAACATCAACAAAATATCACCACAGTGGTAAAGGATGGTGATCTTTGCTGGCTCAGGACCTGAACCACTTGACATCATTGAGGAGAAAATTCAAGTTCATCGAAATATCCTGAAAGATGTCAAGACTCTTCCTCAGTTGAAGTGTTAGTTGGATGCTGCAGGAAGACATTTGCCCTGATCATCACAGCAAATCTACCACAGAACCACCAATCGGTGTGGTCCAGTCACCGACCCCTGACTTTACTAAATACTGTAAAATGACCACAAGACAGCTATTCGCACTAGACGTCCTGCAAATGTAGCAGAGCTTAAGCAGTCTCGGAAAGAGGAATGGACAAAGATTCCTCCTGAATGTTGAGGAGGTCGTATCCAGAGATGCAGAAAGTGAAGCCACTGCTGCCAAAGAAGGTTTGAGTGGCTATTAACTCCAAGAGCTCATTTACTTCTTCATCCAGGACGTACCGCTGTGTTCAACAAATATACAAGAAATTCAATTGTGTTATATCAGCTTAAATACATTCATGAGCCATAAGTTTCTTAAAGTGTGTGTTAAAGGAATACTGTATATCCCCTGGCTGCCATGATGCATAACGCTTTAAAACATAGTGTAACATGTATAAGTTTATCTTCTCTTTTCTGTTGACTGCGGTCTGTGACATCATCAGGTTATGATTCCTGATAAATGGGTCATACGGCTGTCTGCAGGACAGATTTTAATTTGGGATGTTCCACCGATCCACCTGTTTGTCTATTACTGTAGCTCAGATGAAGATCAGGTCACTTTTTATGGAAATTTCAGTTTTTAGGACTAAAAAAACAGAAAGTTCAAGTCGCAAGTATTAAACTTACAAGTTTGTGCAGGCATCTTATCAAATAAGTCTTGTGAACTGGTTTGACCCAATTACACTGATCCAGTCCTAGTTACTAAAAATGGAGCGACCCCAATGTTCGCTTACCACATAAACCCTTCTACCCTCTGTAATTAGAAATACACTGCCAAGACCCAGAAATGCACAAAATTATATTAAGCTAAAGGCTCCAAAGATGGAAGCGTATATTTGACATTACACGAATATGGTTCAACCAATTTGTTTGTTTCATTTCGTAAGGAGTGACAGAAAAAATAAACTCCTTGATAAGTTGCAATCAAGAGGTTCAAGTTCATCAGCCGCCACAAACCGGCACTGAAATACTGTTGCAGAAGTATTTCTATCAATGACCTTTCCAAAGGCAGATACTATGCATTTATTGAGCAGACTGATAAACTGTAGATCTTACAGGGAGGTGGAGGAAGCTGAAACTATTTCCATCCTGGGAGAGGATGTGGAGTCTTACAGTCAAGAGAACATACCGGACTATACATATTCAATTCAATTCAGTTCGGTTTACAACAAGACTTTGGCTGACTACAACAGGACAAAATGTTATTTATCCACTGTCAACACAGTTTCACTTCAAAAATGAAAAAAAAAATATGAAATGGGTACGTTGTTCCGCGTCGCAAAACAGAGCAGTTTCACAATACAAGCTGAAAAAATTATAACGTAATTACACTTGCTGGACTCCAAATATAATATTTGTCTACTAATGTATTCTGCCTTTTAAAATAATAGCATCATGTCACATTTAAGAAAATATTAAGTAAGATGTTTAAGTTGAATTGTCCGTCCATCCATCTGCTATATTATCATCTGCAGGGTCACGGGGGTCCGCTGGAGCCAATCTCGACTCATTAGAGGCGAGAAGCGGGGGTCGACCCTGGACAGGTCTCCAGTCCATCACAGGGTCACATATAGAGAAACAACCATGCACACTCACATTCCTGCCTACAGGCAATTTAGAATATCAATCAACCTAGTATGCATGTTTTTGGACTGTGGGAGGAAGCCGGAGTACCCGGACACGCAAACTCCACACAGAAAGACTCCCGCCCGGGAATCGATCCAGGAACCTTCTTGCTGTGAGGCAACACTGCTAACAGGCAAGCCGCTAAGTTGAATTGTAATTTTTTTTTTTTTACATAAAAAAAAAAAAAGAAAAACAGGGTTAGGGCTTGGTATTGCTCAGAATAACTTTTTTTTTTTTTTTTTTTGATTTAAAGTGGCACAATGCCACTTTTAGCTCAGATAATCCCCCTATAGGCCTGGAGGTTAAATCACTCTTACAAAACTGCCCAAGATCTACTCTTGTTCCTGTCTTGTTTCATGACGCTCTCACTTTCTCTTCCCTTTGTCACTTTCTTAAATTCTCTAAGACACACGACAGTTTCAAGGTTGCTGATGTGTAACGCAGTGCCGTAAATCACAATGCAGTTGTCACAAGACAATACGGGACGGCAGTCCAAAGTTACTTTAGATCATTTTTGTTGACAGAAAGGACAGGAGACCCTGAGAGCTAGACAACACTTTGTAAAAGTAATCACATATTCCTTCACATGAAAAAAACAAAAACAAATGTATGATAATTTAAATATAAATGAATACATTGTTACACGTGTAGACAAAACAAGCAGCACAATCCCATTTCATAATTTCTGTGCATTTATTCTGACACAACTATGTCTTCAAAATGTGGACAAATGCAACTATTAAATGTTTTGAGAATGGGCTGCATCTATAAGTCTCGTTAGTCATCGTGTTGCCTTAGCAGTGATTCAAAGAAACTGAACAAAATGTTGCATAACACTTTTAACAATACTAAACCACAGGCTGACTGGTATTAAAAGGGATACTGAACACAAATCTTTGCTTTTTATTTGTTCTAAGATTTTTACAGATACAAAGATAAGCTCAAACTTGTAGCTGATACCACCACTCAATAACCAGTTGTTCTCATGCAAGCTTCCTATTTCCAATAATATATATTACGTAAAGCTACTCTATGTAGCAAATCCTCTTCTCACCACATGGGGGCAGCATTTCACAAGACAGTAAATGGGTTAGCCCCCTGGGTATGGCACAACAAAGTGCTCCTTTGGTGGGACAAAGTGGTAATGGATATTGCACATTAGGGTCAACCCACCAGAGAGGAACCTCTAACAGGGCCGACCCCCTTCTCAGCCCCTTCAGCCGGCGTGTTTTGTAGCGTCGCAAAAGAGCTGTTGACCAAACAAACAATACAGCTGTGCCCCTTTTATGCCATTCGCATACAGCCAACGGCATAAAAGGAGACAAACAAGAACAATGCAGCAAAAGAAGAAGTAAACAAATGTGTTTTGTCACAGCAAAAACTAATACAGTCTAATGTATGTCCTGCATTAAATTATGTCTACATGAAGGTTTAAATATTTAGTTTATATTAATATTAGGAAAGTTGTTGATTCAAGTGTGTGTTTGTCCAGCTTGGTGTCACCTGATCAAGAATTTTTTTTTTTAAGTCCAAAAAACTGACATAGCTTGAAGATTTGCCATGTCACAAGTTCAGACAAACATGAATAACTTTAGTCATTTATACACATGAATTCATCTTATTTTACTCACATTAAACAACATATTGGCTATTTAAATATGCATTGTTTTGAGATTTGCACAAACCTGCTTACTTGTGTATTTTGACATGTCAGTTGGCTATTTCGACTGATGGTCATCTAACTTTTATCCTGTGGATGTATTTTTGTTGTGTAGTGCACAGTATTTAATTGTCTTGTTTTGTTCAGATATACGACATAATTTGAAAAATATAAATAAATCTTGTTTTTCAGTATTTACAGTAAAAGGACTTTCCACCATGGAATACATAATCCAATAATCAGCATTAAACACAGAGTATCTGTCAACCTCCTTACAAAATACACAGCAACAGAAAGTGCACCAAGGTGACCATGAACTCATTGACACCAGCGCCTGCAGTAGCACACACCCCCACTAGATGGCGATACCCTGCTTTAAAAAAAAAAAAAAAGAAACCTTCCAGAGAAGCGAGCTGGGTCATGAAAGCAGATTATAAAAATACTCTCAAATTACATTCTGCTTTTCAGAGCAGCCGAATGGAGGACAAGAAGTTCAGAGTTTCCAGTTCAGCCCCACTGGGCGAGGGCACCAGAGTGTAACAGAGGACTCCCTGATGACAGATGGACTCGGAGCACTGAAGACCAGCAGATGTTTTGGGACCCTGATCTGATCAGCAGTACAGACCCAACAACCCCCAGTGCTCCACATGAAGCAAAAACACTTAGAGATGAAGGCTGGAGGGAGGGTGGAGGGGAGGAAGAGAGATGGGAAGGGGGTGAGTAAAACTGGGAAATTAAGCAAAAAGGACGGGGGGGTGGGGGGGGGGGGGGGGTGGTGTGTTCAGTGAGGGGAGGGGAGGGATTGTCAGAGAAAGTGAGAGTGAGTGAAACAGTGGGGAGCAGAAGAGTGGGGCGAAAGGAAAGAGAAAGAACCCAGATATGGGGGAGTGAGAGTGTTTTTATCCTCATGTGCACTCAGTCAGAGGGGTTAGTGAGTGCGATTGTTCCTGGTCTGCCTGTCAAAACAGTGTGGCTACCACAGCGCCCATTCATCTCCGCCCCACTCTGAAATGCATGTGCACGCAAACGCATAGTAACATGCTCACATGTGCAAGTGGAAATGCATAAGCAGCCTCCAAAAAGTTTTCGCTTCCATCAAGACCTTAGCAACAACCACAACAACAGCATCAACACGAGGTTTAAAGAGCTGCGTCACAACAACACCACCATTATTCACTGTGTGCGAGTTTGAGCTGTGGCACAAACATGCGCAGACTAGTAAATAACTGGAGTGTAGAAGGGTCACGCAACTTGTCAAAAACAGTCACACACAAATTCTGCCTTACCAGGTAGAGGAGGAAAGTGTGCAGGCCAGTGCCAAGACCCACTGATGACAGGACACCCAGGCCAACCCAGTAGGCGCACCACAGTGTCTTCTTTTCCATGTAGCGCACATACTGCAGAGGCCAGAGAGAGGGACAGTCAACCACATGGCAGAGACACATGCACAGTGTGAGGAAAGCAAGAGACAGGGTGGAGGGTGGGGAGGGGGGCACAGCGTGAGGAGGGGAGGGACAGACAAGAGAGAGAGAAGGTACGAGAGTGAAAGCGTGCAAAACGGAGGGCACTTTAAATAGTGAAAGAACACAAGTGAGTGGTAGAGAAAGAGAGGAAGAGAGAAAGAGACCTTGAGAGACAGAGGTTGTTGTTGAGTTTAAAGGACAGAGCCGTGGGGCAGGAGTACACAGCACATTCAGAAGAAAAGCACCATTATTCTTTTTGGTGGCAGACAGCTCTTATGCAACTGGTAAAGTAAGGCAAGCCAAGATCCCTCCGTCTTTCTGGTGCTATATCACTATCGCTCCATCAGTCCATTTACACCTACTCCCTCGAGCCAGGGCAGGTTGCTCTGAAGAGGAAGGACTGAGTGTGTAGATTACAGGAAGAGGGGAGGGGATTGAAGGGTGACGGGATTTTGACTCAATATCCCAGGAAACCTAGTGGAAGAAAACAGCACATACTCCCTCTCTCCTCACTGCCAGAGTGCTGGGAAGTGTGGGGCCAGTCATGGGCAATTGTTACGTGTAGTTACTCAGAAGTGATTACACAACCCGGGTCTCTGTACATAAAACTAGAAAAAAATAAATATTTCCTGGCAACGGATTCTAAAATACTACAGCCAAAACACAGAACGTGGAAACAAAAACAAAGCGGCAGGGCTCTGATCAGACCTGGACACAAAGTCTGATGTAGTTTACAGACTTAACTCTTGACTTAAGACATAATAGGCAGGTAAAACAGAGCTGTGTGGGAAGTTAATAATTAAACTAATATGATGGAGGCACTTCTACGCAAGCACACACCTGTTAGAGATTATGTTATTCAAGAATCCTTTTATAACTCTTACAATAAAACAGATTGTACTTAAATCACATGGAAAAATATCTCGGGTAGGGTGAACTCACTGGGATAAGCCAAGGACAAACTTAACTTCCTAAACCACAGCTACACTGGAGTTCAGCACAATCTTGACAGGCACTAAATACTGAAAAAGAAACAAAAAGGTAGAACGCTTTAACACCATGACTACCATAAAAACAACATCTGACAGAGTATGAGCCCCTTACAAGACCCTTGTAAACTCTCTGACCTCGAGTGCCATGGATCAACTCTGCAACCTCAGCTGCTGACACCTAATGACATTTACGTTTGGACATACATCCAATACTACTGGAGAGTGCAGTCACCTTCTGGTGTTCTCCTTCAATACGGTAGGCAATAGAGAGCAGGATAAGGAGGACCAGCAGGGCAAACACAGTCTGTCTTTGTTGCCAGAGCCTGGGAGAAGGAGAACAGAGTGAATGTAAACAAGGATGTGAAGGGAAATAAGTAAATAAAATACAAGGAAATTGTGGCAAGGGAAGAGAAAATGTGTAAGCAGAGAGGAAAACAAAGATGAGTAATGCAGTAGTATGACTGAGCAAATATAATAAGTATTTTAAATTTGGAAGACAATTCAGTGTGTGTTAAGGAGCCCCAAAATCTAAGTTGGATACCATCCATCCATCCATCCATCCATCCATCCATCCATCCATCCATCCATCCATCCATCCATCCATCCATCCATCCATCCATCCATCCATCCATCCATCCATCCATCCATCAAACCCTTTCCATCCTATTTAGGGTCACGGGGTGTGCTGGAGCATGTCCCATCTGTCACCAGGTTAGAGGTGAAGTACATCCTCAATGGGCCACCAGTCCGTCATGAGACCATTTGATAGCACACCCGGACTGTTCCCTCTGACCACATTTATAAAGCCCTTTATTAAGAACACCTGAGCAAGACAGTGAGTCCTGTACAACTACTCTGCCATAAATTTGACTGTTGTGCAAATGTTAGTACCCTATCTTTTAATATTTAATATTTTAATTTTTTTGTTGTTTTTTTTTGCTCGTGCTTGTTTTTTGTTATAAAACTCTACTGATTGTAGTGGATTGCAATATTGTTCAAATATAACCTCAAACAGCAACATATAACTTTTCACTGTGACATAATACAATTATACACAATATACACCTGTAGATGATACCACAGGAGAACGGATTGTGTGCAGATGTGCAGAACTCGGTAAAAGCAGAGGTTTCAGCAGTTTGCTGGTCTGAAAATGTAGGTGTGTGTGTGTGTTAACACAATGCTGAGAGGGGAAAGACTAACACTGAAATAATCATTATGTGTATGCTGGTGCTGAGATAGTAAATTCCTATTCACAAAAAGTGCACTTTCAGTCAGACTGTCATGTCAAAAACATATACATTTAAATATTCTTTATTAAAACATAAATCATAGATCTCTGTCCTAGAAACAGAAACAAGACGGCACAGACTCCTCAAGCACTCAGGCCTGTGGTCAAGGACCCAAACTTGAAGTGGGATGTATTTATGCATTTGGTAACAAAAAAATGCTGTTTATTTGTCAGTTGTATTACCACAAAAATTAATTCCAATGTGTTTCAAAACCTAGTTTCATACATAAACACGACTGTAATGTCAAAAAGATGTCTGCAGTGATACAGCTGCATTACCTGCATAAAGCCCAGCAAATACAACACCGCCTACTGATTGTGTAGTTTTATTATTATACCCAGACTACCCAGGATTTGTCTTAAGTCAAAATCAAGACAATGATTTTGTTTAAGTACTACACTTGGAGTTCTGATTTTGCATCCGTCTTCCTGACCCCAGTGTATTTATTCCTCTCCTAGATTCCAGACCGACCTACACTAAAGCAACCGCAAAGGAAAGAGGAGAGGCGAGGTATCGTAGGGGCAATCCTTTCTCACACAAAGTACAAACCCGACTCACAGGAACATCATCACAAACAGGAGGCTATAGCTCAGTGGACAGGCTGGACAGCTCTCAGAAGATGGGGACAAAAACTATTGATAATTGAGTCATTGTGCCCCCTAAAAGAAACAATAATGTACCTGTGTACCTGGGCAAAAGGAAAACGTTCAAACACTGACTATGGCTCATAAAATAACCATCGGTTTATACATATGGATGAGAAAGGAGCTCCTACCTGCAGGTAGTCTGCTGCAAACACATCTCTAACGATGCCGATGTGTGCTGGCATGCTGCTATGAAAGCAACCCCAGTGAGAGAGGGCATATGCAGTCAATGCGGGACCTTCGGATACCTCAAAACTCAACATTTAAGTTAACTAAGAAACACCTGGTGGCTTGGTGCTTCAATGTCCAGAAGCAGATTTTGATATCAAAGCTTTAGATCGGTGAGGTACAACAGAGGTGCCATGGCAGGAACGATGCTGGCAGGTAAAGCTTACATGTAACGACACAACCAAGCACCTGGAATAGTGTTAAAGAACATCTGTATTGCGTATGGGTCGGAAGTCCCAAAGTCAAGACGGCGACTCCTCCAAAGGTGGTGGAGAACGAAAGAGCAAAGATCCTGTAGGACTTTCAAATCCAGACTGATAAACTGGTGATAGCTGACGAGTGAGACATAGTGGTGGTTGACAAACTCCAGAAGAGAGCGGTGGTGATAGATGCAGCAGTCCCAAGCAACAGCAGCATCAAGAAGGAGGAAGATGAGAAGCTGGAGAAATACCAAGGGTTGATGGAAGAGACAGAAAAGATGCAGGAAGTGAAGACAACAGTGGCGGTCGCTGGAGGATTGGATCTGTGGCATCCAAGCTGGGAGAGAGAACCCAGCAGGCACTGGGACCAGCAGGAGAGGTCTCAGTCCAGAAGTGCGGAGTCGTAGGAACAGTAAAAATACTGCGAAAAGCCGTCAGGCTCCCAGGACTCTGGTGTGGGACCTGATCTGGAAGAGGCCCGCAGCCGACAGACAATGGGCAAGCAGGGATCTTTTTTTTTTCTTTTTTTTTCCATTTTATATGCCAAAAAACAAATGTAAAATCTGCAAAAACAAACAGAAGCTTTAATGCACTTATTCTAGTTGTGCCTAGGTTCAAAAGACTGTTTGGATGTAAATAAAAATACTAAATACTAAGCAAAACTAAGTCGCACGCGAAATTTCACAAACATAAGAGCAGTATAGCCAGCATCAACCCTAATTTTACTGGTTTTATATGTGAACTTAATGAAACAAGGTTTTTCAAATACACAGTGATGTCTTCAGTGAAACGTAAAATTGAATGCAATTTACTCCCCTTTTTTTTGTAAGTCATTCATCCATGTAATATTTATTTTGCTATTATGCTACACAATGTAATGTTTTTATCTTCGCAATTACCACACTGAGCATGTATCTGTAATGTTTGTACAATTAGATGGTTCAGTTCAATTTCTTAAAAACACAGTTGTTGCTACGCACTGTTGCACTTCAGTAATTTCATGTATTAATTGTACTCACGTAGCCAAAATTACTCACAGACTACAGACCAAGCCTGGTTCCAGTTCCTTTATTTTCTAATATGTCACAAGTGAGACTGAGCGAAGTCCGAGCAAAGCTTTACCCAGTAATGTATAACGTACCGAATACAAAGGAGCAAAGCAACACTTCTCTTGGTCTCTACGTTATCCTGACGCGACGAACCACAAAAAGTACAGGTTTAGTTGACAAATACCTCCAAAAAGCTGGAACAGCTACACTCTTGACTATTTTAGGTCTCAGTAGTTTACCTCTACCTGATTGTAAAGTGCAGGGTTTCCATTAATTGGATATAATGAATTAATTTGATTTGCTTGATTTGTTTACATTTTAAGATCCACAGCACTGGGCAGTATGTGGCCCCCAAGGACTCCCTGTACATATGCTATAAATCACAGACCATTTCCACAGACATTCAAAATAATCCCTGTGCGCTTGTATGCTGTAAAGCGCTCACATGTATTCAAGGGCGGCAGTTAAAACAGCATGTGTTTTGAATGTTGGGTGAATAGCAGCTTCTCTCAGTCAGCACGCCGCTCGTGGTGCTTGTGGCTCACCACATCCTCTTGTAGTTTTGGAGTAAACAAGTTGTCCTGACACAATTTACCCGCAAAGGCCCCACCGAGAGTACACGCTGACCTTCTTCTGGGCCCTTTGTGTCAACAAAGATTATTAAGTGATTTGAAGACATATTGTACAGCATGTGGAATGTGCTGTCAAGGCAAAGTGTGACGTTGTCTGGTTTTATGTTGTTGCTCTGTGAGTGAGGTAACTTGAGTTTGAGAGGTGGAAAGACGTTTTTTTTAGTCTAAAGCTACTGAGGAATGAAGATTAATGAAGAAAACGATAAGAAAATCCCGAGATGTCTCTTGTGCTTCATTAAGGGGATGTGAATGAGTACTGACGTGTGCGGGTAACTGAGACAATCAAGGTCAACTTCTGTCTGGTGGTGTTTGTCTTTTTTAAGTGGGGCGACGTGTGAAGAGAACATATTGTGTTCTCTTTTTTTTTTTTTCTCATCCGTTTTCCTCAGAATCTTTGCAGAACCACAACCTTTGTATGTATGTAAAGCAAATGTTTTTTTAAAACTCTGCTCATCTGCAATCACCCTTGCACAAGTATCGGTAAACAAACAATACAACATAAAATAATTATTTACATGCTGATTTCTCAGTCAAACTGAAAAGATAGCACTTTACTCTTTAACACTGATCACTCTGGACAGATTGAACACATGCACTAAATCCGTATTGAATTTTCCCAGTTTGCGCAACATATCCAGTGAGTTTCGACACCAAAAAATCCAACGAGTAACTCTGTGTCTCTTTACAAGATTTATGAAGCATTTACCGGTGATTCCTTCCATCTACAAGAAAACCGAGGAAACATCTGTGTGTGTGCGAGTAAGTGCCGCTCTGCAGAAAAAGGGCAATATTTTGGAAAGGGGGTCACACCCCAACCTTGTCCTCACCTCCCAATCCACCCTCGGAGGGTTATGAGCAGCTCCAGGGAAAAGTAATGGAGTGTGAGCAGAGGTTTCTTCCACAACACGAGCTTTTCGCGCTCCTCCGTGTCTCCTTGCTTCCTCTCACTCATTGACGGCTCCGAATCTAGACGCACACAGATAAACACAGGAAAAATGTACACATTAATCAATAAAAGACAATTATCTTTAACCTGTTAAGACTCAATGCGTCCTTCGCAAACGGTTGTTTTTTTTGTTTTTTTTTTGGGGGGGGGGGGGGGGGGGGGGGGGGGTGGTATTGACTGAATCAGACAGAATATAATAAAAAACAAATTAACATCTTAAAACTTTGTTCATCTCTGCCTTAATGCTCATCCACATTGCGCAGACTTTAAGAGCCAAACACCTATACGTCACCTGTCAGCTGTCCATTTTTCTCCTCCTTGACACCGAGACGCCTCTGAAGTAGTTCACTTTTGACCTCACACTCTGCCATTGTATTCACCTTCAGGGGAGTCCTGGAGAAATGAGACACGGGCCTTCAGCACACCATCAGGTACAGCGCCTGCCAAATTCGTTAGAGTCAAAAAACAAATACAGACTCCCACCCAACCCCAAACACTCTCAGACTTCTCCGTATCCACTCCCACACACCAGCCGAGCAGACGGTGTTTTCCTGCTCCTGCATCCTACATGTTACCGGTAACTCGATCGGGCCTGTGCGTGACTTAATGAGTGCTTTAAGAAACATGTGTTGTTGACACTGCAAGCACATGCAAGTCTTGCCAGTTCTGCTGTGTTTACATGGTCTTAAAAGTAGATCTCACATGGATATCAAGAATTTCAGGCTGTGGAAGGAATGGAAATATTCCATGATTAAATAGATGGGCCGTCACAGAGCACCCCGTTAAAGATAACTCCCTCTCTATCCAGCAACTTAAAACAGAATTTCAGAGATTTGCAACAAGTCCTTCCATTACCCAAACTCCAATCCAGGTTACACAGAAATCAGCTGGGTGGCTTTGAGGTAACTTGATAACAAAAAGATAAAAAGTGCTGCAAATATGCCTCCACCTTGGCTTGACAGTGAGTTTAAGAGTTTAAGACAAGATCTTATTTTTCGTTTCTTTAATGTCCCACTACAAATCCTCTGATTTTTCAGGAATCTGTCAGTGAGCGGTGAAACGGCAACTCCGACACCGAGGTATGCAGCTCACCATCTGGTGGGATTGTGTGTTCCTCATGCAAACACACTGAGCTTAAGTCCTCCACCCTGTGCCCCAGGTTTGGGCCTCTGGCTCCTGTTTTGTAGCTCCCACACTCACTGGGTTTTGAGGCTGCATGAAAAATTGTTTTGCAAAGCACATGTTCAGTTGTCTGAAGCGACCGCCGAGTGAAATTCAACTTCGAGATAACGCAACCCCAAAAATCGCTCTTTCAGTGAGCTGTTCAGATTGTCAACGGTGCTGTGACATCACAGACCCAGATCAGACAAGAATTATCCAGCCTCCCACTTTTATTTCCATCTCATTTCACATCTTTCTGTATTCACTGTACCACAAAAATAGGTAAATACAAAGTTGACTTCAGAAGAGGCAGGTCTGGTACAGCTGAGCTACCTCTGCCCACCATAAACCAGCTGGTGCAATTAGATAAGGTTAAAGATCAAAAAGATAAGGTTAAAAAAAAACGACGTGTTTTTTTTTTGTACTTTAAACTTTTCATTTAAGACCTAGAGAAAATACATCAAACAAACAAAAGGATTTTATGTCTCCTTAAAACGTGCTGGATCCATTTAAATTCATTCTGAGATTTCATCCACGAGTTTAGATTAGAGAATGATCTGAGCGTAATTTTTGGGTCCAGCATGTGTAGGTGTTATCCTGAAGGGCATGTACACACACATGTTGCTTAAACAATGAGGCTGCAAGCACTGTTCAGTCAGGTTAATACAAGTATCATGAAGAGGAAAATAAATACCCTCACAGACAATTAGACTGCAGGGCCTTTGCAGAGCTGCGCTTGGCTTTCTCTGGGAACTGCAAACACAAGCTTTTCATCACAGATGTTAAACTTGAAAGACACGCACACAAACACACATCTAAACTAATCCTTAATATACCCTGTAATTTGTTCTCATGTATTGGTTAGAACAATGCATTGTGCAACAAAAGGGCTCTGGAGAGGGCATTAATGTGAAAGGTCCTTGTGGCAGAATCAATTCAGAAGGTGCCAAACACGCATCTCAGCTGCAGGTGCACAATATGCGATTTATGCTCCAGAAGAGCAAATTTAATAAACTGAGAGTTCATTACTATCTCCGTAACCAATGTTGGCAAAGAGGTTCATAACAACACAATTGCTTGTGTGAGACACAGTAGCCCAGCACTGCACTGCTCCAGCACTCGGTTGCACAATCTCACCTTCCAAAACAACCCAGACCAACATGAGGGACAATGAGGAGCTCAACACACCACATACACTCCAACATGAGAAATTTGATCTGTTGTAATTAGTTCCCACACTGCAAACAGAGAAAGCCCCACAGCAATGGAAGAGGATATAAATTCACAAAGGGCCGTTCTAACGCACCAGTGTGGGTTTTAGCAATGTGTTGTGGAGAAAGAAAACTCACCGTTCAGCTGATGCTTCATCCACAAGGAGCTCTGGACTCAAATAAATGCTTGTGGTGGAGCCCCGGTTGCAATGTAGGGCAACAGTACACTACTCATGAGCTGCATCATAACTTGAGTGGAGGGTGTGGTGATGAAGGGGGTTGGGGGAGATGGAGGGGGTTGATTGGAGTATTGGTACAGGGGTGACAGGGGAGGGGGAAACGACAGAAAAGAGACGCAGAAAGAGGCAGAGATTTTATCATTTGCCTGGTTAAAAACCCCAAGAGAGCCAGTCTAATTAAAGACCTATAAATAAGTGGATCACTTTCCTGGAGCGCAGTTCAGACACTTCTCAGCCCTCTATAGGTTTCACATACAGAGCAAGTGACTGGCATGACGACAAAGAGAGCTCTGCGAATCCCCAAATTGACCACAGGTCCTCACACTTTTCAGGTCATAACTGCAGAAGACGTCAGATGTATAATAACCTGTTTGAGTGCTTCAAAGCATTTAACGTTTCCCGCCAGGCCCCTGTGGCCCCACTGCTGGAGGCTTCTGAGTACGACCACAACTCAAATTTTCTCAATCACAGTTGACTGGGGTCTTTATATATTTTACAGTATATACCTAGATACTGAGATGGACTGGGGATGTGTCCAGGATGTACCCCTGCCTTGCACCTGAACAGAGCTGGGATACGCTCCAGCAGACCACCATGACCTGAAACACTAATAAACAGGTATAGAAAATGGATGGATGGAATATACCTAATAAGACCCTTTCCGGCGCCAGGTACCACTTGAGTATGTGACATTCATGTGAGTGTCAGCAGAAGTTAATATTCCCATTTGTTTTAAAACGTGACTAGGCTGATTTCCGTGGAAAGCACAGCCTCAGCTGGTTGCCTACAAATTGCACCACTGAAGACATATCAGTTACATATTGCCGGGTCTTGACCTGCAATATTGCTGTTAGGTGAAATTCCATACAGGTTTTTTAGGTCGTAGAAGAGAGAAATTGGATTTAAAAAAAACAACTAATAATTAAAAAAAAAAAGTGTGACTCACAGCTGAGAGTGATGGAAAATGAGCATGAACAGGATACTGACTACATATCACACATGATGTTAGAAATCCCGTCGTACTCTGCCTCCACCTGGCTGGGAATACTGGCATAGTTACATGATCAGATATAACTCTCTGCAGGATGTAACTGCATGTACAGGAACAAGAATAACTCTGCTCTCTCAGTTCTCAGCCAGCTGGCATCACATACTTGTCTCGGTTTACAGCACATGTCAGCACATATTCACTCAGTATCTGTAGGATCCACATTGGCAGGCGGTTGGAGTACATGTTATGTTATTTATACACATTGATAGTTATATATTCATACTCTTTATATACCCCCCTTTCACACAAAGACAGTTGGAATAAGCTTCAGCAGACTCTGTAAAGGAAGAAGTGGGTTTAGAAAATGGATGGACGTTAATTAGTTTAGCTTATTCTTCTTCATTTGTTTTTTTGTTTTTTTTTTAAAGAAATGAAAACTTTTTGTTTAACAGCTGCCTTTTACATACCATAGCGCTTCAAGGATGTTCTCTATGGGGTGCTGTTTGTGAAGCGGCTCACGCTGAAAATTAAAGCAACATTTTATTTACATGTATCTTAAAACAATGTTTAAAAAAAGTGGTGTGCATTTTTGAAAGTCACTTTTAAGCACATTTACAACATTTGTTAACTTAGAAATATGTCAAACAAATACATATAAATATTGAATGGTATATGTAAATGTAAAATAAAAAAGTAAATGCTGAATCTAAATCTAAATGTTCAATCTAAACATTTCAGGTGAAACTAAATATTTAGCTAACATGCAAATTCCCGGCTGGTAACCAGAAGGACGAAAATAAAATCTTCAGACTGTTTTTATTGAATCAAATGGGGGAATAAAAACCAACTTGTGGAGGAAATGTGTGCTTGGAGATACATTACTGTGATAATCACTCCCTAAAAATATCAAGAGAGCTTTATATTCACTTTATTTGAGGCCAACGTAATCTGAAAATATGTAGTTTAGTAAAAGGCTCAGACAAATAGCACAAACTGGCAGGAGGAGGAGTTAGGTGAAGGGGCTGACTCCGCCCACCCGAAGCCAACCGTTATTAATAAAGCTGTACAGCCAGGTTTGAAAAGGGCGCTTTGGCTCTACATTCTTGTGGTATTTTGACCGAAGTATGTTACGGACTCTCCGTTAATACCCTTGGGATAGTATAACCCAATACATAACAATAATATGTTTTATTTAATGCCGCGTTACATTTGAACTCCTGCCCTTTATGCTCTACCGTGAGACGGCTAATTTTTTTAATTATTTTTTTTCGTTAGGTTGCTACCAAACATCGCTTCAAAATGATATTTTTTATATTTAATTTGTTTAAAACGTACCCGTTTTTGGTCCATCTACGGTCAAAACAGGTCGTGAAGGAGACAACATTCAGTCGATGCAGAGCGGTTAAAGTAATTTTTCCGTTTTTTTCTGTTTTTTTTAATTTTTTTAGCACATTTAATTTTTTGTCAAACAAACTTGTTTCACTTCACTCACACTTAACTACATAGACGTTCTCATGGTAGTGACGTAATTTTCAAGCGACTTCACCAACCGGAGCTTCCTTCATGTCGGGAAAACGCCGAGCAGATCAGGTATTAAAGTGATCCAGTCTGCGTGTTCGTGTCACACCACGTTCACACCTGGGGATGTACATGTTTGACCGTACGCGTGTGTGATCCGGCGTACTGGGGCGGTTGTACAACGCTCATAAGGCGGCTCGGGCTGATTTCACGTGTTAAAGTCGCTAAGCTGCCGCGTTTTTTTTAGCCCACAAAGTCTTCCTTCACTGTGAACATCCGTGTAACGAGGCTTTGATCAGAGGTGTTTTTACAGCCTGAAATACGTTCAAAAAGCAACAATAACTGTGATATAACCACGTGTGAGTTTTAGCTGTCCTGCAGCACAAACGGCGTCAGTAATTCAAATTTGACGACGGACGTTTCTATGACAACTGCGACGACGCATTAAGCGTCTCGGTGAATGAACCCGACTCGTACGTCCCTGCTTTTGACATTTCAGCCGCGTGTGTAAAGTGTGTGAACCTGAGTCTTTTGTGCCGATTCCGCAGGTTTAACGGTATGGATTTGATATGCGGTCCACTGGGCTTGGGGGCAGCAGCTGGGCTGGGCTGTGGGCTCCTCCTTGGTTGGCACCTTCGGGCCCGACTCGCCCCAGTATCCAGGAGCGTGATACGAGCGGCGGAGAGCGGTACCGGGGAAGCAAGCGTGATGGGAGAAGGGGGCGAGTTCAAGATGATCTTGGTGGTCCGAAATGACCTGAAGATGGGCAAAGGCAAGGTTGCTGCCCAGTGCTCACATGCTGCTGTGTCGGCTTACAAGCAGCTCCAACGCAGGAACCCAGAGCTGCTCAAGCAGTGGGAGTACTGTGGCCAGCCAAAGGTGGTGGTGAAGGCCCCTGATGAGGAGGCTCTTATTGATCTGTTGAGTCATGCCAAGGAAGTGGGACTTACTGTCAGTCTCATCCAAGATGCAGGAAGGACACAAATTGCACCCGGGTCACGCACTGTGCTGGGCATCGGTCCAGGCCCTGCTGATCTGGTTGACGGTGTCACTGGAGACTTGAAGCTGTATTAGTTTGTGCCATACAAAGTTGAGCAACCATGAGCATTAAAAAAAAAAAAAAAAAAAAAAGATATAACAGTTAATTTTGGAAATTTCTTTTATAAAGCTGTCATTACAGCTTGACTGGGAGTGGATTTCTTTACCCTTGTCAGTGAATGTGCCATAAACCAATTAAAATTTTTTTCATGCAGCAGTTTTCTGTATAATTCTGATGCACAAAGTATCTGAGGAGTTAACATATGCTGATTTTATTTAGAGGGTAATAGTACACATAGTTGCACTGTTATATTGAGGAAACGAAATGGAGTCAACTAAGTTTTTTTTAAGACCGTAAACACATGTGTGGGTTTTACTAAAGGCACCACCTGACTGGGCATCACTGTCGGTTCAGCTGCAACACTGTCAGCTGAGACGGAAAGATGCTTAACAGAAATAGTTTTCCAGCATTTTTAAAATAACTGTATCCAAACACACAAGATTGACTTTTTTTGTTTTTCCTCATTACCATTCTTGTCAGTATGGACATCGTGCACACGATGTATGTACGATACACACAGAAATTGGTTTGAAGAATAAATCTGTTGAGATTTTCAGCAGTGTTGAAGTAAGAATTTTTATTTTATTTCCCTTTTCCCTGTCCTTAATGGCCATTTGATTCAAGAAATTACTACCCAAGTGTAAGAACTTCACAAACTTGGTCCGCTTACAAGGAGTTAAATTCAAAAATTTGTTCAGAAGCCCAAAACGTGGAGACGTGATTCCCTGATGTGGATCCTTGCATTTCCTCCAAAGCAACTTATGTTGTCTCGCCTTTCCTGAAAGTTACATTCTCACAATGCATTTGAGGTCCTGTTAGATTCAAGTAAATGGTGACTGCACGTCTGTTAATTTGATTCAACTGTTAAAAAAAAAAACATTCTGCAGGATCTTGATCATCCCAGTTAAATGTTTTGTAAACTTTATAGAAGTTCCACGGTCATAAAAGCTTTTTACAAGTAGCAGTAACTCGACAACCCAATGACCTCGTATGCTCCAGCAGAGGGTGCTAGAGGGTTCTGCATCTCTTTGTTGAATGAATCTGGCATCAGAAACTGATTAACAGTTGACTCAAGACATTTTATATATACACACAAGCTAAACGTAACGTAACTATCACTTGCATTACATTCTAAATGTGTTGTATAGAAGCTTGACAGAAGTTAATTTGGACTCAGCTTGAACAAATGTGAAGACCCCTCAGTTCAGAGTTCTGGTGTAAGCCAAAGGAAACATTTTCACTGCGGAAGTTGCATCATCATGGGTGGATTTGTAAGAAATCATCACACTGTTCTTGACAAACAAGAAGCCTTTATTTTTAGTGGAAAACAAAACCGCTGTTTCATTCATTTTGATCCTGAATATGCACAATCAAGTATCATAAGTGCACAATTTAATCTAAGGTAATTTAGGTAAGAATATAAGGAGTTTATGGTGGATTTCTGTATACACACAAGCCTTTGATTAAAAACTTTAAACCTACACGCGTGTTTCTGATTTGGATGAGCAGGTCAGCTGCAAAACTTAAACATGACCAACAACAAGACAAAAGGAGAAGGAAGTGTGGAAAATAAATCTCTCCTGCAGACTCAGTAACAGTGACCTAAATGATGCAAAACACAGCACGAAGAAGGGGGCATGTTAGTCACACACAAACATGTCTGCAGTCCCTCCTGAGGTGGAATGGTCCCACGTTAGAGCAGTGTGTGAAGCACATGGAAATGTTTTCTGATGGGAAATTGGTTTAAAGACTTCTGCATAGGCTTTGCTGGAAAGAATGAAACTTTCCGATAAGTCGTGTGTAAAATGCTCTCAGATCTTCCTTCACAAAGAGTCCTACAGAGTGAGATCCTGACTAATAAAACGTAGTGTTTCAGGACTGTGGCTATGAAAGCAGCAGTCTGATGTTGCAATATAAAAGAACACGACAGCGGTTTTTGTGTCTAAATATACAATAACTGACTGAATGCATTGTACAGCCAGACATGAAGCTGCACAAACATGAAAGACAGGTTCTACATTAATTTCTTCCGAGTAGAGTGCAAATCAGATGCTTCAGATCAGACCTTTTCTTTTTAATCTGAGAAGAGATCTGGCTCTTCCCACAAGCCACCCCCCCGTGAACATAAACCATTTCCCTATTCAAATAAAATAGACATAAGAAAAATGAATCTTGTCAATATGGAATGTGAGAAAATTACCGTTTTTGATTCAATCTTTTAATCTTTTTGTCAGCAAAAATAAAACTGAGTCTTTCATGAGTTTGAAAAAGGAAAAAAAACAGAACAAAAAAAATAAGTCAGTATTATCCCCCTGTTCCATGTAGATGGCAGAGAGACAATAATGGCGTGGTGAAGGACTGTGGGACATGGATGGATGTAGCTCCAGACTGGTTACGGAGAGAAACGGGGAGGGTCTTTACATGCCGTAGCCAAAGCCTGGCTGAGCTGCTGGTTGGCCATATCCTGCGGGGGCCTGGTAGCCGTAGCCGTAAGCTTGTTGAGGGGCCACGGGTACACTGGGACCCGCCGTCAGCATCAGCTGGGGTGTTCCTGCAACACAGACACAAAAGCTTTCATGTGGCTGCTTTTTTTTTTTTTCATTTTTTCTTTTTAAGCTGAACTTCCATAATTTTAACTTTAATATATTATCTTCAGTGAGGTTTAGAATGACTGCAAACACAATCTTGGATAATCAAAAGCAGTGAAAAGGAAACTGCTCTTCTAAACTGGACTCAATCTTTAAGGACCATTACCATAGACGATGGGTTGTGTCTCTGTTGCCTGCTCCTCTTCTTTTCTTAGAGACTCTGAGGTTTCAAGTTTATCTACCTGCATTGGAAAAATGACAAAAAAAAAAAAAAAACAAACAGATGAAACATGGTCTTAGAAATAAAAAAGTAAATAAAAACCTTACATGCTGAATTTGACAACAGTAATAAATGCACTGCAAAGGTTTAAGGTCCTGATGTTCAAATTCTTATTCATACAGTATATTAAACCCATATCCAGCATCAAAAAGCCTGGGCAAAGGAGCGGCAATTCCTGGCCCATGGATTCAGTGTGGAGTTGCACATTCATATAAGACCTGAGGCAAGTTGTACAAGATGCTCCAAACCAAACAGCCTATCTGGCAAGTTCCTTAAAAAAAAAAAAAAAAAAAAAAAAAAAAAAAAAAAAAAAAAAAAAAACTATGCAAGCGTCCGCATGCACTCCTCACCAAGTTAGCTGAAAATCTTCAGCTTAACACTTTTGAACTGTCTGGTTCCATTGTTTCATTTCCAGAAAGGTTTCCTGAGACAGTCAGGAATTAAAGAATGTGCAGATTTCTTCTGTTTATACTGATGGTAAATTTCTATGCATCGTTTCCAACTCTTTTCAACTAAAGGCTGCAAGTCAGATAAAGCAACAAGCAACATGTAATGATCATGTCCAGAGAGGTAAAGCAGCAGCTGGATGAAGGTTATACCAAAAATGAAAAGTGGTACAGGCCTGCTTAGGAGTGCAATTCACATCTTGATCACATATATAGTCATTCTCCAGTTTGTCCAAGTCTTTCATAAAATATCGACTCTTGGCTTGCTCCAAACAGAAAGTCCCATGCTGTGTGTCACTGCTTGTTATAAATAAGCTGCAGCACTGAGATGAGGCGTGGCGAGCAGAGGAAGAGGGCGACTCTGGCCAGATGCTCCCTACAGTGCACAGATTCCAGCAGGCAGCCAGGCACCAAGATGCGTTCACACATGCATCCCTCCAAATTAAATCAGACACATTTAAACACACACTTAACAGAGAACATACAAATTTCTATTACGAATGCAAGTGAGGAAATGCACTTTAAAAAAAGGTAAGTAACATATTTATATTTGAAGCTACAAACTACATACATACATATACGTTTTTGTGAGCTCAGAAAATAAAATGTGCAGAAAAGTGCATTTCCCCAAACAAACCACAGTAAAGCAGAAACTAAAGTTTTACTCTTTCCAGCAACAAACTTCAGCAGTTTAAGATTATAATAAGAGTTTATGCAGCTTAATATTTCCCAAAAACTACAGTGTCAGCCCATCCGACGCCATCAGTTGATATGCTCAAGTGAGAGTGCAAACTGCATTCAATCACCTAAAACCATGCACACTCAAGGCTGCAGTCTTCTGAGCTAAATAACAGATTTAGAAAAAAAAAAAAAAAAAAAAAAAAAAAAAAAAAAAGTCCTTTAACTTTCACCTGTTGCTTAACTGCATCAACCTGGAACAGAAGAGGTGTGGCACAGGAGACAAAGAATAAATACTTGACAAAGAAATCTGGCAGCGGTAGTAAGCAATGCCAAGCTTGTTAACACACAGCATCATACAACATTATAGAGAGATGCTTAGTTTTTATTTTTTATTATTTATTTCTGATACTAGTACCTGGGTTTTGGGTATCGGCAATAATTTTGAAATACTGAATAAATAAAACCCAGAAACTTAATTTAAAGTGCAACCACAAATATGTAAATTAAAAGTAATTTATATTAACATTTGAACAATTTGAAAGCCCAAGTGTCTGATCTAAAATTGATTGTCTGCACTTATTTTAGTAGACATGAAATATGACCAGATGTCCGGAGAGGGCAGTTTCACAGATTTATTTTCTACTCTAGGAAACTGTAGCGCAGCTCCAGATGTTCAGTTTCGCAGTGAAATCCACTGTTTTCACGACTGACAGCAGCTGGTCTTCTAGGACAATAAATTCTACAGTTTTTCCTGACTCTTTGGGAAGTGTCTGCTATTTCCAAAAAGTTAACTGCAAAGTTTACTGCTGTGGGTTTTCTTTTAGGAAGTCACAGGCATGTCGTAGTTTTCCTGGAGGGATTTCCCACCCTAAAATAATGTCATATTGCCAACATAATGTTAATGCTTGATAGCTGGGTTAGTCCCACACTCTACTTCTCCACTTGGTGACTCAAAACAGGAATTTGCAGAGCTTCCTGTGCTGGCTTTCAAATCAACAAGGACAGAGTTGGGATTCTGTTTGTAGGGTGCATAGAAGTCCGTACTCATCACCATTATTTTCAGAAGTACTGGCAAGTATTTTTAATACTGATATTTCTGAAAACCTTAAAAAAATTTTTTTTTTTTTTTAAATTAGCTAAACCAGTAACTTTACGTTGTTCAAATAAGAAAAAAGTATATTCATTGTTTTTTGTCAGCATGTAGGAGGAAGGTTGCTCAGCTTCTTCTCTTTGATAGGGATCTACTTTTTAGGTATGCTAAATGTAAGCCTGAAAAGAGCTGACCCACCTTGCTGAGGTACTCCCTCATGACCTGAATGAAGTATGGCATAGAGAACTCCATGATGTTGTGCCTCCAGGCGGTCTCCAGCACCACATCGGGCCGCAGCAGGTCATAGCAGGTGAAAAGGCAGGCGGCGAAACACTCCTTCTTGTTCTCCTGTAGGAACCAGGAGAGCAGATCCTCTGCCAGCTCTGTGTCTTTGGACTCTGATGCATACTGCATGGCATCCTGCCAGAGTGATACAAGGTCAGACTTGAGAATAAACACACGCCATCTCCAAAAACCATCCGTCACTATCTGATATCTTCTTTCACACTCCCCCTCATAGTTAGCATAGTCAAGAAAAATAAAATAAAAACTATTCCCAAGGAGAATCTAACACTAATTCTGTATTCAAAACCAGAAAAATCACCTTATAAAGCCTGTCTTTCTTGCAGAGCTCCACACTCTGTTTCCAGCGGTTGTTGCCTTTAAAGAGGTAGGCAGCAATTCTTCTGAACTCAATCAGCTCATGTTTCTCCAAGCGCTGGGCCAGTGAGATGTTGTCAAAGTTGTCATAGGCATCTATTGATGTTCTCAGTGCCTGAAACAAGTGATGTGGACGTAAATGAGAGAACACAAAGATAAGGTAAAAAGTATTCCCATAATGTCAGAGATGCTCACTTGATAGTCTTCCTCTGAGATGAAGAGGTTGTTAAGTGCTTCGTTGACCGATTTGTTGTTGTGGTTCTGTACTGACCGGAGGTAAGGTTTGACCAGAGGCAGCTGTTTCACCTGTTGGGCACATCCAGTTATCAATTTAAACCACAGGGTCATATTTTTATATTCCAGCCTATCTATCTATTACATTCAGAAAATTAAGGTGCACCTTGCTGAAGAAGTTGACGGCACGTGAGTGGTCCAGTCGAGGGGAGAGCACAATGAGCAAATCATTCAGTAACAAAGGCTTGAACTCCAGATAGAACTGGATGGCTTTGTAGTATAGCTCCACGTTGGCCACCTGCAAAGTAAAGGAAGAAGAGAGTAAGGATGTTAGAGCCTGGTCACAGGTGTTTTTTAAAACTATTAAATTGATATAATTTCATCTGAGAAAGATGTATGCAACTCTAAAAGTAAACCAGTTCTACGATAAAAACTAAACCATCATCATTTTGATATTAAACCAACGCATACTTTGGTGATGATGTCTTTGAACTGTCCTTCCTTCCAGGCATCTGTCGGGTGATTCATCATGGTGATGATAGCATTGTCAAACTCCTCATACTTGTCGTACAGGAAGACCAACTCAGCCCACAAGTGAGCTTGCTCTGCTGCTCTCAGGACTTTTGGGATGTTAACTCTTGACCAAAAGAGCTCCAGATGCTCCCTCATCTTCTGGGGCTTAAACTTGGAGTAGAGGATTGCTAGCTCTGTGAACATCCCCATGTGAGCACGCTCCAGGCCAAGAGCAGCTTCCAGCATAGTGATCAACTCCTCAAAGTAGCCGCGGTCCTGAGAGAGAAAATCATTAGAAGATTCATTAGGAGAGCACATGCATCTCTGTATGAGCGTTAATATCTTGCAGTTGTATGTTGAAAATGTATGAACTCTAAATGCTTTGAGAAAAAGACATTTAACTTCTCTTACTTGGTAATAATTGATCAGTTCCTCCAGCTCGTCAGCATGCACCACAATGTGGAGCCCGCACATCTGGGCAAGTCTGAACTCCTTTCCATCCACACAGGCGAAGCACACTTCTTTCCACGTGCGAGTGCTGTTGGCCTTACGAGCACCATCTACAGCAGCCTGGTACTCCCCGAGGTGCACCAGCGTTGAAGCCAGGCGGCCAAAGTTGGAAACGTTGTTGTAGAGCAGTTTAGCGGCTTCATACATTTTCTCATCATAGCAGCGGTCACCAACCTGAAAGATGATGGCATAACAACAAATGTTTCAGCTGTGACCTGATAGATTAATAAAGTAATAGTTTTATCAGAGTGAGGCAAACCTGCTGGATGTGGGCATTGTTAGGTCCATTGATGAACTCTTCCAGTTCAGCCAGGCGATTAGTTTTAGCCAAGGCAAAGATCAACTCCGTCTCCACGTAGGATTCACGAGCCTTCTTACGAGCCATCTGAAGAAATTTGACCAAGTCTTCCCAGTTACCTGGAACAAATTAAAATGAACACAAAATTGTTGTTCAGTTTTATATGTAAAGCCAAGTTTTTACTCTTGCAGATGTGGAACGCTGCTCTGACTGCATTTGATGCCAATTGTGTGAACTTTCAGCAATTACTACACAAGCTGATGCCTAAATATCAGTTTGTAAATTACTTTCTCGTTATTTTATTACTTGAAACACAATCTACGCCTTTTCCCCGCTTCATTTTAACAAATCACCGTACCACTCTTATCAGCAGCCTGCACCACCTCCATGTATGCAGATGGGTCATCAGCTTTGATGTACGAGTCAATGGCCTCCTTAACCAGGCCTTTCTGTAGCTGAGCTTTGGCCAGCTGGCTCCACACAGCTGGCTCATTGCAGCGTTCTGCAAATTCATAGGCCCGGTCCAGGTTGCCAATATGTTCGATTAGCACCTAAGGAAGGGAGACAAAAAAAAATAAAAAAAATAGATGAGTCCTATTTCAGTCACCAAGGCAGCAATCTAAGTGTTAAAAAAACTAGCAACAGACCTGCACAGCAGAGGTGTTGACATCAAACTTCTTGAAGATGGCAAAGGCCTCCTCGAAGAGCTCATTGCTGATGGCGATGTTTGCGATATCTGGAGCATCATAGTTGTCCAACCTGCTGATGTACTCCATCACACGTGTGCGGTCAGCTTTGATAGCCGTCAGGATCAATAGGTTCTGCAGATTTCTACAGCCAAAGAAAACAGACAACCTTAGCATCCTCACCCTGTGAATATCGGCAGGACACAGCAATCACTTTGTGAGAAAAGTTAGTGCGCCACATTACTGCTAAACACCTGTGTTCACTGAAGACTGAATTGTCCAAAACAATCTTCTCCAGCAGTTCAATAAGCTCATTTGGCAAGTCGGCAGTCATGAAAGCCTTGACGGTGACCGATACCTCTTCTGGGTCCTGGGTTTCTGACAGCGCTGTTTGCACTACCTGACAACATGAACATAGAGGGGGAAAAAAAAATTTAAAAAAAAAAAAAAAGGATAAGGAGGAGCACCAGAGAAATAATAATGCATCTTTATTTGTGTAGACAGCACCTGGTCAATGAGCTGTCGTCTGAAGGGGTTGCTTTCAAGCAGCACACTGGCCCACAGATCCGGATCTTTGCGTCGGACAAGGTAGCGAGATAGGCTCTTGAAAAGGGAGTTCTCGTTGCAAACCTGATTTGACAAAGTCAAAATTTAACAATGTTAACAGCTGACAGGACAGTTGGACAGATAACCAGAGCATGCGGACCAAAACAGTGAGCGCAGGAACAAGTCAAATTTTATTCTCACATTGATGAGCTCCTGGTCACACTGTCCTCGCTCATATGCAACACAGGCCAGATGAGGGTCTCTCTTCTCGCAGTACTTTCCCACCACGCGGCTGTCGTAGTAAGGGTTTTCGCGCAGGAAGCGCTCGGGGTTGTTATTGCTGTCAATGTAGATCTTTGCAAGGGCATTGTGGGTAGCAGGCTCTTCACAGCCTTCATGGATACGAGACTCAAGCCAGGGCAGCAGCAGCTTGAGTCTGAAAGAAATGATTAATGTCAGGACTCCACTGAGCTGCTCACACAGCGCCTCAAACAAAAGGCAAATAAAGTTTACTTGTATAGCACATAAGGCAAACTAAAATTATACTTTCAGCACCAGACAGAAACTTCTACACATAGTGGCAGTCCTTTTTTTGGTTCAATGGATGGACCCAACCCCTCCATTTACAATGTGGTAGTTAAATCAAAATCCTGACATTTCTTTGTGATACTATGATCATATTACAAATTAAAGAGGTTACTCTTAGAGAAAGTTAACAATGCAAATTAATATTGTTAAAAGAACATTAGCAACTGTGTCTTTGGACAAATTTAAATAGATACTCAAATAGGATAATAATCCTGCGCTGCATAAAACTGCAACCAATTACTGGCACCACCTTCTCCCCAAACTCCACTTTTTAATCCTCTGGAATTGGCAGACACGGCAGCACATCCAAATCACATGATCAATTTATGATGATGCTGCAGCAAGAATCGGTCTCACTGACATTTCACAATTTATGTTCCCATCCTAAGCTTTCATGGTGTATTCATTTTATTTCTTTAAACGTAAACAAACTCAATCAAAAGAATACCATACCTGTTCCTCTTTTCCACCTCAGCAACCAGCTCGTCAGTGGAGAACTGTCCCCTGACAACTAAGATCAGGCTCTTGATGACATCTTCAGAGCAGTCCACGTCTAAGAGCCCACCAACGACAACAGGCAGACGGCTAGGATTTACCTAAAGCAAAAATTGTACAAGAAATCTCTGAAGTCCTTGAGAAAATGATGGGATGATTCAGTGATTTGAATGTCTCATCATTCAGCCTCACCTTCTGAACATAAATCTCAATGTACTTCTGAAGGTTGTTGCGGTACAAGTAGAGGACCAGGTCATGGACAAAGTCAAAACGGTCACAGACGATGATCAGCGGTAGCTGGTCAGTGAGTTTGGCTTCCTGTGCATCACACAGAGTGGAGGAAGAGAGGATTATAGTTATTAAAATAATGGAACCTGCAAGACAGTTTTGACACAAGCCCAAACAATCCAACCTAGTGCTACAGGGTTGATCTTTACTACTTTTTACTATTTAGTGTTTTGTTAAACAGAAACAAAAAAGAATGTTATTCAGGGTCCGAAGTTAACTTTTTGATTCACTAGCCAAGCAGACTTGTAGATTAAAAAAAAAAAAACAAAAAAACAAAGCCAAGCATATTTTTTACTGGCCAAAATAATTGCCTTTTTGTGTTCCATATACAATAACTTCCCACATTTCATAAAGAAAATGTATTATGCTGAATACAAACTTCAAGAATCCAGTAAGAGTCCAGTAAAAAGCTGAAGCAGAATTATTTTTAATATCTTGATCAATGTCTGTGCACGCGTCTAAGGGCGTCCCAGATGCAGGTATTATGTAAAGTTAGCCCGCCTGTCGCCTGTCTTTTTTTTACATTGACTGACACGAGCTGGCGCGTAAAGCTGCTGCTGCCTGCCACAGAGATATTAGTGGGCTCCAATCTAAAAAACGCTTAATGGTAGAAACGTTAACCCACAGTGTAGCGGATAACCTCTGCGATTTACCCAAACAGAAATCTTAACAGAAGTTTTTGGTGCTTAGATGGGTGTTAGTTTCGGACCCTGAATGATGCCGCCAATAAAAATTACATTCAAAATGTAATTTTCCACTGACATGGGTCATCCATAATTGATTATTTTTTTCGAAAGAAAAAAAAAAAAAAAAAAAAAAAAAAAAAAAAAAAAAAAAAAAAAACAAGAAAACAAACAATATCGTCTACTGAAAATAAAAATATAAAATTAAAAGGATTTGCCACTGGAACATATGGGTTTCAAATGGGCTATGTAGCACATCATGGAGTGGAAGGAACTTTATATAATAAAAAAAAAAAAAAAAGCAGGAAGTTAGTGGTCATTAAGTCATTACTACGCAGCTAAGACAATGGTTCCTAAGTGGAACAAGAAACTGCTGGCATCCACAGGATTAACAAACTGGGATTTTACTACAACCTCCAATTACAGGACTACACACAACAAACACGGACACATCACATGTAATGTACAGTATCATACACGTGCTAACCAACATATGCTGTTAAACTGAAAATCTCCATTGAATAATTAAACCATGTAATATTCAGACAGCACTGGTTGCACCCCAGTCAAGTATGGATGTGGTGTATGAACATAGAAACCTCCATACGAATTCCAGTTTCAATCCCAGATTTCTATTGAAGTGGAGTGAAGAGAGAGAGAGAGGGGAAAAAAAAAAAAAAAAAAAAAAAAAGTCCTCTACTATGGGGATGGACAGATTTACCTGATACATGTCCTGCCATTTCAAAGATAAAAAAAAGGAGGAAATCAGGTTTATTACCAGAACATTTGTAACCAATACAGGAAACAGCATGGATTAGGTCTGTGACACACACACCCACACCCCCCACCCCAGCCATAATAACAGCAACATGAATTGACAACTGCCTACATTTAAATGCTTCAGACAGAGCTGCGACTTTACCTTGAGGAAGTTCTTGACACGCTCAGGATCATAACAGTTGCTCTCTCTGCAGATCCTCTCCACTTCTTTGATTTGGCCAGTCTTGCAGGCAGCCTGAATATATTTGAAGTGGACTTCTGGATCCTGACTAAAGTTTACAATAGAGCCCAGGAAGTAAAACAAACCTGAGGAAAGAAATACATATATATGAATCTTCAGACAAGGGCACTGTTTACTAGCACACAGTCTAAAGACCCCAAGTCAATAATACACCAAAAACAAGCAGAAATAATGGCATAACTTAAAAAAAAAAAAAAAAATCCTATTCTGAGGTACAGAGTGCAAAATGTTATTAGGTGACTTGACTCGTCCAAAGACCATTTTCAATACTTCCTTTAATTATGCTAGCATCCTTAAAAGGTTTCACATATATGAGCATTTTTATTCAGTTCCCAGTAGATAATATAAAGTCTGGGTTTTCACCTTCAAAGCTCTTGAAGGATTCAAAGAGTTCAGTGAGAGCTTGTGTGGTGAGCTGTTCATGGTACTTGGAGGCCACCTGGACACAGATCTGCAGGTTCTGACGGATGTTTGCTGAGAGCATGGCCCTGAGACACTCCAGAGAGTCTTCTACTGACAACGAGCCGAAGAAGTTCACCAGCCACTGGAGGTGAGATAGGACATGTTTAATTCGAACATTGTTAAATGTGCTTAGGAGTTGAGAAAGAGCAATGTTATTCTAGAAATGAATACAATTAAAACTAGGGTCCATTAGCGAACCATTTAATAAGGAACTGAGGTCTACCTCTGGGTTGAGCAGGTGTGTGTGCACCACAGCACGCTTGATGTCATACAGGTCTGTGTAGTGCTCCAGTGCCCTTTGTAGGAGACCCGCCTTTTCACACAGCTGGGCAATGTGAGCGCGATCATAGTTGGTAAACATCTGGTTGCCCAGAATAGCATCAGCAACCTAAAATCCAGAACCACGTTTAGAAAAAGCATACCAAAAAAAACAAAACAACCTCTTGAGCTGGATCAACTGAACGCCCTGTACTAAAGTATGTGCAGGCTGGCCCACCTGGGGGGCATGCATGAGGTTCATCTCCAACAGGCGAGTCTGCAGTGGCCCCTCTGAGGGTCTGTTGTTCTTTAGAGCATCAAGCAGGAAAGAGGTGCACTGCTGGATCAGGTTGTACTCCATGAAAACATCCACAATCTGGGTAGCAAAAGATACACAGGTGAAACAGATTAAGGGGGGGTACTTTTAATTAGCATTAAAAAAAAAAAAAAAAAAAAATTCAAAAGACCAAGTATCTCTTTTTAGATTTTGGCAGTGCGGTGTGGAATAGAATCATGCTGTAATATTTTTTTTTATTATTATCATCCTATCATATCCTATCCTAATGCCATTATTGCAGTCAATGCAGTACCGTATTTTGCGCACGAAAAGACGCACCGCATCAAAAGGCGCACCTTCAATAAATGACGTATTTTAATTATTTTTACATATATAAGGCGCATCGCATCATAAGGCGCACCTTTAATAAAACGCTTCGCATAAGGCGCTAAAGTAGAGGCTGGAGTTACGGTGCGTTATGCATCCATTAGATGCATAACGCATCCATTAGATCAGGGGTCGGGGACTTATGGCTCGCGAGTCACATGTGGCTCTTTTGACGACTGCATCTGGCTCTTGTGTTCTTGTGTTCTTGTGCGTGGCTTATCGCCTTGAGTTTAAACTCAGCGTTGTACGCGAGTCTTTTGGTAGGAGCCATTTCAGGGTATTTACAAAAATATTAAAATGGAAATGAAACGCCAGTTTCCCGGTATCCCAGCATGCACTGCGCACTATTACGAGGGAAAATCGAGTCGCGGCTGCTTACCGTAACTGAGACCTGTATGCGTTTTAATACTGGGCCATATACAAGGCGCATTGTATTATTAGGCGCATGATCAGCTTTTGAAACGATTGAAGGCGTTTAGGTGCGCCTAATCGTGCGGAAAATACGGTAATCCCGATTCACTGAACATAACATTTTTGCCTGAATTATGACTGACTTTCTTTGTCATAACTCTTTGAAAATCTGGGGCTGACAATTTCACTGTCTAGGCTTCATGTCCATTAGAAAAATATAGTTTGGGCTAAACTCTAACAGACAAAAGACATTTATTGCATTCAAGGGATTAAACAGCATGTAAGTTACTTTGCATAACATTGAACCAGTTTATTAACATATGATGGATTGCAAGAGATTGCTTGTTTTCTTCTCACCTGTGTGATGTCAGCCAGTGGTTCTTCATCCTGGACCAACATCTGTGCAAACTGCAGACCTTGTTCTGGGTTGATGCGCATCACATTCCTGAGCAGGAAGATCCAGTCTGGAGTATAGCCCACCTGGAGCAAACACCCAAAAACAACATAAAATTAATGCCATCTTTAAGGACATTATAATATCACCACTGAAGAACAATACATTTTTAAAACTGAACGATGATATTCAGAGAAACTCAGGAAAAATTAACATTTCAGACCTTCTTGGCATACAGAACAATCTTGGGGAATTGACCAGTCTCTGCAAAGCACTGAATGACTTTGTTGGGGACGTTGGCCCTCAGGTAGACACTGAGAGCCAAGGTGGGATCCACCGCCTTCACCAGGTCACCCAGTTCCTCTGAACACTCCAACTAAAGTGAAAGACCAGCAAAAACAGCAGTTAGAAAAGTATTTAAGACTATTTGTAAACTAATTTTTCTTTTGTTTTTAATTGTTAATTTAATTTTCCTTTTTGTATGATCAAATACACAATGCTCACAATACACATTAGTATCACAGTAAGGATAAGCTTACCCAAACCAAATACTCAAACCCATTATTTTATATTTGCTTTTAGCTTGATTCATCTGAATTCAAATACATTCATTTTCACCCCCAATCTACAATTAACTTCTCTATGGCTAAACCATTCACTTTCCACCCACAGTTTCAAAGGGAAGTCCACACATTCTTGGCATATCAGCTGCTCTAATGTAATTCACAAAAATAGGCAAGTCAAGTAAACAAGCAGGCAGCTCAGGAAGTCCATCTTTGTGCGATTGGAGGCTAAAATAAATACTTCAATACCTTGTCCTCCTTCAACCACTTCTCCAGAAGTTGCTTTCGTCCCTGCTGGAGGACCGGCCTGCAAAGCTCCAGGGACTCAAACTTGTTTAGCTGGCCCTGGTCCAACAGGATACCAAAGTATTGCAGCAAGGGGGAGGTCTGGCCTGGCTGAGTGGGAACAGTCTGAAAGCGACGAATGGTGTCTGGGGTGCGCAGGATACCCTGAGAAGTGAATTAAACACAGGCAATATATGGAGGGATAAGTTAATAAAATTCACAAAAAGAAACTGCAAAAATAACGGCACTGTGTAAGAAAGGTGTTGCTGGGATGACTGCTGAAAGAAAAAAAAAATGTACCTTTGGTGCATTAGCAGCAACTTTGGCAGCTTCAGAGTAGTTGCCAGCAGCAAACAGGTTGTTGAACTTGCGTGCAAAGAGCTCTTCAGCACCTGCAAGGTTGTTTCGGACAGCTAATCGGAGCGCAAGATCTGGATTCTGGAGCACATTGTTGATGTATGGAATGATGTTTTCCTCTTCCACACACACAGACAGAACCTGCGTAAATAGAGAACGTAGCAGTACAGCACACCAGACAAGATGACGCGTAACATACAGTCATGTGAAAAATATTGTACAACATCTTTACATTCCAAGTTCACCCTTACTACTTCCATTTCACCTGATAACCGACCATCAACACCTCTATAAAAATCAGAAGATTTGGCAGTTTCCTGGCCTAGAACATTTAAGTGTGGTTTATCACAATGTCATGGAGAAAAGATACCAGCAATGATCGTGGAGAAGCAATTGTTGTTGCCCAAGAAGCTGGAAAGGGTTATACGGCCAGGGTCCATCATTTACACTGAGAAACATAAGTTAAAAACAAAAACTGTTGCCAACATGAAATGCTGTGGCAGGACTTTAACAGAGCTGTGCTGAAACAAATTATCTGCATGTTAGGAATATACTTTTTTTTTTTTTTTTTTAACCATGCGCTTAGTCACGTGCCTCACCCCCAAGAGGAAAAAAAGAAAGTTTTTAATCAAAACAATCAACCTATTGTATGACCTTATCTTATTTATTAACCATAATATATATATATATATATATATATATATATATATATATATATATATATATATATATATATATATATATATATATATATATATATATATATATATATATATATATATATATATATATATATATATATATATATATATATATATATATATATATATATAACTAAAATCATCCCATTGAAAAGCTTGACTGAAAGAACTGTGAGCAGTAGCATTAACGTCCACACAACGCTGTCTGCCCCTGGGATGTGGAAGGTGAATACAAATGTTTCCTCAGTGGGTCAGTATTACACAGGGCTTTTTGAAGTGCTCTAGCAAAAAGGGGTTTTTTAAAAAAAAAAAAAAAAAAAAAAAAAAAAAAAAAGTAAAAAGAAGAGTACAGCTGGGGCAAAGGGAGGGGGGCCAAGGGAGAAAGACAGCCAGTGTTGGCCCCTCTACAAACAAGCCCAGCTGGTCAGTGCCCCTGCTTTTGTGTGCACAGGGTGCTTTACTCAGTATAATGCAGTAAGACGAATTGGAGTTAACTGAAATAAGTTAATGAGCAAAATATGACTAAAAATATTTTTAGTGGAAATATTAAGTTTTACAGAAGAAGATGTGGTTACAAGTAAAACACAACTAGACCCAAAAGTCTAATAAAAAGGCAACATATCTTCTCCTCTGAGGGATAGTCCTACCCCTGACAATGATCAAAAAAGTGACTAGTCTTTTGGAAAGAAAAGCTAAACTAAGACACCACCAAGAGTCAGTATCAAGCGATTCATTAGCCAGGACATGCAAAACAGAATCAGTTAAACTTACTGGTGACTCCTGTACTGATGATGAAAAAATAAGGAGACTAATTGAAAGTGACAACCTGCACAAATAGGATTGAGGGCGCCAGGCAGTGCCAATAACTTAATGTCATGTGCTCGGGGGACGCTTGGCCCTCCCCCTCTTTGCCACTTAAATTCAGAATTCTTCCTCTTCTCTTCCCATCTGATCTACAAATGCTGCAGATTAGTCCTGCACTAGTCCAGATGGTACACATGCACACACTGCATGGCGAGTCATGTTACAAATATTGATGTCAAGACTCAACAAAAAAAGTCACTTTCAACTGCTGACAAAAATGATTAACTTGCTGATGGTTACAGAAAGTACTTAAGGCAGTGTGCAAGTAGGAGATTTAACCAGATGAGAACTTGTAAAGACCAAGTTTTTTAAAAACTTTAGTATTTCTGTAAAACACCATATTTCTATTATTGAAATTTGTAGAATAAAATGGCATAGATCAATGTGCTTCAATAATACTAATGAAACCTGCTTATTTACAAGTATTGACCTCTGTATAAGAGATGTTTACTTCTTCTCTGTGTTAAAACATAACACTATATTGAAATTGATAGAATTTTAAAGGTTTCCAGTCGTCTGGCTAATGATGAGTCTTTAACAAATATATGTAGCATTTTACGTATTACTCTAAACAGTATCACATTACCAATTTTGTTGGTAATTAACCCACTTAATGGACATCACTGAGGGGGGGTAGTCAGTAGCCTATCATCTCTCAGATCACTCCTCCTGTGTACATGTGCCGTCACACACACACACACACACACACACACACACACACACACACACACACACACACACACACACACACACACACACACACACACACACACACACACACACACACACACACACACACACACACACGACTGCTCCAGCACACAGAGATCTGTCACAGCTCAGATCAGTTTACCTCTCTTCACTCAATTATTCATGCACTGTGTGGTCTGGCTGCAACATTATTCATCAACTGGCTGTATCAGTTGTCCTTTCTGGTTCAGCTTTACAAAAACCTGACGACACAACCCACTCCACTCTGTGGGTAAAACACCACCTTGGATTATTTATAATGCTTCCTGGCAGTGTGTGAGATGTCAGATGACTTGACGTTGTGCTTGTTAACATTCAGTGACTTATGCTCAATGCTGGATAAATTACCACTTGATGAAACAAGGGGCACAAAACTTTGGATGAGTGAAAATATGTACATTTGTCATCAACAAAAGTTTACTGCAACTACAGTGGAGCAAAAAAGTATTTAGTCAACCACTGATTGTGCAAGTTCTCCTACTTAGAAGATGAGAGGTCTGAATTTCATCATAGGTACACTTCAACTATGAGAGACTAAATGAGAATTAAATCCAGGAAAATCACATTGTAGGATTTTTAAAAGAATGCATTTGAAAGTTACGGTGAAACATAAGTATTTGATCAATAAAAAGTTAAACTCAATACTTTGTGACATAACCTTTGACATCCGTCACCACCAACACACGTTTCCATTAAGTCTTTACCAGGTCTGCAGACACTAGCTGGTATTTTGGCCCCTTCCTCCATGCAGATCTCCTCTACATTAGTGATGTTTTGAGGCCGTCGCTACGCAACACGGACTGGCTAGACCTCTCCAGGACCTTGAAATGCTTTTTAAGGAGCTACTCCTTCGTTGACTGGGCGGTGTGTTTGGGATCATTGTCATGCTGGAAGACCTAGCCATGTTCCATCTTGAGTAGTTACATGTCTGTGAGAGCCAGAAATATTGCTTTTTTGTGGGTGACCAAATATTTATTTACCACCATAATTTATAAAAATTCTTTAAAAATCCATCAATGTGATTTCCAGGATTTGTTTTTGTCATTTAGTCTCTCATAGTTGAAGTGTAGCTATGATGAAAATTACAGAGCTCTCTCATTGTAGGAGAACTTGCACGATCAGTGTTTGATTAAATGCTATTTTGCTCTACTGTATAAAATGATTAATGCTATTTCCATATGGACATGGAATGGTGGTATTCTTACCTGTCCCTTCCTGTTGACCCCAATAATGCCCGAGGTTGCCTCATGTGGAGCAGTGACAAAAATGGTCTCTCCACTAATGCGGTTCATGTAGATGCAGGTTCCCGTCTCCAAGTCATACAGGTGAATGTAGCCGTATTTGGTGATAAGGAAAACCACATTGTGCTTGGAGCTGATCTGTAAAGAGAATCTGGTGCTCTTACTAATTCAAGATTAAAATAAAAACAAAAACCTAATAAAGTGTCACACCACTTTCCAGTTCTTTATGTAAATGTTTTGAGTATGTTTGAAAAAAAGCTACTGGCTCAATGTTAAGTTGGTGACATTGCATGTCACCAACTTAGACAGAACACAAATCTTCTAGGGAAATGTTATTTACATGTATACTGACAGTGGCCAAAGGTGACTTCTTCACCTTATTTTAATTAGTCAATGCCGTCTTGCTCCTTTAAACAAAAATACCTGCATGGCCACAGGAAAGTCATTCTGGGCTTCTGGAGGGAAGAAGACATCCACTGCTTTTTTTGGAAATGGCTGGTTACCAGTTGGTGGGGTCCCAACTTCAATGATATGCAGCTGAGTCAAAGAAAGAAAAACTTATGAGAAACAGTTAGGTTGTACCTTTCCAAGACTGCAAATGACATCAAATCTGTTATGGCACTGCTTAAATGTTAATCATTTACCTTGCCTCCAGCCTGGCCTCTGACAGCGAAGCAGAACAAAGTTGACTCTTCAGAATTTCCTTCTATCTTAAACTGGGCAAAGCTGGCAGCATGACCTTCAATGGGCTGCGAAACCTTTCTGTCCACAGAGTACAACTGCATGGCTCCCACCACTCGATTTTGCTGTTGAGGAGGGTATAAACCAGCATAAAGTAGACTTACAAGCCAACCAAAATGTTCTATACACATTGGTGTAACGCATATCTATATATACACGTATAGTGACTTACAAACGAGAGCCAGTCATCTAGGCTACATACTCTGTAAAATGAGTGCATTTTAAACATTAAATCACTGACATGAGCATGTTTTGTCTTAATTTGGAAGAATAAAATTACCTGAGCTGAGATACCAATGAGGAGGAGCCATTTTTGCTTGGCGTCAGTACGGTAGTTGATGATTTGGCAGCCTGCAAGGCTCGAGTGGCGGTCAAACACCTTGACAGGCTGCGAGTCGCCCTCCATGCTCCAGTGGTAGACAGCATTGTCAGTCACAAGTGCAACTGTGTTTAGGGAAATCCACTTCCAAAAGGTAACGTCGTCCGTCATGGTGTGTGCCTTCATCTTGCTCTTCATCTCAATGTTAAAGATCTGAAGAGTTTTGGCCGCTACAAAGCAAAGAGTGAGGGACAGAATGCGCCAAAAGGAAAATCTTATAGTTTTTGACTAGAGTGTTTGCAAACACAAACACACACTTTACATCCAAAGGAGAGGAAAAACTAGAAGTAAATAATATAATTGTATACAGGAGATTCAAATTGAAATCTCAGGCATTTTGCAACAATGCCAAGATTGACAGACTGGGCATGCTGAACATGCTTTAGTTAAAAAAAATAGTCTTAAGTGAAGTGACAGCAGCAGAAGAAAGTGAAAGAAACGTCGTACGATTGTGTTTCTCATGTGCATTCAAAGCAAATAAAAATTTCTCATTCTAGATTCTATGGGTATATCATGTGATAGGTAAATAAACACAACTGCAGAAAATTAAAAGCCGAATAAGTTGACAGTAAAAAACAAAACAACATTTTCATAGGAGTTTACAGATCATGCGGTTTGTGATATGCAGGAGTATACTGTTAAACAGATGCATACCTCTGGATTTGGCACAATAAGTCCTACATTTAATCCAACTGACTACAGCTCAGAAATTATTTGAAGAAATATATAGACATTTTATTGTAGTAAGGCCAAAGGCCTATCCCATCAAATGGACAGATATAAGGAAACTAAAAGCAGAGCATGAGGGAGAAGGGAAAATGTCTGCGCCAAGACAAAAAGATAACAGCAGAACAGTCAGGCAAATGTAGAAGATCAATTAAAAACAAGGGTAACATTCTGGGCCCTTCAAGATTCTTAGACAAGAGCTGAAAAGATTAAGTGTTTTGATGCGTGGATAAGCTAGATAATAGACGTTTTAAAAAAAAAAAAAAGGAAAGATTTACTCACCTGCATTTTCTGTTTATTAGTTGGGACTAATTTAGTGAGCTAAAGCTTTATTAAGAAGCAGTGTGACTTGATTGCTCAGTATTAAATAAAAAACATCACTAAGCCGTGGAATCAAAGTATATTAAGCAGGGCAGCAAATTAATCACATGAAGCAGCAGCCAAATTTTAAAAAAAGTAAGCATTGGGATTTTTTACGGAACAATAAGAGTTTAAGGAGTGCATGCGTACTATAGCCATCCCTTAGATGTGGTTATGTAAACATGTTATGGCTCATACGGTGTTACATGGTAAGAAATCATTATGATGCACCAGTGAAGAAAGACGGCAGGTGGTAAACAGGACAGAAGGTTTAACACTGACACTACAAAGCTTTAACAGCAGGGAATAGAGAGCTACTACAACCTAAGTCAATACAGACCTGAAGCTATCTATTCATGGTTGAGCTTCCAGTTCCTTTAATTGTATCAGTCTCCACAATCACACAGCCCATATGTGCTGCCAAATGCATGCATTGCAAGCACCACCATACAATGTGTACAATATAAAGTTCAAGGAATCAGATTCATACGTGCAGTGTCTAATCTGTCAAGATGTTTTACCATTATCAACCCAGTATTATTACCACCAAAAATGGGATCTACTATAACCAAGTACTTATTCAGGAAAAAAAATATATATAAAACATTTACCCAACTATATTGGATATCTTTACACCATAATATGGTTTTATAAAAAAAAAAAAAAAAAAAAAAAAATCTACCCATCAAACACCAACCTCACAAAACAGCACAAGCTTTCGGCCTTATGTAGTATTGTTATAAAAGACAGATGGACACACAAGGCTAATGAATTCTTAAATTGACTGGGCAGCAAATGCCTTCTCATTCTTAATGGCCACCAAATATAAAAATACTTTTGTAAAATTTTACAAGCTGGCAATTTTTGCTGAGTATTTGTCCTTGTAAAAAAGGATATTCCATGATAAACATGCAAATACTCCTATAAAGTGCCATTATCAGCACTTGGCTTGCCAAGCAAATTTATTCTATTCCACCTCAGAGCCAATAGCAAATTCCAGATGATGATTTTAAGAACTAAATGTTTGTCAACAATCACAAAATTAAGACAAGTGAAAATAGTTTGGGTAATTACAACTCCACAAAGATGGAAGAATACATGGATTTCAAATGGAAAATGAAGAAAATGTGAATTAAACTAAAATCTTAACCCATGGTATAACCAAATTAAATTCTAAATCACTTAAACATAAAAATGATGGAATGCCAGCAAGCTGTAAGACTGGGAAAGCAAAATCCTGTTTATGAGAAATATTTTCAATTGCTCATATGTGGAAAAAGCTCCAAAAGAGCTTTGTATCACAATCAAAACAAAAATCTTTAGTTAATATGGTCAGGTTAACTGCTTAAGAGTAATGTTAAATAGAATTATTTAAGAGCAGTTCAATTTGCTCATAAAACAGGATTTTTTTCCCAAAATGACGTATTTAAATTTTAACTCACCGTCTGCAAATATAAGAAAGCAGTAAAAGGAAAAAAAGAACAAGACAAAAAAAACAATACAAAAGTCAAAGCAATCATGGATGCTGGACAACATGATTAAATAATTATGCTAATCTGAGCATCTAAAACAAATGTTAAAAAAAAAAAAGATAAAATAAAAAGAATAAAAATAGTACACAGCAAAAACTAAAGTACCTGAATGCATATGGACATAACATGAAATCATGGAAACTAATAAGATTAAAAAAAAACTAAAAAACATTCTAACATTGTAATTCTAGGTCTTCAGAAATTACTGCTAACCCCCCTAAAATTGTATTTAATATCTTAAATTAGAACAGTACAGCCCTCTTTGTGCCTCTCTCTCTACACCAATTTATAGAAATATGGCCATTAATTGCCAATACACCGCCATACCTTTGAGAGCAATGACTTTGCTGGCCGGATTCATGATGGCGCTGTCAGCTGAAATGGGCCTGCGGATAGGTGTATTGGGGTCGGCCAAGTCAATGATCACCACCTGAGTCTGCTCACCCACTTTCTCCCGGACACAGATGAATTTATCAGACTCCATAGTTAGGGTGCTGAAGCCTATGTTGGCTGGATTTATTCCTAAATTTTGGAGCTACAACAAAAAAGAGGACAAGGGGGAAAGAAAAGAAGGAAATGAGTGTTAATTTGAGCATAAATGAGCAGCAAACCATTAGTTAAGATCATGTGGAAAGAACACAGACATATTCATTAAGTCACAACTTTGTATTAGAAAGATCTAGATGTAAATATGTATACCAAGACAGATCTGCAACATCATCTTTCACTTCAAACTAGTACTGAGTATCACAGGAGATATCAGGGCAATGATAGGGCAGGTACCAGGTATTATGAAGAGTTGAATGACATTATGTAAAATAAAAAAAAATTGAAAATGTTGACCATGTTGCCTCAGTGTCCTGGTTGTGCTGCTTTGCACTCTACATTTATTTAAAAAAAAAAAAAAAAAAAAAAAAAAAAAAAAAAAAAAAAAAAAAAAAAAAAAAAAAAAAAAAAAAAAACTTACCCAACGTAATATGACAACTCAACCCCTGGTACAGGCAATGGTTATGTCCTACCTTGATTACTACAATGCACTCCTAGGTGGCCTTCCAGTCGTCAGACTGTCTTCCTCCTCTCCATTCAAGAATGGAAAACTTATCTTTTTAAAAAACACCTGTCATTAACTGCATTCTCTTTAATTTCCTAAACTGCACTTCAATGTTGTCTTGGCTGCACTTATCCTGATTTAACAGCACTTACTTTGTGAATTACTATGTTATTGTGGCTTGATTGTATTCCACTGTTCTTAGCGGCTAAATGTAAAGTGAAAAAAGATTTCTTACAAAAAAGAAAAAGAAAAAAAAAAAGGGGGGGGGGGGGGGTGTGAAGTTCAAGCTCTTCTTGAGATGAACTCTAAACACAGCAGCTCTTAAGACACACAGAGTTGTGAGGTTATCACAATAGTTAAAACAGTTAAAAGGGATATGTAGAAGGCCAATCCAGAGCCCAAAAAATAAAAAAATAAAAAAGGAAACCCATAACTAAATAACAGAATATGATAGTGTCACTACAATCTGACAGCAAAACAGTCTAAAGTTTTTAGCTTTTTAAGGAACTGAAACTACCAAAAGGTTAGGTTTTGCTGTTGCAATTTCCTTCTACTTACACAAAGCATTAGTATTATACCAGAGTTGTTCAACTTCTTTATAATAACTTCAGCTAAAGCCGTGTAATGTTAAATCTTTTTGTGATAACTTGCATTAACTAAGAAGCTAAAACAGATTAGAGATTTCATAAGAATAAACATTTTTAATACAGACATTATGCCTGAAATTATTTTAAAAAAATATATGCAATACTACAAAAAACACAAAGATACAAAAACAGCAGTTATTAATGAGAGGAAGAAAATAAAACTGTGCCAGACTAAATGTACTTGTCTGAGGACAGATAGCTAATAACTGCACTGGACGCATAAAGGATTAAGCTAGAATTAGAGATAAACCACTTCTACATTTTCTGAACTCATCTTAGGGGGATTAAAAAAAATATATAAATCAGATTCACTATTAGACTTGTTAGGTTGTTGATTCCTTCATTTTACATCATAAATAGAGAGCTCTCTAGGACAGTGCTTTTTTTTTTAGAAACGCTTTTTTATTAAAAATGTTTGCGACCTACCTTAGAAATGCATCTGATATAATAGGTGCAAGGTACAGAGATAATTTATTGATATCATAGGCTTGCATGATTATATTGGTATTTAATTGTTTAATCATACTCCATTTGAGCAAGAACTGCCATGTGTGCACACAAAAAAAATAAAAAAAATAAATTGTTTTTTTAATGACAGAATTTGTCCCTACATTTGAAAATACACACACACACTATTACACTTCTGGTGCAACTGCAAATTTTGCACAACAACACACTATGACCCAAACAGGAAGCTCAGGTGTTTCTTAGAAAACTGAAAACACACTTCAAATTTAGGCCTTGCAAATAGATATATATGAAGAGCCTTCAACTATAGTACTTATTTCTCAACCCCAAATTTGTTCAGAAAAAAAAAACATTCTGGTGAATGGCTAAGTGAAATAAGCAACATAAGTTGTCTCCTCATAGAAGCAACAGTCTGTGAAGAAGTCAACTCATTCATAAATATGATGAGCTAAGAGCACGTAGGGTGGAAGCCAAATGTTGCGCAAACCCAACTGACTCAAGAGTTGTGAGCGGCAGCAAAAAGCAATGTGGGGGGGGGGGGGGGGGGGGGGGCACGTTTACTTATATAGCACAACTCAAATGCAAGACGATTTAAAGTGCTTATGAGTGAATGAAAATGAATGACACCAAGTGTATACATATGACAAATTTTTAAAAAGCTTCACTTTTTGTCATTTATCTGTACACTGCCATTTATATGCTTGTCTATTTCTTTATTTTTGTGGCACTCCTATCTTTCAACAAATCATTGGCTCTACTATCATGAAATGGTCATATTTAGTGCTAATCAGCAAACACAAACCATAGTTCCAAGAAATGCTTAACGAAATGGTGACAGTTTATCAATGACAGTACACATCCTCTACACACCCCTGTCACACCCACATTCTTTCAGTGCAACCTGGCTCCCTGCTGCACTGCTACAGACCATCTTACTAGCAACTACAAGGAAAAGAGCTAAAATATTATTGAAAACAGCAGTTCTTGCTGTTTATGAAAGCATATACCTAACCTAAACCTATAGAAAATATATATTTGGTTTTTAAATAAAAAAAAAAAAAAGTTTTGAGAATACCATGAAAGTCATCATCTTGCCTGAAAAAACATGTTCAACATACCTTCCAGAACAATCTGAAATTGCACACTATCTAATGAATGCACACTAAATACCATAGTGTACGATTAGTTTTAGATTTAAATCTGTCTAATCTGAGGGCACCAGACTAAGATACATCATGTTAAGCACATAAGGAGGGGTTTCCTGACCTTTATTATAAAATACCTTGCTGTACACATATTGTGTGCTCGTTCTCCTTGCCTCGGCCATCTGTCATCTATTCTAGGATCAGCAGGAAGTGCTTTCATTTACAAAGAAGAGCATTCGTAAAACAGGAAAGACCAGCATGACCAAATCACAATGAATATTTTAACTACATGTCTTAGTATAAAAAATAAAACTATAATTAACTGATTATGTATTGCGCTGTTGGGAGACTGACTACAGTGTGTTCTGGCAAATGGGTTTGCTTGTGAAAATTTATAGTAAACCACTAGTCTGGGCTGAAACGTCTGACATTAATAAATAGGAGTTTTTGTGAAAGCAGGTTGAACCTGTGGAGCTACAACCAATCTGGGAAACAATTGTCACCCAGTCCTATAGCCTTGATGCAGCTCACAAAGGAAATAAATTTACTGACCAAAGTATGTCAAACTCCACTACAACAGGTAAAAATAGTGTCCACTCTGAATTGTGTTAGTATTGCGGTTTTATGGTTGAGTTATTATGCCACACAAAAATAAACAGAAAAGAGTTTGGTTGAACTGACAACAGCAAATTTAAATCATGGTGAACCGTGAACTTGACAGACTTACAGCTCTGAACATTTCATAGATCGCATTTACTGTTTTTCCCCCTCCCTTCATCATCGCTAAAATCAGCCATTTCTAGTACTTCCAGGTTAAAGCCCATATTGGTAACTGGGGAACCCAGGACAGTTTCAGTCCAGCTGAACATTCACATGCAGTAATTAGCCTGACTTCCAGCTGCTTAATCTAGGAGTGTTACTCCAACTATACGAAGTTCAATTTAGTTCTATTCCAGTGGGAATAAAAGGGTTACATACATTTTAAAAACTATGGTTTTAGTCAAAGTAACGTTCTAATTCTATTTTTTTTTTCCAAGACATGTAAACACAACGGTTGAGTTTGCATCTCAGACTTGGACAAATTACTTTTTATGGCTGACTTAATTTTGTTATCCAAGACTGACCCAGGGACTGGAATAACCAGAGCCGATTCAGCCACTGTTAAGAAGTCAGTGAACAGTCCTCTTAGAGTGATCAGATGAATAGAAACAGTGAACAAAAGACAAAAAAAAAAAAAAAAAAAAAAAAAAAAAAAAAAGTGTCATTAAATGCTTAGTTTAAGTCATCATTTAACATTTTACCAAAACAATTATGTAAGAATTTACATGTAACATATCCCAGCATTCTGTTCAATCACACCAAGTATCCTGGGTCTCATTACTCATCTCAGCTCTGATTCTCTAAATCTAATTTGACATTCACGTTACATCACTTTGTAACTGTAATTTCAAATATTTGCTATAAATGAAAGTTGTTACAATCATTACGTCATGCAGTTTAGCTGATTGTATTGAATTTGCTGGCTCTTTCATCAACCAATACATTTAAAATATTATCAATTACTAAATTAGTTCATACTGGTTCATTTAACCTGTATGCTCTTCTTTTAAAAAGGAAAGCTAAATCTTGCTCAGCAGAAAAGAAGTCCTGTTGAAGTCTGACATGTAAAGTTCAAGGCAGGGTAGAGAAGGATGTGCAATGCAATGTGCTGAGGTTTGCAGTAGTTTATTGCAATGCTCAACAACAGGAAAGTAGGGACCCATTGTATATCAGAACTGAAACAGCAGCTTTACCCAGAGCTGCCTCTTACACCACTATGGACCACTGGTGGGAAGCATGTGACCACCCCATGGACAAAAAAGCAAAAAAGGTTGCCTTTAGATAAGAAGAGGGGAACGTAGGAAGGAAAGCTTGTGTTTCTGCAGCTCATGCATCTCCACTCAAATCCAATTCTTGCTGAGGTGGTTCACAGCCTGCAATTTCCTTTTTCTCCAGTTTATCTTACATTGCTGCAGAACATCAAGTGCTCAGCAGATCAGCATCCTAACCAGCCTGTCACGAGTTATCAGCTGGTCATTTTACAAGCACAGTTCAAAGTCCAACATTCAAACCTTGTAAGGTGAGATTTCTATAGGATGGCATAATAAACCTACACACTACTCTCCGGGGTGATAGGTTTGTATAAGAAGTGGATTAAACTTACTATGAAATGCTAATGGAAATAATTTGATATAATCCATTTAATGACAGTAAAAGCAGGGCATATTTGCCATATTTTCAACTTTTAGGAAATTAAATACTCTCATAGCCCAAACGTCTAATTTTCATTTAGCGATAACATTTATTTCTATAAAAATCACTACCATCTACTCTATACAAATACCTTACACTTTGCCTTAGATAATAGCCTGATGGAGTTGTGATACCAAACAAAAGCAAAATGAAGTTTTCAGATAAATAGGACAGATAGCCTTAATAGCAAGGTAGATCTTTTTTTTTTTTTGGGGGGGGGGGGGGGGGGGGGGTCAAAACAAAGTATAAATTACATAAACTAAACACCTATGCTTTAATGATTTCATTTCAAATGTTTAAGTATTTTGGTCTGCTTCAGTTTTTTTCCCCTTTCATGTTTTTCCCTAAATTAAAATCATACTTTAATACACATAAATCACTGTTTATAAACAGAGATTGTCTATATGAGCACAGACAGTAAACTGACTATAGCATTTAATTATAGATTTGTACGTGAGAACTGTGTTAAGTGAAAACACCATCAGTGATTTTCTTGCACAAATTATCAACAGTTTTATCTCTATGCAACAGAAAGGGAGCCTACTTGTCAAAGCCTGATTACTAAATATAATTACATGGAAAGCCTTTGTTAACGCAGATAGGCCACCATGTAAATCAGACTCACAGACAGCCCACGTAAGTGATACTGAGGAGCAGTCTTAAATTAACACAGGTTTTACAAAATGAGCTCACCTATGTATTTAACACAAGCTATTCACATTTTTACCAAGTTTTAAAGCTAGTATAGCCATCCAAAGGGGTGCTGACACCGTCCCATGTGACAAATTTGTAGGGATTTTAAAGTGATACTAGCGCAATTAACTGCATTTAACTCCAGGTAACACTACACTATATAAATGGATGATGTATAAAAATGCAAGCCATGCAAGTTCACCGGATGAGAGGACAGATAGTAGCAGTGCTAGAAGGGAGAGTAACAGAAGAGAGGAAACGGGAGAGAAAAGACCTCCAACACCACTTTCTGCTGACTCAGTGCATTAGATTTCTGCACTACAAAAACTGACATCCAGCATGAAATGTCAGCAAATTATTTGTACAACAAATGTATAGTATCTTAATTTTAACACCATCTATAATCATACGCCCACATGCCTAAAAAAAAAAAAAAAAAAAAGTCAAAGCAGAACCCATGAGCTGGTCTTATCAGGTTGAGTTTAATAAGATCAGATGACTCTACCATACTGATCATGAAACAGAACTTGGTTTCTGCTCCCTTTATATTTCTTCCAGTAGAACTTAAAAAAAAAAAAAAAAAAAAAAAAAAGATGCCGATGTGACAATTTATACAAATACAGATTTTTTTTGGGGGGGCCATACGGCCTAATTCCATTTCCCTGAATAATTTGCTTAACTCATGTATGTTGTAGAACACACATGAAACAGAATATGCAGGTCATCCATTAGTGATTGTCACTAGAGATCCCTTTGGGGTGAATTCGTCACACCAAATAATCTTCCAACCTGCAACTGACATCAGGGAGACTCAAGTCACTGTCTGGCCATCAAACTAATGGCAATAAGTAATAAATATATTGTACAAAAACAATCCTGAGAAAACTTGGAAATATAGATCATTTTAAATTAAAAATAATTTAAAAGGGGTAGCAGCATAGAAGAGTTAATGTAAATATGTAGTGTCAAAGCAATAATACACCAGCCTTTCCTTTAAAATAAAATAAAAAAAAAAAGATTAAATATTAGTTTGATCTCCATGCACAGTCACACAACTGCATTGCTCCCTTTGTTCACTCCCACTTCTGCAACCAGAGGTTCTTAACAAGGGAGTCAAATCATTCTATAAATTCACTGCAACTCCGAGCACAAAAGGCATTTGCACAGCTTTGCAAGACTCAGCCTCCATACAATCTTGTGATTGGCCTACATATTAACTCAGCAGCTGCCAATGCATTACCTGAGATGCCAATATTACATAGAGGTCTACTGAGCTCTGCTGTGACTTCAGCTGTATTTTTTTGGCTTTAAGAGAAAGAGTAAGAAAAAAAAACATAGCCTTCAACCTGCTTTTAATATTACAATACCATCACTACTACACCTTACTGAAATAACACCATCAATCCTGAATTTAAATATTATATACACACACTAATTTTCCCTCCAGTGCGCCAGACCCTGATCTCTCATGTAGGACCAATGTTAAATTGCACAAAGTTGTCAGTACTGGCTGTTATGCAGAACCTTGTAGAAATTAAGACAAGTGTAAAGAGCAAAATTGCTAAGAAAAAAAAAAAAAAATCATCTTAAGGCACAAAAAAATCTCTTATAAAAGAACAAGAGATACAGAGTTTGTGGTATTCAGACATGAATGGATTAAATTGTAAGCCAATTATTAAATTTCACATCATGCTATATCAAAATTAGTAAATTTTCATAGTATACCCTTGTCTTCCTTAAGCGGGCCAAAACGTAAAACAGAATTTTAAGTGTTATACTAAATGTGTGGCAATTGAAGGCAAGAAAAAACATATTCCGCCTTATAGCACATATGACCTTACAGGGAAGGACTTCAAACTAGGACAAATGTGTGTTTATTTTATTTCAGCTTTTAGTAGCCATATCAAAATAGTCTCCACCACTGATTACAGAAATGAATACAAAAATATGTCCTGAGAGGGTGTATGAGCCCCAGCAAACTTAAAGAAAAAAAAAAAAAAAAAAAAAATCATTCAACATGAGCTGACGTATAGTTATGACACACCACATGACCACTTCAATCAGCAGCCAAGTAGATTTCTTCCAGGAGGAAAAATGTATTTAAAATAAACACATTTAAAAAAAAAAAAAAAAGTTAAGTTAAACAATTAAATTGAAAAATTGGGGGGAAAAAAATTATACACACACACACACACACACACACACACACACACACACACACACACACACACACACACCATGTTGTAGGTTAAAGTGCAGGAGTTAACTAACTTGTGTTTGTATCGTGATTAATACGCTCACGTCTACATTCATAAATCTGACACTTATCCCAACACAACGTTGGTAGCGAGGATTCGAGTACTTTTTTTTTCAAAAACATAAGCAAGGACCATAACTTTAGAAAACCCGCTAACGCGCACTTTCTATTTCAATTTAACTGCACCACTATAACGAACCTCTCTTTAGCACCACAGACTGTTTTAAGTCAAGTCAGAGACGAGGGCAGCAAGTCAAGGAGTTAGCCGGAGGGCTAGATGCTAACGAAGATAAACGTCATCCACCCTGTCGAGCTAGTTAGCATAGCTCTCGAGAGCTAACTTAGCCCGCTAGCGATCTCACACTTGTGTTAAAGTGTGAACAGCGACAGCCTTTACTGTGGTCACTGTGGCTGATGCGCAAACGTGACCGAAACGACTCAACTGTCCATTCATCCACATACCTGCAGGTGCTCCTGAAAGCGAATGGGTAGGATCTGAGCCATGGCGGTTACTCTTGTCACTCTCCTCCGGTTTCTACTGATGCTAACAAACTACGGCTGCGTCTCTAGGTCCTAGCCGGCCAGCCAGGAAGCCGCGGATCTAAACTCCAATTGGTTATTTACTCTAAGCCTTGTTTAAAACGTGTTGTCGAGGTTATGGCTCCTTTTAAATCCTTCCCTTCACTGCTCTCTTGAGGTCTTCCCCCGGCTAATTGCTGCCTGCCACTACACCGACTCTCTGGACCTGCAATGGCGCTGGTCAGTCAAGAAAACATCCCGGAAATGAAAGTGCACCCGATGAGGCGGAGGAATACGTAGTCACACTTCTTAAAAAATCTAAATAATAATTCGTTCAGTCAGCTATTCAAAATGTTTAATATTCAGAATGTATGATTTTTAAATACATAACAGGCAAATCACAGTTTAACGTGAGAGTAAGTTAGAACAATATAAAAAAGGAACTACTTCTTTATATTCGTCCTCTGATTTTTGCCACATCATTCGTAAATTAACGTCATTCCTACGCAGCTTGGAGCGGTTGTACACTTGTTCCTCGCAGCCAATCGGCTCCCTCTCAACCAATGATCGAAATGTCACTTTCCTTTTGAAATTATTTGTACATAAGTTGGACATTATTTACACCGCACTTTTTATGCACACTGTAACAGATACATTCATGCAAAAGGGATTTCATATAACGCTGCTGAATGACTTAAATGCACTATAGAAAACATTGCTGGAAATGTATGTTGTTTTTTGGGGGGAGCGGGGTGAATAAGTTGGTTTTAAACATTACAAATATTTTCGCCGCAAAATCTGTGAGCGGAATGTTGTTTGGACATACCCATGCAATATCTTTCTTGTGTGGGTGCATCACAGTATTCATTTCCCTTTTTTACATCCACAATTTCTGTTGGCAGAGGATGTAACCTCATTGCTCAATGTAAAGCTGAGTGCTGAGACTCTTGCAGCTGAATCTCATTGTGTTGAGCCAGCAATTATGGCTTCTGGGGAAAGAAAGATTGCAAGGAAACGAGTCTGTGATATTTGTCAAACACATATGACCAAGTGAGGTCCTCAAAAGATTTTCATAAAAAGAAAGATGTTTTATATTATACACACTTAATTTAATAAAGTTTACATCTCAGCAATGAATATGGTGTTAGATTATTATTGAGTAAAACTGTCATACACAATATTAGTTTTTACATCATTTAATGTCAGTATCTGTTGAACAATAACACAAACATTAAGCCAGCTCTATGACTTAAATATTTTGGTTTGGACATTGCAACCTAATGAAATAAACTTGATTGTGACTGCAGTTATAAAAACAAATGAACAATTAACACCATAGGAGAACTGCTGACAACAGTGTGTGTGTGGTGGGGAGGACGTGCCCACCCAACTTGAAGGTCAAAGGATTGATCCACAGCACTGTCATTGGCCTTGGGCAGGAAACTGAACTCCATAGTGGTCAATAAGACTAAGAAAAAGAGGGGGAAAAAAGCTGTTTAAATGCAGTCAATTTACTATTTTAATCTGTAAAGGTAACTCCAGTCTTCACTGCGCCTGGTACACGTTTGACCTTCCCTTTTCAAGACTGTAGGTAGTATTCTGTAGGTTCAGCGCAGAATTTCCCAGCCAGAGCGTTGGTGATTACTTTTACTTGTGGTATGTCTTGTATCAGGACAGGATGGTAGTGTAGTGATTATTATACTAACACCTCACAGACAGCTCGCACGTCAAAATCCGAACTAGGGGTTTCTGTGTGAAATTAACATGTTATGCCCTCCTTGCAAGTATGTTGGCTTCTTTCCACAATCCAAAAACATGCAGTTCATCCCACTTTGGCATTCATATTTTCTAAGAAAAAAAAAGTTAAATCTTTTCAGTTTTTGTTTTTTCACAAGAAACTTTAGTCTGTTTTATATAAAGGTAGATGTCGCATCATATGTCAAATTAAATTAATAAACTCAATAAAATAACTGCCTTAAAAAGTAAAGGTCAAGTTGTCTAGTTGTCATGTGGGCATAAATCTTTACCAAACCAACTATGCAGCTTGTTAAATGATGTATAGTCTCAGAGGCAGAGTGCAGCGGGGGCTGCCCCAAATAGCCCATTCACACTACTGTTGCCATGGAATCACAGACCAAGGAAACGCCACTCAGAAAGACTCACAGAGAACCAATGTGTGTCACCTTAATAGAGCGGCTTTCAGACTGTTTACAAGGATGCAACATTGGCGTATTGCAGCTCGAATTGGCCATATATTTTATTTTCTTCAAAATTAGGGTTACTACTGGGAATTTTGATTCTCAAAGGAAAGAAAGACACAATAGATATATGTCACATATATAAAGTAATGAATACAAAAATACTTTTAGTATTTTTTTTTTTACAGCCAGTGCGTTGTTTTTTTTTAAGGATTTAAACACAGATAAGCGCTCTGTGTCTTCCTCTGGCTGTGAGAATCCCTTCAGGAAGGAAAAAATGGGACTGGCACTTGGATCCACAGCCAGAGACAGGACCGAAAAGAGATAGCCCCCTGCTCTTCCTTTGCTTTTACGCTTCTCTTCATGTTCTGTCATTCCACTTTAGGGGGGTGTAATCTGTCTATAATAGATATGCATATACACTATATGGCCAAAAGTATTCACTCACCTGCCTTGACTCGCACATGAACTTCAGTGACATCCCATTCCTCATCCACAGGGTTCAAATTGACGTCGGTCCACCCTTTGCAGCTATAACAACGACAACTCCACTGGGATGGCTGTCCACAAGGTTTAGAATGTGTTAATGGGAATTTTTGAGGATTCTTCCAGAAGTGCATTTGTGAGACACTGATGTTGGATGAGCAGGCCTGACTCTCAGTCTCCGCTCTAATTCATCCCAAAGGTGTTCTATCAGGTTGAGGTTAAGACTGTGCAGGCCGGTCAAGTTCATCCACACCAGACTCTGTCATCCAGGTCTTTATGGACCTGCTTTGTGCACTGGTGCACAGTCATGTTGGAAGAGGACGTCATATTGAACCCTATGGATTAGGAATGGGATATCACTGAAGTTTATATGTGAGTCAAGGCAGGTGAACGAATACTTTTGTCAATACAGTGTATATACTCACACACGCCTATTGCAGCCTAACCTTTGAACACAGTTCAAAGGAAGTTACTGATTGACTGTGTATGGGTCTTGTCTCTGTTAAAGCAGCAGAAGAACAGGTTGTCATTTATCACAAATGTAAGAACCTAAAGCAACCCCAAAAATGTCAGATAATTTTGATGTGCAGTGGTAAGTGGTAAACTGCTCGGTTTTTGCCGTTGTGCAACAAAAACCAAGATTCCAGGCCATCAGCAGAGTGGTTTTATTTATCTATTAATCTTACTGTTCTTTATTATTTATTAGTTACTTCTGAATTTGTTTTATATTATTCAGACAATATGATTTAAAAAAATGCTGCTTAATTGTTGTATTTGATTTAACCACAAAGAGAGTTTGCTACCATCTTGTGGACAGATGCATCAGTTAAAACATTAATAAAGGAAGTTGTCAACACTGAAATACCATTTTCATTTGTTCAAAAGTATATCAAATTCCCTTGAAGTTTGAAATGACCAGTATTGTAGGATGTTCATTCAGCTGTCTTAATTTGTAGGAAAAAAAAGAAACAGATCTGATGTAAACTTTATTTTAGAGTGAGACATTCTGTTTTCTTTCTTTTAATCCTACCTCAAAATGAGTTAATATTTTTTCTTTTTTCATTTCCTTCCTTTGTGAGTCTTTCTGTCTTCAAGGCATATTGTTGTGCGTTTTCTGTGCTGGTGTGTTTGCAGCCGTCTTGTTTTTTTTCTAGATCCTTCCCATTGTGATTATACTTGCTCCACATTTCTGCCACAGCTCACTTTTACCAAAACTGTTACCTGTGCCACAACAATGAACTCTCTGTCACGACTAGTTGTATCTTGTCCTTTTGCCATGTTGATACAAAACAGGAATCAGACGTCCAAGCTCAGCAGTTTTATACACACAGAGCATGACTGGATAATAACTGTACTACGTATCTCTCCTGTTTACAAGCACCGTAGCTCTTTTTTGTGTTTCACCTGTTGTTTATATCTGTTTTTGCTTTCATTTGTTACTCAACTGCATATTTGTTGGAATTCCTGTCTGCTTGTGTAACTTGTCAAACTTGAGGCCTTGACCATGAGACCCACTCTTCAACAACTTTAACATATAAATGGCCACAAAATCCTTTGTGTAATGTTATTTGTATTGAGACAGAACAGTTGGGCACAGTCTTAAGCAGCTTTCTTATACACTGAGTTTACAGACAATGCAACGCAGATATCACACATAGATACATGTTGTCACAATATCGCACACAGATTAAACATTAAACCTGGTGTCCCTCAGGGGGAGGAGTCTGTGCACGTCCAACACAGATCCATCCTCAGTGTGGTTTGCTGACGTGATGGGAAAAAAACACAACATGGGATCAAGTAGAGGTAAGACGTTCAAACCAGGGTCTTGTTGTTAGTTTCTCAGCTGTACTGTATCTTCAGTATCGTCCATGTTTTTAGTTTGTATTATTCATCAGCGTTTTACAATTTTCTCAGAAATTCAGAGCTTTTTTTAAATAAAAAATTTATTGTACCTCTGATAATTTTGATGAAGATGGACAGCTGCAGCGTTTTCTCGGTGATGACGCTGTGAACACAATGAATTAACAGATTCAGTGCTATTTATCAGTCACATGTACAGAGAGTACAAAAACTAATTAATTAGCTGAGCTGCAGCAGTTCTTCTTTATTGGTATCTGGAGGGCAACCGTAACCTGGAGGATCAAAAAATGAGGTTAATGGGGGGGAAAGCAAACAGTGACCCATTAGCTGGTCAGATGTGGAAGTTGACTTTCTCTTGAGAGCAAGTTTTCGAAGCATAGCAGTGATCCGTCATCCTTTATCCTAACAGTTTGTTTTTTTCATGACTGTGTCAGAGAAGCAAGGACTTGGTGTCACTGACATGTTGGACTTCATAGATAAGCAAGTTGCAGATTAGAGGACAGTGCCAGTTCAGAGTGACACCTGTAGACATTTTCATATTTCCTAATGGCCTCTGTAGGAAGGCTGGATAAGTTAACAGTGCGATGTCACAATGTCTGCTTAGAACCAAAGAGACTTTATTATGAATGTTTAGTATCACCTGTCTCTATTTCAGGCAGATAGCATTGGTCCTATTTCAATTTTATAGAATTATTAACAATTTTCTGTGGTTAAATGGACAGAAAACACATCCTTTTGTCACTGGTCAGACACTTTCCAACCCCCCTACTTTTCTTTTTTCTTTAAAAATCCATTTATACAAGACAAATCCCAAATAAGCGTCTTAAGGACATGAAACTTAAATGCATTTAAATCCAAAATGTGTTTTATATTCAAAGTGCCACTTAACAACAGTCAGACTTTGTTTTTCTGCATCAAAACATTTTGAGATAGTGTTGTTCAAGAAAAGTTCTTAGGGAGATAAAAGTGATGTGAAAACATGGGATCAGAGGTGTGTTAGACTAGCAACCTTAAGTTTTTATGTTTTGTAATTCTGTCTTTGTTTAAAAGGGACAAAGACCATAGATAATGAAATAAAGTCAAACCCTCTTTTATGGCGTCTCAGCTGATGTGTCATCCAAGATACCTCGCTGTTAAGATGAGGCTTCGCAGTTTAGTAGACAAAACGAGGGCTGTAAGGGTCCAGTTATTATGTCATTTTGTGACGGGGGATTGTGTGCTCAGTGTTGCTATGCTACATAATTTTACAAACAGATTAAAAATTAAAATGGGAACTGTTTTACGTCGAAGCCCTTATCTTAGGGACTTCCATAATCTGAATCTCATATTGCCAAACCCATCTACTTCATGTGTTATCTGTCTTTCATGGTTTGGTGGAAGACGCCTGTTTGACAGAGTAAGTCTGCTTTTTATTGTTTTAATGCCAATACATTCAGAAGTACCTCCCCTGTTAAATGTAATCACGTTGTAATTTATATGTGGATGCAAATGTTTGTCCTAATAACAGAGTAGGACTAAAAGCCCTTTAATGATGTTAAGACATTGTCCTGCCAAACATATGCCATAGTAACCATGTAAAGCCTGACAGTTCAAAAATCAGACAGAAAGTTCTTGTTTTTTTAATGTGTTATTCTTGTAATATGGTAGGCATTTGTGGTAATTTACTAACCATGAAAATGTTAATTTGTATTGTATTTATATAAAAAACTGTTCATATGTGTGTGTGTGTGTGTGTGTGTGTGTGTGTGTGTGTGAGTGTGTAAAAATGTGTTTATAATTTAAACAGATTTGACTTTAAAGAGTAAAATGTGTGGACTTTTTTAACATGGTAATCAGAAAGACTTTCACCCAAAGATAACGCTTCATGTAAACGCCTCAGATAAAAACAGTCATAATAGGTCAGCTCCTGCAATTGAGAAGGACACGATAAACTGTAATATAATTAACTATAATTGCAACTACTTCCAGTTATTAAAACAAATAACATTATTTATACGTGAAATCTAAACATTTTTTTATCTCTCCCTTGAAGGAAATTTACATTTAACCCAAAAGAGGGAATAGACAACCCTGTCATGGTCGTTACAGACAGTGCAGGTATCCCATTTGCCTTTTTCGAACCACTATACGACAGAGCGTAAGGACAGCCTGCTCTGGGTGACAGCACTCTCCTGTTTCTCCTGATTCAGACTCTGGCTCTACACCCAGACCACGCCTGTGTGTTCTTAAACGAGAGGAGGCGGAGACCTACGGCTTCAAACTGCTGGAGGAGAAGCATTGCCACGGACATGTGATCAGAAACGTGGTATCAGGGGGGATAGCTGAGCGTAGCGGCCTTCAGAATGGAGACAGACTTCTGGAAGTCAACAACTGCTATGTTGGTGATGTTTCTCATTCTGAGGTAAGATGGACTTCCTCCAGCAGCCTCTCTTGGCAACTCACGAGATTCTGACTGGATCTAATGGCTTTTGTGATCCAGGTGGCCAGGAAGATAACATTAAGTGGACACCAGTTATGCTTGTTAGTCCTGGATGGCGAGGTGTATGAGGATGCTGTGTCCCGAGGTCAGGACCTGCGGAATCTGGCCAGAGCCCACACAGATAAAGGCTGCAAACCACCCAGACTCTGTCACATCATCAAGGATCCTGTCTCAGGTCTGGGTGTCCACTTTACATCACTGGAAGGTAACAAAAACTGCCCAAGATTTGAGATAAGGCGTCTGCTGAGTTGAGGCTAGTGCAGTGTTTCTTCTATGTTTTAGGAGAGAAGGGTCGCTTTTCTGTGAGCCTGCTGCCAGGAGGTGCAGCTGAAAGGGCAGGAGTGCGTAAGGGAGATCACCTGGTGTGGATTAATGGAGCGACAGTGTCACATCTTACACACTCTGCACTCAGCAGAATGGTTTGCTTTATCATTCTTAAATATATGCAAGTAGCGAATGTAATAAACAGTAGAAGTAAAAATATGCCAAACTAAAATCTAGTAAAGAACATTAAACACATTAAATTGAAGCTAGTGGTTGTTGGTTTTTATGTTGCTTTGTTAGATGAAAAAATGTGGCAGTTGCATCACCATCGTTGTGGTTGATAGTGAGAGTGAGAAGATCTACATGAAACAGAGGATGCCCATCCTGCCTGCCATGGCTGTTCCACATAAACTGCCTTTCAGAGCCAGGAAACTCCACATGACCTGTGGGCCCAAGGGATTCGGTTTTCTCCTTCGGCTGGAGATGACAACATCGGGTCGCTCTTGTGAGAAGAAAAAATATATGTGTACACCCCCCGTCCCCCCAAAAAAACGTTGAAAACTATCTTTGACTTTTTTAATTTCTGTGCTTTTTAAATGAACAGATCACTTTCTGCGTGAGGTGGAAGGAGGAAGTCCAGCAGAGGGGGCAGGTATGCAGGATGGAGAGATCCTGCTGGAGGTCAATGGAGAGTCAGTGGAGTCGCTGAAGCACGCGGAGATTGTGGACAGAGTGCGAAAGAGTGGACAGCAGCTCTCCATCACCAGCATCACTCCATCAGGGTTTGAATTTTACTCCAAGGTGAAGTCGGTTATTATAATCATGAGTCGGAAATGTTGGGACGATTTGGAAAACACAGCTATAAAATAGATGCAGATTACATTTAATTTGAGTTTTATTCCTTTGCAGACACCATGAACAAGATATTTCATGGTTCTTTGCTCATCAAATTACCATAATTAGTCTTGTTAATACACATTAATGTTTCCCTTTCAGGCTTACAACCCATTTTAGAAAAGTTTGTATTGTTGTCATTTGTTCTCACAGCACATAAAAGCTGTTCTACCTTTGAAGACGTCTTAAATGTGTCGTAATTGTAGTTTTCATTTCAAACGTCGGTTCACTACCTGCGCCGTCTTCCTCCACAACCATGTTGTGTAGCAGAATTTCTTTTTGCATTGTCTTGTCAAATAAACTGTAAGCTGGTCGATGGAAAAGATGCAGTCTTAAAGTCATCACATATTTTTCAGACACTCTTTCTTTAAGGATTACTGATTTGAAATATTTCTTAAATTTTGTCAAACATTAATTGCCTGCCTTTTTACTCCTCAAAGACGAAGCCGTTCATGGATGCTGACTTTGCATCAAATCACTATTACCATCATGTGTTGACCTGTTTGAAATAACATAATTATGACTTTTTTTGACACACCTACTAGACTGAAATTGTTTTGTATCCACTTAATTTGTTTTTTAATAATAGATAGAATATTCAAAAATGAAAGAAATTAACAATAAATATCAAAAATATACTGGATTGTCTGCAAAGCAGTTAAAATCAAAGTAAATGTAAGGTTCACTATAATTTTTATCTTAAATTTCCATCTTTCGTTTCACCCTAACATTTTCCTATCGGAGGTTGGGCATGTCAGAAAACACAAGTTTCATGTCTCAGTGCAAAGAAAAGTTCCCTCTTTAAACATAGAACTCATGTTCATGTAATTTTTAGCTTTTAGGATTTCTTATCTTTGTTTTCTTTCTGCAGCTGGGTTTGTCTCCTCTTCTCTTTCATGAGGAAGATGCTGCAGAGAAAGAAAATGAGGACAGTGAAAGACCCTCTGCAGAGGTGAATTTTGGTGATTTTGCTCAAAGTGCTAGTCTTGTTGTGGGTGATGCAGGGTTGGACTTCAATGGACAACATTTGGAGGACAAATGTCTGTAGTTATGCTTGTAAAAAAATGTGTGTGTGTGTGTGTGTGTGTGTGTGTGTGTGTGTGTCTGTGTAGGGGGCGTGCTTTCTTGCAAAACCAAAAAACCTCAACTTATGTCACAAAAATCTTTACTACATGTTCTTGTTTCTATCACCACAGGAAGAAGAGGAGATCACAGTTTTGTGAGCAACAGCAGCACTGAAACCTTTGCCAGCACTGTACATCTGATGAGATTAAAATTAATTTCTAAGTTGAAACAGTAAAAAAAAAAATAAAAAAAGATCTATCAAATGTTAAGATCATACAAGTTACTTCAATCCAATACCAGGATTTCAGAGGGATTCCAAACAAAGCTGATAAAATAAGCTAAAAATGTAAAACTATTATTTAGTATTACAAACTGATCCACCTTTTAGTTTTGTGCAACCATACCTCAGCCAATTAAATATAACTATTTCATGACAACACCTATAGTGCAGCTAATGCAGCTATAGGTAATTCTTTTTCTTGATAGTCTGACATTTTAAAAAGTAACTTCATTTATGTTTCTGAATATTCACCATCTGAACATCGGAAGACTGAACATGATGAGCATTAAACCACTGGTGATCACAACCATGTCAGTATTTTGTCAAAATGTTTAAAGCCTCTCTATGTAGCAATACCAGTTCCCACCACGTGGGGGCGGTATAGTACAAGAACGGTCCTGCATGAAACAGAGTGCATCTGTGAGCACGCAAGATGTGCTGGACTGTCTCCACTCAGCCAAAATATAAACTGTGCATTACTTTTTAGATACTGAGAACTTATATTATTTAAAATGTTTAACAGAGCTGAAATGTTAAGCATAGTTAAATTAAAACACAAAAATTGAGAAAAGACCATCCCTTCGCCTGGCAAACACATCTACGTAAGCAACACAGTGGTGCCCTCCTAAACTGCAAATGAGCAGCTGAGCTCCGACCTCAACCATTTTACACATTAGGCCCTCATGATTTTGAAAGAGGAGAAGTATTCACAACTTTGCATTGAGGATTTATGTAAACTGATCCATGATTCTCTGACTGGGTTTACAGAAAGTAGGGAACCATAGCCCATCCTTGCACGGAAAAACTGTCACCATTTAATCTGCTGACTGTACAATCTTTTAGAACAGTGTTACTTGTATATTTTATAATTTTTTCGATCTGTGTTTGTCCCTTCCCCAAATGTGTTTTGAGTCTGCTGTTGGTATCAAATAAAAAATGTGTTATATAATCTAAAATTTTAAATAAACAACCATGAAAACACAAAACTATACATTTTTGTCAATTTTTTGTTACATATGTTTGTTACCATAAAATTATAGTACAGTTCTAACCTGACAAATTGCAAAGCTTGGCTATAGTTCAGACTACCGGTGTTCAGTTATGCATTACCACTGGGATCTCATTTTTCTGCCAGAATAATTTAGTACCTAGATTAAAAGCAAACAATGCAAGGAAATTACAGGGACAGACACAACTAAGGAGGGGGAGAGATAAGACGAAACAACTGCTGGACAACTGCTGAATATTAATTCAGAGCAGGAGCAAAGAGACAGGAATATAAATCCTATCCCTCGAATATAAATAGGAATATAAATCCCAAGAAAAGTAAAAAAGGGGAATAAAAAAGACATTCAGAGTACAACTAGGACATGAAAACTTTAAAAATAAAACTTAAATCTCTCACACTTACATATTAACACAATTAAAGAAACTGCACATATACCACTTTTTTTGCTTCCCTAAAACACACAAACCAAGAATTTAGAGCAATTACTGCTAACAATTACAATTAATGCTTTGTAAATTGTTGATGGTAAAATCCTTTACTGAGATGAACTCGTAATGTTGAAATGCCAACTGATAAATACAGCAAATGTAAAGTCTTCAAATGCAATAGTAGAACTGTCATTTCCACAAAATCAAGTTTAGATTGCTTTTTTCCCCATCATGCATGAAGGTTGTTAATAAACACTAAGAAGTAACAGCGGGAATGTTGGCACTGGGAAAAGTGGAATCAGTCATCTTGTGAACTTCAAAAGAGCATAAGTTTAAGTTTTAGAAAAGGCAGTTAAAAAATATATCTGATAACATCTCTGAACTCGGTCCCAGCTGAGGTCTGAGCCGGTTTTTAACCCATCCGCTGGTGGTGGATGGTGGAATGCCAAGGCATAAAAACACATTACATCCCTGGGATAATTGTATTAATGTATATAAAAATATTTCTGTACACAGAAGAAACAAATACATGATTACCTAACCTATGATAGATGGATGACCCTGGAATTGGGGAGGAACTCTAAAAGGAATATCCAAATATGTGAGTTTTTTCAATTAGTGACTATTTAAAGGTAAAAGTAACACACATGAAAACTTAATTCACTGAATATCATTACCAAATCTTAGTTTAATCCTTTTGGTGTAAGTTGAAACCAAAAGGTTTCATCGTTCCTTATGAACATTTCTTTTTCATATTTAAACCACCCTCCTTGATACATGTATCATGTGTTTGCAGTGAATACTCTGGATAAATAGGTTGGGATGGTGTTCTGTTTGTGCTCAGGCAGCTGCGCGGTCAGCCCCACAGTCGGGTCCTTCAGCTGGAGGTGACATTCAGTCGGCTAACACAGACTTGCGCGGTTAGCTTCGACTAGCGGGTGAACATGGCGCAGGCGGTGCAGAAGCTGGTGGCCAAAGTACCTACACTGGTTGGCGGTGAGGCATTTCATTTCATTGCGATATCTTTTTTAGGCACTGGCAAAAGGAAGGTTGGGCCGCGTTCGTCGACCAAGCTGACAGGCCCGGGGCGTTAGCTTAGCCGAGCACGTCTAGTCTGCCGGCTTGGCGTTTTTACATTTTATGTCAGTTTCATCTTTCACGTTTCTTTCTTCTTTTCTTTTTTTAAGACCAGAGATCGTTTGTGGTCGGTCACTCCAGATGTTAGAAATGCTTACAGATGTAGTTAACCTAGGAGCCGGGACGGTCCTCGGGGGGGAGTCGCAGTGATTCGTTGCACTATTTTCATTATGTATGTTTGTTTATTATTCTGTCATTTACAGCCGCTGTCACCTATTCCAAACCTCGACTTGCAACCTTCTGGCACTATGCCCGTGTTGAACTTGTGCCCCCGAGTCCCGCGGAGATCCCAAAGGCCATCGAGGGAGCTTCACAGCTCATCAAGGGTTTCCAGACTGGACGCCTCGGTCAAACCACGGTCAAGGTACATGTGCGACTGTAGTCCTGCTGTGTTTCTGCTCAAGCTTCCCATGTTTTAATCACGATTCTGCCATGTCAGGAACTGGAAAATTCTGTCCAGCCGTAGCGTTTTGCACAACGCGTTTTAAGTTTATGTGGTGATATTAAACATCACAAAAAATCCTAATAGTTTCTATGTATTTGAATGTGCAGTATATGTGCGTTTTCGCGTCGTCTTCTTGGTTTAGTAACAGTAAAGGTTAATGTAACTGCAGTTCTAATTAAATAAATTATTTGTACCAGCCTAACTTTGATTTGTGGCATTATTAGGTTGAATCAGATCATCTTGAATGGCAGTTTTACATTTAAAATATATTGCAAATGATCAGATCCAGTCAGATCAGTGTGTCCTTGCTGACGATCCCTAGTCCACATGTTTTATAGTAGTCTACATGCACACAACTAATGTTAAACCTAAATGGAACGTGGTGAACTTGCTTTGCAGCTGTCATCTACTAACGTAGTGATTTGTCTCAAATTGTGGATGACACACAAGATTGTTTAACATCCTGCTAAAGCATCACTACCATTCAGATTGGGATGTATCTGTAAAAATCTGATTCAAATTGTACCTAGAACCACTTTCACATGGAGTTTGAATCACATTTGAGAAAAAAATAAAACACCTTGCAAGATTGTCAAATTATTTCTTTAGATATGTGGATATCCTACAAATCAGATTCAGGGTGCTAAATCTGATTACATTTTTTATTTTATTTTTATTTTTTAAGCATGTTCGATCAGAATCCAATTTTCTTGGCTGTTTATATATTGCAAATAATTAGATCCAATCTGTGTATCGTCGCCTGAGTTCCCTAATCGGCATGGCTTCTAGAGTGACCTGCACCCACAGAACTGATGTGAACAAACCAAAGTTGAGCGTCCTGAACTGGCTTTGCCACTGCTGCATACGGTTATGTGGATGGAGGGGCGCTATCTGCTATCTCGTTTGAAATCCCCCTTGTATTTGGTTTGATTTGGAATTTGGCTAAATGTCATTTTACATGGTTTTTGCCAGTTCAGAATGCTTTAAATCTTGGCAGCTCTAGACATTTTTATCAAATCTGGGCTGGAACTGTACAGGCTATGGTGATTTGACACCATTGCTCAAATATAGGATTCCAGGTAAATTTTTAGTTGAATTTATTTAATAATTGTCATTTTATTAAATTTACAAATTTTGTAATGATGGGTTTTCTTCAAACAAAATTTATACTAATTATATATTGTAATGTAGAAATGTAGTGGTTGTATGAAATAGAATTTCTAGGATTTTCTGTCGCCTAGTGATGGACTGGCAACCTGTCCAGGATGTCCTTCAGGAGTGACCCTGAATAGATATGCATATACACTATATGGCCAAAAGTATTCGCTCACTTGTTTTTACTCGCATATGAACTTAAGTGACATCCCATTCCTAATCCATAGAGTTCAATATAACGTCGGTCCACCCTTTGCAGCTATAACAGCTTCAACTCCTCTGAGAAGCCTGTCTACAAGGTTTAGGAGTGTTTTTATGGGAATTTTTGACCATTCTTCCAGAAGTGCATTTGTGAGGTCAAACACTGATATTGGATGAGAATGTCTGGCTCTCAGTTTCCACTAATTCATCCCAAAGATGTTCTATCAGGTTGAGGTTAAGACTCTGTGCAGGCCAGTCAAGTTCATCCACACCAGACTCTGTCATCCAGGTCTTTATGGGCCTGCTTTGTGCACTGGCGTTGGAAGAGGAAGGGGCAGCTCCAAACTGTTCCCACAAAGTTGGGAGCATGGAATTGTCCTAAATATCTTGGTATGCTCAAGCATTCAGAGTTCCTTTCACTGGAACTAACGTGCCAAGCCCAGATCCTGAAAAACAACCCCACACCATAATCCCTCCTCCACCAAACTTTACACTTGGCACAATGCAGCCAGACAAGTACCGTTCTCCCAGCAACCACCAAACCCAGGCTTTTCCATCAGATTGCCAGATGGAGAAGTGTGATTTGTCACTCCAGAGAACATGTCTCCACTGCTCTAGAGTCCAGTGGCAGTGTGCTCTACACCACTGCATCAGATGCTTTGCAACACTTGGTGATGTTTGTCTTGGATGCAGCTGCTCTGTCCTGGAAACCTATTCCATGAAGCTCTCTGCAACTGTTCTTGAGATAATCTGAAGGCCACATGAAGTGTGGAGGTCTGTAGCCATTGACTCTGCAGAAAGTTGGTGACCTCTTGGCGCTATGCACCTCAGCATCCGCTGACACCGCTCCATCAATTTACGTGGCCTACCACTTCGTGACTGAGTTGCTGTCATTCCCAAACACTTCAGTGTTCTAATACAGTTGACTGTGGAATATCTGCATTTGTTGTACAGGTGGTATCTTATCCCATTTCCACGCTGGAATTCACTGAGCTCATGAGAATGAAAGATTCTTTCCCAAATAATTGTAAAAACAGTCTGCGAGCCGAGGTGCTTGATTTTATACACCTGTGGCCACGGAAGTGACGGGAACACCTGATTCTGATTAGTTGGATGGGTGAGCGAATACTTTTGGCAGTATAGTGCATGTTCAGTGTCAATAAGGGTTTATTTTCTTTCTTTTTTTCTTTCTTTGGTTGTAAATTTCAGAACGGCAAACACAAATGGCACAATGCAAATTAATCTATGAAACATGCCTTAATCCAAAACCACCATGTAAAACCACTCATAAAACTTAAGAATATCTGTAACTGACCTCACCAAGTGGGACACATCTCTAATTTCAGTATGGGACCAGAAGTTGCTTAATAATTTTATACTTTATTTAAAAAAAAAAAAATATTAGTTTTAGTCATTAGCCTGTGCTGTTTGAAAGAAAAAGGTGTTAAACCCAGTCCAGAAGTAAAACAATGTTCTCAATGGTGCCTTACAAGCAGAATATTTTCAACTGAAGTCTCTGTTTCAGGATGCTATAAGGAACGGACTGGTGGCCACTGAAGTGCTCATGTGGTTCTACATTGGAGAGTGCATTGGCAAAGGAGGCATCGTTGGCTATGATGTCTGAGCTATGGACGATCACAAGCTTATTTCCTATTGAGCATTGTATGCTTAACTTCCTGTAAGAATTGTGGGAACCAATAAACGTATTTCTCTTGTTTATTGTTTTTGGCTTGTCCTTTTTGTCATGTAAGGCTTTTGTTTTCTGAAGGTTTATTAATTTTATGTTTAATCTGTGTATTGAAAATAAGGGAGTTTATGGCCGAGGAAAATTACCCTTCCCTGCAGTTTTGACTTGGTTAAACACTAGTCATGTTAATATTTAATCTAATACACGTTTTGTGCAGTGGATGTGTTGACGTTTCCCAGGTTGAAAACTAATAACTGACCAGTGAAAGAAATGGATACTGTGAAGTTGCTCTTTTACTATTGTGTCCATGGTGGTTAACATTAACCCTATAGTACCTGACACATGAAATAATACTTACATTTTTGTTTACATTATACTGAAATTAAAAAGGTGTCTTAAAATGTGTGTGTCAACTATGACACATATGACATATTGTAGCATTAAGATTATTTGTATTAATTAAGAAACAGCCTTTCACAATATTTCAGATATTTATTTACTTCAAAAGTACATTAATTACAGTGAACATGTAAAACACTCCATTTGGATTGGATTTTTGCTTGTAGAATTCCAAGAGAAAAATGCCAGGAGCTCATTTTGAACATCTAAATAGAGCTGTTTGAAGTTCAAAGTACCTGCGCATTTTGTCTAATTTGGTCTGCAGCTCCATTTTTCTGGCATTTGATAAACTTTCAAAAGTTGTCATCTTGTCTCATTTCCTAAATTTCTTGGTGGTCCGCGCATTGTAGTTTTAATCTTCTATTTATACTTGTCCAGTTTCTTATAGTTTCTGCATATTATGAGATATCAAGTCTTTATCTTCTCTTGAGGTCACAGGCAGGAAACTGGAGGTTGAACGAGGAGGTACAAGTTAAACGAGATGAGCCGGTAGAAGCAGGTCTGACTCCTGCTGACGTGGTGTGCATTTTCAACACGTGATGTCGTTTCACTGTAGTTGTTTTTGCAGTCAGCCAGCAGGGGGAGTGCTGCGTTAGTTTGTGTGAGCCCCATCTTTTTCATCTGTTTATTTACAGGTGCAAGTGATTATAAATGAAGTAGTTTGCAAATGATCAGATTAAAGCGAAACTTCAGCTTCCCCCCGTACAAATGCTATTAGAGCCATTTAGATCTTCTAAATGTTAAAATAATTGTAAAATATATAAGACAAAGAGCTCAAATATATTTAAGTACATTTAATTAATCCATTTGATTCGAAAATGCAACACAAAACTCATTTTTTCTTTTTTAGTTCTTTATTTAGAACTTTAAATGAAAACTTGTTACAAAACCTTTTTTTTTCTGACCATTATGTGGATAAATGTATACAAAATTAAATAAGAGTTAGTTCAAGTGAGAGAAAAAACTGGACTCGGCAGTAGCTGTGACAGTTATCAAATTACATTAAAACATGACAAAATGAAATACTCTTGTGCATACTGAAACTGTAAGAGGACCTACTAATGATGCACAATATCTTTTATAATATGTCACCTTCAGAAAAGAAATATTTTAAAAGGAATTCATTAACATTGAGCAACACTGAAACATCACATCATAAGGAAATAACTTTATAATTGCATTGTATTGGGGCAAATGTGTATTTTATTCACAGACAAATAAAATTTGCAAACAACTCTTTGATAGTGACATTTATTGTAACATTACCAAGCAGATGCAATCAGCTTCTTTGTTAATGTTGAGCTTGAGTGATTATACAGTAATTATATAGTCCAATAATAATACCTAATAATAATAATAACATCTTAGAAAATGATGACTAAAGTGTGATTTGAAAACATAATACAGAATGTGATGTGTAGAGTTTAAAAAAATAAAAACAGAACATTTTTCTTCTTAAAGGAAACTCCATCAAAAATGATTGGGATGGGTTTTGAAATTGTTGCAAAAATATATATTTTACAACATTGCTGTATGCTATGAAAATGAAAAAAATTATTTCTATCTGTGTTCACTTGATGTGGCAGATTTTGACAGAGGTTCCAACTCCAAAGCCTGGATATAGAGGCTCAACAAATGTGGTGTGAAACCTGTGCAGCAGTGTCATGGTGCTGCTTATGCTGTAAAATGCCAGAATTCCTGCAGAGTGGTCCAGGTACACGCCTATCCGGGGGGAGTGGGGGGCATTTATGGTTCTGTCCACTCGGTTGTGCCAGGCAGAGTAACCCGAGTCGGAGCACAGGAGACTCCAGGATTTATCGTTGTAGCCCAGCAGACACAGCGAGCCTTTGCCCTTGCGGCTGATGCTCCTGTAGGCCACTCCAATGGAGAACTCCCCGTTCCACTCAATCTCCCAGTAGAAGCGGCCTCCGGACAAGCCCTCTCGACACAACACCTGGGCAAAGCTGTCGAACCTCTCTGAATTTTCTGCGTAGGGCTGCAGGTCCCTGGTGCGAATGACTTTTCTGTTGTTGTCAGAGATGTACAGCTCTTTGTAGGCTGTGTTCGGGTCCAGTTTCAGCTGGCAGAAGTCTGAAGTAGAAGAGTTTGTGGCTTTTTTACAACAGCGTAACAGTGTTATAACCTTTTTTCAAAAGCTGAAACAACTTCTCAAGGTCTTAATGAAATGTCTGTGGCATGTTTTGGCAAAATACCCCAGAAATATAATAAAAAACAACTGGTGTGAGGCCTTTCCACCTGCTCCACCTGCTCCACCCGCCCCTCTCCCCTCTGTGGGTTGCATTTCCTTAGAAATGATTGCTAAAGCTGCCTACTTCTGTGGAACAGGACATGCAGCATGATGGGAAGTTGACTAAAAGTTGATCTGGTTCAGAGATGTCACAGTAACCAAATCCGATGTAAATCTGAACTGCTCACTGCATGAGTGATCGAGGAGTCTTGGGCCCTACGCTGCCCCGTAAGTTAATTTTAGTGGAACAGTTAACAGACGTCTAAAATCCTATGAAATGTACAGAATTACTCTCAGCTGAGAAACAAAGACGTGTTTCATGCGTAAGTCGCAGCTACTTACATTTCACAAAGTCAGGTCTGGTCTTTGGCTCTGGAGGAGGACTGCTGCTGTCCACCGTCACTTCTTTGCCTGTACATGAAGAAGCAGTCTGTTAGGTCAACCTGAACCTCTTACACCCACACAAATGCCTGTAATTCTTTTATTGATATGACGAGGTCTTTTTTTTTTCAAACTGCATGAATAACACAATCAGCTTTTGCCTCTGAAAACACACAGAGACTGTGGCTGAACAATAATTAAGCTCTCGCGGTGTCGGGTTGCGAAAGAACACGTCAGCGCTCACCTCTGCTCCTTCTGTCTAGTGTTCGAGACTCTGTCGTGTAAATGGGGACGTCGTTCACTGTAAAGCAGAACAAATCCATGTTTTTCTTTTTTGATCATGTTTGTGTTTTTAGGCCGTCTAAGTAAAGGTGTTGTGTTTCCACTGCTGAGGTCAGACCTGTCTTGGAGATCTTCAGCAGCTCCTCCCTGCCAAACTCTTCCAGGCGTTCCTTAATCTCCGCCACAGCTTTCCTGACTGCCCCGAAGGAGAAGTCTGGGTTTACTGTCACTTTGGGTATAAAACCATCATCGGTGGGCGTGCACAGGTAGTTAAAGTTCTTATAGAAGAAGAAAGAGATTAAAATTAACACGGTACAGCTGAAGGACTTTACTATGATGTAAATGTTTTGAGCAGGGCATGATGACATGGAAACATGAATTTAACTGTGTTAATTACAGAATTATGACTGTGTTACAATAATTATTGATTTTACTATGCAGTTTCTACAAAAGGTTATTGTTAATATATATGTATTTTGATTTTTCGTTATTGTAAACCTATTCAATATATCAATTTTTGGCCCAAATCAGAGGAAATAACAATAGATACTGGTTATGCATGGCTGTGGAATGAAATATATTATGCTTCCATAACCTTCTTAATATCAACAACTATATCAGACAAAACAAATTGTTTAAGATAAGTAATGTGTGTCGATATAACTGTGATATGACATTTGTCCAGGCTGCAGAAGTGGGCCTGTTATCTGTGCATCAGTGTCAACCGTTAGTTTATTTAACCTTTTAATACGTGATCAAACAGAGACTGAAATTCTTTATCAATAAAAGATTTGCGCCCACATAAGGTTATGAGTTTGGTGGGTATATTAGATCACAGCTACCGACTGTGCTTCAGCCAAAGGAATATTCAGGTTTTCTGTGTGTACGCTGTGTATAAGGGATCTGTGGGTGGTTAGTTCCCTCTGATGCACAAGTCTTAACCTTGCATGTGCAGCTTGACATCAGACAGTAGTTCACATGAAGCAGCAAAAAAACCCCAGGAATGACGGAGTTGCTCTGACAGTAGTCGTACAGTGATGGTGTTGAATGATGACACTCGTCAGTGGTAAAGAATTGTCTTACTTGCAAAAAGTGGATGTGGTCTTCAGTGCTGTATAGTTGCTTCAGGCCGGTCTCCTTTTTCTTCAGTTCATCGATCTCTTGCTCTAGTCGCTCGATCAAAGTCTCGGCCTGGTTAAAGGCAGCCTTCTCGTTGATGCCAATCAGCTTGCTCACCTCTGACCTCATCCTCTCAATGGAGCGAATCATGTCCTCAAACATCTTCTGGCTCTCCACCATGGCTCTTTGGGCTGAGTTCTGCACAGGACACTCCGTCATTTACAAAAGACACTCCTGCTGTTTTGATTTTCATTTATTTGTCTTTTGTTTTATGCCAAAATCAAGTAATAGTCAGACAGGAAGACTCCAACATCAAAGCGAGGGCCGTACCTTCAGGGAATCCACAGCAGTCTTGAGCTCCTCCAGCTCCTTCACCCTTTCCTGGCATTTTTGTTTAATCTCAGCTTGGGAGACTCCCAAGAGTTTCTGGAGAATGAAGGAGATTTACAGAGCCATGTACTAGTAATTGACAATAAAAGTGGCATTTATGGTGTTTTGCTATAAAGTATACCAAGATTGATATTTGCTGGATTAGGACATTCTTTCTCATCAGGGAATATCTGGGGAGGCCCTTTGGCATGTCTAATAAACCCAATTCAAAGACGCTTCTTAACGGGCCATGCTTTTATCTCAGAGGGAGAGGGGAAAATAAATCTGTAGAAGAATTCTGGTCATGTCAGGAATGTGAAACTACTGCTGTCTGACTTTTTAAAAACATGTTTCAAGGTACAAATAGCAGCGACATGCAGAACGGAGGGCTTGTAATTCAGCTTTTACTCAAGCTCACCAGCCCATTCTTCAAGATAAGCTTGAGGAATGTGGGGAATCCGGGGAGGGGGGGGAAACAACATGAGCGGGGGAGGGGAGAGAAAGCGGGAGGTGGAGTAAGATGTTAGACTCAGGTTGTAAATCTTTGCATGAGAGAAACCAGATTCGCTGTGTTGTAAATGATGCATATTTTCATTGTGACATAAAAAAGCTTCGACCCACATCCCTAGAGCTATAAAAACCCTCCTAAGCTACTCACACAGTGTAACAGCTCCTTCATTTCCTCTCCGACACTGATACTCTTATCTGCTCCGCACTGCTTTTACAACCAGCGTAATTTGTGAGCTATTTGAATGAGTATCGCCATGGTAGCAACATTGAAATTGACCTGAGAGTCTGAGCGCGCTCACTCCCTGACATTCCAACATCCCTACAGACCTACTCCCACAGGTGGGAACCAGCGCAGCAGTGGGAAGTCTGCAGTTTCTGTGTGTTTATCCCACAGCTGGATCATCGCATTCTCTGGCGTGATAAGTATTAGACCCGCCCCCTCAGCTTCTACACAGCTAATCAGAGAGCTGGATTTGTTTTGGCGGCGGTGAATGCCTGCCAGGCTAGCTGATAGTGCTGGTGAAATGGGTCAAAGTACAACTTGCGGTTCCATTGCAGTCATTGCTACATGCTTTTACACGAGTTCACTCAATCTCTCACACGATGATATATCATCCCAAAATTGGCAGTTAAACGTTTGGACTCTCTGTGGAGATAAGTGACTTTTCTAAGACCTGAACAAAAAAACTGCTTCACTAGCAAAGGATCTCTATGAAATGAGGATTTCTTACCTGTTTCTCGCCTCTCTCCGCCTCAGCAGACACGATGTCATGACCCTTGTGTTCACTCACTGTGCAGATAGCACAGATGCACATCTGGTCTGTCCGGCAGAAGAGCTCCAGGGACTTCTGGTGCTGCGGGCAGATCTTCCTGTCCAGGTTCCCCAGCTCGTCCACCAGCTTGTGCCTTTTGAATGTGGCTGATTCATAATGTGGCCTCAAGTGCTTCTCGCAGTAGGATGCCAGACAGTTCAGGCAGGACTTCACAGCCTTCAGTTTCTTCCCGGTGCAGAAGTCACATGGGACGTCACTTGCTCCGGCGTGGATGTTTCCCTGGGATGTACTCAGGTTGAGGTTCAGCCCGCTCTTCTTGATCTTCTCAGCCACCATGCTCAGAGTGGTGTTGGGTCGCAGCACAGGCCTCTGGGTGAACGTGATCTTACACTGGGGACAAATGTAAATCCCTGTGTAGTCAGCCTCATTCCAGTAGCCACTGATGCAGTCCATACAGAAGCTGTGGCCACAGGGGATAGCCACAGGGTCCCTGAGAAGGCTCTGACACAGGGAGCAGCTGAAATAGTCAGTAGACGTGTGGTCAGCCATTGTGCTGAACTCAAAACCCAGTCAGACCTGCGGAAACAGAGAGAGAACACCAGAGGCGGATAGAGAAATCGTCGAGTGTGTGTGTGAGCCCGCCCTCAAGAGTGTGGTACAGCCTGCCAGGGACAGGACCTACTTGTATATCTGAATTCCTGGAGTTATTGATTGAAAGCAGACAAGGCCCTCCCCCCTGTGCCGTGAGTGTATCGAGCCCTGCCCAGTTGAGATAAGCAGGTTGAGCAAGAATCAGGAGGGAGAACGAAAACGAGAGAAAGAGAGAAGGCGGGCAGCGAGGAGAGAAGACGAGAGTGAGGAGTGTGAAAGAAGGAGAATGAATGAAATGTGAAAAGCAAAAGCAGTGACATTGCATGTGCAAGAGAACGTTTCCTTTTCCTCCCTGCTGTTTCCTTTCTCCTTAAATCTCTCATGAGGCTCATCTGCGGGTGAATTGCGCACACACTTCTTGGCAGCTGTATTTCCACCTATTGTTGTCAGACAGAATCGCTATTGTTTTAAACCGGTTATAGTCCAACAAACATTAAAGTAGCCTGCGGTACTGTAGGAATTTAAGGGACCACCCAATAAACAAACACTGAGACACTTGGAGCTCAGGTTGAGTTTCTGAATTATTTCAACTGACCTCTTATTTAACCACAGAAAAACTTGTCTACAGGAATTCAGCTTTATTTACAAAGTTACCGGTCTGACCAGTTTAGTTACTTTTACGACAGACAGCTCACATAATTCTAGATATGTGCGTAGTATTTTTGAGCAGATGAAAAGCAGTACTTATGGTTGAGACAGAAACACACACACACACACACACACACACACACACACACACACACACACACACATACAACATTCCTGTCAGCGTCAGGTATTGCGACAAATTGCTTCTGTATTTGTAAGCATCCTTCATTCGGGTTATGTTGCTTTTTTTTTTTTTTGCATTATAAAATGCTACCTCTAGTTGTTACCACATGTATCACTATTAAAACCGACCAAAGGGAGAAACTGCAGAGAGAAAACCCCGGAGTCTGACTACGAGGTGATTATTGACATTATAGCTTCTCATTAGCATCCCAATCAGGCCCATTAATCTACTGGTTTCCACCAAAACTGACGTGCTATTCACTTTGTAAGGCGTCCACGTAAAATAAAACTTCAGCTTGAAATAAATTATGAATAAAGTTTTATAATGAATATTGAATTTTCTTACTGATCTTGAATCATACCAAGAAGTGATTTCAAGATCTGAAGAAACACACATGCCCCACCCTCAGTTCATATCATGCATTACTTCATGCACTTGGTAGTTTCACCTCTCCATATTTGGTCAAGTTTCTGATAAGCCAGTTTTTCCTTCCTTCCTCTTGAGTAAAGGGAGCGCTCTGTGCTTACAGATTAACCACCTGTTTGTAGAGAGGACCACTGCGGACCGACAAAACCTTCAATATGATATGGATCTACATACCAGCGTTTAATGTATATTGCAACCTTTGGAAGCTAGTATAAGGCATCATAATGTCTGAGATGCAGGATGTTGGAACCAGATTTAATGACACGCTTCCTTAAAGAGCAGTCTGGTTGTATAAGTCTTTGTTTTCTTTGATGAAGCAGACAGAAACCCCACAGTCATCCGCAGTCCAGTCCGAGTTCAGTGTGAGGGGTCGGCCTTCACTACAGCACAAATGGCCGTTTGAGCAAAGGAAAGGGGGATCCACTTCACTGAGTATGAGCAGTCAAAACAGAAAGGCATCATATTTAAAAATGTTATCAGAAAACGGTGGGCAGTTGTTCTGATTTTCATTGTAACACAACGTTTAAAAAAGATAAGCGGTACTGACTGGAAACAGTCAGTACCGGTCAGACTGGAAGCAGCGTGGTAGAATTAAGTGGTGTATTCATGGATTTGTAAAAAATTGAACCAAAATAAAAGGAGATGCATAACAGCACAGTTAGATTGAAGTGAGCATGCTTTATTATCTTTATTATTATTTACTCTCCCGAAAAAGCTGGACCTTTGCAACGTGTACATTACAAGCAAATGGTCAACATAATACGTAAAACAGCCAAAGTAAAAACTTCAAAGCAAGCTCAGATCTAAGCCTTTGCTTTTGAAAAAGACTGAAAGAAAACATGTCTGTGTTTTGGAGCACGTCCATCTCAGCAGCGAGAAGCTCTTATGTAAGTAATGAACTTGTGACAGACAGTCATTTGATCTTTTTTGCTCACATAATTCCTTTTGATAAGAAACAGATTCTCGGGCATAATGTGCTAAAGATAAGGTGAAACAAGATGTCAGGTAGCTCAGACTTTGAGGTTAGGTGAGTAAAGCTAGGCCAAGTAAGGTTTTCTTCCTCATAAAAAATATGTATTTTGTTTTATGAAAACAAAGTCCAAGTCCTGCTGTAAAAGAACAATAAGGCTTGACTACATACACAAATAATTACGAAAGACCAAGCAACAGGACAAGCATGAATAACCTTCTAAAAAGTCTTTTGAAGTAAAGTAGGCCTTCACCCTACTTAAGAGCCTATGTTGATTGTAGCTGGTCTTAATAATTTACTGATCTGTTTAGCAAATTTAAAAACATAATAAAAAAAATCAAACCAAGTACAATAGCACTGTCATACACATCTAAAATGTTGGACTCACTTAATACAATAATTTCTTCTGTATATTATTTTGTTTTTCTCCATCCATGATTGTACCTCCTTTAAACAGTTCAACAAAAGGCTGTGTAAAAGCAACACTGGTTGTTTGTATGGGCAGATAAATCTGCAAATAATCAGCAAAACAAAGAAAAGCAATATTATAATTTCTAAAAATGGGTTCAAGAGGAAGCATGTCTAATCCAAAAAGAAAAGGGCCTAAGATGGAACCTTGTGGTACTCCACAACTAAGTGGGGTTATAGGTGAAGAATTCTGGCCTACATGGACAGAAAAACTGGAATAAAAACCTGGAATACAGAATTGGAATATAAAACTGAAACTATTGAGAGCTGTACCGTTAATGCCAACATACATACAGGTGAGATAATTGCGTGTTATGACGTACAGCATGAAAGGCAGTGGTGAGCTGAAAGAGCACCAGGACTTTTTTTTAATCTTATATCAAATGTCTTTTAATGTGACATCACTTGCTGTAAGGAGTAACACCTCAGTCAGTGGATTTTTTTTTTTCTCAAATATGATGCTACATTTAGTCTTGTGTGTCAGCCGTAGTTACTGTTGTTGACACACCACAGAGCCCATATACTGCTGGGCACTCTGGCCGGACTCCGCTGGCTCTAATACAATGGAATCTTTTAAGCAAGCCTTCCTGGCCCTCCTGTTATCTGGGCTATCAAGTGTAGTTGCATTCCTGCCTCCATCTCAACAGCCCTGAAACTCCATCTTGGCTGGGAGGTGTGTTCACTTCGAGAGAAAATATACAGGCTGAGGTTTTTCAGCTCAGAAAGGGGAACTTTTCATAGCTTTCTTGTAGTGCAACTGTAAACTTTATTAATTAGCAGAGCTTTACCAAAATACAAGCCTAGTGTTGACCCACAGAGGCTGGGGGCATCCTGTCAAGCAAAGTTAAAGAGTCATGGGTTTGCTGGTCTTAGATTAGATGAAGGTCAGAATCTGAAGCCAAGAAAGTGGTTTATTTGGTGTTGATGCATGTCATTCATATCCTGATGAAAGGGGTCACTGATTTGAAGAGAACCCAATAAGACAACAGGGCTGATTTCTGGATCATGAGCATTAATATTAGTCAAAGTGTGGAGAACATTAGCGAGAGGCCGGTTTGTACTATGATCTGAGTAATTATCGCTGCATGCTGATAGGGAACAGACTGTCTCTAACGCTAGATAATAACAGTACACATAGCTGTGGTGTATGATACACCTGTGATCTCTTCACTCTGTTGCCTCTCAGTTATGTCTGATTTTTGTTTTTTAATGGCTTATCTTTCTGTGATTCACATACTAATAAATTTAATCCAAAAGTCATACTTTCATACTCTGATTGCACATCCCTTTTCCTTAAAAATGGCTGAGACCCTAAACGTGTATATTTTGTTTATCTTTTTGGTTCAGTTATAAAGTCATGACTATATTTAAAAAAAATGTATATATAAATATATATATATATATATATATATATATATATATATATATATATATATATATATATATATATATATATGATATATATATATATATATATATATATACATATATTATATATATATATATACATACAACTGTATGTATATATATATATATATATATATATATATATATATATATATATATATATATATATATATATATATATATATATATATATATATATATACATACAACTGCTGGCAGCAAAAAAGATCCAGCCCCTCATATATATATATATATATATATATATATATATATATATATATATATATATATATATATATATATATATATATATATATATATATATATATGAGGGGCTGGATCTTTTTTGCTGCCAGCAGTTGTATCTTTACATCATACGTTTCATTCATTCTCCATGAACTTTGTAGCAACTGGAACCAGTCACTTCCTTACCCCGCCCTTGACATACTGGTTTCGGCTCAACCAGTTTATCCTCCTCCTGTTTACCCTATATAACCTGCGCCTGTGCAACCTGCGAGATCACTTTGCCACTGGGCTTTCACAAGTCAACATTAGTCTTTAGAGCATCTTCTCTCTCTTGGAAAGAACAGCTCCAGGTTTTCACCATGTCTTCTGACCCAGACAGTTGCTACCTCTGTAAAGAATATCTCCGGGATCCTGTGTCCATCCCATGTGGTCATGTCTTCTGCTCCATCTGCCTGAGGACATACTGGGACCATGCTGACCACACGAGCTCGTACCTCTGCCCTGAGTGCAGGGTCACTTACAACAAGAGGCCCACTCCAAGACGCATGACAAGCTCCCACAATTCTACCCTCCAACGCAGCTCGGATGTCTTTCCACCTCCACCTCCGTCACCTGACTACAACTACGCAGGACCCCAGGATGTGGGTTGTGACATCTGCATTGGCAAGAAGCACAAAGCGGTGAAGACCTGCCTGATGTGTCTGGCCTCCTACTGCGAGAAGCACTTGAAACCTCACTACGAGTCCGCCACTTTTAAAAGGCACAAGCTGGTGGATGAAATCGGCCACCTGGACAGGCAGATCTGTCCGCAGCATCAGAAGGGTCTGGAGCTGTTCTGCCGCACTGACCAGATGTGCATCTGTGTTCTGTGTACGGTGAAAGAACACAAGGGACACGACATGGTTTCTGCAGAGCAGGAGAGAGCTGACGAACAGGTGGGTTAAACGACTCAAACTGACAACACGTGTGCATCGGGCTGCTACTGTATCTGGCAAATTTAAAACAAAATACACATTTGAAACTGAGCTCAAAGTACTGCACATGTAGCGTCATGTCCAAATGGAAAATAAGTCGAGCTGAGAGGAACAGACCTGGTAACTAGGAAGTGTAAGATAACAAAAACAGAGGCACAGCAGGAAGAGAACAAAAGATAACTACAAGGAGCTTGCCAAGTAGAAAAGAAACAAAGGAAAATTAAAAACTGGGGCAGGTTATGGCAAATTATGACAATCAACAGAGAAAAGGCATGGGAAAAGGTGGACAGCCAAGTGGAATGAAGAGAAAATAATACATATGACAGAAAGCTCCAGAAATTAAACAGCTTTCAAGCTCAACAAAAATACGGTGGACTGGAATACCAGACATGGAAAAAAAAGTCAAAGTCAACATTAAAAAAGGAGGGGAAAAATAATTAAACACAAACAATAAACCATGAAAAATACAAGATGTTTTATCAGATTAGACTGTTACATAAAAATATGTAACAATACAACACAGATATAAGTGGCAGATTCTCGACTAAGGCGTGACAAAGCAGCTAAAAGATTAAAATAAACTCATAAATCTAAAGCCTGGAGCAGTTTGAGATGGCTGTGGCTGTTGGTTTCCAACGCAGCTTCTGAACCACACCCTGTATTAACGAGCCTAACATTTATGTATTTAGAAAATCCTAAAAGGGAGATTTTTGTTTTTAATTTAGGGAACTATCTTCATAATCATGAACATTTTCTGTTGTCTGGTTCACAGCAACGGCTAGGCGCCACCCAGGCTGAGATCCAGGAGAAGATTCATGACCGTCTCAAGCAGATGGAGGAGCTAAAACAAGCAGTGGATTCGCTCAAGGTTTGTGCCTCCATCATCCATCAGAAAGATAAGGCCAGACTAACCAGCAAGTCCACACCAATAAGATTCCTCCTTTTAGCAGCGAGGACAGCCTCTCAACGTGTGCTCATAAAACTAGTGTGACACCTACTTGACTTACAACACACTGCCATGTCTGCTGTGCAGAACTCAGCCCAGAGAGCACTGCAGGAATGCGAGAAGATGTTTGGTGACATGATGCGCTCCATTGAGAGGATGCAGCAAGAGATGACAAAGCTGATATCCTCCAACAAGAGAGCAGCGCTCAACAACGCTGAGGGCCACATGGACCGTCTGAGCCACGAGATCGCTGACCTGAAGAGGAGAGACAGTGAGATCACCCAGCTCTCTCGCACTGAGGACCACATCCACTTTATCCAGGTAACAGGAAAAACTGAAACATGAGGGCTTGTTGTGGCATTGCAAAAATAACACCATCTCTTTATAAAAATGTCAAAACTACAGCCCAAAACAAACACAAGCCAATGAATGATCTTAAAATTGTTGCTGTTTTTTTTTTGTGTGTGTTAGAGTTACCACATGCTGATAGCCCAGACAGAGGCCGAGGAGCTGCCTTCAGTCTCTGTCAACCCCTACTTCACCTTCGGCCCAGTAACCAAAGCTGTGTCTGAGATGAAGCAGCACCTGAACGAATTCAGCAACGAAGAACTGGTGAAGGTTGCCAAGACAAGTGAGTACGGAGCCAGCAACCAGACCAGTTTGGGTGTTGTTGCAACGCTGTGGACTGGTTATGAGCATATTATGACCGCTATCTCTTCATTTACAGTTAACAAAATGACCTTCTGTGAACTGGACGAATCCAAAAAGAAACGCTCAATCAAAAGTGAGTAATTAAATGGTCGTTGATATATACTACAAGGATATGTGATGTAGTTCTAATAGCGCAGATTTAAAAAAAAAAAACATGAAGCCTGAAGGTGTGCTGCAAACAGTTTTCATTCGAGGCCAGTCAGAGGTCACACAGTTGCCACATGGTTAAACTTTTACTTTGATTAGTTGTGTCGGCCTTCTCTCCAGTATTGGTTAACCCACTCGTCTGAAACAGGAACAAATTATAAAAAATGATAAATCGTGTTATTTATTTGATATGTAACTGTGACTATCTTCTGATTAGAGTTATGTATATTATATTATGTACTTCTACAGGTGAAGAAGCAGCCGTCTACAAGTCTCCACCAGTCCAGGAACCTCAGTATAGAGAAGACTTCCTAAGATGTGAGTCTCGGCTGTTGTGATCCTGGTTGCCGCGGTGACACGGCTCTCTGCTCCCTCTGCTCAGTTCAGTCTACGAGGCAAATGAGATGCTGATGAGATTCTCTGTCAGACCCTGTGGCTGACCACAAAATCTGGGCTTTAGAAGCGACTGCATGTCCCACAGTGTTGACAGAGACTGGGACAGATTCATTGCAAATATCTTATTTTTGCTGGCACTTGCACAAGTTTAGGGTTGTTTTTATTTTTACTCTAACCTGTTTACTAGTTTTTAATTAATCTGAAAGAAAACAAAAACACGTTTAAGAGCAATTGAGAATGCTCCTTACAGCTGCAGCTGCTTGATAAACATCTGTTTGTGGTCAAACTCGCAAACAGTGATGATATTCTGGCGTTCCAGATCATAGGCCGGGCAGAACTAGCCGTGGCCGCCGAGTGTCCCACCAGCTGTGACCTGCAGAGGTGGAGGTACACAGCAGGCAGGTGATATCTTTGGTTATTCTAACGTTGTGTGTGTGCAGCCAGAGGGTCTCCCACTCTTCCTATAGAGCATGTTATTCCTAAAGCTAGTTAAACATCTAACAGAGCTTGTAATTACATTCTGCTAACCTCTGGGAACTTGCAATTGATAGCACAATGGTGAGGGTTTTGTCAGAAACTGTGAAACAAAGGCTTTGGCCTCCTTCATTTCTACTTAACCCAAACATTTCAAGTCAAATGCTTTCTCTTGTTAAGCAAATGTTCAATTTCTGTCCATCTTTAGATGCTTGCCCGCTCACTCTGGACCAGAACACAGCCTACAGACAGCTCTACTTGTCCCGAGGGAACAGGAAGGCCACCCTGAAGAGAGACCCCCAGTCTTACAGCGACAGCCCGGCCAGGTTTGACTCCCTGCCTCAGGTCCTGTGTAAGGAGCCACTTGCTGAAGGCGCCTACTACTGGGAGGTAGAGTGGAGCGGGGAGGGGGCTGCCATCGGAGTCGCCTACAAGGGCATCAAGAGGACAGGCTACGGTGACAACTGCCGGATTGGCTACAACCGTAAGTCGTGGAGCCTGTTCTGCTCCGACTCCAGCTACTCAGCCCGCCACAACAAGGACCAGGTCGAGATCAACGCGCCCTACTCCTCCCGCATCGGGGTTTTCCTGGACCACTCTGGGGGCACGATCTCTTTCTACGCTGTAGGGGACCCCATGTCCCTCATCCACCGCTTCAAGGCGTCCTTCAGCGAAGCCGTCCACCCAGGCTTCTGGGTCTGGTACGAGTCAGCCATCAACATCATCCAGCTGTGATGACACCTGCCGACGGTCGTCGTACAGCTATTTACAGTCAATAATATGTACTCTCTGATATAATTTTATATATTTTTTGTAATAATAGGTACATTGTTTTAAACATCATATGTTTTGATCAGGGAAGCTATTTACTGTTGAATGTGAACATTTTTTAAATTCAGTGTGAAAAGCAAGAAGGAGAAAAACGCTTTTAAATTCAATATAATGTAAGCTATAGTTGATTGACAGATGTTGTGATCATTTGATGATACTTATTTTTTATCAATAAACATTTGATACCTTTCGTAAACTGTTATTAATTTATGACTGACAGCATTTGCTTTAATTCCAGTTGCTTCATCACTATCACTGACATCATAAGTCATGTTATTAAAAATATAATGGATGGAGTGGGTTTTAAGACTGAATGAGACACAGGTTGAATGTGTGATGTCTTCATCTTTGTGTTTGAACAGCAGTGTTGTTTTTGTGGCCTTCTGCAAGATTCAAGAGGAACCTTGAAGGAACTGGTGGGCAGTAACTGAGAGGCTCTCAAGATAACACATGGCTGAGATTCATTTCAAGACACATTCACCTCCTCTAAAGACACTTATTAAGTCAAGGATTTACATTCTGGTTAAAACACTTGCAATTTAGTAAGAATTTAGTGATGCATACTCTGCAGCCTTCACTGTCCTGCTGCTAAAATGAAGGTTTTACTCTAAAACCTCTATATCTGAGCCTTAGTGGAGAAATCTAAGAACAATAGTAGAATTAATATGAAAACTTCCTTTAAAAAAACAAAACAAAAAATAATATGTTTACAGTAATGTAAGGTGTTCTGTGATATTTTGAATTTGATTTATATATTCTCTGATAATACATTTTCCCACAATTTTCTCTGTCTACAGCTTTGAACATCAAATAAACGAGAGATTGTGCCATATTTGTATGTCTCGTCTCAGAATGAATTCAAATGTCTCTTATTTAAGTTGCAACCTCTTGCAGATGCCAAAGTGTAATGGCCAAAAGCACAATCTTTTGTCAACGGGTATTATTTGGCTTTTACAAAAACAAACAAACAAAAAAAAACAAAACAATGCTGATTGTTGTCTAATTTTATCTGCGTGCAGTTGTCACACATTACTACAAATTTGCTGTCATATACGTTCCCAGTATTTTATTGAATGAGCTTTGCTCCCTCTGGTGGAGAAATGTGTGCAGTGCTGATCACCGGCGCTTTCATCAGACTGTCAAAGGTCCTGCACGTCACCCTGATTTACTGTTAAAAGAAGTCATAAAGACAGAAACAGGGTAAAAAGTGGTCAAACAGTTCTAGTTTTCGACTATAATTTACAAACATAAGGAGGCAACGATATGTTACCATGCACTTGATTATGTCAAACAGGAACCCTGCCTTAATAAATCTCAACTGGTCTCTTCAAATGCACATTATGTAAAACCGAGGGATGGATAACGCAATCGGGATTACATAATCAGACTGCAAGTAAAATAAATCTTATTTAAAAAAATTATTTTTAAAAGCGACTTTTATGTAATTCCACCACATGTGTGGCTACGAGTGTGATGTATCTGTCTAATTTGGTTATTTTTAAATTGTTTTAAAGGGTTTAACAAAATCCACATAACACATTATGTAACATACAGCATCCCCAAACTGCTGTCAGGGAGAGGTTTTGAACTTTAATTGAATGTGGGAACAAGATAGGATTGAAGCAAAGACGAAGGCACATGACATGCCTGCTGTTTCGTTGTAGCCATGCTGCTTTAATCACAATAACACGTTAGTTTCTTGGATGATATTGAAAGATTTAAACATTTTTTTTATTAAAGAAAAATAAATAGTTTGGACCTACATAGCTGAGCGTTCACTTCCGCGTTGTTATTTACCTCCAAGTCAAAAGAGGGCACTCATCCTTTATAGGTAAATAATGTAGGACTTGTTTCTCATCGGACACGTTTAACCGCTACGCTTCGAAGACGCGCCGCGGTCTCACGTTTTGTGTTTGTGGATAAGGTGAGCATCGACGCTTCAAATAGTGATGTTATACACTCCACACGTACACAGTTCACACCGGGTGTTTTTGACGGGCATACAGCAAGTTAAATAGGTCTTGTGTGGATGTCCATGAGCTCCTGTTCTCAAGACTCCGGTTGGTAGTTTGTAAGAAAAGCCTGAATGGAGCTAGCCCGTTGGCTAACACAACACTAGCCGGCGTTACCGTTAAATGTCGTTATTCTCGCCCTCATTCTGCCGTAAAAGACCAGTCTTGGCTCGATAACGCCATGCTGCTGAACTACAGTCTGGTGGCAGAAAACATTCCCATTGATCACCTTACAAGCCCCTTCTTGTCAACTGTAAAGTCGCTGAGCTGCTCTTGTGTCGTGCGTTTCAGTCGTCACTATGACAACCGACGGGCCGGCCTGGACCGACCGCTCTGGTTCACCCAACTGTTACCGGGAATGTGCTGTTATAGTGGTAAAGGCTGTTCTCCGGTCCCTCTGTGACCCGAATGTCAGTAGTTTGACATGGATCACAGAGCCAACAAGTTTAAAGAGATGTTATGACAAAGATGTATATGTATGTGCACATATACATACATACATACATACATACATACACACACATTTGCATACATATACGTGCATATGCATGCATATACATTTAATTCATTATTATACATACATTATTATACATCAAAATCCCTGAAATAACACAAGCATTGTTTGGGACGGTCTGTTTTAAAGTTTCTCATTCAGTGAGCTATTCAGTTTTGCATTTTTGAAACGATTACAGATAATGTGTTGTTTTAACAGAGAACGCATACCTTTTTTTTTTCGATAGGTAATTTTTTTTTTTTTTGGCTGGTTATGATTTTTCTTTTCTTTTTCCTGTCTAATGTTAACTCCAAACAGATGGCGGCTACAAAGGTTCCAGAGGTTCGTGACATCACACGGATCGAGAGAATTGGTAAGAGTCCGTATTTACCCATAAACTGATGAAAGTGAGTGAATAAAGATTTGTTGATACGATGACTGTGTCTCGTTCCTGTTTAATCCTTCAAATGGGGCTCATTTTCACCGTGTGTTTAGGCGCCCATTCTCACATTCGTGGCCTGGGTTTGGATGATGCATTGGAGCCAAGACAGGTAACAACCTTCTATAACTGTGAGATGTTAGCACTCTTTGTGATCACAATGTGCTTTTCAAGCACAGAATAGGATGGAGAATGTAAACACACATATCAGTCCATGATTAATTAATTAATTTCACGGATTAAAAAGTACTTTTGAATTGATTTGAATAGTAATTATTCCATAACTGTCCCCAAACATGCAGAAATGTTTCGTATGAAGAACCACTTATAGGGTGTTTAGTATTCCCTACAAATGGTTTTAAAAAATGTATTAGTTGTACTAAGTCTGGATGTCATCTTAGATTGCACAGCACCCTCCTTCAGTCAAGTTTAAATGTGACTCCCAGCACCCTGCTTCAAACTGTTTCAACCACTGACATGATAATCCATAAATTAGCTGTATATCAAAACTGCTGATGTACGACTACATACTGTTGCAGTGCAGTTTAACATGTGCAGAGAGTGAAGCACCACAAGCTACTCTGTATGGTTATAAGGCTGAAACTATTTGAAATAAGAGTAAGCTGGAAGGTTGAACTGTGTCCTTAAGTCTTTATTTGAACAAAAGCCTGCATTATCATGAATGTCTGCACAAATATTCGTGCCAAGAGATGATGCAGGATGCATGAGTGTGCTCTTTAGTCATCTCTCTCCTGTACGGTGTGACGAATCCACAAATGTTAATGAAACTAATGTCCTCCTGTTTTAGATTCAATAGTGAGAGTGCCATTTGTTTTTATTATATTCTTGCTTTTTTTTTTTTTTTTTTAATTGTTGCTGTGGCTGTTCCCAGGGACTCTCAGCACTGCTCTGACAAGGATGTTACGTTGTTAAAGGTGTAACATGACCAGATGAATTTAGATTAATAGTGTAATACTAAGATTAAAAAAAAGAAAAACCTCTTTAGTTGCACTGACGCGCTGCCAGATTAACAGGTGTGCAGTGAGGTGTTTTGAATTTGGGGTGACGTAGATTTGTTTCCTGTTCACCTGCAGGTGTCACAGGGGATGGTTGGTCAGCTGGCCTCCCGTCGAGCAGCTGGGGTCATCTTGGAGATGATCAAAGATGGCCACATTGCTGGCAGGGCGGTGCTGATTGCTGGCCAGCCTGGCACAGGGAAGACTGCCATTGCTATGGGTAAGAACTACTTGGATGCTTTCCAGAACACAATATCTTTCCTGATTGGAAGCAATACTGTCTCCTTGCATTGATGTAAGTAGGTTAAGTTATGTTTTCTGTTGAAACAAGACTTTGTGATCCCCTGTTAGTGACTGGATGAGGGTTTGTTTTTTTTTATGCAGGCATCGCACAGTCTCTTGGTCCAGATACACCTTTTACAGCCCTGGCTGGTAGTGAGATCTTCTCCCTGGAAATGAGCAAGACTGAGGCACTGAGCCAAGCTTTTAGAAAAGCCATTGGAGTGAGGATCAAGTGAGTGAGCATGCATAATATAATCGCTTTTGTGATTCTTTTTGCTTTGAAAGACTCACTATGGTAGTTCTTGATTTATAGAGAAGAGACGGAGATTATTGAAGGAGAAGTGGTGGAAATCCAGATTGATAGACCTGCTACTGGAACAGTAAGTTTACCAGCAAATAAAGTCAGTCTCCTGTCTTACACTGAGTTTTTATAAAAGAATGCACTACTGATGTTGTCAAAATGAAGCTGTGACATTTTGAAGGACACCAGTGTGAATACTAGAGAAAAATGAAACCAGGTGCATAAAATGATGACGATTCACATCAGGCTTGTGTTTACTGAAAGTGACATGCTTTCAACCAGGGTGCAAAAGTGGGCAAGCTGACCCTGAAGACGACTGAGATGGAGACCATATATGACTTGGGGAACAAGATGATTGACAGCCTCAGTAAAGAGAAAGTTCAAGCTGGGTATGTCGGTCTCTTTTTTTTATTAATATTTACTTCATATGACTGTTTTCAGAGGTTGTTGTACGTGATATCGTGTGAGCTGAGCGGGTGTGTGTTTCGTTATTTCCTCAGTGATGTTATTACCATTGACAAAGCCACTGGGAAAATCAGCAAGTTGGGACGCTCGTTCACCAGAGCTAGAGACTACGATGCCATGGGGGCTCAGGTGAGCACTCGCTTCACTTCAGCCCCACAAGCGAGTCACAACCACAGGTTTCCACACTAGCGGCTGGCCCACGCAAAATTTCAAAATGAAAGAGACGACATTCAAAAGCAAAGAAGCAATTTCTGTTTTGATGAAGTAAGAAGAATATCGCAAAATCTCACTTAAATAAAAAAAAAAAACTGGGAAGTGTTAGCATGAAATTTGAAGATGGAGTGACCAGGGATTTCTCATTTTGTATCATGATTTGAAGGTGAATTAATTTCTTACACACACATGTCACGTGTCTTGCACGTTCTGGTGTGTCTTAGGTCTCTTGAGGAAAAAAAGCTTTGAGACGTTTTTAGATGTAAAAACAGTAAATATTCAACATGTTGGGTGTTTTCACTTGTGCAGATTCTTACACTTGATACACCATACACCACAAAAACATCTGATGAAAAAACCCGAGTGTGGTTTTATGCATTTTTGTGGTCTAAATCTCTCTCCTCAGAAGGTGATGGCCACACTCTTTCTGATTTGTATTTTGTTTCTGTTCTTGCAGACACAGTTCGTACAATGTCCTGAGGGAGAGCTGCAGAAGCGGAAGGAGGTTGTGCACACAGTGTCCCTGCACGAGATTGACGTCATCAACAGCCGCACACAAGGCTTCCTGGCTCTCTTCTCCGGAGACACCGGAGAGATCAAGTCTGAAGTCCGCGAGCAGATTAATGCCAAAGTGTGTGAGTGGAGGGAAGAAGGCAAGGCAGAGATTATTCCTGGGGTAAGAGTGTGTGTGTGTGTGTGTGTGTGTGTGTGTGTGTGTGTGTGTGTGTGTCTTGGCTTTCTTTAAGACTGGCTTTAAGAAATTTTCCACAACTGTGGTTCCCAGGTGTTATTCATTGACGAGGTCCATATGCTGGACATGGAGTGCTTTTCCTTCCTGAACCGCGCCTTGGAGAGCGACCTGTCCCCGGTTCTCATCATGGCGACCAACAGAGGCATCACTCGGTACTGTTCATGCTTGTCCAATGAGAAAACAGCTCTCCACTGCAGATTTATAAACTTACTTCTGTCTTATGATTTCAGTCATGTCAATAATTTCAACACATGTCACAATTTTTTGGTTCTTAATACAAACTCCTCCTTTACATATTTATTAAAATCTTATTTTTGTACTTTTTTTTTTTTTTTTTTTTCCATTCAGAATTCGTGGCACAAACTATCAGAGCCCTCACGGTATCCCCATCGACCTGCTGGATCGCCTGCTCATCATCGCCACCTCCCCGTACACTGAAAAAGAGACGAGGCAGATCCTCAAGATCCGGTGAGAATCCACGTTCACCACCTGCCAGAAAACTGCCCTTTAAGCCTCCCAGTGTCCCAGGGGTGACGTAAAACTGGATCCTTGTGTTTCAGGTGCGAGGAGGAGGACGTGGAGCTGAGTGAGGAGGCTCACACAGTCCTCACCAGAATTGGCATGGAGACGTCGCTGCGTTACGCTATCCAGCTGATCAGCACTGCAGGACTGGTGTGTCGTAAGCGCAAGGTAAGCTCAGCCTGTGGAAACGGTCCCAAAGGAATCATCAGCCTCACTTCTGGTACTCTTTAGTACCTCGGTGGTTTGATTGTCTTTGTTTTTGGTTCCTGCAGGGGACAGAAGTTCAGGTGGAGGACATTAAAAGAGTTTACTCTCTGTTCCTGGATGAAGCCAGGTCTTCTCAGTACATGAAGGAGTATCAGGATTCCTTCCTCTTTAACGAAACACGTGAGTACGCTGGTCATTTCTTCAGCCAGTTTAACAGTTCACATTGATTCTGTTTTATAAAATCTAAAACTGTACTGCACAGATATTTTCCATCTGTATAAGCATAAATGAATCACAACAGAGCTGACCTTGAAGGCTCGTTGCATCAAAGGTTCTGTTGCAAAAAGTGAATAACTGATGCAAATTATATTGGTGAATAAACAAGGTGTCTATGTTTGTGTTTCAGAATCGGCTCCCATGGACACCTCACAATGAAGAAGGCGTCTGTTGTCCCTGGGTTTTAAATTTAAATTCAGACCTACAGTGAAGAGAGAATTCAAATTTTTTTATTTTTCCTCATGTTATTTTGTTACCTGCTAGCCTTCTAATGTGACATTAAAGTCAATCTTTGTTTTTACCTGGTTTAAAAAGTGTTCAGCATCGAGGCCTTGTGACAGAAAAGTCCATTCCTTTAGACTTTTATTTTTACTTTTGTATTGATTAACTCATCTCTAAGTTTTTGTGTTGAAAATAAAACATTTATAATCCTCCCTTATTTTTCTTTTCTATGTGCGTCAATGTCTAATGCTGAAAAAGACATTTGAAAATGTGAAAAACATTTGTCTCAACATCATGTTTTTAGTTTTAAACCGGTTGATTTGAAGTGAATAATAACATAAAAAGTGCATTTTGTTATTTTTTGTTTTTCTTTGTTTTAAATACATTTTCTGTGTAGCGTAGGCACACTGCAGTGAATCTTCAACCACAAGGTGGCGCCCTAAGCTTTCCTTGAAGACATGGCTCCTGCACCATCGCTGTGCCTTTTTTAATGAAGCAGCCAAACAGCATTTCAGACATATTAAAAATATCTGCTCATTGAAACCACCTTCATAACTGGGTGTTGCCTCCATGACTGGTTAACGCACCTTCATCTGTCTTTCTCTAGGCGCTACCCATCTTTGACAGACGCATTCACTCAAGATGTTTAATACAATATATTTGTCAGATGCCAGATCTCATCGGTGACTACTTACAAAACATTATGGAATCATGGAAATATCTTTGTGCGTAGTTGTGATGTCATGTAGTTTGATCACTAAACTCATTAGGATGTCAAACATAATGGTCTAATAAGAACTCTGCTTGTGCATAATAATGAATGTTTAATATTTACTGGATAAACCTGCTGCCTGCATACCCATGTGGTGAATTCACAGCTTGGATTTCGGTTGGAAGATTGTTTTTTTTTTTTTTTATGGAAAACAGGACACTTTAGACAAGAACTCTACAGTATTTAACATGTGCAAATGCAGTTTTTGATTTAGTGTTAAAATGTGGCATCTTACTAAGAATTTGAACAGTGTATTTTGGTAATTTCGTTTCACCAAAACGACCTCATTATTCATATAGATGAACATCTATATGAATACGCTTGAGTGAAGGACATTTGTTTTTCTTCCACTCTTGGTGTGAATCCAGATCATTGTTTACGGATCGCATTTAGCTCGGCCCCTCTGGGTGTGAGCAGGTTTTTGTGGATCAGCTCCCGCTCCTTTTCTGCACACTGTCCACAGGCTACAAAGCTGCTCAGCATACTAACATGATGTGCCATTTTGCCGGCTGCCCAGATCTGGATGACTTTTCTTTTTTTCTGTTAAACATCAGACATGCCATGGTAGCATTCTGCAAATGTCTCTTTCAATTCAATCGTATATCTGCAAAGACTAGGGTTATTTTAGCCTATTTTAACCTGTAACCTTAGAATTCAGAACATTTAGTCTGCTTTTTTCAATATATGCTAAATCATAAAGTGACTTTAAGAATGCACAATATAGAGTGTATTTTATAATTTCTTCAGTAAAACCTACGCAATCAAATTATTATTAATATAATTATTATTTAGTAGTAGTATTGTAATTTTTCACCAACTGTATAAACACCTAAGGGAAAAAGTATTTTCAAAATTGTATTAAATTTTTCCGAGAGCATCATTAAAATATTTAACAGCTTAAAGTTCACTTAATTTTTTAAATAGAAAAACTGTCTATTTTGTTAGTTCTGTGCAGTTCTGTACTACTTGTCTATTGATTATCATATTGTCTATTTATGATCTATTATTGCTTCTATTTTTATCTATTTAGTCTGTGTATTTTATTGTTCTTGTACATTCTGCTGTTATCTGTGTGGTGACCTTGAGTGTCATGAACGGCATCTTTAAATAAAGTTTACTTTTATTATTATTAATAGTAGGAGTAGAAGTAGACGACATTCTAATCATGAATTTTTCAAGACAACACATAGAAAAAAAGAATAATAACAGGAAGAGGATGTGACCCATAAGGGTTAAGATAGAAACTGGTGAAGAACACGACCAGCCATCTCACTTGGGTCACATTCAAGTACTCTGGGCCATCGACGATGTCAGAGGTCAGCGGATGTCCTCATAGTCTTCCCTTCCCATATCAATGTCATTAGCTAAATGTGGCCATTCAAAATCAAGTACCATCACTCAGAAAATGAATCGACAGTTCAGTTGATCACTCTGAAAGTGAGAGCCATTTAACTGATTGTAAATATGGTCAGCAAAGGCGAAGCCTGGTGGGTGGATTTCTCCATCACTCTCCATCAATCTGGATTTGACCATGGAGAGATTTATTTTAGGGCTGCACCTGTTACAACGTCACAGTAAACTATCTGAAGCAGCAGTGATAGATTACTTTTTTTTTAGTCTGGTTATTATTATAAGTGAATTACAGCTGTTTGACGCTTAAATATAGACATCAATGGTTATAGCTCTAATAGATCTGAAAATATCACAAAATACTACGAAGACAAGCTGGTAAATGCAAAAACTGAAAAAAAAAATGCTTAAAAAATACAAAGGCAAGAAAAGGTAAGTGTTATTTATTCCTGAACTAGTTTGTCTGAACATTTGATCTAAGCTTCATCTAAATCACAATAGTAGGATTTTAGTTTTTAGTTTTGTTTTTTAAGCTCGGAGGCAGCAGCTTCTTCCGTGGCGTTCTGCCATAAACACCTCGACGTACGAATGGCAGCGGTCCAGTCATGACTTCAACCCTATTGGATTTTGTAGTTACAAATAATGACCATTTTGGGGTTTTGCTTGATTCCTGAGACTTGATTTGACTTGAAGACTTTGAAGGGTTTGACACGAAACCATGTTTTTAAATGAAAGTTGATTTCTTGAAATGAAATTATAATATAAATGAATCTGGTTTCATCCACTTTCCCACATTTGCTTGTATATTTCTCATTGTGCCTTTCTACGTTTTCATTCTGATGTTCCGTTAATAGGATTTTAAGTTTAAAGCAGTATTTAGAATATGGCACTTGTGGATGGATAACATTTGAGTCTATTTCCAGAGTTTTCCAAGAAATAATAAATCTCCATCCTTTTTCTGCTGCTGCCATATGTGCTGAGGAATTGCATGTGGCTTCTGTGGTAAATTGAGAGAAGGAGGTCAATAGAAGTGCATCAGACTGTACAGTCATGTGAAGAGAGTAGTATGTTTTCATTCTAACGTTATACTTCCTAAAACATAAAAGACAAAATCTGGCTTTTATCATCTGGCCTTTATAGTGGTGAGACTTTATTTTAATCAAAAAAACAAAGCTGAAATGCAGAAGCAGTATGTGATAAAACTAAGAATTCAATAGCTTGTAGAGTGACCTTTGGCATCAATAAATTCAAGTACTAGTTTTCTGTAGGAAGTTATCAGTCTTTTTCCTTATGGTGGAGGAATTTTGGCCCACTCTTCTGTACAACCTTAGTTCAGTTCATCAGGGTTTGCAGGCATTCATCTTACTTTTAAGGCGCTGCCTCGACATTTCAATCAGGCTGAAGTCTGGACTTTGATTGGGCCATGGCTGAAAATGTATTTATTTTTTTTGGTTTTCTTTTAGGATCATTGTCTTCTTGCGCAACTCGTTTTGAACCTTTGATGGCTGATTTGACTGTAGATTATTCTGGTTTAGAGAGGAGTTTGTTTATGATTTAATTACTGCATTTTACAGGACTTTTGGGTCAAAAACCAGCCGAAATCTTCACCCTCCAGCAATATGATTGACCGCTGGTATGATATGACCAGTGGCGGTTCTAGCTTATATGGTGTCCTGGGCAAAACCATATTTAATCTACTTTTTTAAATGTTTCAATTATCAATTTTCTTTAACCTACTTTTCTTTTGTTCGAATAGATGGATGCTTTGTCATTCTCGCGTCCATGAAAAAAAAAGGCTTAAAATAGTGAATAATAATAGTGGGGTTAGACACTGACAGCAGGTTTCAGGTGAAGTAGTTGAAAAATAAATAAATTAATTAAAATGAACAACACCAGGCTTTTAGGCACAGGAGTTGGAGAAGCAGAGACCAGCTGGACAGACATGGTACAAAGTTTATTACTCAACTTCGATTGGTAGCTTCTGGGCAAACCCTAATACTGTTCTTAGACACCTGCAGGAGACCTTGGGATCTCCAATCCAGCTGTGGGAACATCTCAAGCTCAAGCCACACAGGAACAGCCAGGTAGAAGCTCAATGTTTTGTTTATTTTTTTCCTTTTCTGCGCTGCGCTGCGTTTAATTCTGTGCATGAATGAGTGAATGAAGCAATCACTGACCAGAGACATGTTGGGGGCTGTGGAGCAGAAACGAGTACAAGACAGTTTTAGACAGCTGAATGCTGTAATGCTTACTAAAATCATGTGAGGAACTATTGTGCTGTGAATGCACAGCTGGATAGTGGATGCATAATGAAGACAGTCTCATCAGTACGTCTATATGGTGCAACTGCTGTGGGAAAGTGGCCTAAAAGAACTTATATGGTTTTCTCAACTGCCCTCCAGAGTCTGAATTTCTTGTTAGTGCTGCTGATTTTGTCAACTTTAGTGTCAGAACTTGAAATTGAAAAAGTTTGAATATTACGGATTTTAGCTCTAACTGGAGCAGTTTGCAACCAGGTGTGAACTGCTGGGAATGACAATCAGCACCACTAAAACCTTAGTAGGAAAAAGATGGAATATCGTCTTTGGGATGTGGTTCACGAGTTTAGGAAGAATGAAAAGGAAGATCAATAGATGGATCAATCCAGTGTTTGCAGAATTCCAGACTCAGTACAGGTCTGTTCTGGCACACAGAGAGCTGTTTACCAATCTATGTAACACATACAAGCGTCTGAAATGAGTTTCCTCTGCAGAGTTGCTCTTCCTTTGCGACAACAAGAGAAGCTCAGTTATCTAGGCAGGACTTGAAGTAGAAACACTGCTCCTCCACATCAAAAGGGGTTTACTGAGATGGTTCTGGTCTCTGTTAAGATGTCTTCTACATGCCTTCCTGAAAAGGTGTTCCTGGCATGTCCACTTGGAAGAAAGCCCTGAAGCAGACACAGGACATGCTGGAGAGATTATATTTCTTGTCTGGCCTGGAAACACCTTTGCACACCCCTGCAAGCACTGGAAAGGAGGCCTGAACCTCACTGTCTAGGCTGCTTCACCGCAGCCCAAACTCAGATAAGAGGAAGTTGGAGCAACGGCTCCACCCGAACTCCTCCCGAATGACTGAGCTTCTCACCCCATCTCTAAGGGAGCGGCCAGCCACCCTGCGGAGGAAACTAATTTTGGACGCTTGTATCAGCAGAGGGCCCCGGACCACAAAGCACATAAACCTATCTATCTATCTATCTATCTATCTATCTATCTATCTATCTATCTATCTATCTATCTATCTATCTATCTATCTATCTATCTATCTATCTATCTATCTATCTATCTATCTATCTATCTATCTATCTATCTATCTATCTATCTATCTATCTATCTATCTATCTATCTATCTATCTATCTATCTATCTATCTATCTATCTATCTATCTATCTATCTATCTATCTATCTATCTATCTATCTATCTATCTATCTATCTATCTATCTATCTATCTATCTATCTATCTATCTATCTATCTATCTATCTATCTATCTATCTATCTATCTATCTATCTATCTATCTATCTATCTATCTATCTATCTATCTATCTATCTATCTATCTATCTATCTATCTATCTATCTATCTATCTATCTATCTATCTATCTATCTATCTATCTATCTATCTATCTATCTATCTGTGGAGATGAGCTCAGGTTAAAGTTAAAGATGTGTGATCTCACAAGTCTATGTTTTCCATACACATTCAGAATATTCCGAATTTGATATGGATCATGGAAGAAGTCTTCAGGGAAACACTTTTAGATCTTCTATTGGATTTGGTCTTTTTCTCTCTTGTAGAAAAGCCCATCTCCATTCGGTGCTGTGTGATTTTGTAGGTGTGGGATGTTTGATCAGGCTTCTCTGAAAACACAGCTGCTGCAACGTGAAAGCAACAGCTATTAATAATAAGTGTGTGTGTAACTTGTCCTTCTACTTCCATTCATAGAGCTACTGCCATGCACGGTCAGAGCCGGTGCTCTGCACTTAACACTCAAGTCATTCACAAAGCTCCTTCTGTGACTCTTCTTTAGGTGAATGATGCATAAATGCATCGTCTCTACATGAGTTTATGCTGCAGTGGAAACATCAGTTCTAAATATGGAAGCAGTTGTGCTAAAAATAGCAGCAAAAATCAACTAACATCATTCAGTCTCTGCCAGCTCAGGCAAAAGTTCATGTTTAATTCAAAGGACTCTGGCGTTCATAGCGAACACTTGCTCTGCCCGTGACATTGAACCCACTGCAGCACATAACAAGCACGCTGTCATAACACTAAGCTACTGTCAATTTACATTACATACTTGTTACTATGCATGCAAATCAAATTAATCCCTGACTGCATCCGGTCATCTGGGCACAGTTTAAAATGAAGCCACTGCCTTAAGGCTTGATGAGGGGTGATTATCATAACTGTCCTTTTTTTTTTTTTTTTTTTACTAAGACTTTAAATGACTGCAGCCCTGCTGACTGTGCACCGTTCATGCCTTTAAAATCAGCTCTCTTCATTGTCATTGATCATCCCACAGTGAAACGTCTCTTACTTATTCCACACGAACAACCGACGGAGAGGATGAGTGCAGGTGTCAGCATCTTCAATGATCCAGCTAAGCATGCATTTATACATACTCTGACAGCTGGAGGTTAGTTTCAATGCACTTTTCCACATGACAGCAATTACACTTGGTAATGTGATTCTAAACAAAAAAAAAAATCCCCCTTCAACAACAACAACAAAAAACAACAAGGTTATAACTGATGTTAATACACATATGATATTATTTTTTGAATGTCACAAGATATGTCCTGGCCCTGCCATGGACTGGTCATTTGTCCAGGGTGTGCCTCTGCCTTTTGTTTGAAGGCAGGATGAAGGTTGAATGACAAGATGAAGCTGTATGATAAGAAAGATGAACAATCAACGCTAGGACAGGTATTTTCCTCTTTGAATCTGCAGAGCATCAAGTAGAACCTCTGAAAAGTGAGGTCACACAGCATGTGTGTAAAACATATTGGTGAGACCAGTCTTGACTACTGTTGAGTGAAATTTCAAAGCCAATTGGGATGAAGCCGGTAGAAAATTAGCCTGCTCACTTGCTGAGGCTCTATAAAACGAGCCGGACAAACCCTCTGTGTCACCTCTACAGTTCTGAAGAGGGAGTTTTAAGCCCACTTTTTGGAACCGTAAGGATGCCATCCTTTCAGGAATGAGCCAAAAGTCAACAAGTGGGTGGAATAAACATAAATCCGTCCATCTATGCTTGCTTAAATGTCGTTTCAGTGGCGAGGATTGCCAGGTCCAAAAATAAAAAGGCTGCAGCTACAACTACATGTCCACTTTTCATGGCTTGACTCCCACCCGAAAGCCGCTTGTGAGCTGGCAGACATGTAGTCATGGAAACCGGAGATTTTTTATTTCTTTTTAAACACAGGCTGTAAATATGTTTAGTTCTTCTGTAAATGTTAAACATTTTCATGTAGCTTATCAACGGAGACTGACTTCACTGGGAATATGATCACCTTATCTGCAATTGATTATATTCCCACAGACTGCAGTAGAAGTGCTTTATCTTTATAAAACACAAATATGCCTGAAAGGTTCAAGGTTTTATAGCAAAGTTTTGGTATAAGTCAGTTTTGTTTTAAAACAATAACATACTTGAGTGTCAAAGAATGCTAACAAACTATAAACTTCCATCCATCCATTCATCCATCCATCCATCCATCCATCCATCCATCCATCCATCCATCCATCCATCCATCCATCCATCCATCCATCCATCCATCCATCCATCCATCCATCCATCCATCCATCCATCCATCCATCCATCTTCTACTGCTATAAACTCATTATGCGTCTGAATATTTTAAATTGTAAACAGGTTTGTCCAAGCAGGATAAACAGAAAATATTAGATGACTTACCCCACAGTAACCCCCAGGGGTGTTTCAGCTACAGAGTTCAAGTTTGACTGTGTTTATTCAGAGTGACAGATGTGTTGACAATTCAGCTGACTGAAACACATCCAGCAGTTCCATCACGTGTCCAGAGGCAACTTGTGTTGCAATAAGAAAAATGCACTACCAAGTTTAGATGGAAAGACACAGCTGCAGATGTAGCTGGATGGTGGATTTTTGGCAGGTGGATGTCAAGTCTCTAGGTGGACAGTGAAGTTATTTTCTTGTTGGTTTAGTTTCCTGCTGAAGATGAAAGGTGAGGTTGTTTTTCCAAGTGGGTGATAGAAACTGCAGGCCAGAAAGGCTGATTTTTATTCACAGTGCATGCAGGTGGAAATAGATGGTGGAATTTCTTTTCCATTTTCAATACTGAGTGCGACATCCTTCTGTAAAATTACATCCACGTTCAGCATCTTCCGACACACCTGAGGCTACTATCGCCTGCCTGATGAAACTAAATAAATAAATCTTTCAACTCTCTGTAAAAGCCGATCATACAGTAGATCAAAGCGTTAGTGGTTGGCAGTGGCTGCAGGTGGTATGTATGAGTTAATTTAAAGCTAGGGTAAGCAATTCTACACTATTTCTAACTCAGAAACCTTTGCCACATTCTTCAAATATCTTGTCCACTAGCTGAACTGCTCATAAGGAAAAAGTAAAAAAAGGACTAAACTTCATAAGGTATAGACAGACTGGGGGCGGTCTAGAAATGAATACAGGTCCAGAAGAAGTTCAAATCCAAGCACGAGGAGCGATCACAGAGGTTTGCTATGGATATTTTGAACAAAACAAAGGGCTCCAGAAAGATGGACATTATCGTGTTATTATCTATAACTACAGAGACTACATCATCCTGTTAGAAGAGGAAGGAAAATATCATCTGGCCAAGAATTTAAACTATTGAACTGATACCAGGAAGAAGTTATGCATGACTGAGGATATGGCAACCTTATAACATTGTACACATCTGGTCCAAATCATGATCAACTTTTAGGAGTGTTGTACACACAACTCCTATGTCCTCGGTTCCAGAATTTCCAGAACTTGAGTGGAAGGCGGAGCCTCCAGCCAGCAGGCTCCTCCCTCACAGATGCAGACAGTCTTCCTACCTTCATAGTAAAACTAACAACATATCGCTTTGAAAGAGCTTACTGCATGTTTAATTCAGTGTTTTTATTTGCTACTGTATTTAAAAGCCTGTTGTGTTTCCATACTTTTTTCTCTTCATTTATCTTTATTGCTACTTTTAAGAATGACTATTATTAGAATGGCGAATTCCATTTCCTGTGTTAGAGTAATCTTACATGAAATACATCAGGGTTTAAACACCATATTAATACATTTTCCTCCTTCTCTCCTCCAGTTATTGCTGTGTTTCTGTGTTTTATTGGTTTTGTTTGCTTTATTGCGCTCTCTACAATGACAGCAGTTGAAAACTTGAGCCCGTCCCCCGCCTCAAGTCAACCTCTGCTGAAGCGAAGAGCTATTTTTGTCTTTTCCCCTCAATTGCACTAACAGCCCAGAGAGACATTTGTAGTTCTTCGTTCTCTGTTACTCTGCTTAATCCACTCATGTTAAATCCTGTTGGTAGAAAGAAAATTGTGCTATGGGCCAGTGCATGGCTCGTGTGTCAGTTTGCATCTTTGTCTTCACATGGAGCAGAGTGCACAGAAGGCTTTCCTGTGTCACACACATTTAATTCCTGTCACATACAAACATAAAGTGATTCATAACATTTAAAAATTGACCTAGAACTGTTCAAAATTGGGTCTTTGATGTCACACTTGCACATAAACAGACAATGTTATTTAAAAAAAGTCTTGTTTTAAAAAATCACAATGTACACCTAAGTACAGACCACAGCTCCTTTAACATTTTCACCAGCTGCTTTAATGAAGTTTAGGTGGTAAAAGTTGGTGGGAGAAAACAGGGAGAGGTGAGAGATTTACAATGGAGGTGCAAACGATACTGCAGATGCTTCTGTTTCTGTCTGAAATGTCTTCATGTTTTACAGTCTTATTCTCTGCTGATTCTGCATTAATAATATTAAAGGTCTAACTATAGTTGTGCCTTTATTTGGATCGTATCTCTGAAATCCCATGTCTCATTTTTTTTGCAAAGATGATAAATATGTAATGTATTATGAATATGAAAATTATAATAAAAAGAAAACAGCCTTGAAATTATTATTTTTTTAATTTTAAAGGACTGGTGCGAGGTGTAGTGGTGTCAGTTTAAATAATGGGAAATTATGACTTGTCAGTGCAACATAGATCTACTGTGCTCTAATTTTTTAATTTGTTCATGCCAATATGAACCAGCACAGATTTGATTTATACTAGAAACGTGCTCTGGATTTTAACCGAAGCTTTCAGACGCTCTTAATTCATGGACACTCATTTACAGCTACAGCCAAGTGTGTGAACACCTATTTTAACTGTGTTGGTGCAACTTTGGAAAAAACTTGTGTGTTGCAGCCAAATGAAACCAGCTCGTTCCTCTGTAAAGGTTCATAAACATAGATCAGGTTAAGTGTAACATCGTCATAGTTTGAAAAAAGTCAAGGCCGACTTTCTTCTCTGTCAGCCGAACACATTAGGGAACATCAGGGCACTGTGGCCTGAAGTTGCATATACACACAATGAAAGGATGGCCCAAACAATACAGCTTTGAAACTCAGAACAAGCCGACATTTTGTAGCTTCACAACCTCTATGCAGCTATTTTCTTTAGCATAAATTACTCAGTGCAGTGCAGGTTTGTCCTCTGTGAGTTTAAGTGGCAAAGTGTAAATGGAAATTCCAGTGCTTTCTAGAATGGCTCCCCTTTTCCTGTCCTTTCCTGTCTACGCCCGAGCGTTTCCTGCCTGCTGGATGACTAGGTGTGTTGACATTTGGATAGGAGCATCTGACATCGAGGTACATATTTGTCTGACTGTGGGAAAGGGTGTTGGTCTCTCTGGGTCATTCACCGACCAAACACCGACTCTCCACTTTGAGCTTCCTCTGGCTTCTATGTAATCTTCCCGACTTCAGTCTGAAGACATGTCATATAGTGGGCTCTGCCTAATGAAAGGCCTCACCAACATCACAAGTCTTCTTTTCTCATAAATGCAGTACATACTTCCTCTTTGTGTTTGTGCAGCCTTGTCATAGACACATCCATTGGCGCCATTAGCTGCTATATCAGGTATGAACATCAGCAATAAGAGGGCCTTTAAGATACTTCTTGGCGAGGCAAAAATCCACAGAATGGAGCCCCGTGTCTGGGATGTGTCGGTGTCTGTAGACCTCTAAGGGAACTACAAGATTACTTTACAAAATTATCCTCACACAGACCTGCCCGAGTGAACCAGAACAATATAGTGCCTTATTCATTCATTCACCAACCTCAGCCTTCTTTCCCTGTGATAAAAAACAAGTCTTTGTAGGGTTCTGCAAAGACGAGCACAGGAGGAACTAAATAGGATCTGCTTCTCAAAAGTGGTGTTCGTTTCAGAATAAAATAGTTGAAATACCTTTGACCTGACTCAACCTTGTGTAACTTCACCGCAGCAGAGTTGAAAGGTGTGGCTTTATAAGTTAGAGTCAGTAAGAATTTGGAGCCAGTACAGAAATATGCAGAAATGATTCCAGAGACTGTAGTTGTAAATCAGCTGTGGTTTTGTAGAAAGGAATTTGTGAAGTTAAACAAAGACACTTAATTTATGGGGATTTTCAAGATCATCAGTTCACAGATACGAAGCATAAAAAAGCTACTTGCGAGGGAGCATAGTTTCCTTCAACCCTCCTGCAGGTCCAACAATGGTCAAAAATAGCAGACAGCAGGACTCCATAAAAAATAAAAACAAAAACAAATATGTACTGTTTACTTCTGCTTTGCAAAACCAGTAACTGGCCAGAAATGCTACAGCAAACTACAAATGACACCACCTTTGCACCTGCACACCACATACAGACGCTGTACACAGTATATATAGTTTATGCAATACAGAGAAAGAGGTTTCAAAAACATTCATTAGTATATTTTTAACAGTTTTTCTGCTTTGCATCTGTGAACAAAAATTCATAAAAGCACATCTGTTTTCATTGTCTATGCATAACCTCAACCTTTAAAAAAAAAAAACAAACCCTTTTGCACACATGCACAGGCTTGAATTTTTGCAAATTAATTTAGCAAGATGACAAATATTTAACAGCAACAAACCATGCACCTACACCCTTAAAATCTTATTGTTTAAAATATGAAATGATAGAAAAGATATATTAATATAAACTCTCAGTGTATACATTTGTGTCCGCTTTCTTCCAAAGAGTGAGACTTATTGTTTGTTTTTAACCATATTTTAACACAGTTTTAAAATTTGTACCACAGTGCCATAGGTCAATGTGGCTCTTCCAAATCCTTAGTTGCAACTCTACCTCTGTAAATGAGAAAAGCTGACCCATGAATTCAAGTTGGTTGAGGTGCAGAAAGTCAACACTGGGCAGGTGTGTGGGGCCAGTGAGCTCAGCAGCTGTTCAGAAATAACCACAATTAAAAAAACACTCACAAAATCTAAAGAGAAAAATCTAATGACATGCACCAGTGGCAAAAAGGCTGGATAAAGAGTAAAAGAGAGTTAAAAATGCATCATATAGTTGATGTTTTTATCTGCATGTAATAGCAAATTAGGAAAAAATCTCTTATAAAAGCCTGTTTTTTTGTTGTTTATTTTAATATAAATTTTCCTCTTCTGCTGAAGCTCATTATTTTGAAAAGCCCCAGAAATACCATCTTAATCACAGTTTAATGATCATTTTTATTTTTAAATAACTACACCGACCAATTTTTTCTCATGGGTTGTTCCTGATTAACTAATTACACTTAATGATTTGTTGAAAAAGCATAAAACCAATAACTAATTATTTAAGCACACTTTATTTAAAGTCTTATTGACGTCGACTCGAGCTGACGACACATCCTGCATTCAGTCAGACGAGGATGTCCCTCTGCAGTTTATCAGCATCTTTAGATTCTGTGCCTTTTCTTGTTGAATAAACCTTTAAAGTCAGAAATTCAGTTCTGAAATTTGTGAACCATCTTCTAATGATCATTTTTAGTTTGCAGGTATATTCAAAGTCCCTTTCATAAATCAGAAACAGTACGCTGCTGATATCGTTTCGTTTTTGGGGAACTGAGGAGAAAGAGAGACTGCAGTGATATGAAGTGATTAAATAGGTTTATTTGATTTACAGGCATGTACATTTCCTTTCACTGCCCCTTGACGGGAGCATCACAGTTCAATTCTACAATACCCTTTGACTTCTCAAACTTTTTTTTTTCTTCACTGACTTGCTCTAAAAATAAAAATAACCTCTGTTTTCTGCTCAACATCAGAAATAGGTTTCTTTATACAGGATTCTTGTATGACAAGAAATTGCAGCGCATCTCAGCGCATCACTTCAGTGATTATTTACACAGAAAAACTCCATACAACAGGCTAAAAAGGACTGGTGCTGAAATCAACTCAAATTTGGCAAAGTGAAGCTCAATTCATGACCCATTTGACCAGAGCCAAGTTCCCTTCTGGAGACAGACGACTTACTGTGAGCATGAAGAGACAAACCTCTGAGATGGAGGCTGTCGTTTAAATAAGGTCTCGTAACATTACGTGTGCAAAATGATTTGATCGGATGTTCAACAACAACAAAAAAAAACAACAATAAAACATACAAGAGCTACAAAAATGAATGCAAAAGTCTTGCATCCCTACAATGAGACTAATCGGTTGCTTTAAAGTCATCACATTTGCATTTGTTTTTGTGTTTCTGTGTGTGTGAGATGTCATGAGATGTTCATGATCACAGTAAACAGGATGAGTCCATGTGACATTAAAAAGGTACTGTGTTGTTCATTTGTGATAAAAAAAAAAAAGATAAAACTAGGCATTTCAAAAACACATTGACATAATAAAGTGTATTATATTCAAACCTTAAACTTCCCTTTATAGATTATTCTTCATTATAGTAACAAACAAATAAATACATTGCATCCAAGCCATCATTTACAATATATTAAAGTTGCTGCGCCATATAGCTATATATATATTTCTGTATATCTATTGTATTTTTAAAAAAAACTCATTTGGTAACATTAAAAAAGACAAGTAAAATTGATAACTGGAAGGTAAGAAGCTTAGTTCATTAAGAAGATGAAGGTGTGTAAACACGTCAGGTTGGGCACAATCACATTCAGAGCTCCACGCAGCTGGAGGGAAGCTAAAGCGAATGATCCGGCACCGCGGACACAGCCGGCACGGCGCCCCACACGCAGCCAGTGAGTCACGCTCGCACATCACTGCGAACATAGCCGACAGTCTCCTTCTACTCCTCTGCTAAGGTCAGTCCATCCTCCACCTCCTCCACCACCTTGTTCCTCAAGCACAGTTGTTACTTTCTCAAAAGTTTCAAGACCTCAGAGTCTCGGTTGCAGCAAGGTTTCACTAAAATGGCACTCGCCAGGTGATATTTTACATAAACTGATCCTTCATGGCAGCTTGTAATGAAGCGTTTGACTTCACCTCTGCTCGACTTTACCTCTTCTCTGTAAGAGACTGTTAAATTAGCATAATCACAAAACTGTATTTTACCCTAATGAATGCATAAAGTCAAGAAATCCAATAACAGATTCTCGAGTATTTCTATGTACATTTCTACATCCGTCTATAGTGCAGGTATAGTAGGACTGCTTTTCCTTCAGAGACGTCTGAGGCGGCGGTGCCTTCAAAGGAGGATTCCTCGCGTATCACCACTAAGAGCTCACCATAGGTCTAACATAAGGCCCAAAGAATTTCCTCTCCGTGTCTCAGATGTTGATTCTAATCACTAATAAACTGATGACTGTGTGTCCAGCTTTTTTTTTTTTTTTTTCCAAAAGGTCCTTTCTGCAAATGGTGGAACGAGATATCTACAGTTGCATGGTGGAAAGGCCTCTCCTCACAATGCCCGTTATTGTGAGCAGGCAGGAGGTCGTGAAAAGCGACTCGGCCTCTGTGCAGGTAATTCTGCGTCCAGAAATTTAAAACCATTGGGGAGCCACCCCCTTTAAAAGGGAACCCAGCTCTCTGGTAAGGCAGTGTGGATTAGAAATGGTTGCTTTCCTCTTTTTTTTTTTTTTTGTTGTTGTATTGCTCCTCATGAACACAAAACACAACTGTCGCTCTTTTCTTGTCAACACAATAGCATTCAATCTCCTTTTGGGAAAAGGGCATTGATAATAAATTACACAACATAAAATCCAGTGTCCGCTTAAAAAAAAAAAAACAACAAAAAAAACAAATTGCAGCATCACCCTTCGGAAACAATCATAGGCAAAAACCTGCCAATAAATCCAACATTACACACAAGAAAAGAAGAAGAAGAAGAAGAAGAAGAAGAAAAACTCACAAAAATAATGTGCAGAAATTTATCATCTCTGTTTTGTTGTCCGGTACTGTCTATGCTGATTTAAGTGCTAAAAGCTGAAATAAAACCATATATGGGTCAAAGGAAGCATCTGCAGCTGTGAACGCTCCTGTTCTTAAGGCTGATTCACTGACTTCACTAAACACTTTTTTGGCTCTTGCTTGTTCGCTATGTTTACATGCACACCAAAACGAGTCATAAAAATACTGCATTCATCTTGAAAACCGCGTTTATGTAGATGAATAATCTGATATAATTCACACAGTTGGAGGCTTTTTTTGACCAAGAATACAACAGTTTCTGCAGAATTATTTTGCTGCTGTTGCGTCATGTGATAAAGATTTTACAGCTTTAGTTTGTTTGCAAACTCCAAATGATAAAAGCAGAGGCCCGGTGAATCATGGAAAACTTACCGCCGAGCAACAGACATCAATTCACTGGTAAGGCTGAAGTTTGAACTGAAAGATGTATTTAGAGAGAGACATAATATGAAAATAAAAAGAGCCATATGAGCAGCTTCATCAGATGCTGGACTGTTTTGTGCATGTAAACATAGGGGGTGATGAAGTGATGAGTCGGTGGTGGTCAGTGCAACGTCTAAAGGAATGTAATGAGGCTATGGCACTTAGTGCAGACAGCTGATGGAAGAGACAGAAAGACACAAGACATACTATTGGACAGGCAGGCAGGCAGGCAGACAGAGAGCAGGTTCATGGTCAGCATTCAGTAGTATGGCATCAGGAGTCGGAGGGGTCGTGGGGGACGATTCCAGCCCGGCCTTCCCCAGAAAGGTTCAGTGGATCTTCGCAGACGGAGGTGAGGAGAGCTCCTGCTGTCTGGGGGTGTCTTCAGCACACAGCCGAGCACCTCCTCAGCCGTTTGTGATCAAGAAGTAACTCAGAGAGGGGCAAGACGCACCCTCGTTCTGCTGTGAATTATTAGAGTTTATAAATGGAGCAGGAGCCAAGAGGAGAAGGACGACTGCAGCGGTGACAAACAAAGGGGATGACGACGTGAGTGTGGTTTGAAAGAAGCTCCCAGTGCCTCTTTATCCCCATTGTGTCATCCTTGCAAAGTTTAGTTGTGTCTTCAGCTGGCTCCTTCTATGCTTGTCACCTGAGGAAAAAAAGAGCAAAAGGGTACAAATACAGCGCCGTCAGAGTCTGGCCTCACTACAGGACATCCTCATGTAATTAACGTTGACGCCATCTGGTTGGACCTTTCAGATAACGCCTGCGCACCAGGATGGGCCTGTGACCTCAATATCTTCTTGAACATGGCATGGCAGCACATAACATTTTGCTTAACAACGATCCATCCAATCTTTACCACACTATAAACCATAGCAACACACAGCTGGTGTAGCTCCAGATGGAGCCTCACATTTCATGATTCTGGGTTTCTGCCTCAGTTAAAATACAGCACATACAGACATGGATGAAGGAATTTCTTTTTACTGAACTGAAAGCTCGGTTTAGCAAGAATATGAATGATATAAATGCTCTGCGAGTATTTCAGCTGAACTCCCAGTATGAAAAAATTCTGCTTTTATTTTACGAACAGAATTATTATAAGAAATGGATATTTCCTTGGTAAAATCTTTTCCAGCTGCTGAGGTACACATAAAAAAACCCTCACATGTGATGATAGTGTGGCAACACACTTGGACATTAGACCATTAAGCACTTGTGATATCTTCATACTGGATGGGAGAGAGATGGGAAACCACAGTCTGTTGGGCTGCATGCTCCAGTGCACTGGCTGCTGCTGCTGCTGCTGCTGCTGCTGCTACAACGGGATTACAGAAGCTCTGCAGAGGTTCTGAGCCGCCCGTAGACCCACACTGATGCACACAAACAGTCTGCAAAAACATCTCAACAGGGGTAATTACCCTACCCAGAAGGATTAGAGGATTTTTGCCAAAAATATCTTTTGGTTCAGCACACAGAGATCCAATCCGTCCTGGGATTAATCATTTTCCTCACATATTAACATCAATTATTGATGTAAACTTGTGTATGAGCCACTCAAAATTACAGCGCTCAATTGCCAGCATGATACAGACATAATGAGAGCTGGGGATGCTTTGATATGTGTGAGCGTGGCCGGCCTCCTCGCAAGCTTCAACGTTGCTGAGCTGGTGGCTGCCGGCTGCTCGAGCGAAGAGGAGGGCAGCTGAACAGAGTTTAATTAAACCAACTTCTACTGTTGTAACGTAAATTATGACAGAGGTTTGATAAACGACACCATTCCCTTGTCTTTCATGTTCATCACGTTATGAAGTTAAAAGATCTATATGTTAGAAGATGCACATCATGTGTATTATGGGGTGCATTATGGGGGCATCGTGGGTAAGGAGAGTAGGGGATGAAGTGATGCCCCTTCATCTCCACTGATGACTGTGCAAGCCTTTGGGGGAGTGTCATAACACGAGGTTGAGAAAGTTACATTTTCAAAAATGTTGACTATTTGAGTGCATTTAACAACCAGGTTTTTAGATCAATAGATCAATAATTCTTTTCTCTGATGTCATGAAAAAAAATTAGACATCACTTTCACACATGTTGAGCAGTGTGTAATCCAGTCTCTAACGCTGTACCGTGGCAAATGTCTTTTTGTTTTTAGGTTTAGGCCACACATTGTAATTCTTTTTGTGTGTTCATATGAGTGTGTGTGTGTGTGTGTGTGTGTGTGTGTGTGTGTGTGTGCGCGCGCGTGCGTGTGCAGTCTGCGGTTACTGCCCTGTTGGACGCCCTGAACCCACTCAGCACTGCTGACAGAGCACTTGGAGATTTTGTTGAATGATAAGAGGAAAAGCAGGGGGAAAATGTGCCCACAGCTGTATAAACACTTGCAAGAGTTAACATTTTGACACCAGTGACCGAAACAGAGTTCTGGCTCGCGATGTGAAGCTCCCTCCCGAGTAATACTGGACTGTGGTTGCTGAATAATTGAGTGTGAAGCTCTGCTGTCAGATCTCACGCTGATGTTCTACCAGCTCCCAACTTAGGGATGTCCTTGCGTTATCGTGCTCCGTGTGTGTGTGTGTGTGTGTGTGTGTGTGTGTGTGTGTGTGTGTGTGTGTGTGTGTGTGTGTGTGTGTGTGTGTGTGTGTGTGCGCGTGGGAGGGAGGGAGGGTGAACGTGGTCAGAGGAGGCTGCAGAGGAAGTTAATTAGTGTATCCGATCTCCGTCAGGGATTGCTTCGCCGGAGATTAATAGCCGACGATGTATAACAGCTTAAGCGATTACTGTTCCTCTTCATCCTCATTTGTTCAGGAGTAGTGTCTTTTTCCTCCTACACTCAGTTGCTCTCATGCACTTCCACATCTTGTCGGAAACACTTTAAAAAAAAAAAACAACTAAATATTGTCCTTAAGCCTGTTTCAAAGAGGAATCATATCCTCTCCTCCTCATGCATGTTGCACGCTGAATGGTCAGCGAGTGTAACGTGCGCACTTGTTGTCAGCTGAGCAGGTAATCTAAGAACAATATTGACCTGTGAGTCTGACTCATGGGAGAAAATATTGCAAGGTACTAAGTGGATTATCTTCCAGGACAAATGAGTTGAAAATCGATTGTCGCAAAGCGCCTCTGCAGTCCTGCTGCAGGATGGAAATGAGCAGTTCACAGGCGCTCAACTCTGGCCTCATGTAGCTTTAATCACCGATCTCTATAATTAGCCCTCTGACAGCGAGGACAAGATGCTTTAGCTGCTGTTTGTGACAGAGCTGATGACACCCTCAGGCTGCCTCTGAAACGCAATATGAGTGGCAGCCATGCGGGGAGCTTTCATGTCACCTGTCATTAGACGTTCCTGCTAATATCATCCTGCCAACAGTAATGACAGTTACAGACCAAGATGGTGCGTTTGAGCATACTTTTTTCCCCTATTTCTTTTTTTATCATTTACACAGTTAACCCACTCTGTTTGCAGTACTTCTGTTTGCTTGTATGAATACGGTATGTCATTATTTTTATAATTATCAATGTTCTTGTCTGTGTCTGATAGTCAAATATGCCTGGACTAATCTTTCAGTTGGCGTCTCTTTGGTATACTCCAGAACCTCGGCTGGCTGAGGCAGATCAACGCCCTCCCTGATGCTGCTCATGCTGCAGGTTTTTCCTGCTAATCAAGCAGTTTTCCTTTCTACTGTCGCCTCATGCTTGCTCAGGACAGGGGATTGCACTAAAGTGAAGATTTGATGGCTCTTCAGCTAGTATGTTTTTTTTTCCTCTTTAAACTCTTTGTAAATTTTAATCTTAATTTTTTTTTTTAAATGACATTATATGAATGTTGACTTTGGACTTTGGCTGAAATGAATGGGATGAAACTGGAACATACCGGGACTGAATTGCATTGCATTTAATTGGACTGAACCTGCTTCATTTCTGTGTAAAGTTCTTTAGGGTGACTTTATGTTTAACAAATAAAGTTTATTGAATTGAACTGAGTTGAAATTACTTAGGGGCAGCACGGTGGCTTAGTGGTTAGCACTGTTGCCTCACAGCAAGAAGGTTCCCGGTTCAATTCCCGGCCCGGTGGGTCTTTCTGTGTGGAGTTTGCATGTTCTTCCCGTGCTTGCGTGGGTTTCCTCCGGGTACTCCGGCTTCCTCCCACAGTCCAAAACATGCGGAGTAGGTTAATTGATCTTCCTAAATTCTCCCTAGGTGTGAATGTGAGTGTGATTGGCTGTTTGTCTTCTGTGTGGCCCTGGATAGACTGGCGACCTGTCCAGGGTGTACCCCTGCCTTTCGCCTGATATGCGTCGGGATAGGCTCCGACAGACCCCCGTGACCCGGAAACGGATAAAGCGGGTACAGATAATGGATGGATGGATGAAATTACTTAGCTCTTAGTGTTTTGTTTGAATAAATATCAACAGGTTTAAAATACTCAAAAAATCCCTCATTCTCTAATTACTTATTAGTTATTCTTTAACTAGATTTTACAAAGTAAATTGAGAAAACTATTATGGTTTTCATAAAGTCAAAGGATCATTTCCAAATCTCAGGTATTGTTCCTGTCAGCATGATCCCGAGGTCATCCTCTACTTGGCTGCTTTACACCAACATACAAATTTTTCCACCCAATCGACCGTCGCTCCCAAATACTACAGGGATTTGCGATGTTGGCATGTGATCACACTGCTTCCTGCGCTGAACTCTGTCCATCCCGCCAGTTTTCCAACAGGCCACCATTTCCTAGTTTTCATAAGTTGGTGTAATTTCATCATGTCCAATTAGATCAGGAAATTTGTCAGGGGCGACTTCATTGAAATATTTTCAGTCCGTGCAAAGTAGGAATCCAAAAAATGCTTTGTGGTCACTTATCTTTGTTAATTGTCTTGCCAGCCATGCCCCACTACAGACCCAAACAGAGCATTCCTGGAAGGTGGTGAAAGAAACCCTAAAGAGTACGTTAAAAAACTATTTGTTTTTTCTGTTAATGTACGTACAATATTATGAGAAACAGTCCCAGACGGATTCTAAACAAAGGAGTGAAACCATGACCTTTTGGCTAAGGTTGATAACCTTTACAAATAAGTCACAACCGAGTCCTTGTTCTCCTTATCGGGAGTCAAAGTTTATCCTTGTTATTCTTTAGTGGCAACTACAGTAGTTCCCCATTGTTCTACTTTGAAGAGTTGGCTGGTGTGCTGCCAATAATTGTGTTTTTCCCCCCCAAGTTAATAATTACAGAGGTTGTGTGAGAGTCTAGTAACGGCAGGATGTAGGAAAGGCAGCACAGCTCTTGATAAGATGCCAGATAGTTGGTCGAATCCAAGAACCTGCCTCCAGTACAATGTGACGGGAGCCGATCAGTTTATTATCAACCTGTTTATCACCTCTGCTGTCATGATGTCTGGGTGGCCTCAGGTCAAAGGGTCTTTTAAGTCCTGAAAAACACTTGTGTGCCTTCTAATGAAAGGAAGCTCCACATGATGAGAGCTCTCTAAATGCTAATGTTCCTACACTGTCTCTTTGTTATCATCCACTCAGAGTGCCTGATGCAAAAAGCACTCGAGGGTTCAAGAGTCATTGAGAGAAAAGGTAATTTACCTGCTCATACCTTGACCGAGGACCGCGTCAGCTGGTTCAACCTGAAGACAGAAGAATCATGTTGAGAATCAAGGATGTATTGACACTATTGAGACCTCACATGCAACCCAAATTATTCTCCTCTTCTTTGCATTTTGTCTTTTTCTAACACTTTTTTAAGTAATTGAATTAATCCCTTGTTGGCTGTCCTCCTCCATCTTTCCATTGCGCTTCTAAACTCTTCCTTTTCCTCATCCTCCATCCTGCAGCCCCTGATCCACGCTGGATCTGCAGTCAGAGCTCAGAGATGAGACGGTTCTGCTCTGGCACGTCACTCAGTGTAAATGTGCACTGTGTGAATGTGTGGGGGGTGGGGGGGAATGCACCGAACCAGAGCTATTAATGGCCACTCTGGAGCTAAAAAAAGCCAACAACCTAGAAATAAAAAAGCGCTCTCGAAGGCCAGAAATAGACGCGAGCCTCAGTGAGCTGCTCGTTCAGCTCCTTGTCTTTTATAAATAGCACCAAGTTTCTGGGGACTCACTAAAAGGGAGAAAAAGAAGTAGCACTCTCTAAAGTCAAGGCAAATTTATAAATTGGGGGTTTCATGGGGTGAATGGAATATACGCATATATATCACAGCAATGAAACAACCCCAGTTGTGCAGCAATGCTCGTGTTTCTTGGTCCCTGAGGTCTTGTTTGCAGCTTGTTACATGCAGCTGTTTAAGGTTTTTCTTTATTTCAATGTTTAGCACTCCAGAGGCTCTTTATGAAGTCAGTGAGGTATATGCCTCAGTGTGTTTGTTGTGCTTACAATGTAATCCACCAAGCTGGTTTACAATTAACCCATTTATTGAGGGAATACAAGCAAAGTGAACTTTCCTCAAGGACAATTTTAACTTTTTTGACACAAGAGTGTTTCATCTATAAAATTAAGCAAATGCAATCATGCATTTCCTAGGAAAAACTATTGGTTTGGAAAACCCAGGCTGCTTTATAAAATGTGAAAGAAATCTTATAATATAGGTTACTGATAAACAATTATAACAAGTTTTATTTTGTTTTTTTACACGTGGACATAAAATGTGCAGTATTTGCCAAAATGGTTGTTATCTATGAAGATTTATTTTAATAAAATACTGGCTATTACAAATATGAGCTTGTTTATAATTAATATTTAAATCACACTATAGGCGCATATAAAGAAGCTTAACATGAAATCAGTACTTTAAATCCAAAGGTTTCATGTCAGACCCTAACCATCGCTCTGGGTGGCTATTTTAAATCACTTTTTTGGAGCCTTAACTCTATAGTTGGTTCATTTTAACACATTATTTTGGGTGCAAAATCCAACCCAGTTGGTGGGATCAAGCCCATAACCCAATGCTGCTGTGTCAAAAAAAACTCATGGCTGGGTCGGTCCATGTTTGAGGTAGGAAAGTAACCCAAACTGGATTTTCCTGAACCCAGCATTTTCTCGAGCATAAGAGCTTTTTCTTCCTGTATGCTGCTTTCTGATCACTTGTCAATATTTGATGTGAATGCAAGAGCAGTGAGAAGAGCACTGAGAAGCCTCATGTGCCACTCTCAACATGCTCTTATCAGAACCTCTTATTTCCACAACAAACGTCTTGCATCACGTCCTCCCTCCTGTGAGCTCCAGTCAGACGTTCCCCTACAGGCCCTTTTAGAGGGCATGTCTTCTGTGAAGTGCATGTGAACATCACCAATGTTCACACTGGGAAAAAAGGCTTAAAATTAACCTAACAATTATTAAAGCAGACTGAGGACTGTAAGAAACCCATATTACGGACTTATTTATAACTGCAGACTTGCTTTAAATTATGTCTATCAGTCACTTATCAACATCATAACAGACAAACTGGCCTTTTACAAACTATTGCCACTTTAAATAGTGTATTGCTTGTTTATCTTTTGACTCCTGAGTGACGCACAAGAATTCTTATGTGTTCAGACTGAGTGTTTGTGTAAAAATGCCAAATAAAGATCTTATCTTTTAATATTAGGGGATTTTAAATGGCTTATTGCAGCAACCTGGTAAAAAGATTTAATAATAATTTATTAATGATAAAAAAGTCTAAGTATACAGTGAGCATTTTGTAGGAAAGATCAAATGAGGAATTATCTGAATACAGAATCAGCATCATTGTATGAAAAAAGGTCACAGCATGACCATCTAGTTATTCTGGAGTGGGGTTTTTTTCCTCGTATGATTGTTCCAAATATTTGTCTTTCTGGCCTTTTGTCCTGCAGAGTGCTGTGTGAAAGTTAAGGAGTTGTGGTTTAGTCGTAGCTCGAGTGAACATGTGCCATCTGCCCACATAGTGCAATAGTGTGGTTAGATAGTTCCAGCCACTTCTTGGATCTATTATTGGCACAATTTCAAAAGTGTGGTTTCTCTTTTAGTCATTGTTCTGCATTTTTCCCTTTTTTTTCCTGGAGTTGGACCAACAGAAACCACAGCATGGCTAAGCAGTGGCAGCCATGGAAGACCCCTTTTTAAAAAAATGACTGTTAACATTTCATAGAGTAAATATTAGCAGCAGGGATATCACTTGACCTAGGATTATAAAATGCAGAAAAGCCACGGAAACTTGATATAGACGGTTTCCACAACCCTTTTGTAATTCTTAAACTTCATATCATGATGTGAAACAGACTGTTTTCTGTTCTTTCTGAAAGCTTTAGGTGTGGGAAAACGCCACCGGGTGAAGACGCGGCGGCTGCAGACGCAGCGACTGCAGACAGACGTCGGGCATCGCCCTGCCATCCTCCAAAAAATTTTCCTCATCTTCAACAGGAAGGAAGTCATTTCTCAGAGCACCAGAGGAATTAGCCAGTGTGATAAAAAGTAGAAAAAAGGAGGAAGAAGTTGTGTCTGACCATCCAGAGGAGGGTGAATGACTGTTTACGTTAGCCTTTTATGGTCATGACCAGCTATACTGTTACCGGTTTGCTTCTGAGTTGCTCGAAAAAGGACAATGTAAACGTGCGAATCAGAGGGGAGTTAGCTGGTAAAAGTCAAAGACAGACCATAGTCATGGCTAAAATTGCTTGTGTCAGTCTTTGAGCACTTTCAGCTGAGGGAGACTTTCTGTTGGCTTGCACGGTTGACACCTTTATTCGCATCTCTAAGGGCAGCTTGACCCTTGTCAAGAAGCGCAACATTAAACATTATAAAACCTTACCCCATCAGCTACTTTGCTGCACTGAGGTGGTGTTTGTGGACTTTCAGAGTTCTGACTCAGAAAGCCAGAGGAGGACAACACAAGCAAGTATAAAATATTTAAAAGGACAAATGACTAAATAATAAATGAAATAATGATGAGGTATTCAAGCAATGTCTGAGTCACTTACTGTTTCTCGGCCTTCTCCCGGTCATCCAGGTAAAACAGCGCAGTGGCCAGGAAAAACATGCCTCCCAGGACGATGATGAAAGGACACAGCATGAGGGCATAGCCCAAACTGAGGAACTGCCACAGTGATGATGTAGCGTAGCTCTCCTGAAGGCCGTCGGAGATCTGCAAGTACATGGTGACACACACACACACAAAACACAAGACACAGCAGACGTCATTAAAAATAATCCATCATCAACAGCTCTCAAAATGTCCCATCCAGCTCCAACACATGGTGTGATGCTGGTGCCACACCTCTGCATGCATCATCATGGCAACTGACAAAACTGATACAGCATCCAACAGCTCTTCTTGCTGGAAGCTTCACTAAGGAGGAACACCTAGAGAACAATGGATGGTGTGTGTGTGTGTGGAGGAGGGGGGGTGGGGTGAGGAGGGGGTTCTGCCTCCCAGCAGCACTCATAGTGCAGCTCTCAAAACCCAGGATGGGATTCTGCACCGACATTCACGAGGGAACGGACGCAGCTGATGGTCACTTAATAGCATGTTGTGCGGAGGCATGAATGGCAGGAGCGAGAGGGGGGGGATCTCATCTTCGTGAGAGTAAGAGTTTGAGCAGCCAAGGGGTCACTCTGGCCACGATTTCATGTTAACGTCAGCAGAATGAGATTCTGTCAGAGGAATCGCTGACAGGAGGATGCTGGGGTGACTCATTCGAAGTGAAATCACACTACATACATGGTGAGAGAGGTGCATGCCTGCCTAATACCGAGCTATTACACAGGGAGAAATGCATCAAATAAACACAAAACACACGTATGCATTTTGACATTTCAGCAAACTGTGTGTGGCCAGTACAGAGACCCATTTACCCAGGCACAGTTAATTCCTGCAAAGTGCAAAGTGCAGCTTGGCTAAAAATATGCAAAGAACTGCTGCGTGTCTAATCATCAAGCCAGAAGGCATTTCTTGGATGATTGTTGAGCGATTGTCCCAGGCGTTCCCCTGCTACCCACCGCAGTGCTCATGTCCCACTTCAACTGTATGGGAGGAGTCCATTATGTGCGTCTCAGGGGATTCTTGAGTGACAACTGCCTGTGCCTACGTGCTGATGGAGACTGATGACTCATGCTTTAGAGAATTGGAGATATACCAAAGCGTTTTTTATGTTTGTGTTTTTTCACAGCAGGAGGGGGCTGCAGCGGCGGTAGCTGAAGCAATCACGGTGTACTGGACCAGCCGCTCGGATTTGTTGTGTTGAATCCGTCATCGTCATGTCTGTTCGGTGTACACGTCTAAATCCATTTGTGAACCAAAAGGACTGACTCACTCAACCTCCTTCTACTGTGGTTGCTTAGCAATCACCATAGTTCTGTTTTTCCTTGAGATTCCTCTCTCTGCTCACCATGGGCGACTGCATATCTGCCCCACGCTAAGCGTGCGTCACGACAAGCCTGTCACACTCGTGTGTTAGACCTCATCTCAGGAACTGACAAACTTGTGGCATTCTGCACATGCTCAGTAGGGTTTTGTGGAGGAGTGAGAAGTGTCACTCAGAGAAGAGTCGTGACCCCAGAAGCTGGGCGGTGTAGATCAGGGTGACGCAGTAACTGCAGGGTGATGTAGGAGGAATTCAGGTTGGCAGTGCTTGGACTTTGACTGTTGTTGAATTATTTAACAAAACAACAGTTTTAAATGGGGCATCAGCTTTTGTTGCTATGGTTTTGGGATTTCGATTTTATTCTGTCCTTGCTTTGTTGTCCTGTTTTGTTCAGTTTCAATCTTGGTTTATTTTTGTTGTTGGACTCCTGTTTTGTATATAACATGATTTCCAATTTTAATTTGAAAGCACTTTCACAAAGCATCTAGGTACTTCTTGCATACTGCAGATTGCAGTGTGTAAACAAGTGCAGTGTTTAGGATTTGGATTATTTCAATATCCTGCTTTGGTAGAACTTCTTTCTCCTTAAATAGCCAGAATATTTCTCCTGCATTTGACTCTCCTAGATTCAGGTCCTCTACTTTATGCTTATAGATTCTGTAATGGATTAAAGCAGTTCCACAACAATCACTTGTTTGAACGATCAGTAGCTATGTTGGTGATTTTGAGGGATCCGGATGTGCGCTGAAACACTTGGGAGCTCAATTTAGTGTCTCCGTCTGCTTGACAAAAGTTAAAGTCCTTCTAATTGAGGAAGCAGAGTGAGTGAATGTGTGGCGTGTTTGCTTAATAAATGACTATGATGACTAATCATTTATCAGAATTGTTGCTCATAAATTTTCAAAAAGTTTATCAAAGGTTTCTTAAAGCACTTAAACTTTACAATTTACAATTACAAAGTCAAACATCATTTTTCCAACTACGTCAATATGACATTTGTAGAGAAACAATACACTACCAGCTTTTGAGCCCCATTCCCAGATTTCCTGTTGTTTATTTCAATGCCCTGCGGTATCGGATCACTCCCTGTCCACTTAGAGGAAAATTAATTCTTCTTTCATTTGCCTAAGAAGTTACCATCTCCATCTAAGGAGGAAGAGGAAAAGCAGCATATGCATATGCAGCTTAGCAGACAGGTGTGTCAAACCCCTGAGTCAAGATCTTTATTATCAGTTTAATCCAGTAATCAGAGACTTACACTGCTTTTGTCAACATAACTCAGGCTGTGAGCCAGAGGCAGCGCGATAAAAAACACTGCAGTGACTTAGCATGAAGTAAACACATCATACCAAGGCAGTCTATTCCCTTTCAGTAATTTACTCACATCAAAGTGCATCATAAACACTGGTATTAAATGATAGATTGCGATGTGCAGTACGACGTGCAGAGGAGCTTGGTATTTTCTCCCCCAGTGAGCACTCCACTAAAGCATACAGAATGTGCGCATTTATGGAGTTAAAGTTTACCTTCACAAATACTCATTCTCAGCTTAAAATGAGAAAAATGCACCTTGACAGCCTGAGATGAATCCTGTTTCACACTTCAGTGAACAGCAAGCAGAGCTTTCACGCTGACCCCCTGAATGTGACTCTCTGCAGATATTTGCCTGTTTTGAAGGGTGGTTTGGAGGTTTGAGCGGTTCTGTCTCTGACCTTGAGAGGCCCGGCATCCCGGTGATGAGCATTCTCTCCATCTCCCGACCAATCAAACCAGTCAAAGAGACAGTAACACTGACGCCTCCTGGGGGCTATGGGATTCATTAGAAAATACTACTGACAGCCTGGAGAGCCGCACTAAAATCCCAACTCTGTTCACGGGGTCTCCTGAGACCTGGACTAAAACCCCCACTTGCATTGGCCTACTTAAAGTGAGAGCTGAACTGATGTCTGAATGGGGGCACTGAAATGGTTTGCTCCAGATTTATAGCCTGGTGTGCATCTGAAATACGCTCTCTTTTACATCCAGACCACCACACAGAGCCACTGTTGGGAAGAGTCTTACCAGGCCTATCAGGTACGGGCTTCCTGCATCACCCAGGAGATGAGAGGCGAAGCTCTGAAAAGCAACCGCCGTTGCTCGCCGCGTGGGAATAACCACAAACTGCACAGAGAATGAAAAAGACAGAGGGTGAAAAACATAAAAAAAGCACTTGATTTTCACGCAGCCACGTTAAAATAACTTGTCAGTCATGTACTCTGAGAGCGCCTGCCTCTGCTCGGCAATTTAAATTCATTTTCTTGGCATGTTAAATGTTTCACATGAAATCACATGAATGCATTTATTTACATGTGTTAGTGAAGACTTTCTTAAACATCGAGGGGACTCTCTGTGGCTATGAATACACCCGGGTCATCTTACATCTCTGCAACACAGTTAATAACCAAAAAGCTGCTGCAGTTTGCCTCTCTGGACCTCCTGTTTTCAGCCTTTTATTATTATTTTCATGAGCAGTAAACGAAACACGGCCAAACTAGACATGATCAGCTCTTATCGGCGATGCAGCCACACTCCAATCTTTGTCCAAGTGTAGTTTATTGTAGGATCGTCTATTAGATGGTATAGGCATAATTTCTTTGTCCTTACCATTAAAATGTCTGCCGTTATGGCCCAGTTCAGGAACAGCAGCGTCTCTCCAATGAAGATGCAAACCTAAACAAAAATAAAAACAAAACAAAATTTTAAAAAAAAGGAAAACAAAAGAGAGATTTCACATCTAGATGTGCGAACAACAAGCAGCCAGTTTCCACTGACTGGATGCCAGAGGAGGAGGCTGAAGGTATTTCTCTCATGTCAGAATCCAATGCCGAAAAAAAAATGCTTTGGCTGCAGTGGTTCAAAAACATGTTATTATGTCATGGCCCAATTATATACGGATGTGCAGGCCTTCATTTTGGTCCCATTCAGCTGAGCATGCACCCCGCAAGCTGAAAACCAGCAGGAGGAAAACAATTGTTTATTCCAGTCAAAGACCTTCAGTGTGGAAAACAATCTTGCACTTGAATTTATGTCCTACTCCAGAATGGGTGGAGTAGAAACTCAGCTCTCTAAATAACCTCTCTAAAATATGCTAAATGTACATGTCAGCTACTGTATATACTAGAGTTGGGAGCAGCTGTCGCTGCTATCTGACCACTTTGTTAAATACAGAGCCAGAGGGATTTAGTTGTGGTGGGATGTCATGTATCTGCGCTGGCTGGTTTCATCCAAAACTGTTTAACACGGGCGATGGATATACGTTTCCCCCAGGGGGATAACTCGCCCTCGCCAGCGTGCCAGACCTCCTGTAAAGTACAGAGCGCTTCAGTCGGGGTCTGACAGCGGATGTCGACAGGTCTGCTCTGAGAACCAGACACTGTGACCGATATGCTGCCTCTCTCAAGCCCCTCTTCGGTGTTGCTATGTGTTCACGAGACAACAGCTGCGAGGGGTCGATCGGCCTCGGCGTAGCGGCACCCACTGTTACAACCATGTCACGCCTTATAATGTGACACATCTGTCAGCTCTTTGCAATGAAACTTGAGCCGCTCACTTACCACTGCTGCTGCTGCACTGTAAGATGATATTCTGCCGTTTTATGCCCTGTTTTTGAATGTTGCCGTGCAATAAAATACTGATACGAGAGAAACGATCATCTGTAGGTCTGCACTTTGAGACTTATGCACAGACAGAAACCAGGTGTCACAGGAGTTTATTAGCAAAAGGTAAAGCCTATTTCTGTAAAGCAGCACAAGTATGAAATTGGATCGGACAGATGTGTAATCATGTAGTTAATAAGGACACTTCTGCTGCTCAGGTCTAATTGGCTGAGTCACACTGCCGACAAACACCTGATGAATGTGAGCCTTTGACTCACTTTGGCACAGCTCATATAAATCTGACATCATTAAATCTAAATCATTGTTATTTCAGCAATTGTTTGACACTTTTTAGACTTCTTAGGTATACAAATATATTTTCATTGACAAAACTGATGCATTCTGTCACTTATGACTTCCATTTAACTCATCATTATAACACTAATACCAAGAAAATAAAAATAGACTGTATGTATCCAGTTGCAAAAAACAATAAGTGGCCAGGCTCGCTGCGGTTATCGTCAGCCACGTCCCAGACGTGGAAACCTGTTTGTTATGTTCTGTTGCATGCATGGGAAAATATTTTCCTATGCATCATTTTCAGCGTTATTACCGGCCAAGTCACTCAGGGTCAGTTCCTATTCCTTTGTCACCGATGAGAGTGAGAGATTTGTGCTTGGTAAGTCTAACAGTGCAAAGTGCATTGTTTCGTGGAAGTAGTTTTAAAGTTGCACCCATTTCCTGCTTCACATAGCAATTAGACTCGCATACGCAACGCTCGTGAGTCTAACAGAAAGTCAACTTTTGGTCTAAAAGGTATGAGCGTGCACCACTTGCATCACTCCAAGACCTTTTCCATCTGCACCCAGAGCTCTTCATAGGCTTGGAGACCGAAAGGCGGACCTTTCGACCCCACTTTGAAGATTTTCCTGACTGGATTGGTCAGAAAACTTTCTCGTTCACAATGAGTCTCCAATCCATGATTCACATGTGGATAATTAGATTAACCGTAGGAAACCGTTTTAATGATAACTCCCTCCACTGCTGGATGCAAAACCAGTATTTGTAAGACAACATGTAAAAACCAGAGTCAATAGAAAGCGAGACTTACATAAGCTCCAATAATGCTCTTCTTGGCTACCACAAAGATGAGGCAGATGAAGATGGCCGAGCCCAGCATGCTGACAGCGCAAACTAGCGGGTCGGCACGCTCTGTCCTCTGTCGACACAAGCGCGTGGTAGCCGCACCGATGACCACGCCTAACAGTCCTGTCACACAGGTGATCGCCCCGAAGATTAGGCTGCAGGAAAAAGCATTGTTTCATTTAGATGTCTTAAAAGGTTTTAGCAGAAACTGTCAATCGTTCATTAATAGAGCAAAGGAATATCCTTGTTTCACGATGTAGTTGGATCCTACCGTTTTACAAGGCATTTATCAAACACATACCTGTCTGTGCTGCTGCACACTTCTTTTGTACAGGCCTCCGCCGTCTTCTGCACCACCCGGGCTCTGGCCAAGTAGATGGGAATCCACGTACCAAAGGCGCCCGTGGCAAAGGACACTGCGGCCGAAGCCAGGGAGGAGAACACGTAGCTCCGACTGGGCGCAGACAAACACAACGAGCACAAAACGGAACAGGTGAGTGTCCTGATCTGGAAGAAGAGAGCCGCTGGCATCTGAATCAATGAGTACCGAGTAATCCATCATCTGAGTCAACCTCAAGCACTTATCTGACAACTGGTAAAAAAAGTTTACTACTATCTTACTGTAAATCACCTTTCAATCATCAGTCAGACTTTATTAGTGTAGTACTCCACATTAATTAGATGTGGTGCATTTAATACGGCTGGTAATAATAAGTGGGTGAAGAAGCAAGAAGTAGATATTTTGAAGTAGATATGACCTAAAGATCATACGCACCTCAAACTGTTCCTGTGAAGTCACATGACGACAGTCGCCTTGTAGTTTCCTACGTTTTTTTAAAGCTCCTAGTGTGTCATAGATGCTGTTCAGCTGTGCTGTCTAATGTTTAGATTTCATAGTGTCACCCTCTTAAAATAATGGCACAAGACAAATATGCCTTATGCTATTGTTGTTAAGAGGGTGAAGATCTTTTTAACAACTATGGCCTTTACCAGCATATGATGAAACCAAATAATAGCAATATTTCGAGTCCTCATATTTCACAGCAGGCTTAGGCAGTGAGAGAAGTTATTTTATCCTTTTTTTGATGATGCAAATAAACAATGCTGCGGTGTGTGGTGTCAACAGAGGGAACACATAGTCCTTATTTTAGAAGAGCAAATATTTACTTGTTGAAAAATGCTGCAAATACACTCTTGTGGCTGGACTGAGGGACGTAATGTGAAGATTACGCATTGCTTAGACTGCAGTTTGGATAGTTTTGCTCTCAAACTGGTTTTGTGATTGAAAAAGGGTGTATTTTCTGGGGGTTTTTCTGCTTGTTAAAGATGGTAAAAACTGTGACACTCATCACTGAATAAACAGTTTGGCCTGGTGTGTGTGTGTGTGTGTGTGTGTGTGTGTGTGTGTGTGTGTGTGTGTGTGTGTGTGTGTGTGTGTGTGTGTGTGTGTGTGAGTGTGTGAGTGAGTGAGTGAGTGAGTGAGTGAGTGAGTGAGTGAGTGAGTGAGTGAGTGAGTGAGTGAGTGAGTGAGTGAGTGAGTGAGTGAGGACATACTTCTTGGCGAGGGTCTTCATGTCACAGACCCAGGAGGTGCGGGCCTGGATGCGCCCCCCGATCTGGTCCGCGCTGCCTCTCTTGGGCTCCGGCACAAAAAGCAGGATCAGAGTTCCCGCAGTGATGCCTAAGAGCGGAGACACCTGATGGCACAAAAAACCAATCGAACAAAGCAGTTCAGAGAGAGCAGATAATGTCAGCACATCAGAGTAGGAGCAATTTTAGGGGCAAAACACAAGATGCAGGACAAAGAAATGGGTTCACAGCCTGCATGTAATGTTTGCTGATACGCCTGACATCCTATATAAGCCCTCAGAAACAAAAAATATTGTCTTTGCTCCCTATACGGGGACTGTAGGTGTGTTTGCTTATGTGTGGGTGTGGGCTTGTTTCTGTGTTTAAGCATAGAAGAGACCCAAGATCCTTTTTGAGTACCGCTTTGTAAGCAGGTGAAACCCTCACAGACGTGCATCTGCTCTTGTGTTCACCGTCGTCCTTTGTGGCTCAAGTGGCCACAGGTTTGTACCTGTGTGTGTCTTAGTGGGGGAAACAAAGGCAAAAAGCAGGATGGGATGTATGAGAGAGGATTTGTTGAAGTTACCAAGTTGCTCACAAAGGCAAAAGCAATTTTATATGCCAGGGGAAATTTGTTGCTCATAAAAGCTCATAAACGTGCATAAGCACTGGTACTGTAAAATGTGACCGTGTGAGGATATTTACATGGTTCGGGTGTGTCTCTGTGTTTTTCATTAATGTAACAATTCAATGACTGATGAGGCGTCTAATGTGGCTGATAATGTGGCTCACCACGGTGGTTCTGGTCTCTTAAGTCTCTCAACACTCGTATTTACTTTCCTTCACTGGGTCCTCTTGTCTGCTTTTTGCACGGGGCAAATGAATGAATCAATATGAGAACCTTTTGATGCATTTTCAGAGCAAAGCAACATAATGGATGCTCATTTAACTGAAGTGGAAAATAAAAATTTGTTTTTTCTTTTTGGGGGGGGGGGGGGGGGGGGGGCATTTTTCACTTAAGCCCTTTGCAATTATTCAGTGAGACTGTGACCTCACCACCTTAACTCCCACAGGGCCCATTATGCACTTCCTGTAGAGATGCCAGGCAATCAGATGAATTAACTGCTGCCCTCTCCTGCTACTCAGCTCTTGGTATCTCCTTTGTTACTTTCGTCTGGTGACATTTTCAGGAAGGTAGCTGGAACACGTCGGGCGAAAACAAACGGAAGCGCTGCAGTGTTTTTTCACTAAAACAGGATGCTGCAAGAGAGGGCCCGTTTCATGTCCTGGGTTTTGTTTTCCCTTACATGCCACACCGGTGATTAATTGGCTTTGAAATTTTTGATTGGAATGTCATTGTGGTTACTTTGGAACAAACTGTGAACCTCCTTGTTTGTTATTTTTTTTTATGCTTGACTAAGACAAGTAGAAATGGACTTCCTGCTCAGCAAGCTGCCATGTCCAGGATTGTTTTCCACCGCGGCGCCCTCAAAGGACGTCTAATACTTCGCTTTAAATGTCAGTTCGTTCATAAGAGCTGCAAGACTGTAGCGTGTCCTGAAGAGTTTAAAAGTACCTGTTAAGTTAACATTTCCAGAGGAGTTCTGTTAGACCTTCAAGCAATCTTTTCTATTATTGCCGGTTTGCCTTATAGAATGGTCTAACTGAAAACATTTAATCACAAGTATTAGAGTGGATTCCCAGTAAAACGATTCACGACAACAATGATTTATGGTTCTATTTAACACCAGTCTGCTTCTGAGCATGCAGTAAGTGTGCCATTGTAAAAAAGCGTAAAGTCAGTTGTTTTTCCATTTAAAAATACCCAATCAGCAGATTTCTGCAGCTGAAATTTCTCTTGAGAGTTTAAATTAGCCTTTAATTGAAAGAGATCCAGATAAATGCTCCTGGAACCCCGCTGGAAAATTTACAAACCAGTAAAAAACATGTGTCCGAATAAATCTCTGAAAATGTTTCTGATAATCCAAAACACCGTGGCCGGAGTGCTGACTGGTACTACTAACAGAGATCAATTTCTGCTGTTCTGCTTCATTGGCTGCCTTTAAATTTTAAAGCCTAATTTAAAATCCTCTTTAGAAAGCCTTTAGTGGCCTGGAAGATTCCTATTTGAAAGATCCTATTGTTCTCAATCACTCCACACGAGCTCGTCGCTCTTTAGAAAAGCAGCCAGGCTTGTTGTTCCCAGTATTTGCAGGACTGGAACAGGAGTCTTTAATGTTCACGTTTGCCTCCTGTGGAAGCAGCTTTCAAGTCTGACTTTAAAACTCTTTGAAAGTGATATACATCTATCACTTTTCATTTTATGCACTGTTTCAATATTTTTGTTTTGGCTTTTGCATGCTTATGGGCCACTATTTTATTTTTACTTTTTGCTGTTACTACAAAAAAGGAGGATGTTGCTGTACATTATATTTGTTTTCTTTGCTATACACGTGTATTTTTTGTTTTTTACAAGAGATTTGCTTTGTAGGAGTGACATTTTAAACCTTATACTATATATAATAAGTTGAAGAAGCATGGATTCTTTCTCCCCCCCCCCCCCCATCAAAGCTGACATTTATGTTGCCTCAACTGAGACATATACTGTGAGCAAAGTGTAAGAAAGCCGAATGCATTTTATGTTAAAATGAGTGGAAATATTCCTGCTGGTGCTATTGAGTGTGACAGTTTTTGTGCCTGCAGCTGCTTGTGCTGTCCCTGTAATATCAGAGCCATGTCTCCGGCCACGAGTGTCCCCTGGTGCTTCTGTCTCAACTGGCCGCAGACCCAAAAACAAGCCCCTGGACCAGCACTGCAGGGCCTCTCTATCTGTACTCGTGTGCATGTCTCTGTGCACGCTGCTGCTGCTGTTGCTGCTGCTGATGATAATCTTACCCTTAGTGCCCAGTGCCAGTCTTCTGCAGCGTCTTTGGCACCAGAGCCCAGGATGTAACCCAGCCCGCTGCAGAAGAAAGCAAAAGTTGCATATTAACCACACAAAACCTCTCCAGTGAGGGTATCAGTGTACATGAGGCATGAGTCTGTCACAATCAACCTTTAATCTCACACCCTCTATCACAACAGCATGTTTGTAGTCTGATTAACAAGTGTTTCAGTATTCAATATAAAAACCTTCGGCAGATTAGTGATCAAAGCTCTAGGAGCGGCTTAACTAGCACGTTAACAGACTCATGCGATCACGCTGTGCTGCCACATTAACCAAATTTCTGTGGAAGATATATACTTTTGCAGGAAGTGCTAACAGATCAGGTCATATCGCATTACAAACAGTCCTGTGCTGGGTTATAGTCATCATTTAAAAGGCAAAACTTATTCAAATAAGAACATCAGAAGGATCAGAGAGACAGCAAGAGCAATTTATTAGTGTGGTACCATGAAAAATGACTTCCTTTTTTAATTTAACTCAAGTAAGCCCTTTTCAAAGGCTTAAAATAAGTCCGATTTCATAAGTTTCATATCCTTATATGACATACCAAACATAGGATTGGTCTAACTCTACAGTCCAGTTTAACATGTCCCCATTTTTAGCCTAAGAATTTGCATTTACAATGTGTAGTTTCGTTTTTTTTTGTTCATTTATACGTTTCATTTTGTCTCCTGTCTAACCTGTTCACTGGAACTGGTGCGAAAGATTAGTTGACTTCCTGATTTTTCAAATTTTTCCAAACCCGTTTTTCTGCATGTGCAGAGCCTTTGATCCCACAGTGCTGTTTCCCATCAGAAATAACAGAGATGAGCAACGGATTTCTCATTACAGATTTTCATAACCCGTAGATACTGGCAGGTGAAAATGCTCAACTGGTTTTGGACAAATATACAAGCAAAAGGGGAAATAGTTTAAGGAGGTGGCTCATTGGTTGGTTCTCCAAAAATAACAGAGCGGCGTAAACATGTCCCGACAGCATATGATATTTCCAGTGAATGACTAACAGCTAATCTTATCATGTCCACTCAGAGAGTGCTTGGAAAGTTCAACACCAACAATAAAACTCAAGCGTAAAAAACACACATCAGAACCGAGCACTACAAACATGTCAGTGGAGCCAAAGTTAAATAATTTATAAAAACAAAACAAAAAAAAAAGGTGGGGAAAGGAAACCGGTAGAGTCCAGTTCTAGTGAATTGGGTCTAATTCCTGAGTTCATTTCCTGGAAATGGACATAACAACCTCTGTGAAAACAGACAAGTTGGAGGCTGAATAGGATGTTTGACTGAAGCTTTCAGAGGACCACTATTTCACCATCTATTGTCTGTGTTGCTGGGCAGTTTACGGTGACCCAAACATTTAAGCTAGTAATAACATGACCACAGAGGGCAGTTTTGTCTTTGCTTTCCTCTTTAGTCCAACCGTCTCCAATCTGATATTAAATAATGCCACGATTAATGGACCAACATGGTTATATAATATTCATCACTGCATTTTCCCCCGGAACATTTTAATGTGACAGGTTATATAATTACAGTAATGCGATGTTTACAGTGTCGGAGGGTCTGCAGCAGATCCCCTCTCCACACCCCCCAGTGAGTGATTCAGCATGCAGAAGTAGAAAAGACTGCAGCATGGAGCAGCTTAGGAACATGCCTCAAAAACACTACGTAACACCTTAAACCTCAAGTGATTCCCACCGTGCATTCACTGTTGCCTCCAACTTTCAGTATTTGGCTTTATTTGTTTTTTTCCCTTTTGTTTGAATGAACTGAAAAGGCTGGAGATTTGGGCTTAATAAAACTTCCCCTACTCCCACACCCCTGCATCTCAGAAAAGGTCTTCACACAACTAATTGTAAGTTCTGCTTTTGTGTCTGAGAAGGCCGTTGTCAGCAGGCCAACAGGCGTCACCCTTTCAACTGTAAGATGATTTGAAATAATGCTTCCTTTTGGCTTAAAAAAAACAAAAAACAACAAAACAAAAGAAACATGCATATCCCCCCAAGAAAAAGAATATTTATCTTTATGATTGCCAACAAGATCTGTCGACCTCTTACCTTCCCAGGGGGATGGCCAGGTAGAAGACAGACAGCATCACGGTGCGAGTGTTGTTGGTGAACAGGTCTCCTATGATGGTGGGAGAGATGGAGGAGTAGCTGGACTCTCCAATGCCCACCAGTCCTCTGGAGAGTACAAATAGCCAGTAGTACTGCAAAGAAGAGACAGAAAGGAAAAAAAGACAAAGAAAAACAGACAGTGAGCTGTGAGGCTCTGCTAGAAAACACCCTGTTTTTCTAAAATATTCTACCTTAAAGCGTACCAATTCAGAGTTGACAAGGCATCAGCCTTGAAGAAGTGGATTTATTTAATTTTTTTTTTAAATCACTGAAACTAATGTGCATGCAAAATAAAGTATCCACGCTAATTTGTTTAAATCCAAGACGGTGTTGGAGGCAATCTCGATTAACTGAAGATAAGTCATAAATCCTAGACTTGTGCAATATAACCATTAAAACAGCACAAACAAGAACCTCAACGGTTCAATGTAATTCACAGTAATCATTTTACCATGGATTATTACCTTCTATCAGATATCACAAAGCAATAAATGAATCTGTGAACACACTGAAGGCTTTAAGAGTAGAAGGCACTCTGGTTGACGCTCCTTTGCAAGGAGCTGAATAGTTAACTGTTTCTATGGCAACCACCACCTACTAGACACATCCTGCCATGTCTCCCTGAAAAGCTAAAAAGAAATCAACCCCCCCCCAAAAAAAAAAAAAAAACTAAAGCAAAAGGATGCAAAAACCAGAAAGCAGCCACAAAACTGCTTACTTTCTGTTAGTCCAATCAAAAATCTCATCAGTCACATAAAGCATTTCTTGTAAATGTTGAAGTGAAGTCACGCCGTGACACATGCATCAAACTGTTCTCCTCACTTTGTCATATGCTTGCATATATTGATTGGATCTTGGACATAGTTTCATTCACTCACATGAGTCTATGAAAAGTGGGGATGTGACACGGTTACGCATAGTAAACCTCACTGTCAGCTGAAATTCAAACCCTTCAAGTCGTTTTCAGTCAAAAACGTTCACAAGTTCCCTAAATTGTTTTTACTTTTGCATCACTTCATTTAAACTAAAGCGTTTATGACACACAGCGAGCTATATTTTTGTCACACAGTTTCAAATGATTCACCCAGCCTATTTTCTTCCCCTGGTGGCCTGCCATTAAGTGGGATGAGGATAATAGCCGTTTTTCAGCACGGTCACCAGCAGCTATCATCAGCCTTGGACAGAGACGCTAGTAGCGTTGACGGCGCCAAAAAAGAAAACCCTCAAGAATAACGGCAAGGTCTCATAAAACTTTGGTTTTGAAGTTTATGATGTCAAATCGAATATTTACACCAACTGCAAGCTTAACAACATATGAACACTTGACTAGAATACTCTCCGTACTACAGGTATTTGGAGAGCACGTCCATGCGTCAGATATTTTTAAAGTTAAACATCAGTGATTAAGCTTTGCTGTCAAGTGTTTGGTAGTAGCCTTTCACTTTCTTTTTGCTTCAACCTGTTTTATCCACAAGACAGACAAACCGAAATGGAGTTCTCTTGCAGATAAAAGCAAAATGTTCCTTCTCAGGTCAAGGGAAGGTTGCAAAGGTCTGCTATTGATGCAAATCAACTACAATCATCTATGCATTGTTTTTAATATAGAAATATTACTTTGTTTTTAGTCCGTTGGGAGATAGCCCACCAGGGCCACCAACCTCCATATAATTTAACATTTGGAAGAGGACATAGCTTCAATACTTTGCACATGTATAGTTTTAGCATACAGTATATTTTCCGTCGTGGTTTTGAATATCATAACTCCTTCCCTCATCTATCTGTATTCCCACATTCCACTGCGAGGACAAGCAGCCATTCCTACCTGTCCTGCATTACTGACAGTTGCATCACTTGATGTTTCCTGCCCGCCCGTACACTCGCTCTCATTCATTAAGGTCGTCAGTATAGATGCCACCAGTTTCACTTGGTGAACTCAGCTTTCCAGCCACTCTTTCATTCAGCTATAAAATTAAATTTCACCAGCCTGTCGGACTCTCGCATTACTTCTGATGTGCAAAAAAGCTTATACAGCTGCAAAACTGAAAAAGATGTTGGTCAGAAAAAAATATGAATTGCCCAAAAAAGAACAAAGGACCAAAAATCCATCTGTTCAGGCCTTATCACAATGGTTTTCATTGTCCTTGTATCCCACTCTATAATCATGAGATGAGACTAAATGAAATGAATCATGCTTTCTATTAAATGACCACATGAATTACGGGGAAATACAGAAATAAATGTTATCAAAGAGGTGTAGTTAGCTGAGCTCATCACCACAAGTACAAAGCCACACACAGCCACTGATGTGTTTGAAAACGACCAAAATCTGATCCCTTTATGATGATAATCTGTTGTGGTCATGCAGAAAGAAGCCTGCAGTTGTACATGGTATGACGCTGGCAGATTTCTGTTACATAAGATCTGTGGTTTATATCTGCTGTAAATTCAAATCCAAAATGCCCCACGGTGTTTTAAATGCACAATGATAGGAGTCAGTTGAATTTGGTCATTAACATTTCATAACATGACATGACTTTTATCTCTCATGGCGACAGCATCATGAGTACTATTACATAACAGCCAAATAATCTTGTGTCATTTGAGTGGAAAAATCAAGAACATGTCTTAATTAAAGTGTGGAGTAAAGGGTAGTGGGTCCTGGGAAGCATTTATTGTGTGTTTACAGAAGTCGTCAGAGACAAATATTCCTCTATCTTCATTTTATTCGTGCATTGCTTGTTTAGCCAAGTGGCTGCCCCCCCCCCCCCCCCCCCGTCCCTCCCTCCCAGCAGATTAGTCTGTGTAGGATCTGAGACCATCAACATCTCTGAACTGTCACTCCCTTCCACAGCTTTGAAGATCCACAGCAATGAATGAGATTACTCACTAGAGACACGACACTGTGGGACTCCATGAGGGTGCTTTGCAGACATCTCATGGACTACATAAACTTAACGGACACAGATTTGAATGCCACATATCCATTTCTGGCATTAAATTAGGTTTTCTCCAATTAGGTTTTCTCAGACAGTTGAAGTTTTACTAAGGAATATTGTGCACACATACAAACACACACACACACACACAAGTCCATCAACAGAGCCTTTCACTGTAATATGATGTCTTGTTTTGGCAAGATAACCCTTCCCCCACATCATCGCTGCCCAGAATAATGTTATTGTTTAATGCCCCCAACACCTCCCAGCACACAGGGGCTTTTAGAGTTATAACATCTAAATCCACATGTTTAGCTGCAGTGCAACGAAAGACTCTTATCTTCTAAAGTATTGTAATAGAGACATCTGCGAGGCATGGGCTCTTCATTAGTTGATTGGCTTGTAGCCAGTGAGACAGGCGGAGGGAGGACAGGACACATAAAGTGTGTCTACAGAGGCAAGCCGGGTGTCTGACTTAACAAGCGTCTCATTTCATTTTACTTGCCTTAACATCAAGCATATCCAGATCATAACAGACTAATTATCTCGTCAGCGCAAGAGAGGAAGACCAGCAGAAGAGAGTACTGGAGCTCTTGTGCCGCCATTGTTCGACGGTTTCTGTGAGGCCGCCAGCCATGCCGTACCTCTTTACTGATGAACGAGCTCAACAGCGTAACAATGGACCAGAAGAAAATGCCACCGCTCAGGATGACCTTTCTCTTGAAGCGGTCGCCCAGGTAACCAAAGATGGGAGCTGCCACCATGAAGCTGCAGATGAAGACTGTGGAAGGAAAGAAATGAGAACAATGTTACTTTGCTTACCTTATACGGACAGAAATCATTACTGAAGAAGATAAATACATTTGTCTGTTGTGCATGGCTTATGCTATTAAAATGCCCTAAAGTCTCAGAATTTCACTTCTCTGGCTCGTTTATTGTGTCAGTACCTGTCCAGACTCACAGCAGACACAGCAGAGTGCCAGAGATACGGAGAAGGACTGCCAGAGGACGTCTCAATTCAACGCTGACCAAACAAGATCAGATTATAATTCACCTACACTTACTACAAGAGCCCTGCCAAAGGAGCAGATGATAGAGTACTGATAAGAAAATCTGTACATGATTTAATTTGTGAAAAGAGACAGAAGGAGAGGAGGACATAAATGTGAGGCTCCTGGGCAGAAAAAGCTGCTGTTTAAGCCACAGTCTGATATTGCAGCTCTTCAGAGAATTAGAAGTGGCAGACAGAAGCTGTGAGAGTAACGAGATTCATGTCGGGGTTTAATGTATCACATCTGGATTTATAATTACATTAACCAGATCCAAAGCAACTGAAAGCAATGCATCCCTCTCCAGCACTGAATCTTCCAGGGAGAGGACCTTTTGGTGACTGTGTGGCCATAAATTATTCCTTTCTCTTAATTTCTTACTAGTGGATACAACTGCTTTAAAATATGTTCCCTTAACTGCCCCACTACCAAGTGGACATCCAGGCCTTGTTATATGATATGCATGAGGAGGGGCAACCAAAGAGGCATGAATATTTCATGCTCTGAAGTGGAGTTTTGTGCCTTTGCAGCGGACAGAGGGCCGAGATGTCAGGCCTGACAGCGGTGAGGACATCCGGTGCAGTGTTTAGACACATCATCAGCATAAACACACTCGGGAACAGCAGAGGAGAGGAGGTGAGACCAAAGAAACACAGGAGGGCGGTGTTATGTAAGATACGAGCATCGCTGTCCCACAGCTGCTGAGGCCAGCCCACAGGATAAGAGACAATAATCAGATTAGAGCATAACTGTAGTTTTGAACATGCAATATTCTGCTGTGATAAAAAGAAAACTGAAAAAACTCGTTTAGCTGAAGTTCTATTTTTAGCAAGTGTTTTGAGTAACATTGTTGGAGGTACTTCCATGAAATAAGATAAGGCATGTAGCAAAGCTAAATTTAACATTGACAACACATTATTATTATTGTTTCTATCCATCATGTTTTAATGTTTCCTTATTCATTTCACAAAAAACTAAAACAATAGCAAAATGAAAGTATCCATCATATATATATATATATATATATATATATATATATATATATATATATATATATATATATATATATATATATATATATTTCCTATAAAGAGTGTATTTGGTCGTCTACAATGACATATATTTGGTAAGGAAGGAAAGTGTAACCATAGTGTCTATGATTCATAGCATTGCAAACACGTGGTAAATCTTTACTTTTTGTTTTGCTCCTCTGAACAGAATATTTTATATTTGACATTTATGCTGTTATAGCCTCGTGTGACCTCATGTGTAATTTTATATGAATGAAGAAAAGAGATGTAATTTAAAATCTGAATTTAAATCTAAATTTGCATTATTATTAATGAAGTTTGGCTTTTCACTGGTGCTCAGAGTACTTTACACATAATATGGATCCCACATCTCCACCTGCGGTTGCATGTGCCTCGCTTCTCCTGCAGCCTCCATCATCAGCGTTTAAGCGCCTTCAGTAAGTGCTTCAGGTTTGTTGTGTAATGCTAAATGACTCTGATGACTGTTCCCTGCAGGTCCACTTCTCTAAGAGGCTCTTATTAGCCCAGCCGGCAGCAGTGCTGAAGACATGAAAACGCACACACCCACATGAACAGAGATTCTGAGGTCTACGCCGGAGATAAGATGAGGGAGAGGTTCACAATCATCCACCAACAGCTGGTTCCACGTGGGCTTTAAAAGCACCTTACGGTCCATGTTTAAGTGGTTTTAGACACATGCAAAAGCATGTATTTTTACATCTTTAACTGAGATGTTTTAAGTCATTAGCAGGAACACACAACACCATCCGCGTGTTAATTCTGTCATTTGTTGATTAACTCTGCTGTATTTTTCACGTTTATTATCACCTTAAACACATGCAGTCAGCTTTTGACAGCCATTCATGTCTGTAGCATCTCTGCTTTCTGAGAAAGAAAAATAACTTTTGTTTGGACTAATTTCCTTTTGAAATACCTCTCTTTTTTATAATAATTTAATATTTAGTGTAAGCAGAGGTTTAAAAGCCAAGAAGAGATAGCAGTGCTTCCTGGTACCAGGATGAAAAACTTCAATAATTCAAAAACACCTAATATTTCATTTTTAGTTTTATTATGAAAATGTGTGTTTTGGGGAGGCAACAGGCAGATAAAACCTTTAAGCATAATAAAGGTGCGGCTTTGATCTCTGATAGAATAACTATGAATAATAGCCGCACTTGATCACTAATAGATAGTAGATAGATAATAGTCTCCACTATCGACAAGAGGTATGAAAGGCTGTTGTAAGGGTGTTTATTTTAAGTAAACAGATACACCCTTCCATGGAATTATCTATAACCAAATGTTTTCTAGATGGAATCATAGCAAAGACCAGATTTAGAAATGCCTGGTCAAACACAGATTTATACAATGGTTCTGTCATTAGTTTTCTTAATTAAGTTGTGATTTTTCTAGTAAGGAGCACTGTGAACGCTCTAAAACACCAGATACTTTGTATTATTATGAAAACCCTTTACGAAGATTCATCCATTTCCAGGAAATATGCTGTCAAAACAAAGACCGTCTATGGTAGGATCTATAAAGCGATCCTACTGTTCTCCCGTCAGTCTCACCGACGGCCCAGAAGGACACAGACAATGACATCCGTCACATTTTAAATCAATGACTTCCTGGCTAACTAAGCTCTGAGGGGCCAGATCGTTTGAAATTAAGTCATGTTCGCACACTTGAACAAGATCCTGATATTATTATTAATGGGAACATTTTAAGTTCTGTGCCACGTGTATTTACAGAAAAAGGACTGACTGGGTGCATCAGGATGATGAAGACGAGTTCGTCTTGAATAGACTTTAAAAAAAACAAAATAAATCTCTTTTAGTCTATTTAAGTCCATGTAGGAAGGACAAACAAACGGTGACTAACAATAACTCGTCACAGAAACCAGGTCACACCCAAACTCATGGCAGACAGACCCAAATGCAGCCTTAATAGAAAAAAACCTCCTGCTATTTGAGTTATTCAAGCAATTCTGCAGAATTAGAAAGGAATTCTTGAGATTTCAAATACTACTATTAAACCTGTACTTGAAAAGGTTTTTACACTAGCTCTGTTAGGCACATGGGAGACTTTTCTGTGATATGACACATGCATATATGGTTGCCATATGCTTGAAAGTCACACTCCTCAGCTGACTGCCCTCAGCTGCGCATCCTCCTCAGTGACAAATCACAGTATATTTCAGTAAAGACGTATGTCTGGACGACTGCAGATGTACTCTGAAGGGGTTCGCTGGAGGCAGTCGAGGAGATTACTGATTAATTTAATTCTGATCATAGCAGCATTTACTGTTGCATACTATAAAGTCCAGTGACGGCACCACACAGCCATCCACCTCTGGAAGGCAGTGACTCAATTGTTGACGGGAACTCAAACAAGCCCTTCAGTATCAGCTCTGCCCAACATCCTGTCTTTATCATTTGGCTTATGTAACATGTTACCTGCTTTTAGCTTGACAAACGTGCATTCCTCTGTTTTGAAACCATTGTTTAACTCCTCTCGGGCCGTGAGTAATTAGAAATTCCACAGCATCAATGTGTAGAAATGTTTGTAAGTGAATAATTGGCTGTAACCAGAAGAACTCCTTACAAGGTCATGCGTGAGGTTTAAAGAGCAGTTTCACATTAACACCATCTGTCTGATTAAAGGCCACTCTTTCAGAATTGTCTCGTGGACATGATTTTGCACTTTAAGACATATGTAGCATAAAGGAGTTAATCATTATTTGCTCTCTATTCTATTCTATCTATTTTGGCGCGTCTTTGAAAGAGGTTGACTCTTGAACTTGAACGGACACATTGATCGCATTTGCCTTAGGTACGTGCGTCAAACCTGCAGCAAGGTTCAAAAAAGCATTCTACAAATATTTATCACAGTTTCTGTGTGAGTAAATTACCAGGACATTCCAGTTTGAGGAGTGAAAAGGTGTCCTGGACAGTCATACGTTTGGCATTCAAGTGTAGCATCATTATGTTTTTACATCTGTGTTTAAGTTGACATTAAAGTAGAAACTACAAACCATATTGTAAAGGTCAACAGTACCTGAAACAATTCATCAATACATATTACCATCATATGTCATCATTTGCTGCCTTGAACCTCCAGAAAGTGTTCTGATATTTACTAAAATATACTATAACTATACTAAATATTTCATTATTAATCCCCAAAAGCAAACTTATACTGTTGCAGAATAAGTAACAGAGGAAAAATTTAAATAAAAAAAATAAAAGTCAGTTGGCAAACTTTTGTAAAATGAAAAGTGTAACTAATAAATAGATGCTGCTGAAGGGACCAGGGTGTTTGTAGCCTAGAAACAGCTGCATATTGGCTGTAAATATTCAAAAGTTGAGCATCTTTGCTGCAGACGCTCTGTCACCTGACGTGGATTTCACCACCTGTCGTTAACAACCCCAACAGTCCCATCTGCTTTACCGTGCTGTCTGCGGTTTCTGTTGATAGTGACCTCCACCTCCTTGTTCTATGTTTGTATTTACCAGCTCTACAGTCTTGAGATCTTCTCTTCAACCCTTTTTGGATCTTGGATTTTTTTTTTCCAGGCATCACTTTGGCTTTGACAAACTCAATAAGTTGCTCCTAAATGTATCTTCTCGTTGTCATGGCAACTCATCATCACAGATGTTAAAGAGACCAAGCATTAAAAGCAAAGCAAGCTTCACCAAGCTTTTATCTAAACTCAAGGATTTTCTAAGAATTTGCTTCAATTCAAGTGTAATTACTGAATTTAACTCTAGAAACTGAAAACAACTGAGCAAGCTGAACCTACACTCACCCTCCTCTGAATATGCACACATTTTTCCCTCCGCTGCCACACAGAGGGGGACTAGAAACACCGGACATCCAGCGCTTGCTTTGATTGGCCAGCAGGACAATGCCTCTGGAGATGACTCACTCTCTGTGGTCAACGCCACTGAGAATAGTGCTTCAGGAGGAGATGAAGACACACACATGGTGAGTGCATGTGTGTGTGAGATTGATATTCACTGAGCCTGTGCAGAGACATTTCCCCATGAAACAGGATTCACCTGAAGAGAGAACCTGCAAGGCTCCTAATCCGGCCATGGGATGAAAAAAAGCTCAGCCGCCCATTTGATCTTTTACTTTAGGAAAAATAAATATATTTAACTGCTTGTCTGGCTGGATATGCCATAATTCACATTTCTTTTGAGGATGATTGACAGTGATTATGTAGAAGAAGTTGAGATAAAGTACTGAAAACTACTCACAGTAATCTCTCACGAGGGCAGGCGTTCATAGATTGTATCATAATGATTTCGAGCTCTGCTTATAAGCCTCCTCCTCTGAGATTAACCTTTCAATGTAAAAGCAGTTTCATGGAGTCAAGTAATCCTACTTGTTACTGAAATGAGTTATTTATTTGATTAGAAATCAGGCAGAAAGGGCTTTGTTATGCTGCAACGATACAATGCAGGATGGGGGAATTGAAATTGTAAATATTTTGTTAGCAGAAGGCATGACATCATATCAAACCAATAATATATTGTAATAAATTCTACCACTGCACCATATTTGTTTGTGATTTCTTACAGCGACTGAAGCCCCTGTCAGCCTCGCAGCTGCAAAAGCGGACATTCAGGGCCGACAGTCTGACTGAGGAACAGCAGTTTGACGAATCTGCGTGTCCGTCTACTGCTGGAGACAGCTTAAGAGGAAGAGAAGCAGCACATCCTTTCTGCAGGCCTGTACATGTCTGCAGCCCCACCGTTGTCGTCATCTTAGTGGCATTCAAAGGCACCTGCGACTGTCGCTTTGACTCATTTGCTGTGGACAAGGTGTGTCTAGGTGTCAGTACTTATCGCCATGCAAACAATATGCTGCTATAAATACAAATTCCATGTTAGTTGACTTCATTCCACCTTTATGTCTCTGCATTTTCCATTACAACATTAGTGGCTCACCCAAATGACAGTAAAATACTTTTGTTGTTTAAATATAACATGAGAAAAATGTTAATCATTAGCTTCGAAGTTACCAGTTCACAGATTGTCCAGAAGACACTGGCCTTTCCGTGAAATCACAACAGGTAACTCAACCCTGCATACCAGGGATGCCATCACACAGAGCGTATACCAGGCACCTCAACCGTATTTAACCTTTTTGCCGGAGTAAACCGTTGTCTGTTGCACAGATGTGTTAGTCTGCAACTGGCAGAAATCATAAGATTTAAAGGCACGCGATTAAAAAAAGTTAAAATTAAGGATTTGTTTTCTTTACCAGCACGTTGGACGTCCAGTGACGGAAAAGAAGCTGACACTGGGTTATTTTATAAACCTCCCTCTAAAATAATTTTAGCCTTAAATCAAGCCGTCGAGTGCACTCTTGCACACACACATCAAAGCTCTGTAACCTGTGAGGCAACAGTACATGAGTTCACAAGAGCTGTCATTATTTTCAGGAAGGAAAACACAATATCACAGTTAAATAGCCGACTCAGGAAACCATTGATTTATAAACCTCTTTGGAGAGTCCTTTTTATCTGTACAATAGTGCTTTTATTTATAACTAATCCTGCAGGATAAATTTATACTGGATTGTGGTCACTGAAATAAACAAACTTGTCTGACCCAATGCAGACAGGATGTTTGCTCTGCCTCTGGTGTTTTATATTTAACACCACCCTAAATCTAATGCTGTTTACAAGAGTTCCTGGCCTCATAAAAGGCCACTTTGTGTTCAAATGTGGAAGAATAATTTACTCCGTCTACTTTTTTTTGATAGCAAGTCATAAAAGAATAATGGAAAATTGATAGTCTCTATAGCAATTATGTGAAATACACCTCAGGTGTTCAAAGTGAATGTGTGGATGAAGAAAACCCAGCCAAGAATGACTAATAATCAATATGTATTTTTAAAACATAATTGTTTCCACAGATTCCAAATCCAGTGTTTCCCAGTACTGAACCCGGGGATCCCCAGCATATGTCGGATGTTTCTCTGCTCTAACGCATTAGATTTAAATGCATTACTGGCTTGTAAGGTCCTGCTCTGCAGAGGTCTGAAATGAGCTACAGATTTCAAATCACGGAGGTCAGGGGTTCCCCGGAGCAGGGTTGGTAAACGCCGAGCTAATGGCGTCCACTGCTTGTGGCCTCAGCGTGTTATGTTTTCTGTCAGGTGTGTGGTAAGAGGGGTAGTTTTGTCTCAACTGCAGATGATTTACAGGATTGCCTGTGGCGGGTGCAGCACATAACTTTGGTGTGAGAAGGAAACCGGAGCCGAGTGGCGTGTCAGACTGAAGCTCACATGCATCACATTTCTGCCTCCTGGATTCCCCTTCATGTGGAGCCCCAAATATTTCTGCATTCCTTACATTTCTCATCACCGTTAATTCTCACAGAAACCCCTCGGTTCAGATTTCAGGATGGCTCCTGTTTGATAAATGCCATATGCAGCCTGCGGGGTACCAGCGGAGGCAGTTTCTGTTAAACTGAGAGGCTTATCCCAGCTGAAGCCACGACTGAGTCCTCTTTGCTGTAATGCCACATTTTTATTTAGTAACCATGTTTTTATTTTGTATTTTTCAGCCACTCTGAAAGAAGAGCAAAGTCTTTCTACGACCTGCTCGATGTGAGATCTGCAGCTACGGAGGATTGAACTCTGGCCAGGGTGCACTGGAAACCCATCTTTTGCAGATTACCAGCACACAATACATTTACATCTGTCAGGAATAAAAATAAAAACGCCTGCTTTTGTGAATTCTGCTCATTTCCAGACTGGCATCAAAGCAAAAACATTAAGAAAGTATGCAGTTGTTTTGTCCCCAGGGATCCTTTCCTGTGGCTGGTGACATGGCATCAAGCTGAAATCCAGCGCAGCAGCACTTCAACGCAGGGCGAGGAGCTTTTCCTTCCTGCCATTTCCTGCTGTAACTACAGGAGCAGCCGACTTAATGACAAGCCCCAAGTGAAATGACAGAGTGCTCTGCTTGTCTGTGTTTGCGTTCTTGCATGCTACCCTTGTACCGGGCCTAATGAAATACGAAAACTGGCGCTGACGCACAAATATGTCGCTTGCACACCCCCACAGGCAGAGGGAATGAAAACGGAGCAGGCTGCGGCTCTTTCTCTGACTTTGAGGGGCCGAGGTACACATAAATGGGGAACATGGGCTGATGGGAGGAATGCGTGTGTGTGTGTGTGTGTGTGTGTGTGTGTGTGTGTGTGTGTGTGTGTGTGTGTGTGTGTGTGTGTGTGTGTGTGTGTGTGTGTGTGTGTGTGTGGATGTGGTCTTAATTGATCTGTTGATGTCACTCGGAGACGCGGGAGAGGAGCAGCCTGCCGTAGCAACAATCGATCGTGCACATTTGTTGGAAATGCAGGAAAAAGAATAAACTCAGATTGAATCCCGTTGCTATAAATGCTGTATCACCTTATATTTCAAATATGATTGCTCCACGATATTTCACCTCTCTCCGTTTGTGCAGAATCTTCAGTGCTAATCAATACAGAATATGACACACCTGAATTGGCCTTAAATGGGACAAAACATTTTTTTTTAAATAAATAAATAATACCATATAAAGTATTTGGGTATTTTAAGCCACTACCAACTCAGACATTTCGACATTTCTTTGGGCCGTTTAGGTGCGAACCATTCAGATTTGTAGGAAAATGTGACATCACAGACCCAGATCAGAGAAGATTTATCCAGCCTCCTCGTCTTTTTTGTCAACCAACATGACATCATGCTGCATTTATTGTCCCACTTAAGTGGGCAACACAAAAACATTGATCCCACTGAGGCACACACTGTGAAGGCAGGGGGTGGAGTCAAGTCAAGTAGATAACTCCACCCCCTAAAGACAGCTTTTATAAAACAGAGCAGCACAGACATGATTGAAAACGCTTTAATATCTGTATCTTTGTGGTTATTAATGTGACATTAACGCCTCATTTTGAATAACTTCATAATGTCTCATCAAAAAGCCTGATTGCACTTGCAGCCATTCATCTGCAGGTCCGTCAAGTGACATGACGAGCAGGGTGCCAGTCTTGACCCAACAGCTGGTCCCCTCTGAGACATGGCTTACAAAAACACCTCAAGATGGAGATACGTGAACAGAGCTGGGATGTCGAAGCATCATCAGGTCATCACTCTATTCTCGTCACACTGAGGGAGTGGGCCACTGAACACCATCGCATGGCAATTACTTGGCTTTTAACGACTCAATTGTGGAGAAGACTGAACCTCACCACCGTTGCACGAGCAAAGCGAGGAGTTCACACGTGGCTCTGTCCTTTTATTTCCTTGCATGTCTACGTTCGGCAAGTGCAAGAGGGAGTGAAAAAAAGGCAGCAACAGCTGCCAAGCTGCTGAGAGAGAGAGAGGGGAGAGGTACGGAGGGATACCATCGAGGGCAGGAGACTAAATAATAGCAGCTGTGACTGGGCAAAACAGCTGATAAAGCACTGATAGCTCAACTTCTCACCCTGCAGAAGAAGAAATCAGAGAGCCCTTCATGAAACATTTAAGAGATTGTTGACCATAAACCTACACTCTTGACTCAGATCAAGTATAAGTGTGAGTTTGTCAGCAGGACTGTGCAGACTTCTCGCGATTAAGGCTAAAATCTTTGATGTGTGTAGAACAGAATAGGTCTGATGTGAAGGCAAAGCTCGAGCCATTCCTCATTCCTTACAGCTCACACACTGACAGAGGCAGACTGACACCTTATCAAGACTGGGGCAATCACTCGGTCCGTGTGTGCACGCGCGCTGGTATCGCGTTTCAGACGAGGTGGGCAGCCACACACAGATCGCTGCACAGACAGTCTGTGAGCTGTTTTGAGCGCCCCAAAGCCTCGCTGACCCCAATAACTCTGCTTCCATGCTAAACCAGTGAAGGGTGATTATCCTGCGAGCTTCCAGTTTCTGAGTTAATTTAAACCCATTAAAATGTTCTTTTCCTGATTTGCTTCAAAGCGGTTGAACACAACAATCACAGTATATTACCAGGAGGAGAAACCCCTCTCTCAGATTTCTCAGTCTAGTTAACAAAAGGGCTAAAAACTGCCTCCAACTAAAGTGTAACACCATCCAGGTGAACCGCCTGTCACCTTCCTCTCTTCCCTTAACCTTTCCTGCCCTCCAGCCCCCCACCCCTACCCCCCGGGTGTTTCTGCTCGTCACAGCTGTCTGTGAATGTCACTGACTTCAGACATCACTGCCTCGAGGCCGTTAACGTTCAGGCCAGTCACTTTTAATTGGAGAACTGGAGAGAAGTTAAAGCCTTTCCGGAGCTCTGATGACTCTGCTTGGCTCAGGTGTTCCCACCTGAGCTCACGCTGCCCAGGGACAGCGCTGGAGAGCTCCAGGCTCAGAGAGCATAGCTTTCCACAACCTGAATGGACAGGGATGAGCATCTTATCCTCTTAGCGCCAAGAGGTGAGACGTCAGCTCCTCTGGCACTAATGACACATGTGAACAAACGCACACATGCACGGCTGAAACGAGCACATTCCTCGCGTCAGTTTTCGTTTTGTAAGCTGCTTTTGAAAGCATTGGTGTTTCCACAAAACAGAAATGTGTGGCGCTGCAGATGCTGAGCTCACCACAGGGTATTTTCCTGCTGTTGTCCCTCAAATTATAAGCAGCAGTCATCACACGGCACATGGCAAACACTAATTAAAACATTAATGTTGTTGCTGTTGGGCAGAGGGAGCCTGACAGGTCAATTTATTTTAAGAAATTTGAATTTAGCAGCAGATCTGCATGGGTTCTCCAGTGCTTGGTCAGTATAGTATTTCCAAAAAGCAAACAACCTGCCAGTGACCTCTAGATATGGGAAATTTTTCATTCCAGTCGGTCTGATGAAGAGCCAAAGAAAAGAGACAAAACCATTCATTTCTCTACTTCATAACATGATTCTGACTCAGTGCAGTTTTTCTACGCCTTGGATTGTGCATTGTGTGGTCACTTTGACCTGGCTGCAGAGAAAGAGCGGGGAGCTCAGTGTGCACAACGCCCACTGCCACTAAAAACACCTACGTTGGCAGTTTATGTTCCCAGGTGGATGAGAGCTGCCAGGCCAGAGAGGAAGGAGAAAAGGCAGAACCAGCCTGGGGCGCAGGTGCTCACAGAGGCGGGAATTGTTTCTTCGAAGAGAAGGAAGCTGGGGGCAGGGGACATTGGAAGGCATATATGCACGTGTAAACATATGCATGGACATACTAAAGTGGGACTCCCCTGTCTGGCATCCGGATTACATCATCCTCTTAAACTCTTCTTCACACCTAAGCCCCTTGTCTGCACCCACATGCTCTCCAGCTCAAACCCTCAACAAGAAGCATTCCTCAGGCTGCTGTGAGGAATAGTTCGTCTGGGTATCAGGGACCAAGTGGAGTCAGGACCGCGACAGAGCCTGGACAGGCCACGCAAACCAAACACACAACTACGTCTGCTTTTAGCTTGGCCTGTCAGGTGCAGGTTGGAGCAGACATCATCTAGAGAGCTTAGTGTATTTTCAGACATGCAGGGACACTGCTCACATTAAAAAAAAAACAAAAAAAAAAAACACTTGTGTCGTTAGTTTGAAAATATGTACAGGAGGTGTTTTTTTTTTCAAGCTAGAATTAAATCAAATTGAGATTTGAAGGTGAAGACTTGATTTATGCTTTGAAAACATGAGACACTGGAACACTTATTTCTTTTTCCACCTAGATATTTTTGTCCTTAACCCACCGGTCAACCAAAGTTAGTTTAGGAACACCAAGTGAAGCAGAGGAAAACACTGGACTTTATTCTTCCCTCCAAAATCTGCCTGCTTGTTCTCAATGGCACTTTGTATTGAAGTTTATTTGTGTTTGAATGAGTCTGAGTGCATGCAGAGACAAGACGGGGTCCTGTACACCAGTAACAGGGCTTTGCAGGGTATCTCCCTAAAAAGCTGGATTCATTTGGGGTACTAAGCAGCGCAGGAAACCCTGCCCCAAAACTCTGTGGGTGCGTGCATACAGGCGTAAGTGTTTTCCTTTCTGTTGACTGGCCTGCTGAGGCGGCTGTTGGAGGTCCTGCTGCCATAATTCCCTCACTGGAGTCACAATGTGATACAGTAGTGTTAAATAAATTCATTTACAATAAGTTGCATAGCTTTAAAACTGATCTACCACAGACATTTATTTGAAACTTTAAGTAGTGCAACCAATAAGGATTTTTTTTCTTGTTTTTGTTCAGCAAAAAATGTTTACAATTCCTATGACAGTTTCTTTTTTAATCCAAAAAACTTGAGCGCATAAGTAGTGGGTTCATGTTTAAAGTATTTCATAATCCATACCATCTGAAAATTGCACTCTCAGTAAATCTGTCCAGAACCTCTTCTCTGTTTGTGTGCAGAAATGAAAATCGGAGCAGGCTCCTAACAGCAGCCTGCCGTTAAAAAAGCTTTTACAGAGGCAGAGATCTGAGGGCAGTTGGTGCTTTAAACATCTGTTTTTCATTTATCCATCCATTTCCAATTAGAGTAACATAGCAATTACCGCCATCACACAGAGACGGGGCTCAGGTGCTCAGCTTACTGTTCTTAAACATGCAATTATGGGATTAAAAAGGACTTACCTGTTTGCAACAAGCCGATTTGACTGTCTGAAACTTTGTAATACCGCTGGATGTCAAGCATAACACCTGCAAACAGGAGCACAGAGAAAACATCAATGTGGTTTGAGGACATAAGGCTGACCATAATCACAGGCGCTGACTCACTGACATCTATCTGATTTTATGCCCAAATTAATTCTCGCTTAATGTATTAAGCATTTTGTGGCTTCTGATAGTTGAGCATAACAGAAAGATGAATACTCTGAGGTTCCCATTAACTGAACGTCCCTAAAGAGCAATATTACGTCCATGGTAAGTGCTCTTTTGGCTGCCTTACAGTTAAACTGACTGCACAGATTTCACCACAGAGTGTTGTGTATAAACAATTTGTGGCATTACATTGCTAAACAAAACTTCTGAATTAAAACAACGCGCAAACACTTTACCCATCATTAAAATCTCACTGCCTCAAGTAGGTGATTCTGGAGAGCAGAGCAGGCATGACATGTTTTTGTTAAAACTTTTTGGTTTCCCCAGAGGATACTGCAACTGCAGCGCGTGAAGTCCATACATCTGGTGGCTGCTGTCAGCCGCGTAGACATGCAGTAACGCTTTAACATCGCTGTCAGAAACCACAGATCCTTTGAAGCCGTTTCAGTCCTGTTACTATGTCAGAAAAGCAGCAGGGAAGGAATTAAAGAAATCTGCATACTGCACACCACCCCAACACCTGAATGAACCCTTCGGCACCTGGCGTTAGGATGTTTTTAAGACGAGAAATGCATGAGTGTATCTTCTAATCACGGCTTTTATTTTGGTTGTATTACAAGCAGAGAAGTAATCTCATAAACTTTTTTTCTTTTATCACATCATAAACTTTAGAAGATCAAGATGAAAAGATCAGAGTTAAGAAAACCCCTTTGTTGCGCATATGCAGTTTAAAGCATCAGTAAACAAGAAGAAGGAAGTCTCATGAAATAAATTCTGCTTCTCTTGAGACCATCGGCTTGAAAGTGTTATTTTTCTAGCCAAAAAATAAGACGGAGAAGAAGTCATATCTATAGTAGAAATCCTGCTGTCATGTGGAGGTTCGAGGTGCTTGGTAGTGCTACTGGCAGGTTGCTGCTGGGGATTGCAACACAGCTCCATCATGAAAGTGGAGCAGCACCATGTCAAGAAGTGTCCAGCTGCTGAAGGGTCTTCTTTCCTCAGCTGTGGACAATATACAGCATAATAAGACCACGAGAGTTATACACCTGACTCGGTGTCACTTCCAAAAACAACAAGGGCATGATTTCCTTATCAGATAACGAAAGATGGTGAGAGAGATGTGGTGTGTGAAAGCGTGCAATGCAGAGATAGGTGCAGATATGTCAGATTCCTGCCGGCTGAGTCAAAGCACCTGCTCACATTCCCACATTACAGCCAGCATATTTGTTCAAGTAACAACAGTTCTTGTTTTCCTTCCATAATGACTTGACTTCAAGGTGCTTTACAGAAGTCCTGAGGTTTCCGTGAAACCCACAGTGGCACAAAGAATCCGACTTTCAGCTTTATCATGCTGTACCTGCCCCTGATAAATGGCAAATCAGCAATCAAGAATCCATAGCCAGCCTTCTTAAGTCCAATAAAAGCTATTTCAGATAAAAACAGCTTTCTTAGTTTCCTAAAGCACAAGAGCCATGTTGTTCTGAATTATGGTGTGATAATAAATCAAATTTGAATTGATTTTCTCTTTTTTTGTCTTCATGTGGTCTTGTAACACAGTAAATATCTAATACAAGCCAAACCCAATGTTGTCCCTAACAGTGTAATGTTACAAATACAATACTGCAACTCGAACCAGCCAACTATACTATCTAGCTGCGTATAAATATTGAGATAAAAAAGATGTGGATTCGTTTCGAGGTGGACTAAGCTGATGAGGCACTGCAGCCAAGGAAGAGAGAACACAACCGCTCAGAGAATAAACTTTATGCTCAGTCGATAATCTCATGCTTCTGTTGCACTTAAGCACGCTGTGGATTATTTTTGTGAAGCTGCACCGCAGAGGTTCGAGGGCCACACACCTGCTGAGGAAACCAACATTGCTGGGGTGGCGTCTGGATGCTGGGTAGATTTTGTGCAGAGCCTCAGTGATTTAGATTTAGATTTTTATCTTGTAGTTTCACAAACTTTCACCAGAGATTAATGGGGTTGATGGATGCACCGCTGTCAGCGTTTATTATAACTGGATTGACTCAGAGTCATTCCCTGTCCTGACAGCGCGCTCATTGTGTCGACAGCTCACCAGCGCTGTCAGCAGAATAAACCCACAATGTGAATATAAACTGCACCATTGAACAATGCTGGTTATAACCACTGCTTGAAGGTGATGGAGATATTTCATATATACGCTGGGGGTGTTGGTTTCACATAGTTTGGTTTGTTTAAGATGGGTAGTTCAGTTACATCAGAACAAAGTCACCTCCGTTTGTCCCATTAATGCATTTCATTCAAGCTAGAACTGAGATTTGTCAGAATCCTCAGCATCCTTTTACTCTGACGGTAGAGTGAATCATGACTGATGTCAGATTCAGACATTTGTCTTCATACACCTCAGAGGTTCATGTAATTCTCCTGTCCAGAAGAAAAAACACTTGCAAACAACTGAAGCAAAAACCATATCTGTTGCCTATTGAACAGCAACAAAAGTGCGCTGTACAGCGCAACTGCAGCTGCACTGTAATTAGCCCCGGCCGTTTCACACGCGCAGCCTGCTGAGAGGGGGATTCCTAGCCAGATGGTGGAGCGTCCCTCCTGGACAGAGCGAGCATTTGTCTGAGCCACACCCGTCTACACTGATCAAACCATCACCAGATGATTAATAACGCTGGACTTGGCAGCATGTTCCTGATTCTGGACACAGAGCCGAGAACGCTACCTGAGGGAAACCGATAAGGCCGTCACATCGAGATAAGACGAGAAAACAGTTGTTGAGCAGTTTTAGTGTGGACGCGGCATCCTGCGTTCCAGCACATACATTTCAGAAAGAGATGGAGGAGATTTGAGTGCAATGATGTGTAATGAACTGTGCTAATCTAGAAGGGATTATGGCGAACCAACAAAGCATCTTCTGTAACAAACCAGCATGACAATCATCTCTGTGTCAACCTTATAACAACATGCATTCACGTTCTGATTGTTTGATTCCCCTTTTGAAATGAACTGCTCGCTATCTCCTACATATTTCCCTTCCTCAATCTTTCTGTAACTCCTCATCTTTTTCCTGATGCCTCGACACTTCCCCAAGCTGGCAGTGCCCACTAGTTGCTATGACAATGCTGTATGAGCTCTCAAAGAGATAAAGGTCAAGAGACCACAAGGGGACGCAGCTTTTCGAAACTCCAGACGACATCTTTCTAATCCTAAAGGTCTTCATACTTAATGCGATAATCTAAATTTGTGGCTGATCTCACAATACACAACCTGCAAAGGCACTGCTGATGTAAATTAACACATTCAACTGTGCATTATAAGAGCGGCTGTGAAAAGATTTTTCATATTATGGTGACAGTCAGTCAGTGGATGCATTTAAGTGAGCAACATTAATGAGTTTTTCAAGTCGCGGGCCTCAAGGGGGGCTGTGGGCATCTGAGCGTGACGCCGAAGGAGGAAATGTCGCAGGAATGTGGATCTTCCTGACAGACACAGAAACACCTGCCGTTGCCATCTTCATTCAAAGTTGCAGCTCTCAGAGCAGAGCAGCAGCCGCTCCCTCTCTGAGAGCACTGTACTCTCCCACAGTAAAACCACAAAGAAAAAATACCATTTTAAAGGAATGAGTTGGCACAGATTTCATATTACACCATAGTCACCTTTTAATGCTGGCGTGCTTTTGTGACATCACATTCATGTCTCCTTTGACACTTAAAGGCGTCTTTCATGAAATTATTGTGGCGCTGAACTGAACACGGTCCTGTATTCGGCACTATTTGGACCGTGCAGTTAAAAGCACAGAGTTGACACAGCAGCGTCGGGTGCAGTGCGGCGCTGACACTTATTCCACCAGCTCATAAAGTCTGCCTTTATGACCGGTGCAGCTCAAGAAGAAATGACTCAAAATGGTCAACGTTAACATGCCACAAATGGCGCATTCAGAGCAATGAATGGTGAATGATCATTCTTAGATATGAATAGCACTTCTTGTAGGCTACCAGTGGACTGTTGACGTACTGTATAAAACTAAATAAATCTAAACCAAGTCAGTCCCAGGAACACGGGACAAACATTTTCTGTAGCATCATCCATGTGTGTGTAGCTCCATGCAACATGTTAAGAACACCACAGAGGTATTTCTTGTATGACGTGATCAGGCGGAAACGCAGCATCCTGTTTTTGCAAATCCAGCTCGCAGTCTCGCGCAGGGACGCAGACTGGGACGACCGCACGCTCAAAAATACACAGCTAGAACCCACTCACGCCACACCCAGTGCAGCCAAACGTAGATATGAACACGCAGGTTTCCAACAGATTGTCGATGACAGATTTCATATCAAATCCCCGACAGAGTCTTACGGATCTGCAGGCCTCCTGGTTCTATTTCTGCTTTCAGAAACTAGGCTAAGAGGAAGAAGAGAATTGTGGTCCAGATAAATAGTAAAGGGTGAAGTGAAGTGCGGGAGCAAGAAATAAGAGGTGGCTGTATTTGTTTCCTTTTATGTTTTTCCATTGTTAAATGTTTATATATACATGTATACACACACACACACACACACACACACACACACACACACACACACACACACACACACACACACACACACACACACACACACACACACACACACACACACACACACACACACACACACACACACACACACACACACACACGTTTGTTCCCCTTTCCCCTGGTTTCACCGTGTGTGTGCCTGAGACAGAAGGAGCCCGTGGATGGAAGTCATTCATTCTGGCCTGAGTGTTATGGACAGCGGTAAACCACTATGCTGATGTGGCCAGATCCTTTCCCTACTTTCCTGCAAAAGGGGTGATCCCCATCCATATGTCACCCCAATCAGTATATATAGTCCAGGGGAGAAGGCGGCAAGGGAACATAATGAGTGAGGACAGTGAGTGTGTCTTTTTTTTTTTTTTTTTTTTTATTATTGTGTTTGTGACCAAGTTTTGGGTTTGAGCGTGTGAGAGGGAACAAGCAGGAAAGCGCAGAGGCAGGCCAAGCTCCCGAGCAGCTCAGACTGCAGCAGAAAGAGAAAGCCGACCACAAATATGCCCGACTGCGGCCGGCGGGCTCCTGACCGACTGCTCTCCTCCCTTGCCATGTGGCCGCAGTGGGCGGGGGTGCAGTTTTTCCATTTCACTTCCTTTGCCTGCCTTACAGAAAGGAAACATGCTGCAGATGTCTGGGAAACGGTGTACGGAGGCACTCGCATGGGAGGACTTCAGAGCCTGTACAAGAGGTGAATTCCCCCCAATAAAGCCAGAAGGGGACAAGGCCTGTCTAAGTGCATGCCAGAAAAACAGTGTGAAGAGCATAAAATATTTTACAGCTAAGAATTTTGATTAAAAATGCCCAGTGGAGTAGTTGATCACTGAGTGCTGAAGAAGTATTTTAGTTTTTTTCTTTTTTACATCATGCAGGAATTAGGACAAAAATTGTGAGGGTTTATTCCAGTGCAGAGGCAGTGACATTTACATCCTGCCTTTGGTTTCTGCTTATTAGAGGTTACTGGCACTACGTATTAGTGCATTAACAGAAATGCATGTTATGTTTGACGACACAGTGACAACGTTTACTCAGAGTAAAACGGCTGCTACTGACCTCCCCGTCAATAAGACAAGATGCGTATAGGATATCACGCATGTTCATGTTCAACAGACAACGGTTGTATTAATGACTCATGCCAACATTACGTCCTCTGACGCCAATGTGATCTCTGCATCCATCCAAATCTGTCATTACATCCATATCCATCAAAACACAGAGCACTACTTGGGTTTCTCCATCACCACAAAAAAAAAATCTCCTTTCTGGTCCTTGGCTTAAAGTATACTGTTTAATTGAGTATATTATTTAGAGTAAGGTATTAATTAGATTGTTGCTTACTCTTGTTATGTAAATAGTAATTGTAAACAGTTTGCAGGATTCGGATAATAACTGAGAAGTATAATAAGACAGTTCTGCGGTAACTACACATAATAATAATACACTACAAGCATACATTTACATCCCTAACTGCACATTTACATCAAATCTGCTGGATGTAAACCAGGATGAGCGAGCTGTTAGTTCTGCAAAAGTAACTTTGACATTTGAGCCAGCTTTCACTCTAATCTTCTAATTTTTGTGACAACTAATGTGAGACAAAAATCAAAGATAAAAGCCTGTAGAGCTGCCAGACTCGTTGCTTTGATTAATAGGGCTTTTTATTTTCAACAAATTTTCTATCACTAATCAAAAGCTGGAATTCAGCTCAAGGGCTGTATCGCATTAGTCCCAGCCAGGACGTGCTTAATATTTGATGGCAGAGTCGAGGATGCGTAGTGAAGTATCAGGGGAGCAGCCTCGCAGACTAAACCTATAGCTCATCAATAATACATCCAGGCAATAGTCCACTTGTTTGTATGAGATAATGCATTAGAGGTTTTAGAAACGGATTCAGAAAAGAGAAGCAAAGGCGTTCAGGATGTGACGAGACTGTGTGATTGCTGTGAGATATGTGTGAGCTGAACCCGTTCACACCAGCATCTGTCAAGAATACTGAGCAGCAGCTGGACTAAACCTTAAATATCCATCCAGAGAAGTGTTATTTAGGTGGAACTTTGAGATAACGACTCTCTAATTAGTAAAAATACATATAACTCTGAGCGTGCAGTTTCGATACAACAGAGAAGTAACATGGTCATTGTATTTTTTAGAGAAGTTCACCTTCAGGTTGCCTGTTGACAACCTCAACATTCATACATAACGAATGCTCCTCAAGACCACGATTTTATAAGCTCGCAAACATCTGTTTCGCAGCTGGAAGAGCAAACTAACATTTGCTTATTAACATTAACACAACCTACGGAGCATCCGAGACTTGTTTCTGCACTCTCATTAAGACAAAAGGAGTCTCACAAACAAATCAATGCCAAATGGTCGTGACGTTGCTGCCCATCGTGTAGGCCACCCGTCTCATGTCGAATGGGCCGTTATCCCACATGTTAGTATGTCTGAGGGTGCATGTGCAAACAGAAACATGCACCAACTGCCAGTTGGTTGGTGCATGTGTGTGTTTGTCAGTAATCCTGGTGCTTTTTTACATAACAGTGTGGAGGATTAAAGTCCTTCTGTAGTGTTTTAATGACATTTCATTCTCCTCCGTTACACTCTGCTCCTGTCTCTCTGTGGTTTTATTGGCGCCGTTCAAAGATCCCGCTGCTTAACTTGTATGTAAATGGGATCGAGAGTACTTTTGTTAAACTAACTTACTTAATGAAATCCACTTAAGCAGAGCATGTAATTACTAAAAGATAACACTGCTCGCAGCAAATGTAGGAGGTTCTACTCATAACACACAGTGCTTTGCTTATTTTATCTAAAAAAATATATAATAATAATAATAATAATAATAATAATAATAATGACTCCACCTTATTGAACTGCTTTTGGTGTAATTAGTGTGATGTGTTATGTGTGTACTATTATTTTCTAAAAACATGTCATCTTTATTGGAAAAGGCTCTGTTAATAAAATGTATTGTAAAATTATATTTCTGCACTCTCCAGACTCATCTTCTCCATCTCCTTTCCTCTAAATTCAACGACGGTATGAGCTGTAATGCGTAATGATGCATGCAGGTTGTCACGCCGACTGTTTACATCTTGATGCTTTGAGCTTGATGTTTTTTTTGTTTTGCTAAAGGCAGATATAAAACTGGTTAAATTTTCTATTTTCAGCTTGACTGAGTTTCAGACGTGTATATTCTTGGGATAATCAGTGTGCTTGAGCCTCACAAAATGGGAAAATTAAGGAGCAGCAGCAGCACAGCTGGCTCTAAATCGGTTATGCTTATGTCTCTTATTTCATTTCTGCTTTAGATTTCTACAGTTTTTACTTGGTGAAATAGGTGAAAATCAATAATGTGTATTCTGATTGAAAGAACTTTACTGATCTGTAATGTATGGAAATCTGGTGGTTTTCAGAGAAAACCAGTAAACATACAAAAAGAAGAAGAAAATGGTGACTCTTAGAGGAGTTTGTTTTTTACTTAACCTCTGGCCCCATCAACAGTCGCCCATTTGAAGCTAATGGATTTATGGGATGTAGCGCTGAGATATCAGCAAATGTCAGAGCAATTTAATGTGTTCTTGTTTTGTTTTTTTTAAAAAAGGGAAAACATAACTGGAGTCTATTAACGATTGCTAGGCTGATAAAACAAGGAACAATGTTTTCACATTACTCCAAGAATTATGCAATATGACACCACTTTCCTGAAGCTTAACTTTCTGTCTTGTTCGTCAAACTCAGAGAATGACAGTTAGGTGGCTTTAAGTTCTTCTTAGCGTGGGAATCCCCCTGAGGAAACTTCTATTTTTCCTCACACATTTCCTTCACATACCAGGCAAGCTTTACAAGAGAAAAGAACAAAAACATACTACAAAGTAGCCCCAGGTATCATCTGTCACTTATTTAAACAAAGAAATATGTGCGTGAAGCTTTGCAGAGCAGATGCCACAACCCAAATGGCAAAAAGACTACTGGTAAAGCGTCACAATACATCCAAAAAACTCCATGAGATACATGTGTCATACTACCAAAATCCAAACCAAAGTGAGGTGACATGCCGGCTGAATGTATATTTGTGTTTTTTTAAACACGCACCGAGTAACACTGAAGAACACTGAAGAATCAAAGGAATGCCTCAGTTATCCAACCAGGGCTCGTAGGTGTAACCAGGTATTTTGCTGCATGAACTTGCAAACACAGGTTACACCATCATAAAAGCAAATTGTCCCGCAGATGCAAATGTCTGCAGTTTAGTTCTACGGTGCACAATTGGCCAAATGTGATGATTGCGGATTGTAGTCTAATCATAAAGCTTTAAATTCAAGTAGAAGTTATTCCCACAACATCACAGATGTTTTGGGAGCATGAAACCAGTGACACACCCTCATAGAAATACACTCATGAGTGCTAACATTTTTGCAGCAAAACATACCCTAACACACCCTCCATGTGTGTGAGAGAGAGCGCACACCTCTGACCCAGGTCATTAACAGAAAAGAGCCAAGTCTTTGACAGACGTCAGTGCGCTCATTCACTCGCGGCTCTTCCCAGGAACACAGCAACACACACGGCAAATGCGACAATAAAATCCTCCAGCAATCTAATCCAACTCTGGCAACATGACACATACCCACACATCGAATCAAAATGATAGTTAAATTAAATACGCACAAACAAATACAATCTTATCCATCCCCTTGACTGATGGATGAATTGGTGGAAACATAATTCCTGCGCTCAGCTCCACTATTTACTTTAATTGTGGAAAAGATTAAATTTTTTTTTCCACAAGATGGAAGGCTTTTCCAATATAGGAGCTCTTGTAAATACGGACTCAAAATATTATTGTAGCAGCTGTGGGAGTCTCCAGGTGCTGAGAGATAATATTACCCCAGGCTACTGGTGTGCCTCCACAACTGTGGGGTGTATGTAACTTGTGCTGTGAGCGGGTCAATATTAGAGTCCAAATCCTTTCCAGAGCAGCTTGTTAATGCGTCCAAGAAAAATTACATTTCAGCTTGCCTTGGGATAGCACGGTTTCATCTCTGTAACCGATTCCAAGCTGATTTTCCGTTGTTCAGTATACAGTGTGGGGGTTTCCATGGATACCAAATGGATTGCATAGTCTTCCATTTTCCATTCCTTCACTGCATGTATAAGCATTTGCAGACAAAGCACTGGACTCACAGAAACAAGTAAATATGATCTTCAAAACATCATTTTTTTTTTGTTTGTGCATTTTATTGTTTCTCTTATAGTGTGTTAAAAAAGGTAGCAAATGTTTAAAGTAAATGTTTTCGGGTGGCGGATCAATGAGAATTCTCTTTTGACCATTTTCTTCTTTTGTTGTCTGATATTTATAAACACAGTTATGCATCAGAACATTAAACGTTACAAGTATTTCAACTTTAACAACATAATGGTTTCAACATCTCCCAGCTGTTATTTGCCATGATAATCACAAAAGATGGAGTGCAGGGTGTCAGGAAACAAATTTCTTTCCTGTCACATTTATTTAGTAGAGATGAGCTGTTATTTGAAAGCATGCCAAACACAGCAAAGAGTTTGACACATCTCAAATCTCTCCTCCTTCCTTCCTGTCTGCAAGAAGAGACCAATTTCAGCATTTTCTCCAGGTAAACACTCCAATCTCCTTAGATAATGACTCAGGAAGGGAGGGGCACAATTTAACTGGATAATAAGTCTTGGGATTGGGTTGGAGGGATGTTGGAAGAATCTGTTCAACTCTGCATGTCATTCTTTCTTGTCTGTCATTCTAAATAAATAAAAAAAGAAACAAAAAATAAAATCCCAGCGTAACTTAGGAAACTCCGTATTTATCTGCCGTCATCCACCAGCAAACTCTTTACACAGGAGGAATCATCTCCTCCCGCTCCTTATGTCCACACACACTTTTGTCAAAGACAAGGGGAGGTTAGTGATTATCAGCTTCCACTCACCTTACATGTCAAAGATCATTGGTGGACTTAAGCAAACACTGGTGGCTTTTATAAGGAGACTTGTCAAACAAAAGGAAATATAAGATAAGCTCATTTAAAACTTTGAGCAAGAAAGGTGTTTGTGTGTTGTGTTGTTGTTTTGTTCAGGAAAAGGAGTCTTTTTTTTCAGAAAAGAGTCAATTACTCTTGTCTGTAGGTAAATTTCCATCAGCGGGGGTTGAAAGTTAAGACCTAGAAAGCTGAAATGGCAACAGTTCTGACTTCCTCGTTTTTTGTTTCCTTAACAGTGTCAGACCTGATAGGATTCACTGACTTAGCAAACTAACGCTCTATACCAGTTGGTGGCACAAGTGCACCTGCTTTTTTATGTTTGCCAACCACCAATGGGACAGAAGAAGAAGAGAGGAAGACTTAAATTATAATGACAAAATTAAGGTGAGAGGAGTCGAGCCGGTTGATGCGTTTTTTGTTGGCTGTGTTTGCATTCATGGTCCTGTTTGAGCTCAAGAAGATGCGAATGCTCAAACCTGAAGGGGGCTGAGCAACATCACTTACACAGCCAGCACCACTTCACGCCCCAGCCGGCACAGCGAAGTGCCTAACCCAGGGACTTGTCCCGGCCTTATCGAAGTTATGATACCTTGTTGCTGCAGGGCTGTTCATGATAACGGAGACGCGTGACAACAGCTGAGGTCATGTACAACTACCCTACCTACCTAACAGTAGGAGTTTTTCCAAGTAGAACCATCTGTAACATAACTGATTGGTTCAGATTACTTATATACACTGGAGCTGATTGCCTACAAATACATCAGAGAAGTCTACCACTGCATTAAAGACACTTGTTGGTAAATATAAAACGCCTCTATAAGCAACCATACTTCACATTAGCATCTAAAAACCTAAACATAAAACAGAGGAATGGACCGACATTGACAAACTCTTTCAACAGTGAGTTTCTTCGTCTCACGTGTCTCAGTCTTCCTCACGATTTGAAAAGCTCCTGGCCATAACATCGGCAACACCGGGTAAAAATATCCTGTTCAGAATGCAACCGACGTGTGCTATGGTCCCAAAGCTGTGATGAGAGATGTTCGAGGCAATGTTGGGTTAATGCCAAAATGACAGCTGTTTGAGTGAAACAGTCACCTTATAGTGACCGTCATCAGCGCAGCGATGAAGCGGTGCCGGCATGGCTGCTGGGGTCAGCAGGTGAAAGCTGCTACGTCTGCTTGATGGCAAAATATGGAGTAGCCACATGAAAAGACTTCTGCTGGAACAGGAGGAAGTTCTTTCTAATTCTATCGGTTCCTGTTGCAGACGCTGGCTAAATCGGAGCCTAAAGAACACACAGACTGTTTTCTCACAGGAGTAGCACGCAAGGATACAGACATAAAGAGATTAGTGGGAAACTGTGGGAAACCAGTCTGGAAAAGTCCACTTAATAGGGAATCATGTAAATGTTGAAGCCGGTGCTTTAACATCTGTTGGATAGTAGCGATATTTTGTTGTTAAATGTGGAATAAAAGATATTGAAATTTAGGAAAAAGAATATGCTAAAGTGAGGAAACCTCATTTCAAAGATGAGCAGATTCAGTGGAGTTTATTAAAACCGGCTCGACATCAGATGGAGGGAACACAGCAAAAAAAAAAAAAAAAAGAGGCAGCAGCCCTATAAAATAAATTACTAGAGGCCCTTCCATCCATTTAATGCTTCTGCTGTTGTTCAGAGACCTTTAATGTGAATGCTGTAAAATAAGAGAGGGTGAAAGAGGGGAAAAAGAGTGAAGTGTTAAACAGCCAGCAGCTCCACCGTGGCCCACACAACCTCTCACACAGTTTAGAAGTGAGAAGATGCTTTCTTAGCCAGACATATTCCCCTGCCACACTCATGTTGCAAGAGGATCCATCACTTCTTCTCTGGTCTCTGTGGAACTGAAAGTGGAGCATCTCAAAAACACGTACAGTGAGAAGCAGAAAACAAGCTCATTTAGCCCACTCCGAGCTTTAAGTGGAAATGGTAATGCAAAAGACAGCCTCGGGGCTGTGTGGACAGCGATAATGAGAAGGCACAAACTGAGCCGGACGGAGCTAACAGGACTTAATCTGCCCGGCCAGTCAGACAGGATAGATAGCTGCATCTTTTTTACTGTGTAACAAAAGAGCTTGCCTTAAGAGGATTATTAGCACAGGCTCATCTGTGTCTAAATGCAAGATGCCAAAAGGTTCACATGCAAGCGTCCAGCACGAGTCCAAAGGCGTGTTTGGAGATAGTCCTAAAATGACAGCTTGTCTTCAGACGGTGGCTGACGTGTTAATCTAGTGTTCCCCAACATTTCTGTTCAAGTGCAAATTAGGCTGCAATCTGCACCCACAAACTGTCCCCCTGCTTGCGCACAAGAGGGAGGGAAGGCTAGATTTAACACACACCAGGGCTTATTCATTTAAGAAGCAAATAACTTTAAGTGCAGCATGTCTGCCTCATGTTTCCCTAAATTCTCTGATAAAAAAAAACAAAAAAAACTTAATCCTCTCTTTATGATAAGCTGTCGAGGAGCTTGGGCTGTCTGCTGGGGACAAATATCAGGATTTAAGGTTTCTGAGCCACCTCAAATTAAATTAAAACATAGTGGCTCTCTACATCTCAAAGCTCTCCTGGACTAACAGACAACAGGAATATAAGTGGCTATGAGTCAGATGACTGCTACCAAAGGCCAAGTGCCCCACCAGAGCGTCGTAACTCATCCAGCAGCACAGGCCTCCACTCCAGGCTTTCACGGCTGGATCTCCATCTCAGCTCTCTTCCTCCCTGACATCCTGAAGCGAAGTGACAGTAGAGAGATTGACCTCAAATGTCCCAGACATTCCCCGTTTCTGCCTCGTCTGCATCACAGACCGCCATAAACACAAGCCCAGGTCTGTGAGGGAGCTCTCCGGGTCAGCTCTGACCAACATCCAAGTCCAACGTAACTCAGCGCTTTCATTGACACCCTCCCTCTCTGCAGCTCTCAAACTTAACAGCAGCCTCTTCACACTTGGATTTGGTCCATAAGTGCGTCTGACCAAAATCAGATTGGCGTCTTTTTGCCAACTCTACAACACACACACACACACACACACAAACTGGGAATCAGCAGAAACGTGAACTTTGATGAGCCTGATTGAATGTACCAAATTACAACAGTAACGCAGATAAAACCCATTACAGGAGTGGTGGGTAAAGTACTGATGGAAACATGGAAAAGTTTGTGTCTAATTTGCTCACATTAAAAGGTTGAAATGTTAGTGGCTGCACAGTTCAACTGAATGATGAAACCGGTGTTTAATTTGTTTTTTCCATGACCACTGCAATGCAAAGATGGGTTCTCAACCTCCCGCTCAAGATTAGGTATTAAATGTTTAAACCTTGTATAAAACCCTTTGGCAGTGAATCTGTCAAATCCAGAACAAAACAAACTCCTCTTTGAAAAAAAGAAAAGAGAGACATTTTGACTTCTGCCCTCTTTTGTGGCTCCAACATTCATCCTGGAGAGTCTCAGTATTGAAGTCACAGAGTGGATATTGTAGGTGCTTTTTTTAATATCTATTTCTGTGTGTGGCTTAAACTCTGACATGAGGGATTAACAGAAAGATCCAAGTCTTTGAAGCAGCTGCCGTGCATTGGAGAGTCCAATTTTCCCATCATTGTTTTAAACCAGAATGGTCGGCCAGTGTCTCTGTGACAATGCTTTAGTTATCCACACACACATTACAGTAATGGCTGGTGGTACAAAGACCTTTTGACGCCAAGAGTTTAATGGGGGGGGGGGGGGGGGAAATCGCTCTGCCCCAGTCCTCCCAACACTCTGCATACACTTGCCTCTGACTGCCTCTGCAGCGGCCACTCCCCACTCACATCCAGCCCCTCCTAAACTGGTCGGGAGAGTCTCCTCTAATGTGCCTGTGCCTTCATGCTTGCTTAATTGGCATTAAGATCTATGAGAAGATGCTCTTTGGGCAAAGACAGCAGGAGAAATAGGAGGCAGAGTGGACAGGAACAAAATAATGAAAGTGATGCACACTTGTGCTACCAACAGATGCACTCCCTCCACCAGCTAATTACAACTGCAACATATTTTACGCCGCAGCAGAGGAGAGACAGGCTTCAAGAGGGATGAAGGTACAATTGGGAAGATAGCAGATAAGCCGATCCTGTGTAGGATACACATGACAGCAGGTCTTATTTCCGTGTTAGGGACTGACACATGTGCTGCCCATACATAATGCAAAACTGTCCAGCAGCACTGAGGTGGCAGTGATGGCGAGGGACCCCCTACGCTTCCATCGCCACCCCCTCCATTCTCTAATAGTCCTCCCTCGTTCCACTTTCTCCTCATCTGTCTTCATGCTCCTCCACTTGTCAGAGCAAGCGCTCTGAGGTCTAACAAAGTTTACAGCTTTGCAGAGTAAAGAGCCAAAGCGGGATCAAGATGGACATGACAGAGAGGAATTAAGTCATTTTTGAACATCTGAAATGAGGGCTTTCCTCTTATCAAGGCCGGAGGACGTGTAAGGAAGCAGGGGGACAAGTCGCTGCTGTAGAGGGGGGCTGACTCATCTGACTGAGGAGAATTGTTATCAGGCTATTTTCTGTGACCGAGTGGTGCTTGGAGATGCTAAGATTAGGTTTCCACTGTACATCCACACATTCTTGGCGTGGCTGTATTACAGCTAAAGCCACGGTTCTGTAATGACCGCTCAGACGCCCAAGGCTCTGCCTGACACTCCACAGCTGACAACCTGACCTGAAGTGTTCAGGATGATGAGCTGTTGGCATGTGGATAATTAAGTGCACACATTGTTTTGTCTGATTGAGCCACTCCTTCCCTTTACCAAAGAATACAGAATAAATCTTTACTCATTTATTTAGAGCTTACAATACAAAGATTGTGAAATCAGTTCACAAGAAATAGGAATTGTGATTGTACGAGTATTGTTTTTCCTGCTGATGTTTCACCACATTAAGTCCACCAGTGGTGTGTTTGCACTTTAACCAGGGAAGCATGCGTTTGCGCAGAAGAGCTATGATCTCCCCTATGAGCACCTCTACAATCATGCTGCAGCATTATTTTAACCCATTCAGCGCCATGGTTCAATGTCCATCTTGAAGAAAACCCTAAATACAAAATAAAAAGACTGGATAACCTGATACTAAATTGAATTTTTTTAAAATTGTACTTTTCAGTCTCTCTGGTTGCAGTCACTCTTGCATAAATAAAGATCAGGTAAAAGTGATAAATTCAAATGGAAAATTAAATGGAGCATCAGAGACTGCTCTTTAATTTGCTGTAGGCTACTCTTGATTTTTGTTGCGGTCATTGCCACAGTCAGTCAATCTACATCCTCGGCCATACCTGGTCCGAGGGAAGTGAAAAGCGGGGGGCCGACAGCACATGGCCTCATTACAGCATCACAGGGTGAGCGGCCGTAAAGAAACAAGCTGCAGGTGATGGACTGAACCGTTCCCGGAGTCCCAGAAACAAGCGGGAGCCCACAAGTGATCATGTTGCAGTGGGTGTGAAAGCGCGCCGTCAAGTTGGTTGGTGGGTGAACCGGGAGCAGCTCGCCTTAATTGATCGGTCTATAATTATCAACCAGCCCCGCGTTAAAAAATAAAACAAAATCATTACGGCCAAGGATTTCGTGAGAGATAAGTAAGATCTGTTTGATTCAATCACCACTCAGGACGAGATCCGCGGAGATAAGAAAAAACAGCCAGTGGTGTGTTTAAAGCAGGCAGTCCACTGCGCTTGGGCAGACCCATTGTTCCGTCTCAGCTGAAGTGAGACGCACAATCAGTCCAGAAAACAGGATGAAGAAGACTCTGCTGTCTCCACAGAGGCCCCTCAAGTGAATAGAAAATAGTGACTTACATCAGTTTTAATAGAAATTATAAAAAGTCGGGTCTCTTACCGGTCACGGTGTATCTGTCCATGTAATTGAGGACGTTCCCGAAGCTGAGAATCCCGGCGGCAGCAGTCGGTGAGCGGCATCTAAGCAGCGCGGCGCGGAATTTCTGGCCCGGCTTGCAGGGGCGAAGGTCCGGGCCGGACTTCAGACCAGGACTCATGCTGCCGGACAGCGTGCGCACCTCATCCGAACTGCTGCAGCCCTCAATCTCACATCCATCGCTCTCCACGCACATTTTCTTACACGAGAGATCCAGCGCAGAACAGAAAGGAGAAGAAAACAGTCCAACAAGGACCGCGCTCAACGATGGACCCTGATTTAAACCCAAATTAGTCTCAGTGGGAAGGTTGTCTTGTTTGTTGAAGCGCAGGAGCGGCTCTTGTCGGAATCATATTCTAACAGTGCGCAGTGACGGACGGGTGAGAGCTCCTTGGTCTTGGCCTCTCTCTCTCTCTCCTTCTCTCGCTCGCTCGCTCTCACACACACACACACACACACTCTGTCTCTCTTTTCTAAGCCCAGGCGTTCGTGCGGGGGGTGTGACCTGCTGCTGTAACTCCTCCTGTAACTCCACACCCTCCACTCAAAGAGGTTACCGCACTTGTAGGTGTGCGGTGTATAAAAATATATAAAAACTCCCATGTCTGGAAAAGAAATACAAAATACTTGAGATTTTCTTTATTAATTCATATCATTTCAATAAATGTTAAGATTCTAGTAGCAAGCACAGATTTAACAATTTTAAAGACTGTCCATCCTATTAATTAGGATTGATTCTATTTATGTTTCTAGAGAACCAGATGATTGTGTTTTTCTGTCTATCTGTTGCTTTACCTGTACAGAAAACACAGAGCTCACCTTTCCATTGCCATCCATGGAGGTTGTTCTCTTGTATCTGCATGACTTTACTAACAGCATGGCTCTACAAGACATCTGGTGACCTCGCAACCCATTAGATGAACACAACTGAGTTAACATAAATGACAGGTAACTGAAGGGCTACGGTGTGGGAAGGGGCTTTTGTGAGGTTAGTGGGGCATTAGCTCCCAGGCAGACATATAAGAAACAAGAAATGAGAAGGAGGAGGAAGAGGGTGAGACAGAAGCGGAGCAGGTGAGCAAAGCAGGCAGGTATTTATAGACATGCTGTATGACAAGAAAAGGAGCGCTTGAGGCATGGTGCTGCTTCTGATGTCTAGATGTCTACTGAAGGAAATGATTGCATTGCTTTTGGGAATAGCCTGGCTGGTTAGATGTGTAGGAATACCGTCAAGGTGTGTGGGAGATAATTATGAAATGTCTTTTGAAAGCCCAAAGTAAATGTTTTCTGGACTTACCCTCTATAAACAATCTCTGAAAAACAGAAGTGCAAGCAACATGTAACGGCTACAATGTTGTTCACAGCCGACATTGGATTTTTTTTTCTTTGATAAATTTGATAGTAAGTGCATAGTTGCTGAGTTCTGTCCTCAAGTAGCCCGCGGGGAGAAATGAGACTTTATGTGGTGAGTTTTTGTTTGTTTTTACATCCCACTAAACTTCCTGAATGAAGTCAAAGTCATCAGGTGAGTTTCTCTGAACCCTTCTGAATGACACGTTCAAACATTACAATAACATTTGTAAAAATTTGAGCGATGTACACTTCCTGTAACGTTCGATTAAGAGACATGAAGACATGAAGACCATAGCTATTAAATAAACAAAAGAATGATCAGTTTTGTCTAAGAGAGGATGGGTATCTGAGCCCTCTGCAGTCTGTCAACAGATTGTCTGAACTATTCAGTCCTGTGCACAGGCCAATTTGTATTTTGTCAAGAAAAGAACCAAAATTGTTTCCAGCATGCATTAAAATGGACCAGATCATATTGATGGGATTTGAGCAAAACGGTGTAATGAAAAATGCGTTTAGAAGATCTTGTATACATAGTTCACTGTATGTGATCTGCAAGGGTTCACAGACATTTTCATGTACATCATGTGTTATTCCCTAGAAATAAAATTCAATGAAAGATGTTTTCAGATCTAAACTAGAGAAAAGCAAACTCTGGCATCAGTGAAGGTAGAATATAGGAGGCTGGGTGTCTGTCTGGCATTCCTCTGAAGACATTATCCAATGAGACAGTATTAGAGCTGAATACACTCACATGCTCTGAGTGGGCTTGTATTGTTTAATTTAGACTGAAATGAAAAAAGCTCTTTCAACAAAATCTAAAGCCCCTCATGGCCTTTGGCTTGCAGAAGTACTTCCAAAGCAATCATCCACTTACTTCCCAATATCTTTGATGTCTGAAAACTCTTTTGTTTGAATCTGGAAAGAATGATGCAAACAGTGCAGACTGGCCAACCAAAAAGAAAAAGAAGTGATTCTGACAAGAATTGCTTTTGTTCTGCTGCAGACTGATTCCATCATATGTGAGGATGCAGGGAAGGAAAAGAGAGCCAAACCAACCAGAGGGAGCCCCCTCCAGAGCCTCCAACACCCCCTTCCCCTCCTTTCTTTGGCGTGTGTTTGATATGCTGGTCGTGTCGCTGGGATCCTGTGTGTTTTCCTATCATGCAGAATGGCTCGGTGGGCTTGGACCTATCTCTTGCCTTATTCTTTGACGTGGCTCGGAGCCACTGAGTCACTGCGCCAGTCTTCCTTCCTGTCTCAGCGCAGGGCCCAGCCTCCAATGCAGGATGGGAGATAACCTGCTAATCGCTGGGCCCAGTGCCTGCATGGCGATAAGGCTGGCTTTTTCTGAATTCTGAAATGGGGCCGCCAATAAAGTTTAAATGTCCCTCTGACACGTGTGTCTATCAGCTGTTTCTCTGGTAAAAGGGTCCTCACTCCTTCTTGCCCGCATGACTCTTTTCAGGTCAGTAATGTGAGGTTAGACAAGGCTCAATCTATTCTTCATTCCTGTTTAGGAGCTGAATTAATATAAAACAGTTTAATGCACCAAACTATTTTTCTTTGCAAAATAATAAACTGTTCCTACACAATAATGGCACACGTGGCTCTCCTATTGTTGTCTCCTTCAGCCATGTTTATACAGTTCAACATCCACATTTGTCCTTCCTGTGCGAAGTACCGGGGTTCTGCTGATGGAACAGTATGTACATTAAAGATCTGGAGCAGGAGAAAACTTCAGCCAAAAAAAAAAAAAGGTCAACAATTTCTGTGGAATTTGAGCGAAGATATATATATATATATATTAGTGATGTACTAATAATGTACCATAACTATGTTCTGTTTTTAGTTCTATTATAGTTCTGCCTTTATTCATCAAATGTCGTCAGTTTTGAAAGGATTAGCACACTGAGTGGTCAACTAATGCGCATCTAAAACAAGTGTGGGGGACTTTAGTAGAACCATTAGCTCATGATTAACCAGAATTTGACATGTTTCAGTTGGATTTCATAAAAGAAACTGAAGAAAAAATAAGACAATTAGCAATGTAGGGACATCCAGCAAGCTTCATGACTAAGCTGTTCATCATCAGCACTTGTAGTGGCAGAGAGTGGACGCCGCCAACCTGCGACCCCCCCCCCCCCCCTCTCCTCTCCAGTGCACAGTGGCGTAAGACCACCCCATATCCGTGCTGCCTGGGTTCATTTGTTTTTGGAGCCGTCTAGGTTTTGGTCAGTCTTGAGGTGTGGGACGGACCATTGTGACCTTTCCCCATCCGCTGTGACCTCCTGACCTGTGGACTGTCTGTAGCACACATGAGGAACACACTGCACTCTTTTGTGTGAATGGTTTCCCCTGTTGTTGCGTGGTTGGAGCTGACTTTGAATGAGACCAGACCTGATCTGTATGGTGCTGCGGCTCATATTTATAGGTTGCAATGGTCTTTGTAATTACACTTTTGCCATGACGGCTGCTGGTCTGTGAATCAGTTCTCTCAGCGCAGCGGCCGGCAAACCTCTGAAACAGGAATGCTAAATACATAGGCCCAAACAGTGCCTGTGCCATTATTGGGGAAACCACACACTTGGCTGCATTTTCATTGCAGTCTATATTTGTGCTCTTCATCCCAGACAAAAGCATGTCATGTCAGCATGAAAAGACCCAACTTCATCAACTACAGTCGCTGAAGTCCAAAAGGACCTAATAATGGTAAACACCTTATTTTATTCAAGCGGCATTTTTCCTCTTTTCCACAGATGCCTTTGTCTCTGACTGACTTGCATTTACATCTGCGTACATGTGTGAATTATAACCCCCACATGTCTTTTCTTTTTCTTTTTTTTTGTCACCCAGCAATTAGGCTCCACACAGAGCTGTGGATTTTGCAGAAGTGACAACAGGAAATAACTTATCAATTTGTAAGCAGCTCTTCTTTTTTATACCAGAACTTTGCTCAGTACGAGGAAACTCATGATGTAATTGTTCAAAAAAGTGACAGCAGAGAGGGTGGAAGGCCTCTTCCTTCGCATGACGTCACGTCACTGCAGCAGTTCGCTGCCGATAAAGAAAGACTGCAACGCCACATCCACAAATGTGGTTTTACTCCTCTTATCACTGTTCTGCGGCTGATCTGTGAAAGGGTGAGAGCAGCACAAACACGGACAAGATAATATATATCTTTGCTTACTGTAAAAAAAAAAAAAAAAAAAAAAAAAAAAAAAAAAAGTGAAATGCTCATGAGCCATTTCTGGTTATTAATGATACAGTGACTGTATTCTGATTGATTACTGCTCTCAAGCTGTTGTCTTGGTCCGAGGTCTTTTTTTCAAGACTAAAATGTTTGCCTCAACTTTTGAGTAAATACTGACAGCATCCGTTCTCCTATTGGCTTCCCTCAGGCGATTGGCCTGCGCAATTTATTAGCCATTGTGACTGTTTCCTGCTCAGCCAGGGTCCACAAGGGAAATGGAGAGGTATGCAGATAAAGTCCTCTGAAACATGGTGCACAATACCTATTGTGTTTTAATTACAGGTCAAACTGTTACCTCTAAAATGTTTTCCACATACCTTTTTGCGTGTGTCTGTGGTGGTTTGTTATTCAGAATAAACCGCATGCCTTGCTGCGTAATCTATTCCCTCAGTGTACAAAGAAAACATACAACGTCTGGAAAATTACAAGCGTAAGGCTAAGATGTTGAAAAACAAAAGGAAATGGCTCTCAATTCAACAATAAAGTGACAAAGCTTTCAACAACAGCTTGGTAAGTCTTCTGTAAGTCTGCAGTTTAGTCAACTGTTTCAGCACTTTAATGGGAAATGTTTGCTGGAAATGTCATAAATCAGTTGGCACAAGATTCCACTGAGGTGAAGCGATTTTTTTAAACTAACTAATAGAACAAAGTCCGTGTGGCCCCTTCAATCCGCAAACTTGTACCTGAGACTGACAAGGGCCTTTACCTCTGACCTCTGCCTGCTTTACTTGGGTGCATGTGCTGACACGCAGCGGTGAAGATTAGCCGGGGAGGTGTTTAGCACCTCTGCAGCTGCCTGAGCGCATCAGAAAGGGATGGGTAAGGAGCTGTCACACCAAACGTTGGAAACATGCCCCTATTGTCTGATCGGTGACAGTTTTTGACAAGATCAGCCAAGCTTCAGATGATAGATGCCAGCAGTGAGCAAGAACTCAGCAGAGGTCACGTGCACACTCTCACAGCTCAGAATTTGGCTGAAATAAAGAAGTTGAATGTTGGGTTTAGTGGTTTAACACATCTGTGGTGCAGAAGGCATAAACATCTGTGAGATTGAGGATGAGACTCTGCAATGTCTGACAGAAACAGTCAGAGAGGAGTCAGGATCTGCAAGAATTTCTCCTTGATGAATGAAAAATGAAGAATAGCGTACAGAAATGAAACTGTACAGTTTGCTGTGCAAGTTGTTCTATGAGGACAATGTGTTATGACTGTTGTTTGAACTATTCATTAATACTAGGCCTTGATTATAGTTTGTACGGTGTTAAGTTATGTTTGTACATATGTGAGGTGTTAAAGCAGACGGTCGTAATCAGATACTACGTGGTTCACTCCAGTTTCTGCATCTCGTTCATACTTAAGTATCTAGAGGATGCCTTCGGATGTCCCTCGCACGCCAAGCTTAATCACATTTTTAAAATCCCTCCTCACCTGGTTTTGTAGAGGAGGTTAAGTTAAGTTCATCGCTCCGATATCTCTCCGTAAGTCTAATAAATGAGGATTGATTAGAGGCTGGACTCCAAAACTCAAGAATGTTTTAATATTAATAAAGTGTTTTAAGTCCTCGCTGCATGAGCTGTCTGACTGAACAGCTTTTTATTTAAACTCTGAAGTTTATCATCTGCACATTGAAATCAAGTTGACCACTGAGACACTGAGATAAAGGTCTATCATATATGAATAGTGCACATTTCATACCACAATAACTGGTATTATGCTTATTAAAATATATGATATTATTGTGGATGTGTATATTTACAATCAATCTGGAAATACTGAGACACAGAGTTTTTTTATATTTAGCCAAAACGTATTTAAGTTACAACTAAATAATTCGTATGGGTAATCAAGGGAATAATTTCCAAATTTAAGCAAAGATTTAAAAATGATGGCTCTTTATCATATTAAACAGTCATTTTCAGTAGCTCAAAATAACTGGAAAAGTGACGTTAACCAGAAATAAACTCTTCATTTCCAGGACTTTATTGAAAATACTGCAATAATGACCACAGAGACCAACCTCCCTATTCTCCTCTGACCTGCTTTGTCAACTGTTTGTCTATGGGCCTCCCTGCCTTTAGTTTTGTTTTCTGACAGTGCAACACTCTCGTGTGGGTGGAGATCAGATGGTTGATAAGACGGTTGACTCAGCTGTTGTCGAATATTTCAATTCTGATGCTGCATTTACAAACACCAGTGATTCAGTACCGTTTGAAGTCATTCATGCCTGTGCCGTCACACTGTGTGTATTTGTTTACAGCTTGGGATTATGAGATCTTTGCTATTATTTTTTTACTCATCATCTGATTTTAGTTACATCAGCCTGAGGAATATTTTTTCAACCCTTCTTGATTTTTCTATTCTTGAAGCTTATAAATAGCTCATGTCTTGTCAAGAACCCTCTGAATTTCTTCGGCCACTTGCCACAGCTTGTGAGGGTAGTGCCTATCGATCTCCCACTCCATTCCTCCCTCACTCGTGAACAAGACCCCGAGATACTTGATACACGAGATGCTTGAACTCGTCCACTTGGGGCAGTATCTGATTCCTAACCCGGAGAAGGCACTCCAACTTTTTCTGACTGAGGACCATGGTCTCAGATTCGGAGGTGCTGATTCTCATCCCAGCCACTTCACACTCAGCTGTGAACCACTCCAACGACAGTTGAAGGTCTTGGCCTGATGAAACCAACAGAACCACATCATCTGCAAAATGCAGACACCTAATTTTGAGGCCACCAAACCAGACCCCCTGTGCTTCTCATCTGTGTCTAAAAATTCTGTATATGAAAGTAATGAACAGAATTGGTGACAAAGGGCAGTCTGAAATGCCTTCTCCAAGTCCACATGTGCATTATGGATCAGTTGGGCATGCCATGCCTCCTCCAGGAATCCCGCTGAAGGCGTAGAGGTGATCCACCGATCCACGGCCAGGACAAAACCACACTGCTCCTCCTCAATCCGAGCTTCAACTATCCAGTGGACCCTCCTCTCTGCTGGATAGTCAGAATGTTGCACAGGTGTGTCAACCAAGACAGGCCCACAACATCCAGATCCCTAAGGAACTCAGGGAGAAACTCATCCACCACCAGTGGCTTGCCACCCAGGAGCTTCTTAACAACCTCGGTTACCTCAGCCAAAGAGATAGGAGAACCCACCTCCAAGTTCAAATGCTGGGATTGAGGAGGTCTTCAAAGTATTCCCACAACCATCTCAAAACATCTCTAGTCAAGGTTAGCAGTGCACTATCCCCACTATACACAGTATTGGTAGTGCACCACTTCCCCCTTGAGATGCCGAAGGTGGACCAGAATCTGTTTGAGGCCGTCCAGAAATCATTCTCCATAGCCTCTCCAAACTCCTCCCATGCCTGTGTTTGAAGCTGCGTTCCACTTGGATCTCTCTGACAGGAGACTTTGCTAGACGTTCCCACCAGACCATCAGGTCACCCTCTGCCTACTAGGTGTGACTGGCATCCATCCACACCACTGGAGCCAACACACCACCAGGTGGTGATCAGTTGACAGCTCCGCTCCACTCTTCATCTAAGTGTCCAAGACAAGTGGCCACAAGCCCAATGATACAACTACACAGTTGACCGTCCATCTGTGACCTGGGGTGTCCTGGTGCCAAGTGCACATGCGAACATCCTGCATCCTGCACGGCACCTCTCACCATGGGCAACTCCAGAGTAGAACCCCTCTTGAGGAGTTTGGTTCCGGACCCCAAACCCTGAACCATGCTTCGAGGTGAGTCCAACTATATCTAGCCAGAACTTTTAAACCTCGTTTTTTGGGGGGGGGGGTTCTCAGTTTTGTTTAATTTTCTTTAGTTTATTGAAGACAAAACTGAAATAACAGTGTTTGGAGCCAAGGAAGAAAGATTAAAAGTCAGCACTCAGGTTCAGCCAGTAAAACCAAAAACCAATAGCAAAGCCAGAAATCTAGATGTGGTTCAGGCCTGAATTTCAACTGCCACGTTAGCGCAGCAAGGAAGTCAGCCTGTTATCACCTAAAGAACATATCAAAGATTAAAGGAACATTTCCATGATTTTATCTTCAGTAAACTGGACTACTGTAATGTGGTTCTCACAGGTGCCCGTAAAAATATCCATAAAACAGCTGCAGTTAGTTCAGAACGCTGCTGCCCGAGTCCTCACTAAGTCCAAGAGACTGGATCATGTAACTTCAGTCTTAGAGCTTCACACTGGCTTCCCGTCTATCACAGAACAGATTTTAAAATCCCACCATTGGTTTATAAATCTCTGAATGGTCTAGGGCCAAAATACATCTCTGATTTCCCTGTCCATTACGAACCAACCAGAACCCTCTGGCATTTCAGTAATCCACCACAATGCACCACAACCTTTCTTTCTTGCATCTCATTTGTTTTGTTAATTGTAACTGTTTGTCTGTCTTTAGTTTCTGCGTTTAAATTATTTTACTTTTTAATGTGTTTTTAAGATCACGTTATGTGAAACTCTTTGAATGGTCTTGTTCTTGAAATGTGCTATACAAATAAACCTGTCTTGTGTTACTGCAAATCTACATAGTGTTCACATGCAATCATGAACAGACCTTAGGCCAGGTCTACTGAAGTTCTCAGTGAACGTTTGCAAATTCACTGTGCAACAGAAATCCTACTGACACTTCTTAGGTAAGGAATTGTTGCCATCTAGTGGAGAAAGTCCCTCATTGTCTTTAATTAATCGGCTCCTTATACTCTCTTGCAGTGTATGGTGAACACGCTGTCAGTTCCCAAAGGTTCTAAGCAATATTTACTGAAAATAATCAACAATAAATACAGAGAATACAGTCTCCATCATTGAATCAGTCGCATGTGTCATCTGTTCAACCTGGTAGGAGGACTGAAGGGTGTTGCTGAAACAGTAAAACAGTATTTTGATTATTAGGAATTTCCTTGATAATTTATTTTTAATGAAACATAAATACATCAATAAATACCCTAGTTTATAAAGTATTGTCTTATTGAATTTTTTAATCTGCTTTTAAGAAAAGTAATTATGTAACAAATAACTGTTATTAGTAAATAATGCTGTTTTAAATTTATTCGAAAATAAATTTTTCAAACGGAGAAATAAAAAGATGAATTTAAAAATTAATTCAGGAATACATTTTCTATTTAGGCGTTTAAAAACAATAAGTCCATTCACGACTTTCTGACTGGTCATTGCATTGTTTTTTCAGTGAATAGAATATATACTCTTGCATTCATTACCAATTTTTTTCTAATTAAAAAAAATGCAGTTTCAAATTACTTTAAAAATTACATTATTTAATAATTAATTGCATTACATTTTTGCTTTGTAATGCACAATAATATTCAATAACAATAAATACGTTATGCTTTAAAGTATTTATTTACGGATATATTATTGAATTTGCAATCCAATTTAGTAATCTATATTCTTATTTCCTATTTAATACTGAGTATTAAAACGAGATTTGACGCAACTCCTCCAGCGACACTGCTGGTCCTGCATGAGCCTGCAGGTCCTCGGATCCACGCTAGGTGGCAGCATTTACATGCTGGATTCGACCATAGACGCTGACTCGACGCTGGTAGCTGGAGATTAATTTAATGCACCTCATATGGATACTTTGGTAAATGTTGTACATTTGACTGAGGGTTGCGAAGTGAAGAGATGGTGTTTAGAGCATAAGTGGATTACATGAAGATAAACGCATCAGAAAAAACAATTAAAAAAAATAAAACAAACAAGTGGATGATGGGCTGCAACAGAGTCTAATCATTTTTTAGCTCCTCTCACTAAACTAGTTCTCTGAGGTACGTGACCAGAGACACTTCAGAAGTAAATATTGCATTTAAGTCATTTTATTTACTAGATTTATGTTGGACTAAGACCTTTAACCTGAGACAGAAACACTTAATATGTGTATAGCATTATGTGGATATGAAATAAAAGCATAAGTTTTTCATCTTGTAACATATTTAATAGTGTAAAGTTGAGCCCAATTAGTTGTCAGATGTCAGATTTACCTAATGAGTGAACATTTAGGACAAGAAACCACAGAGCTCAACTACGTAACTGCATGTAAAACACAAATCTAAGTCCATGTTGAGTCACCAGTATTAAAACCTCATTATTAATCATGTGAGGGGGGCTTTGTAAAATATAGATACAGGAAAAGGATATTATTTACTTTGAAGTAAACTTTATAATTTACAAAACCTTTGAATATTCAGTACAAGGACAACATAGCATATACTGTATTTTAATTTGGATTTTTCATATAAATAAAGAAAGTATATTCTCTTTCATGTCTAAAAGGGTTTATGTACGAGGACATTAAAATAAGCGGGTATAGATAATGGATGGATGGACGTTAAAATAAAACAAAATTATAAAATCTTTAGACGATAGTCACATTATTTCTAATTTCTTAATTTATTCCACTGTGTCATCATTAACCAAAAATAAGTCAAAACACAGAAGTAGTATGTGAAAAATAAAGTGTATATTAACATAAAAAATGCATTTTGATGGAGTATTGAAGTGTGGGTTCATACAATTATAAAGAAAGATATCAGTAATTATCTTGAAAATCTTCCCAGGAGTAGACGTTCCACCAGGTTTACCACAAGGTGAAACTGCCCATCCATCCATCCCAGCTTATTCCATTTCAGGGTCACAGGGATCTGTTGAAGTCTATCCCAGCTCTCTTAGGACAGGGGCAGGAGTGCACCCTGGACAACTCCCTAGTCTATCGCACGGCAACATATAGGCCAAAAAAACAACAAAAAACACAATCACTCACGCCAATTGGCCAGTGATCAATTTAGAACCATCAATTAATGCAACCGAAATGTTATTGGTCTGTGGGAGGAAGTCAGGATGCAGTCAGTGATGAGACTGGTACCACATCTGGGGAAAGCACAAACATTTCATACCAAGGGCAAAGCACGGTGGTGGAGTGGTGATGATTTGTTTGCCCAACTGCCCCTAGTTGACCATTAACTCTTCTGTATGCCAAAGCATTCCTGGGTCAAATGTGAGGACATCTGTCTAACAAATACGTTTTGATCAAAAAGAGGTCATGCCCCAGGGCATTTATCCCAACCAGGGCATTTATCCCAACCAGGGCATTTATCCCAACCAGGGCATTTATCCCAACCAGGGCATTTATCTCAACCAGGGCATTTATCTCAACCAGGGCATTTATCTCAACCAGGGCATTTATCCCAACCAGGGCATTTATCCCAACCAGGGCATTTATCCCAACCAGGGCATTTATCCCAACCAGGGCATTTATCCCAACCAGGGCATTTATCCAAACCAGGGCATTTATCCCAACCAGGGCATTTATCCCAACCAGGGCATTTATCCCAACCAGGGCATTTATCCCAACCAGGGCATTTATCCAAACCAGGGCATTTATCCCAACCAGGGCATTTATCTCAACCAGGGCATTTATCCCAGATCTTCATGAAAAGGTGAAAAAAACAAGAACAAAAAGGTCTGCAATGGCCCAGTCCAAGTCTAGAGCTCCACCAGATGACTATGATGAGACCTTAGGAGAGTTGCACTTAAGCAACTGACCACAAACCTCAATTAACTGAAGAAGTGGTGTCAAAAAGAGTCTGTCGCATTTTATGCACAATCATGTGTACAGTGTAGTACAGAAAAAAATGGCTTGTAGTTTCTCTTGAACCATGTGTTGTAATTTTCCATCTTCCTTCTGCATTTTGCTTTAGCTTCGTTAAAATATCTGCAACACCTTCCTTTTTAACATGCCTGTTTAAAAAAAGGGAAGGGAACATAGTTCTCAAAGGGGTGAACAAAAAGATTTTAATTCCAAATTTATCAAAACATAATAGTTTGTATTTACAGAACAATATAATTACATTTACTTTTCAAGTATACTGCACAGTGACACTGAAAGTGAAGGTAATACTGTGATCTTTTAAACAGAACCACCTACGCTGTGAGGTATCGCCACGGGAAAAACAAATGCAAGAGTGGTTGAAGGTGAGTTTGTTCCCATTTCACTTTGAGGAAAATTTGTGATTTTGTGCTAAACAAATAAAACTGACAAACTTCCGCTGGGGGAAAAAAAAAAAAAAAAAACAATTTAAAATTAAGCAAACTGGAAAATGCTTGATGTGTGAAAATTGTCAAGTTTTCTAAGTCTATAAACATGTGAGTGAGAAGTGACACAAAACAGCTTGTTTTAAGTGAGTCCACGGAGCAGTTCTCCAAACCAGGGTGTGTGTTTTTTTTTTTTTTTAATTTATCGTCAGTATGTTAATTAAATTCATACAATTTCTCCAGCTTTACTCAGTGGTCTTCTTGTTCATCTCCATGGAGGACTCTGGTGTGGGACCTTTCTGTGGCTGTGGATCATCTCCTAACACACACAAATATTCAAGGATTTAAAATAGCAAGCACCCACACAACTTGGTGCATGACCATCCAAGAGCGTGCAGATGTGAGGCCATAGTAGTCTAGGACCAGCTTTCATCAGCTAAGATGATGCCACCTACTTATCCCGCTGGCAATACTGCATTTTGCATCAATGTGTTGTGCCGTCCAAGAAAAAAAGAATGCCAAGAACGAAGTGAGTTCAGGTCCAAAACAAGAAAGACAATGTTATCTTTATTAGCGAGGGCTGGTTTCTGCGTCTGAGCTGCCAGTGTGTCCCTGGACTGCTAGTGTGTCACTGGTGTATGTGTCATGTTAGGAGGAATTTGCATAAGATGGAGAGCCGTCTTGTAATGACTGAGTTGAATAAAGGACTGTTGTTTAGAAACGAGTGCACACTCCAGCAAATGTATGACTCAGATATTAAGCAAGCGAATTGTGAGAACCAGAGTTTACCAGTGGGTCAGTCACACAGTGCAGTTTTAGCATAGAGTCCTATTACCTTCAACCAATCGCTGAACTGCTTTCCGATCTTCATTTATGTAGAGGGTAGTTATCAGGAAAAACGCTCCACCCAGGATCCCGATAAATGGGCAGAGCAGGAGACTGTACTTCAGACTGTGGAAGCTCCAGTCATCGTCTTTGGGTTTAGATGACCTTATAGCATCAGAGATCTGTTGGTGCAGAAGTGAAAAGAGCATAAATGATGGGGGGAAAAAAACAACTATATATATATACATATACATAAATGCATAAATGAAGGGTAACTATTTCTCACCACTCCCAGCAGGTACGGACTACCAGCGTCACCAAGGAGATGTCCAACTGTAATCTGTAATGCCTCAGCTGTGGCCCTTCTGGTTGGTATAACAACATACTGAAATAAAACATACATACAAAACAATGTGTTAGCACCATGTTTCAACAGACTGTTAATAATGCTACTGTTAATAATCCAATAAATTCAATCTCAACTCACTAGCAGAATATCAGCCAAGACAGCCCAGTTGAGTGAGAGCAACAATTCACCAAAGAAAATGAATACCTGGAAAAGGGCATGAAAGGGACAAAGTAAATTGATGTATTAAAGTTAGTCCAATTTTGTTCTCTCAAAAGCCAAAAGTAAAAGTGACGGTTCATCACAAATCTTCAACAAAGATCTATTTATCTCTTACATAAGTGGCTGGAATGCTTGCAGATGCCACAAAGATGGTGATGAAAAGGCAAGGAACCGATCCCAGCATGCCCACTGCGCAGATGAGCGGGTCAGCGTGCGTCACCTTGTCCCTAAACTGTCTAGACAAGGTGGTGCCCAGAGCCCCTCCCATAATCCCTGTTGCCACAGTCACAGCACCAAAGATATAACTGTAGCAGGAAGAATCAGAGGATGCCGTTTAAAATGCGAGGGATTTTTGACAGCAGGACAAGAACAGGTCAGGGGTCATCCTGCACCTGTCGTTGGAGTCGTTGAATTTGCTGGAGTTCGTGGTGACTTTTGGTCGGAGTCCCTGAGCGATGTGAGCCCTGGACAGGAACGTGGGCAACCAGAAAGCCAAGGCTCCGGTAAGGAAGGCCAGAGCCGTCACTCCCAGCGATGACCACACATAACTTTTACTGAAGGACAGAGAACACAAGCAAGAAGATCAGATGATCACATCCTTGTAAAGCTTAGGAATGGTTACTAGGGAACAATAGTTTAAATTCCTGGATGACTTCCAGAGGCGAACAATGTGGATATGTTTCCATCCTCTGCAAGTCAGTATCATATGCAAATAAAGAGCTCACTTACACCAAACAAGTTGTTCCTTGATGCCTGGGCCTGTTTAAACCCCCCACCAATTACCCCTCTGGCCTCCACTCACTCAACTCCAGTCTGAATTGAGCTTGAGCACTACTTCGTCATCACACCGTTACATAACACATCCTCATGACACTATATCATCAGCGCTTTTCAATGATAGCAAATGAAAACATTCCATTCATTGTGTAATGTTACATGATATTCTTGTGCATGCATATGCTGAAAACGGGCATTTATCCACGTAGACGTGCAATGACACCATGCACAAGAACACATCTTCCAAAGTTTCCAGAGACCAGGAATTGACCGGAGCGCAAAATTGTATTTGGGCAGGGTGCAGATTGTGTGGTGTAAGTGAACCCAAAGTTAAATTTGTGTTGTGTAGCTACCTGCATGTTTCTGCTATAAATACCAGGCTATATATACCGGTAGTAGGCCACATCCAGTTTCAACCTGAAGGGAGTTAAGGGGGCCAGTATGACATGCGGTCATCCAGGAATGCACAGAAACACAGCTTTCTTCATAACTTCCATTGTGATTCCCTCCTGACGACCAGTGGCAGTAAAGAGCGTGGATGAACTAAAACCAGAACTTCAGATCAAAGTATTAAAACCTTAAAAATGTATTTCCATACAGATGTCCTCTAGTGACATGCCTTCATTTATGCTCAAATTGTGACCACACATTTGGTAAAATGGTAGATCACAGCTCAAGTAAAGATGCATCTGTCACAAGTACCATGAACCCTAGTTTGACTGTCTCAACTGCTCCGTGGGAAACCCTGTTCCTGAACAAGAACCATTTGTAGTTTTTCTAACTGACGCAAACAGTTGCTCTGGTTCCCTTAAACAGTGTTGCTGTAATATACAGCCAAGAATGTTGCAGCAATGCATCTGTGACTGTGCCCTGACAGAGAACAAGCTGTCCCTCGCATCTTCTGCAGATCAAAATAGGGAAGGGTGGTACACATCAAGGTCTTTAGCCATGTTCATGCGGTTGATGAAAAAAACCTTTGGTAAGAAAGCTTTATTTGACCAATCTATCAGCCCTGACATGTCCAGTGATAGAGAGCATGAAGCATTTACTGAAACTGAAAAAAGAAAAAACAAACAATCAAAGAGGATAATGCATTGTGGAGTTAAGGCAAAAACATCCACAAGGGCCTCCTCAAACAGCTGTAGGTGCAGTCTTCAGTCTCCAAGGAGCAGCTTCTGGCATGAGAGGAAACATACTACACAATTTGTCAAGTCTGACAGGTGTACTACTCTTTAGAAGATGCTAGTCGAGGATACGTCCACAGTTTTTGAGCGTCCCTCAGGAAGTCCAGCAACCTGGTCTCGGTCCCTAATGTAGACTAGACAGAAACGTCCTTTGTCAGTATCAGAATTTCAAGTAAAACCCACTGCTGAGGGAATGTGGGAGCGCACCTCTATCCAGGAGCATGTCTCTCTTCCCATTAAGCCTGAACCCATACGTGGGTATGAACCAAGTCAGATGGTGACGGCATGTTGAATGGCCCATGTTGTTTCAGATGCTACACCCTTTAAAAGAATTACTGTATCATGTTTAGACGCATTTGCATTAACCATCTTAGCTCTGTATTAACAGCTTCTGCTATCTCTAAGAGAAGGCTGGAAGATTTCTTTTTTGTGTCACTGGGAGTCAGGAGGGATGGAAACCGTGAATTTCCAGGAGACAAAGATATTGGTGAAGAATAAATGTAGATGAACTGAAAGAATTTTCTCCTGGTGTGCATATGTGGGGGCCCCAAAGGACCGATAACAAAAACGGCACCACAAACACAACAAAAATTTAACCAAATGCAAGGTGTCCACGTAACAGCAGTTGCTTTTTGGAACATGTTTGGTTAAAAATAAACAACTACATTTTAGCTTATATATTTTGACATGATTTCTCATATTTCTATGGATTATAATACAAATCCAGTTACTGTTTGCATCTCCTACTTTTTTAGAAGATACTTTATGTCCTCGAGGTATGAGCTCTGCCCTGAAACTCCATCTCCTTTGGTTTCTGCAGCTCCTCTGGGAGGGTTCGGGCACAAGAGCACCATTAGGATGAGTCCCACAACACCCATGATGGGAGTGATCTGATAACAGAAATAAAGGGGGAAAAAATGAAAATGCCATTGACTTTATGCTGATCAGTATTTTCTCATTGGTGATGATGAAGATGGCTGGATGGTCTTACCCTGAGAGCCCAGCGCCAGTCCTCAGTGAGAGAAACACTTCCTGCTCCCATTATGTATCCAAGACCACTAGACAATGACATCACAAGGGAAACGCAGGTTTAGAAGAGTGAAAAAGACAAATGCCACAAAACATTAACTCTGGTATAATGATTTCCGACCGGCATTTTGGAACAACAGAACCTGTCAGTTGTTTGAGTGTACAGTCTATTAAATTTAGATTCACTGGCTGTAGGCCAAGACTGAGTTTATGTCTAACCTTCCAACTGGGATAAAAATGTAAAAGACGCAGATCATGATGCTCCGCCGTCCCCCACTGAAGAGGTCTCCGATGATGGTGGGAGCAATGGTGGAGTAGCTCGCCTCTCCTATACCCACCAGTGCCCGCAAGAGAACAAGAAGCCAGAAGTGCTGAATAGATCAAGACAAAGACCACAGAACATTACAGTATTATTGAGTCCAAATTAACACAAGCACCCTTTAAAATCTTAACAAGAGATGTTCTCACAGTCTGGACCAGAACATCTCATGCTTTTATCCAAAAGATCCAGAAAAATACAGCAGGGTTTTGTTTTGTACCATCAATTAAGATCCATTTTGAACATATTAAGAAAACATCCACCCATCCATCCATCGACTGAGGCGTTCCTAAGCCAGCTGAGAGATGTATTCTTTCCAGCGTGTCCCGAGTCTGACTCGGGTCCTCCACCGGTTAAACGATCCCAGAACACGTCTGTAGGGATACGCCCACAAGGCATCCTAACCAGATAACCAATCACCTTATAACACACAACTAAAACACAGATGAGCCAGGACCAAAACTCAGACATCTGTAGCTTTCAACCCACTGAAACCCACTGCTAATCTTAATCAACACAAATGTGATTTTACCTCAGATAACAGAGTTATCAAGCAACAGTTGCAAGATTATGATGACTGTAGCTACCAAAAATGAGACTTCAGATGGCCATCTACACTACAATAGACTGAGCAGACACGCATCTAATAATGAACTCAACTTCATTTGTAGAGCCCTTCAACACAGCAATAGCTGAACACAAAACATAAAACTATTTTAAAAACAACTAAAACTATAAAAACACGCTAAAAACACAAAATACGATAAAAGTACAAAACAAGAAATCCAGTAAATAAGAAAATCAGAGCAGTAAAAACAGGAGTCTCCTGTCGGGTCCAAGGCTAGAGCATAAAAATGGGTTTTCAGACGAGTTTTAAAAATAGGCAGTGATGGAGCTTCTCTGATGTGAGTTGCAAAGCTGTGGAGCAGCAACTGCAAAGGCTCGGTCCCGTCTGAGCTTCCACCCAGACCTCACTTTCTTTAACCCAGGGGTTAAACAACTGCATGTTCAAAAGGTGCAGGGACAATACCAGCAGCCAGTAGCAGCAAGAGATAGGGCCTTCTGAGGTATAGTCAGGAAGGTGTCTTTAAAAAAATAAAAAAAGAGGAGGGATGGCATCCGGGGGGAGCCTGATGCCTTAATCTGTCTAGCCAACTCATTTAAGAATGACAGAGACGCAGGCTCGAGTAATGACAGCCCATATGTTTGTAACCTTGTCATTGAAAAATTTCAGAAACAGTTCAGGCAACACTTCTAAGGACACCGCCAGTGGAGGATCAAGGGCAGAGTCTATTGTTCAAACACCTGTGGGTTATGCCAATTACAGACAATAATATTAGACAGCTGGTTTTTTTGCCTCTTTAACAGAGTCCTGATGGCGTTGCCAGCAGTTCTTCAGGATTTGGAGTGAGAGCTGCAGTTTGTCCTTCTTCCACCTTCATTCAACGTTCCTGCATGCCCTCCTAGCTGCCTGGGTTCTCTCATTGAAGCAGGGTTCACGTTTAGGTCTAGGCTTTAATGTCTTTAAAAGGAGCCACAGAGTCCAGAAGGTCGCTGCAGGAGGAATGAAACCAGGAGCTAAGCTCCTTAACATCAGTAGCAGAGGAGGCAAAGGGGGCAGAGAGCTGGTTAAAAGCAAAAGAAAACTGTCTGGCACCGCCAAAGAAGAGTGTTTGATTTAACTGCAGCGTAGGAGCTTCTAACACTACAGGCATGTGATCTGAAACAGCAACGTCACAGATCTCCATTTACCACACCGCTGCAAATGTTTTGATGAGACACATCATTAACCACAGAGTCGGTTTTTGAGTTGTACTGTCCGGAAATTGTATTTGTCTGCAGCTCTGTTTTGTACACTTGTTCACACAAGTAATCTAATCAGCAAACTTCACATTTAACGCTGATAATAATGAAAGTCAGGTGTGTTTCCAGTTGACAAAATATCTCATGATAAATCCAAATATCAGAAGAAGAAAACTCAACAGTAGCAGCAGAAAAGGACACCATCAGAACCTCTCTCTTTTATTTACTTGTAATATAAAGTGCACAATCTCACGTTTCTTTCACTTACCGACTCTGTGACAAAAGAGCTCCCAGCTGCAGTCAGAATCCACACGCTCAGGCCCCCAATCATGATATACTTGCGGTTATACCGGTCCCCGAGGTAGCCAAAGAGAGGCGCCAGCAGTAAGAAACTGCAGATGAAAACTGTACACGCATTGGCAGAAAATGGATTCCTTCTCTTTAGTGTGGTAATATGATTCATTTACTCACAGTAAAGGAAGAAAAAACCCTCACAAAACAGCTGGCTGAAGAATGCATGCCTGTCAGATCTCTGCTTGTTTAGAAACAACAAGTGTATGTGTGTTTGTCTAGTTTTAGAAAGAACATTCCTCTGTAGTTTACAAGTAGCACATGCTGCACAGCCTGAAATAAATAAGAACAAAGTGTGTGTTTTGGTGAGATGCATCCTCGTACCTGTTTGCAGAAGTCCAGCTGTACTGTCACTTATATGAAAGAAATCCTGAATTGTGGAAAGGACACCTGCAGGACAGTAAACATGCGTTTGATTGCAAGTATCCCCACATTAGAGCCTGTAAACAGCACAGTGAAAATAAGATATCGTCCAACCTGCTATTGTGTACCGTTCCATATAGTTGATCAAGTTGACATAGCAGAGCACAGCTATAGCTATGTAACTCTGTCTGGGTGAAATGGCTGGACTCTCTGCTGCATTTGGTACGAGTGATGACACGCTGTTCACAAGAGATCCGTACTGCAGACCTGAGCCGGTGCTCCCGCTCCAGCGCGGGGCTGGGCTTTTCTGGGGGGGTGTCACGGATCCTGATGTTTCCATAATCAGCAGCTCTTTCACCTGGAAATATAAGAATGTGCCACCAGGATTTCGTTTTAAGTCAAATGACTTGTCCTTCTACCCTAGATAGCAGATCATGCTTGGCCCAGACTTGGTTCACATCTGCAGTTGTCTTTGGTCCACATTTGGCTTTAACTGACACCACTGACTCAAGGTGAGTGACAGTGCTGCTAGTTAAAACCAAACTGACACACTTGCCATATTCAGTGTCAAAACCAGCTCATGTATAATATATGTTCACTTTGGCCCAGTTCATGGTCTCTGGGACATGTTTGGACCTCATACTAATCACCAGATTAGGCCCAAATGAATCTGCCGTTGGGACATATTGGAAGTTTTTATTTATGTAATTTTCATTTTTATTGTTTTTAAGTAGAAACAGAAATAATAATAAACGTTTTTTTTTAAAAGCAAATGCACTGAATGTTTGTAGTTTGATAAATTAATTTTCACTGACAAATAAAGCTATTTGATGTGATAATGTCACTAAACCACAAACCTGTGACTCTAATTGGGAAAATATAATTATTTATAGTCATCCCATGTCTGTTTCCTTTCTTCATTTTTCTTTTTTGTTCAAATTTATCTGTCCTCTGTGCTTGTAAGCAAGCTAAACATATATATTTGCATGCTGCCACAACTACCAATACACAGAAATTTAGAGATAAGTTTAATTACATCACTCAGAGACAATAAGTGACTGTGTCTGTCACCGTGCACACTTATCTACTGATAACACATGATGAGAATGGACTATATTTCTCACTCCATGGACTGCTTTTGAAGTCCTGTGCTCCCACCAGTAATCTTGTTTGTGGGAAATCGGTTAACACAGTTTCCAGATGAGCTTTAGAAACAGTCATGGCACAAGAGGCAATTACAAAAGTGTTTATGGCCAACCATGTCAAAACACAAGAGAGAGAGAGGAGGAAGATGCATGGGGAACCTTTGTTTTTTTTAACCAGATATTTCAGAGTTCAAGTGACTCACAAAGTGGAAATGTTAGGTGGCTTTCAATAGATGTGACCGCTTGTCATGCAGAAAGGCACAATGTATTATTTAGTGGCGGTAAATGGCCACATAAAAGTAACAATATGATGGCACATGCCCACAGACTTTGTGCCCAGGTAAGAGAATGGGTGCAGTTATAACAGAGAGGCTGCTGTGTATAAAACCTTCTCTCTGAACACACTGCAGCACATCTGAAATGTTAAAGCTTTGTCTAAAAAGACCCAAAGTCCTCTCCTTTTAATCAACCCCATTATCACAGCTGTTGATGCAATTATACGTTTCATTTAAGACCCTTAAGTTATTCAAACTTTTAAAAATCAAAATGATAAAAACTCACCCAGTTGTAGTTGGTGCTGTGACAGAGACCTTTCGTCTTCCCTCTTTATTTCATATTTGCAGACTTGTGACTGCCAGTGAACAGTGTGGCTTGAGGAAGCAAACAGAGGTTTCACTTCTAACTTGACTCAAGATATATTAAGTTAGTGAAAGGACCAGCCCACTCCGGGGTGGTCATGTGTTTCCACATTTGGCTTGCAAATCTTTCAAATTTCATTGTCACTTTTCTCCTGTCTGCTTTTTTTATTTATTTACTCTGTCCAGTACTTGGCAGAACATAAAATAAAGATATATTATATACTGTTGGCCTAATTTAGAACTTTATTGCATTTTGTTCACTCTGTACACAAAATGCCCTGTTAGTTTCAGTATGTGAGATGAAACTGAATATTTTTAGCCATCTGCTATGTGACGTCACCATCCACATATCTAACATGAGAACAGCGATGACACTGTTCTTCAAAGTCTAAGAAATATCAACCCTATAATGCATCTGAATCTAATTTATTGACACTGAATGTGTCAATATTCACTACCCCAGTTTAAAATCCCATCAGGCAGTAATGCATTTACAAAAACATCCTTTTAATTGTATCTGCGACTGTAAAAACAAGTACCCTCTCGTACTCATGGCTTGTTTTTCTTTTGAATGTCGATGATGAATTGACATCAATATGCATGACTATTTCAGAAAGTTCATTTCCCTTTTTTTTTTTTTTTGTCATCCTCCTGAACTCAAGTACAAATTTTGATGTTGTCTTAACCGGGAAACTTGGAACATTCTGGAGAGGCATCCAGGGTGCCAAGCTCATTGCCATGAAGGGAAACTTTCACAAGTCAATCACTGAGTGAGTTCAATAGTGATGTGAACTTTGTAGTGGAGACAAACAGTTTCTATTGATCCACATTCCAAAAAGAGGGGGTGGGGGGTATCCTGAAGATTCAGCATAGTCACATGAGAAACCTGCTCAAGCTTGTTTATAGACTTCGTAGCTTTACAAGATCAGGCAATTCACACGTGATGAAGAAGCAGAGGCAAGAATTTCTTGGTGCCTTAACGCCTCCACATCAACACGGAGTGGTTGACTATGCCACGAAATGATGAATGATATTCTCAAAAAATACTTAGTACAATCAAAAAAAATTGTACTGATTTTAACACTCACAGTGTTAAGTTTTGTTGTTTTTTGTTGTTTTTTTTTGTTAAAGGCACGGTAGACTTCTTTAACAAACAGCTGAGCAGGGACAGTAAACAAAAGGAGATGGAACCCAATAAGGAAAATTTAACTCTACCTGCTACAAACGTGTACTAAATAAAAGTGATAAACAAAAGCTCATCCTCTTGGCTCTGGAATGAGCTTCCCCTCTCCTTACGATCCTCGGACTGAAAACCCACTTGTTCCTCCAAACATTTTAACTACGGCAGGTTAGGGGTTGTTTTATGACCATCATGTCATTTTAATTTTATTCTTTTGCGAAGCTCTTTGTGATGTCTGTCTGTGAGAAGGGCTATATAAATAAACGCTTGCTTGCTTACTAATTAATGACAAAGAGTCCACAGTTCCTGAAGAGAATACAAAATAAATCTTCCATTTCTACAAGTTGTGCTTCTCTTATTCATCCCAGGATGCTGAGGCCTTTTTTCACCGCATTAAAGATCTGGTTCCCAAAGGGGATGATGCCTTCAAAGAGCTTCATGAAATCACTATGGAAGAAGTAGAAAGAAATATGAGTTGTTTATCTTTAGATACATCTCCAGGTTCAGATGATCTGGCTAGAAAATGTTATCCACACTTCTGGGAAGACCTGAAAGACCTGGTCTTCCTCGTATTACAAAGAGATTTCTAATACCAACATTCTTCCAAATACCATGAAACAAGGCACCATCACACTCATCCATAAACCTGGGAAAGACTCTCGATTGATTGATAATTTGGGACCAATATCCTCGCTCAGTAGTGACTAAAGAAATTTGACTCATGTTTCCAGACTGAAAAACAGAAATGCATCCGATTATTTCAGACACACAGTCAGGCTCCACAACAATATCCGTCTTCTACTTGACCTGCTGAATTATAATTTACCGGTAATTGAAGACGATGGTTTTATTTTGTTCTAAGATTTCTTTAAAGCCTGTTGACCATGAATTTATATTTGGCAGTTTTGGACCCAACGCTACGTGGATACAGTGTACTCACACTGCATTTCTCATAGATTTTCAATCAACAAAGGAATTAAACAAGGATGTCACATCTCCCCTTCCCTTTTCTTAGCTGCAGCAGAGATGTTATCAATCCCTATTAAAAAAGAAAAAAAAAAGTCAGACTTTAGGAAACAATGTTTTAGGGAAACAGCTGGTGATATGGCCATATCCTTGAAGGACAGTAGAAATACCAGAAACGCTCCCGTCTATACAGTTTTACTGCAGGGCCTCTGGTCTGAAACTAAAGCTCAGTAAATGTGAGTTATTACCAATATTTCATATCTCTCAGACAGTAATTCACAACATTCCTGGTAAACACATAATCAAATATCTTGGTGTTCATATCACCAAAGATACCAAGTCAAGGGAGGAAAGGCACTTTAGGAAAACTCTGGAGAAATGTAAACTATTTACATTTGTGGTCTCAGCGGGACACGCCTATCTTTGGTGGTTTTTCTAACAAAAATAAAATCTCTTTCAAGATTCATCTATCTGGCAAATTTGAAGTCCTTTCCTAAACCTCCTACTAAAGCTATAAACCCAGCTTATTTTAATAATATCTGGAAAAATAAGACACACCACATCAGGAACGGAACAATGACTAAAGAGTTTGAGGATGGAGGACTTAAAGCAGTAGATTTTGAGTGTTTAGACGGTAAAATTAAAATGAATTGGCATAGATCTTTTCTGAAAAATGAAAATGTCTTTGGTTTCATATTCCTTCCACTTTTTTATGGAATTAGGAGGTATTCATTTCTTCCTGAGATGCAATCATGACCTTAAATAATTGCCAATCAAAAATTTCTACTTCGCATCAACAACTTTTACTGTACTGGAAATTGATATTTAAGCAAAACTTCAGTCCCCATCCATCCATTATCTATACCCACTTACTCCGTCTCCGGGTCACGGGGGTCAGTCGGAGCCTATCCTGAAGCATCGCAGGTGAAAGGCAGGGGTCCACCTGGACAGGTCACCAGTCCATCGCAGGGCCACATTCAAAGACCATGCACGCTCACATTCACACCTACGGGCAATTTAGAATGAGCAATTAACCTAAAATGCATGTTTTTGGACTGTGGGAGGAAGTCGGAGTACCTGGAGGGAACCCACGCAACCACTGGGAGAACATGCAAAACAACTTCAGTCCCCACAACACCCCAATTTACAACTACCGATATGTGTTATTTAAGAACAAATCTTTATTTTACAAAAATTGTCTGGAATTAGTTTTGTGGTCGAGGATGGACCTTATTGATGATACTGGAAAGGTTCTGCCTTTTGAAGTTTTTTATTCTATGTTTATTCTTAATAATAAAAAAACAATACAATGCTGTAATCAGCGCACTTCCTCAGCCTTTGATCATATCGTCTCATAATTTGCTCCTTAACAATGTTCATCTCCAGCTTCCTACTCTGTAAATCAATGGATATTCCATTACTAAGCCAAATTCATCCAACACCTTCGTACACTGTATGTTTATAAAAGAACTGTATCCCATATCCTCTCACAGGAATTTAATTTCTATTTCTATTTCTTTCATTGGGCAAGTTAAGGAGCAAATATATCAAATTTCTGTTGCTCCTAAAGCAAAGGAAGTTCATTTCAGTATTGTCAGTGACGTAGACCCTTCCAAGGAATTCTTGAGATTTCACTTTGGTTATAAAGAGAATTACTGTACCTTCGGTGGATGTGAATTTGAAACAGGTGATCACTTATTTTTTGACTGTTTATTTGTAAATATTTTCCAGGAAGACCTGTATTTCCAGTGCTCATCTAAAATTGGATCTCTGATTCATTTGGATATAAATATAATGTCTTTTTGTGGTATAATTATTGCTGACACCTTATGAGATTTAACTATTAAATGTTTTACTAATGAAGTAAAACATTCTTGATTTACAAAAATAAAATATCTGAAGTCCAAATCAAATGTCAACATTTTTCACAAAGAGCTATGTTTCTACTTTCAATCACTTAGGTTTATGAGGAATAAAAATTGTATAAAACTATACAATGTTGTAACAACATAAACTTAATAATAACCCCCTAGTATATTTGTAACTTGTATTTTTTTTATTTTCTATTATACTTATATTACTTGAGTGTATCTTTATTATTGTTTGTGGTACTGAACAACAGCAACGCCAGGAAACTGTGATTACAATCTGCAAACTTACTTCCTCTTCCTCTGCTCTCCTCCTGCAAATTATGCAAATGTTCTATAAACTTCTTTGAGTGTGGCATCATCTCTCACATTTAGACTTTAATCAGAAGATAACATTGGCCAGAATGTAGCTCCGGTCTACTTGTTTTTAAATGTATGACTTTTTCCATTATTTATAATACTTTACATAATAAGAAAATGTTATCGTGCTCAGGACTGTTAGGATTACGTTAGTTGTTGCCCTCTAGCGTCTACTGTATGAATTACAATCCAGATTTGGCGTGGAACCTGTTCAATAAAACAAACTTTTTATTTGGATCCTCCAGTGTCTGTCTGTCTGTCTGTCTGTCTCACACACACACTCACTCTCTCTTTCTCTCTCTAACCTTTTGGTGATCCTAATCCCATCTTTATGTCCAGATTCTCAACTATTTAAATCGTAAATAAATTAAGTAAAAAAAATAAATAAAATCAATAAAGGACCTATTGTCATATTTAAAAAGAAAAACACAGTCAACCCAACCCCCACAAAAAAAAAAATAAAAATAATAAAAGTTTCACCAAATGTGAGCAATTTAAATATCTGTCAAAACATCCAATCTTCAATATTTCTTAAGCATTCAGAATTTAAAATTTCAGCATTTTCTATCTGAAAGAGGTTCGGTGTGTGATTGAGGCCTGTGGGAAAAAGTGCTTATAAGTGGCTCAAAAAAAAAAAAAGAAAAAAAAGTGAATTAAAGACAGACATTTACTACAACATATCCCATAAAATTGAGTAATTTCACTGATTGTCATGCTTTTAATAATCTAGCACATACTGGTAGTTGAAGGTGTGTGAGATATTCTGCATTTCTAAATATAAACCCAAATCAGTCTTTTTTTTCTCCCCTCTCTTTTTAAAACTAGATAATCTGGTTAAACAAAGAAGACAAATACTTCACCTGATTGTTCAGTTATTGAGGAATTAGTCAATACTACATGCCTTCTCAACGTATGTCAACATTTGCACAGTGTGACCTCTTCCTGCAGCCGTAATTGCAACTAAAATGTTTATAAAACTGCTGATTGACCAATTAATTCATCTGTACAGGGCACCTTCAACTCTTGCAAGTTGATGCGTTTCCTTTTGTGGATTGCTGATATTTTCTTTCATAATTTTCCAGTCTAAATCATAATTCCTCCAGCTGTCATCCGGCAGGCAAGAGGAAGGGTGCAATTGAACGGAATACTTTATTAATCGCCAAAGGGAAATGATATTGTTGCAGTGTAAATTAAAGGGTTTTGTTCTTGAATGTTAACAGTGGTTTCTACCTTGTTGTAAATCCTCTGTATTTGCATTCATTAAAGCCTCTTGATTGTAGATTTTGACAATGATAACCTACCTTCTTCAAAGTTTTGACTTCTGTTGATGTTGTGACAGGGAATTTTCTTCTCCAAGGAAAGACTACTATAGTTGTCTTGCAGACGTTTTTAAGTTGTTGAGCTCAGCTGTGCTTTCTGTCTTTATACGAATGTACCCAACTGTAGATTTGACCATACCTTTGGTTTTTGCTGTTTCATTAATAGATTTATATTGTTTTTCAGCCTAAAGATGACCTCCTTTACTTGCATTAAGAGCTGCTTGGGCTTCATATTAGTAGTTCTGGTCAAACAGCTCAAAAATACCAATTTGGTATCTGATGTGAACCCAGACCTTTCATCTCACAGACCTTTTATCCGTTTGATTTGTCTTGAAGTAATGATGGAATGGAATACACCTGGCCAATTAACTTAGTTTGGCTGAAATGTCCAACTACTGCTGAGGTGTTTTGCTTAAAATGGCTATGATTGCTAAATGCTGTATTTTCTTTTAGACTTCTTAATGTAAACATGAATGTCTACACCTTGATCAAGTCTTTCTTGTTTAATTTCAATTTTATTGTGAGAATGTAAAGGCAAACTCGTGAAATGGTGACACAATATGGCACAATCCACCATTAGTTAAATGTTTATACGGATATGTCAGGTTTTGCAGAAATGCGGCACAGTGTTAAACAGCAGTGAGAGACGAAGTGCTGAAAGACACCGTTCAGGAGATGGCGGTAATGTACTCACGACCAGTGCCGGCTGTTGTAAAGGTTCGACGAAGAAGAAACAGCGGCATTAGCAGGAGAAGCCAGCAAGAGAAGAAGAATGAGGAGCATGCTAAACGGAAAATAGAACGACGGATTGTTTTTAGGGACCGTTAAAACAACGCCGTTGCCCCCAAGTATCCCCCTTGAAATCAGCCGTATTACACTCGCTACACTATGACAGAGCCCCAGTCAGCTCTCTTACTCAGGAGACAGCTTGCAGGTAAAGGAAACCTTGATGTTAAGCGGCGCTGGCAGCGCTGCTGCTGCTGTGATTGAAGCGGCGGTGTTGTTGGCGCAAACAGTTTTCTTGACGCTTCCACATAAACGTCCACGTCCCGCGACAGATCAACCTCGGGCTTGTTGCAGCAGCGCTCCTCAACGAAACGCCCTTTCAGCCTCTAAAACGCGAACACGTTTAACGCGCTGGCAGACTAAACCGCGCACATTTGTGGCTGGACGTTGCGCGCTGTCACCAGTCTCGGCGACTCTCTGCTCCGAGGCTAAGCGCTAATGTTAGCCTCTGGCTGGCTCCGCTCGACGTGTTCACACGAGTTTCCACCGACAAGTCGTGATTCTCGTTTTTTTACAAACGTGGCATTCAGCGGGATAGGCGTGGACGTCCTCGCGGCGGCCGTTCCTGTCTGGTACCCGCAGTGGACTGCTGGGATCCGTTACCCTGTTTAGCTGCCGCTGGCTCCGTGCGTGCTAAGCTAACGGGCTAACGTTAATCTCGAATTACCTCAATTCGCCGTTTTCGCGAAGTCAGCTGCGGGATAAATTCAGCTGCCCTAATAATAGCCGCCTCCCAAAAACAGAAAGCTTCAGCCTCATAATGTGTAACGTTTAATGCTCGTCGCACTAGTGTTTCACTTGGAGACCGGGGTAACGCTAAGGATGGTTGTGCGGACGGTCGGACGGACGGAGTGCGCCTTTGTGGTCGTCTTCACAGCCCCTCCATGTTAATGGCCTGTTGACTTGGATCCACATCATTTGGGTTGTAGATTTCCCATGAATTATCTTTACATCACCTCTAGCATTCTAATGTATTGTTTTTTTTTCTTTATTGTTTACCCGAAGCTAAAAACTGAAATAAGCACATTTCCAGTGACACATGAGCCACATGCTATTAGTTAGTTAGTAAACAAAGAGTAGGGTGATTTAAATTATTTTGAATCTTTCATTATAAATATTGCATCATTCAAGTCCATTTTATGCTTCTTTTTTTCTCAGTTGCCCATAAACAAATAACAGGGTTGTTGGGTTTATATTCTGAATTATCTTTAAAATGACCTTAATGAGCTGTGGCCATCAGGTGATGGCTGTTTTGTGGAGGCAGCAGCCCTTCGGCCCAGCGGTGGGCTCCTAAGATAAACGAAGCTGTCTGGCTGAGAGTGTTGTCTTGTCTACCGTGTAGGGGGGCATGAGGTATAGGGTGCTCAGTTTTTTTTTCATATTTCTTAGATAAAAGCTCAGGGTGAAGCCAAACACACAGCATTTCTATTTTGGTTTTATAGATGAGGCTTGCATCTTTTGTTTTTTGAAGGTGGCAATGTCGTATTGGAACTGGCTGGAGACACTTTTGCTCAAACTCTTGCCACCTGGTACCAGTATAAGTGGCAGAAAATTTATGGATGACTGATTGTGTTTGTTTTGATTTTTTTTTTTTTTTTTTTTTTTTTTTTTTTTTTTTTTTTTTTTTTTATATCCCTGTTCTTCTTTGGTGCACCAACTATTAGTGAAATCCCCTACCTCTTGAAAGAGGAAGTAAAGATCCTATCCTGAAATGGTCCTATGATACAAGAATTGTGGTATTGTAAGTTAGACAGGCAAGGCATTTTACATTGCGTCGTATTACATTCGTAGTTTGATTAATATAAAAAAATGGAAATTGCAGGAGTGTTAAAAGCAATTTTTGGTGCCAACAGAAAAGGTAAACAAGAGAGGTTATGTGAGGACTCAGAATTACATCACAGTCTTTGATGTTGATCTGAACTTTGTATATGATCTGTGGATGCCCACATTAAAACTCTAGATGTATAACAAAATAATGAATACAGTAAAGCTTGATTTTAGGGTTCTGCATTGAATTGGTTTCATAACCTGCCTGACGTGCACCTCCCCCAGAATGTAACTGCCCCTTAGGTCAAAATGGACCTCAACTGTGTTTGGTCCTGTTGCCATCATTGTATTTCAGCTTTTCCTGCATTTACTGCTGCAGCTTCTTCTCTACCATTTTTTTTTTTACCCGATAGACTGGTGTAATACGAGTAAAAGTAGCTGCTGTTCAACATATGTGTTCCATTTCAGTTGTCATTTTTGTGGCACATGAAAGAGGTAAATAAAAGGAAGCTAAACACTGCATAAAAGAACCTGCACCAACCCTAGTTGGTGGAGATTACAGAGTGACACAAACACAATATTGCACAAGAATCATACCAGCTCTGCATTGTTACGATGCAGTAGCATAGATCAAGCCTAAACCCATCTGTTGAGGTTGAACAGGTCATATAAGTTCGTTGGGAGTTGCAAAGCAGTGTAGAACATGCGTGTGATCCCGTTAGTTTTATTTTTTTGTGGTTTCCCTGACATGTTCCTTCTTAACTGCTATACAAGGCCTTCTGAGACACAGGTTATCTTAATCATAGCAGTCTTTAGAAAAATATATCATGAGTCCGGTAATCACGTTGGAGCTGTGGTGTTTGGAGCCATGGAGTTTAATATCTTTTTCTTTTCTTTTCTTCCCAGAGCTAAATAAAAACCCAGTGGAGGGATTTTCAGCAGGCCTGATTGAGGACAACGATCTCTACAGATGGGAAGTCCTTATCATTGGGCCTCCAGACACACTGTAGTAAGTCTGACTGGGTGGTAAATTTGATATGTTAGCAGGGATGTGAACAACCCTTTTCAGCATCTGTCGATCAATGTTTTGAAACTTCTTCCATGTTTGCATAATATTGATTTTCCTCGTTCGTTTTTTTCCTCATTTTCACAGTGAAGGTGGTGTGTTTAAGGCTCATCTGACATTTCCCAAAGACTACCCCCTCAGGCCACCTAAAATGAAGTTTATCACAGATATTTGGCACCCCAATGGTAGGTTCAAGTGGTACTGTGAGTAATATTTCTAATAGAAAAGTGTTGGCACACTTAAGCATATTGTTGTGTATTATTTTGTTAAAAATATTCAAATTTACATGTAGTTTACAAATAAATTGACGATTAAGCTGCAAGTCAGAGAAAAGAAATTCAGAAATTTGCGTGGAAACATGTTGTGTGTCTTAGATAATTGTTCCATAAACATGTTAAAAGACAAAACTATTTTGCACTGAATTTTCAGGTTAAACTTTTAAACAGTTTTTAATTTTCAGTTCATGATTTTGTGGTTGGATCAGGAATACAGATTCCATGATGCAGCAGAGTAGGTATTTGGCCCGTCCCTGCCGACAACACTGTAATGTTGTAAATAGGCCTTAAATGCATTGTCCTCAATCTAGCCAACCATGCAAACCAGCTGCATATCTCACAGCTGGCTTTCTGGCTGTTGCTTTTTACCATGAAGATGTTTCTTCTCCTGGATGCCAGAATTCGGGCTCTCTACTTGAGTTTGGTTTATGCTTCACTGTCAGACCGACCATGTTTGTTCGCTGTAGCATGCTGCAGGTGACACTGTAGCCTGTCAGGCACCTTCCTGCAAATATAACTACATGTTGAGTAGTCTCAGACCACAACAAGTGTGATCAGTGTGGTTGGAAGTGTTGATCTTTGTATTTGACTATTAAATATGATTGGTGCCCATCATTTATTTGTTTGGACTCACATAAGATCTGCTTTATTTGCTTCAGTGCTGTGTCTTAGCTGTACATGGGAAGTAAACAAAAGGAAGCTGAGGTACAGCAAGCTACAGCACATTAAAAAAAAAAAACAACCTGCACCACCACTTGGCATTAAGTAGTTTGTTACAGAGTGACATAGACAACAAAGGACAAGTATAAATGTCAGTCCTGCAGATTGGCTCCATACATGGTTGCCACAAAAAACATAAATCTCGCTTTGCTGTACTGTCACGCCTTGAAGCGTTGGTCCACTTAAAACATACTCAAGTTTGTTTTTTTTCCTCTAGGTGATGTTTGTTTAGTGTCAACGCATTTATAATACTCCTATGCAGACCAAAACAACCAGACCATAACCCCCAAAAAGAGATGGTCTCAGTGTGAATCAGCTTTGGACTTTAGTACTGTGCTCCTGGTGACAAAGCAGACCAGGAAGACTGAACCATAATAGGATCACAATCATATTTGTCACCTAATTAAGTGTGGACTTTCATCTCTGCAGAATTAATACTGGATTAAATCACATAGTTCATGGTTCTGAATTGTTAACTCGCAACCTCCTGTACTGTTCTGCGATTTATGTGACTCCACTGCCTTAAAACATTCATTTCCAGCTGTAACTGCACTTCATTTTTAAACTAAAGTATTTTGTGAGGGTCATACAATACAACCAATACAAAAAATAATCTTGACCGCAACTGATCCACAAAGTGTTGGTGTTTCATAAAAACAAGCAGTATGCCTACATATACTATAACACAGGAGATTCTTTTGGTATTTACTTGTTTTTTTTTTTGTTTTTGTTTTTTTTTTCCTGCATCAGACACATTTGAGTAATAAGTGGTGGAAATGTTCTCACAATGTTTGAAGTAAAACCTTTAGATACTCATGGATTTTAATCTGTGATAAAGAGAACCAAAACAAGGGGAAACACTTGGACTTTATAATCTCCGGAGGCGGTTTGGATGTACTTGGGTGTGAAAGCACCTTTTTAAATACCGAATAATGAGATGAAGAACTGGACCATATTTGTGAAGAGCAAAGTTTGAAATGAATTACTGTAAATGTTGAATGTTGTTGTTACACATTATCTTAGCGAATTGAATGTATTCTTGGTGGATTGAAGGATGACATTAACAGCCTGGTAGCATAGTCGTTAGGGGAACACATTTGCACAGTTACACACTGCAGACTCATTTTTAAAGAGCGAATATTACTGATGAGGTTATACCTGTTTGGGGGAACCAAAGTTGCAGCTTTGTTTGTTTTTGTGCTAAGATGGATAGTTGGGGATCAGCTCTAGCGCCAACCTTTCTTTCTCCTTTGTTCTTTTTTCTTTCTTTCATTCGTTCTTTCTTTCGGCAGGAGTATAATTGTGGCATATTAATTCACAGCTGGAAAGTGATGGGCTTTGTGCAGGGTACAGTTCTAACAAGGGTTATTTTTCTTATATATTTATACAATTTTTAAAGTGAATGAAAGAGATGGGTTTTTAGATCTGCTAAACTGATCTTTCCATCCACAGTAGATGTACTCTTGACTGTAGACCTGAGGCTGCTATTGTCATGTGTAACTGGTGTTTTCAAACTTAACACATTTAACGTGTTAAAGTCTCACTATCAAATCACATAAGCAAGTGAATCAATGTGAATCATCCTGGAAATATTCCACCAGGGACCTTTTGTGAGTTGTTTTTGCAGGTTGCAGTATAAATCAGGTACGGGAACAGCTTGGTAAATCTTGCAAGTCAAGCACAAAACTACAATTAAGGCTTAGGCAGCCAGCACAGATACTTCCAGTATTTACTTCTTTTTTTCCCCTCTCATCTCTCTCTCCAGTTGACAAGAATGGAGATGTTTGTATTTCTATTTTGCATGAGCCTGGAGAAGACAAGTACGGCTATGAGAAACCAGAGGAGCGCTGGCTGCCTATCCACACTGTGGAAACCATCATGATTAGTGTTATCTCTATGCTGGCAGACCCAAATGGAGACTCACCAGCTAATGTGGATGCTGCAGTAAGTTTGCTCGGTGAATAAGCTGAGCGTGTCTGCATGTTCATTTTTCTAGTCAAAGCAAAATCTACTGTTAATGTGTTAGTTATTTTTAAACCATAAACCCTGGAATTTGATTATTGATCTTTTGAAAGTACACAAAATTGGTCATTGTAGTAAATGCATCATTATAAATACCTGTAATGTGCAGTTGTTTAAATGGATGTGTTATGCATAGATGTAGTAATTCAGAGTGCCATTTTTCTCCTTTACAGAAAGAGTGGAGGGAAGACAGACACGGCGCATTCAAAAGGAAAGTTGCCCGTTGTGTACGAAAAAGCCAAGAGACTGCATTTGAGTGATATTTAGCAAGGATCTAGCTCATATTTTCAGGGCAAGTATACTTAACTTTATACCAAGTGTGTGTTACCAAAATAAACTATATCTGTACAGGTCTGTCCCTGAGTAATCTTCAAATATTTATTCCTTTGGACTGTATACATAGCTAATGTAACGTACAATCCCATTGTTATGTTTTTGTACTGATTTGTCTTGAAATAGGGATTTGATCGCCATCAAAATCACTGTAATCACACAGCAAACAGTTAAGCTGATTACACACAATCAGTTGTAAATTTCTGTCTTTGACCAAGAACATTATTTAAAAAAAAAAAAAATAGAAATTGCATGTAGTTTGAGCAAAAGCATTAAACTGTAAATCTTCTTTGTTTTTCCCAAATTGATTACAATTAACTTGGTGAATACAACTAGGGCTGTCAGAGTTGAGGCCACTATTATTTTTTTTATATTTTTTTAAACACAAATTGAAAGCACATTTCAGTAGAAATGACCCTTGGCCCAGCCAGTAGTTTGGAGAAGCAAAACGTGATGCAGCTGTTATGGACTGTAAAATACAATACAACGGGAAGCATTACTTATGTGACAGATTCATTTTCTGAAGAGCGGTTTTGAAGCTTCTGTTATCTGTATACTGTAAAGTAAAAAATTAAAGAATATAATTCTTTTCTTTATATGGTACGTTGCTATGGTAGCTGAGAGGAACACGCCCACTGTATGTCAATCAAAATTAGTTGTAGTTACCAACTCCTTAGCAGACCTACGTCAAAGGAGCTGCAGAGCTGCCAGCAAATGTTTACAGCAGAATATCCGTTTTAAATGTTGCCATGGTGGCCAAAATCAGAAATGACTCCTGTGTTTAGTAGGGTTAGTATAAACTGCTTATAACTTCCTTAGCTTTTGTAACATGACAACGACTGACCAGCATTTGCCCTCTCTAGACTGACAGGAGATGTTTTTGTTATGATGATGATGATGATGATGATGATGATGCAGCCATGAGTTTAAAGCAAGAGTAAATGTCTGCTCTCGTATTATTGGATCTTTTTATGGTAAACGGAACATAAAAAGCTATTTGTGGGATTAATCACTTTCTTGTTAACTATGAAAACCTTTAGATTAATTGTGGTTTAAATGTAATCAATTGACAACCCCAATAAAAACAGAATGCAAATGTCATAAACATATTACTTATATTACATATATTACGTATTACAACATATTAGACAGTGAAACTGAGACATTTTGCCATTTTAATAGAAAATAAAAGCTCATTTTGAATATGGCGCCACTTTAAAGCTCTCGATTCTGCACCCGTGACTGTCGTAGACAAAGGCGATGTAATTAAAGAGGTGCCAGTCAAAACTGAAAACAAAAGAAATTATGGAAACGGGTTGTTTTTTTTTTTTGTTCTTTAAAGAAAAGAAAATCCAACTGAAAAAACTCCTTAAAGAGAGAAAAAAACAACTCGGTCAGTTGTCATTGTTCGGCTCCTCTCATGAGTTTAAATGTAACCACAGACATTTCTGAATATCAACCTCACGCTCAAGCTTTTGTCACTGCATATCTTTGCATGTTGTTGTCATTTAGGATGATGATGTGGTTTTGACTTGTATGTGATTTGCTTATGCTGCTTTTTAACTCCTTTTTTGTTTTTTGTTGTATATTTTTCCCTCAGGTCTCCAATTGAAATCAAAATGGCACTGTTTCCTGCACTCTTCCACCCTGTTGCCAGGCTTGTCCTTCTTTCTGGCAGGAACGGACTGGCTACTGAACACTGCAATATAATATTACAGTGACTACCGAGGCTGACAGAAAATTGCCAAGCAAGTGCCAACTCAAAGAAACAAAAAACAAAAGCCCAGAAGATGTTTAAACATTTTTCAAGTCTATGAACTGCTTCAACATTCAGGAAGATATTGTAAAGACATGTATATAGCCAACCTAAACTGGATAATATATATATATGCTCCCTTTCCATCCATCAAGACATTTAGACCAAATATAGTGCTGGTTCTGATAGATTTATTTTTGTCAAATTTCTTTCTTTCAACTCCAGCATGCATTAGCTTTCTTTAGGTTTTTTGTTTGTTTTTTTTATCCCCACCACAGGGGTTTAATAGAGAACAAATCGCTTTGCTGTTGGAGGAAAGCCACCTGTGAAGAGCTTGTCTGGTTCAAGGAAGATGTGAGGGACATGCCTGAGGAACACCGCCATATTCAGTTCTCATGGGTTTCTGTAACACTCCCAGTACTCATTCACACCCGAGGGATTGTGTTTCTGCATCTGTTTTAAGACTCCCCATCTTGCTACGTTTGCTTAAGAGAGATAAAGATGCCCATTCATGTCTTCTGCATGTTAAATTATATTTGTTTGGGTTTTTTTTTTTTTCTTTATTTTAAAAGTGCCTCCTAATAAATGCTTGGCCACTTCACCTTGCATTCACCAAGTGTGAAAAATGTTAAAGTATATAGAGAAATTGTCTACCACCCATAGTGTGGATTTGTATAACTCATGAAATCAGTATCAATGGAATATTGGTAACAATTTGCTGTAGCAATAACCAACAATAGTATAAAGTGTACATGTTAATTTTTGATATGCTGAAACAATTTGAGATCCTCTTTTTCAGTATTTTATTTTAGCAGCACCTCTCATCCCTCTTAATTGTAGGAATTCTTTATGCATGTTTTTTTTTTTTGTACTTTAATTTTTGTTTCTATTTTTTTTGGGGGGGGCGACTTTCGAGGTTGACATTTTTTCGTGTCCATCATGTTTTTTTGTTTTTTTTTTTATCCCAGACACTCTACCCTCATTCACAAGCTCATGATTGTTCTGCCCACTTAAGTCATGCTGTTCTGCCCAGTGTACAAAGACAAAATACTGATGTATATTTTTCATGTTATAAAACCTGTCATCTGTGAGTTATTCTGAAACATTACTTTTTTTCAATATTTAACTGTATTTAATTCAGGTTTGTTTTCGGGACCTGTGGAGCAAATGGAAAAAAAAAAAACTTTTTTTTTTTTTTCAAATATTTATTTCAGACTGACCTTTAGGTTTATAGTATTGTAAACTTATCAAAATGTCTGCTCAAAATTACAGATTATTGGGAAAACTAATTATAAAATTGTCTGTATTAAAACTGGTTTCCGGAGGAAAAACATTCTTTAGATCTGATTTTGGTCTGATATTCCGCACATCCTTATATGAATGATCCGTTTTGGAAACATCAGGAATTGGAGCCACTGCAACATGTTTGTTAGATGACAGAAGTTTTGGGTTACGGATGTGGAGAGACCCTCTTTGTGCTTGACAAGAATATAACATTTTAGATTTTTCTGATCATACAGTGTCTTACCCCCACCCCCACATGTTGTCATAACCTTGTACACGTGGACATAAATATCATGGCAACTTTTTTTTTTCCACTTCCGAGGTGGGTTTTTTTTTTAAGCTCCTGGGGCAGAATAGTTTTCTTCTATTTAGAGAAACTTGAGGATTTGGTGCATATGTTTGATTTTTTTTTTTTTTTTTTTAGTTGACACAGGGTCAAAATTATACATAAAAGTGAAAAAAACTATACAGAAGCCTTTCTAATTTTCAACTCTGACTAGATCCTGTTGATAGCCAGTGATTGAATTTTGGGAGGATTCCAGTTTGGTTTTCAACCGCTGTTCTCTGACAATTGTTTGAGTTCATTTAAATTTGTTGGTTTCGTAGCAGTCACCTCATTTTTAGCATGTTACTAATGCTTTTATAAGACTTGAAATTGGGACTTGGGGAGGGCTGGTCTGAAGGTGTATGGACAACTTGCGTTATTGCTTCTGTTTGTCTGTCTGGTGTCACCACCATGCTGAAACACCATCTAGCAACAAGTGTCTAGCTGATGAACCTGAAGACATCTGAGGTATTCTTCTTTTTCTTTTGTTCCTCTCATTTCATACAAACAGTTCCACTGGTCTCTAAAGAGTCCCATAGCATGGTCTTACTTCCACCACGAATAACTACTTATAGTGTGTTATTTACACTGAATGCCTTTCCTTCTTCCTTCACAAATACCCCTGGGGCTGAACAATTAAATCTGTTACCAGACCATGAAACTTTCCTCCAAAATGTTTTTGTTTCTTCTCCATGTCCATGTGGTCAGCTGTAAACATCCAACAAGCTGGAGTGTTTTAACTCTGGAGCAGGGCCATCTTTCTTTGGCTGAAAGTTACTGGCTGTGTGAAGTCTGCTTGACTGTAGACATGATGCAGGTGGTCCAGCAGCTTCCAGCTCACAACACTGGCACGAGTGTACTTGGTGGTTCCTGGGCTGTTCTTGACAATCTGAACCAGTTTTCTCTCTGCAGAGGGGGACAGTTTGCCAAAGCCTGGAGGAAGAGCCAAAGTGAGTAACTTGCATTTGGTACATCTGTTTGACTTTTACATCTGAGATTTTAGATCCTTATTTGAACCTTAACTTCTTAAGAACCAACTCCAAGAAGACATTACTGACATGTAAATATTATTTTCCTCAGAGCTGCACTGAGCTTCTTGGTCTGATTGTGTTCTTTGTGTATATGAATGAAATGAGTGCCATCAAACACTTTTGTGTGTGTGATTGCACAAAGAAAACCAGCTGCAGTTAATCGTGGACACTATCTTTTTTTATATAAGACAGTGAGAAAGCCTGAGCTCTTGCGAGTGGTTGATGGTATTTTAGAACCACTGACTAAATAGTTGAATTGTGCATGTTATAGTTTTGACCCTGTATTGACTTCACAAAATTCAAAATAAAGAAAAACTTGAGCACCAGATTCTTGAGGGGTGTTTTTTGTAATATGCAATGTACAAAATGGTACAAGATAAAACAATACTGCAGTGAAAACATTAAATCTACTAAATAAAAAAATGCCATGACATCCATGTTCATTAGTGTAAGATAGCTTTGGACAAGAACTGCTTGTAAAAACAGCTTTCAGACAAATCAAAAGTTAATACATCAAATGTATTTATTACTGTTTTGATGGTTTCACAGGTGTGAAAAAATGTACTATTGTACATTCCTTTCGTTTAGTTGAGGAGCAGCTCGTTTTTAATGTTGTTTCTACATTGTTTAGCCCAAATATTTGTAACTTAAAAACAGTAGATTATCGACGTAATTGCTGTGTTGCGGGATGTGGTCAGATATTATGTGCTGAAGTCAACAAACTACGCATCAAATGACATTAGCAAGTAGTGAGCGTATCGTAACTCCGTGCAAGAAAAGCAGGCGGGCGTGTGGTTTCCAATGAAGTAACCAGCGTTTCCGACCCGCTTGAACGCAGCACCGCCGCCCACTACGACCCTCGTATCGCGATAGACGGCATCGGGCCGCGGAGCTAGAGTTGAGCAACATGGCGGAAGGTATGAGATTGATAAAAAAAATATATATATATATTCGCCATTTGTATACACTTCGTTTGATTTTGATCTCCCAGTTTAAGCGTAGACTAGAACCAACGAATGTGTAGGTAGTTTACTAACGCGTGCATTGTCAGGGCTGGGTAACGCCAAGTACCGTGTCCCAGTAGCGGTGGCTGGTGCTGCTAGCCGCATTTGATTGCTTCGACTTTTCTGAACGAAATGTGAAGAAATGTTAGTTGGTTAGGAGTCAAATGACACGCATTTTAGCAGGCGACTGAAGGGTTGTCATCCTGTAAAAGATGCATGTCAACTCGGAGCGTTTGCCTGTGCTGTCGGTGTTAATTATTGGCTAATTGTCAACGTCATGCTTTGTATCAAACTGTCTTATAAAACACAATCAGCGCAGCTTTGCTTGTGTAACTGTTAATGCTCTTTTCTTGTTTGTTTACGGGCCGGCTATTTCTTACAACCCGCTGTTGGTTTGGTTAAGTAATTTGTACAATTCAGGGGAGAAAACTTGTCTGGAAAGCTGTCACGCCCTGTCAGGTGTCCTCGGGAGCACCTGCCGGAGTGCCGGCTCCCAGGCCATGTCCCGCATTAAGCCCGGAGTCTTTAAGGGAAATCTGCTTATCCAGAGGACAAACGCCTCATCATGTGGTGGTAAAGCTGCTCAGCAGCCCCACACGTAGCTCCCCATTCCCGTCAATGAAAAAGGGAACGCATACGGCGGAGTTTCCCCCTAGTAATGCCAGCGTTGTGCTGTCACTTACAGACATTTATTGTGTCATAGTTGCTGCACAATGTGAAATATGCTTATGAAACAGCAGGGAATTAAAATCGTGTTTTTACATTTTTATATATTTATGATTTTTTTTTTTTTTATGTATATTGTCTCAAAGTGAACTTCCCCAAAACTCTGGGTACAAGGTTTGCCTTTCTGAAGCACTGCATATGCCATGCCTTATTTGTCTGCTCACTGGTCACTTGGTGCAATTCTGCCTCTCCAAGAAATCACCCTTCCTGTGCTGAGCTGATCAGGTGGCTTTCAGAAACACCCCTTGCTTTTCCTCATGACCAGCAGCTCTGTCTGTAACCGTTTACAATGGAGTGTGTACCAACATGCTGCCTCAGCATTCTTGCTTCACTGAAACTTTACTGACTAAAAGGAAGGAAATGGGCCACATTGAAACTCTGTGGACTGTTGGACAAGGCAAGACTCACTAGAGAGTGGATTTCACTTTGAGTTGTTTAAAAAAAAAAAGTGATTAAGGTTTTTGCACAGAGATTGCTCCAACAGCAAACATGAGCCAATGTCACTGACCAAAGCCTCAAACCCAGTCCACTACTTTTTTTTTTTTTTTTTTTTTTTTTTTTTTTTTTTTTTTTTTTTAATAAATCTTTTATCATAATGTCACTACTGTAACAGGGGAATGTTGTGATATTTATCTTTCTTTTATGTGAAACCCCATCTTGGACTGTTGTTTTTTCTGTATAGCTCTTTACTTTTGGGTGATTGGTTGCCTTAAGAGTTCAGTCCCAACTCTTGTTCAGAAACATGCCCTTCTAACTAATTTTCTGTGTTCCTTCATCTTATTTTGTCCTCTGTCTGTCTCCTTTACCTTGTTGTGGGACAGAGGAGGTGGCCAAGCTGCAGAAGCACCTGGCCCTGCTGAGGCAGGAGTACGTGAAGATGCAGCAGAAGCTGGCTGACACGGAGAGGCGCTGTGCCATGCTCGCTGCTCAGACTCCTGGCCAGACCACTGTTGACCCCGCAACCGCAGAAACCTTCATTAGTCGTCTCCTGGACATCGTGGCCAACCTGTTTCGGCAGGAACAGTACAGGTGAGGATAACGGTTCAAGTGAATGGATTTTGCTTTAAAACCTTCCAGTTCAACATTCATACGTGTCTGGAGATCTTCAAAATAAAAGCTTGAAACGCGCAATGTTCATACTCAAACATTCTCGAACTGCACCATGTCAGTTTCAGTATTGAGGAGGACCAAAGATCTTTCAAGTTTGCATTAGTTTTATCTTAATGTGTTTGTTTTCCAGTGATCTGAAAGTGAAAGTGGCAGGAGAGCAGTTTTGTGCCCACAAATTTGTGCTGGCAGCTCGCAGTGATATCTGGAGTCTGGCCAACCTCGCGTCCACGTCTGAACTGGATCTAACTGGTGAGCAACCCTGCAGTGTTTGAGGACTAGTTTAGCCTCTAGATTTGACTTTAGGTTGATTCCAGTGCCCTCAGAGTCACCACTCTGTACAAAAGCTCCGAATCCACCAGATCTGCTGTGCTGGATTTAATTAAAGGGTTCCAATAGGAACAACTCGAGACTTGGCTCTATAAGAATATGGGCTTGGTTTTCTTTTTGACTGAAGGCAGATCAGTCACTACCCATTTTCCCACTATGAAGCCAGGTGGAGGCTTAGAAGCTCTTATCGTCCCTGGTGAGTTAGTATACACTGAATTAACGGTTAATGTAGCTGAAGGATATGACTTAATGCAAGATAATGACCCTTAGAATGTAATGAGCACAAACACACACCTTCTAGTTCCCTGTTGTTTTGACACGCTTTGTCAATTTTAATTACTTACACTATATTGCAAGGAAATGACGGTTCTCTGTGCAGCTTTGTCAGGATCACTGTTGCATTCAGCAAATGTACTAAAAAAGCAACAGTAACCGGAGATAATGAGCAGCTTAAATCAGGCTCGCCAAGTCCAGGACCAACACCCAACTGTAGACCAGTTAAAACCACTTGATTAAGTTAATTAAAAAGTAATACATCTCTTCAAATCTATTAATTAGAATAAATGATTTGAAACCAGTGTTCCAATCCAATATTCATTATCCTGATATTCAGGACATTTTAAGTCAAGATTTTCAAGAATACTCTTGTTTTGTTTTTTTTCAAGCAGCAGCAACTGTAAAAGCCAAGAATCAGGAATTGTGAGCTAAATCACAAGCAATTAGCCGTGTTTCAGTTCAGGGAGACTTGTATTCATTTAGGGGTTAGTCATTTAGCAGATGTATTTTTTTTTTTTTTTTTTTAATGAACTGACTTAACTGGGTCAGCATACTGAAAAGAGCAGGTGTGCACATCACTGTGCACAAGCAACCCGAATGGAGTGAGTGTGCAAACGCAATGGAAAAGGTAACTGTAGGTAATCTAACATGGGATCATCTGTTGCAAATGTTAACAGCAGTTGTAAGCAAAGTCAGCCTGTCATACACATGGTTAATAAGAAGAGCCATAAAATAAACCAGAGTGATGCTGAATTGTAAAACCCTCCTTGTACCTTGAACTGGAAGTGTCATTGGGAAAGCTACTGAACTGGCTCGGCATCAGTGCCCTCGACTCTGCCTCGATACTGGGACAGCAGCTGTTGTGGAGAAGAAGTTAGAGACTTGTATTACATCTTTACATCAATGTAATCAATAGGGTGAAGCATTGAAATGAACTGGAGATTTTATATATATATATATATATATATATATATATATATATATATATATATATATATATATATATATATATATATATATATATATATATATATATATATATATATATATATATATATATATATATATATAAACAGAGAAATCAGATAACTTATTTGTGTAATGTGAATTTGCATGAGGGACAGAAAAAAAACAGCTGCAGCCACAGCTGCTTCATTCAAAACCAGCGATTAAATTATAATGAAAATCCAAGTGGACCCCCAACTCGGCACTCCTGTAAGTCAGTGAATTAATAAATACATTATGACAGAATAAATTAATACATTATGACACAATTAATGGAAAATAAATTGATTATGACAGAATTTCTATTTTGGGGAATATTATTCAGACTCTTAATTCAATAATTTATCTAGTTTTGCTGTGGGAAGGTTTTGCCACTCCTTTGAAAACCTTTTTTTTTTTTTTTTTTTTCTTTAAACCCTTGTTCAGTATAGTAAATTGGTAATTATGGCAGGAAAACAAATCACTTGCACTACTACACGTGAATAACCGTTTTTTAACAGTAGCAAAGTTAAAAGTAAAGCAAAGCACAGAAAAGTCCCGGAACTGTGAAGCTCTATCGAGCACTCCTGTAACAGCTGTTGCACATCTGTGGCACAGTGTTTTTAAAAACTTAAGCTTGTCCCCAAAGGGAGTACTATCAAAACAAAGAATGTCGTATTCGGTTCAGTTTGATTTAATTCACTCATGTTGTGAAGAAACAACAATGTGTAATATTGCGGGAGGAGGCGTAGGATGACTCATTAATGTGAACACGACAGATAAATTGGAACGCTTCCTTTTTTTTTTTTTTTTTAATGGAGAAATCTAGTTTCGCTTAATATTTAAGAATCATTCAAATTTATTTCTTATACCAAAGTTTGAACTAAGCTGCATAATTATCTAACTTTATCATTTGACTGTTTCTCAGACTGCAAACCTGAAGTTGCTATGGCGATGATGCACTGGGCGTACACAGATGAGCTGGAACTCAGCGGGGATGACGCCTTTCTAATTGACTTGATGAAGCTTGCTAACCGCTTCCAGCTTCAGCTGCTCAGAGAGAGGTCGGAATAAGTCACACAGTGTTGAGATTTCTTTTGTATGTTTGGTGTTTTTTATGCAAGCTACGTGCAGCTTACAACATCTGCAACTTAACCCCTTCAACATGCATCTGTCTCACCACTGGAACAGGTGTGAAAAAGGCGTCATGTCCTCAGTGAATGTCAGGAACTGCATTAACTTCTATCAAACAGCTGAGGAACTAAATGCTACCACCCTGATGAACTACTGTGGGGAGATCATAGCGAGTCACTGGGTGGGTAACTTCACACTAGGTTTGTGCTTGTTCCGATTTGTTCACGTGAGATGTTTTACACTGTTGATCATGTCATTTTCTTAAGTCCTGAGTCAATATGTGGCACAAACACACAGGTTCTTTTCTTTTGTTTTTTTATGCCGACACAGTAGCAACCGGTATGGTAAAAGGAATTATGCTCAAGCTGGTACATCCACCTCTTGGTTTGTCCGTTTGTTTTAGCACAAACATTTGGAGTGAGGGATTGATAATATAGATCAGGGGTAGGCAATCCTAGTCCTTGAATGCTGCTGTCCTGCATGTTTTAGATATCTCCTTGCATCAACACACCAGATTTGAACCATTGGATTATCATCATCTTGTCATCAAGGTCTGCGCAAGTCTGTCATTGACAGTTATTTTTATCAGGGTGTATTGAAGCAGGGAAACATTTAAAACATGCAGGGCAGCAGCACTCGAGGACCAGGATCGCCTGGCCCTGATGTAGATAATAGTGAAGGTAATTGTCACTTGGGAGTTTAGTCTAAACTATCCCACCGGTTTTATCAGCCTAAATAGGGACAGTCATTTTTTATTTAATGATGCTAACTATTGTAATTTTCATCCTCCTTTTAATATATCTATTTTTGTTGTGATAACTTTGCAGTTATTCATGATTGTGAAACTCAGGATTCAGTGTTGTGTTTTGATTGTTTTTTTTATTAGGATGATTTAAGAAAAGAAGATTTCACCACAATGAGTGCCCAACTTCTCTACAAGATGATCAAATCCAAAACGGAGTATCCTCTGCACAAAGCCATCAAAGTTGAGCGTGAAGATGTCGTATTTTTGTATCTCATTGAGATGGACTCGCAGGTCAGTTCTGTTTGGGTTTTTTTTTTTTTTTTTTTTTTTTGGCTTGCTGCATGTCAGTTTTTTATCAATAATTGTATCCTGTACTTTGATAAAATATTTTAATGTTTTCTTTTCTCCTTTAAGTTACCTGGCAAACTGAACGAACTGGATAACAATGGTGACCTTGCACTAGACCTGGCTCTGTCCCGGAAATTGGAAAGTATCGCCACCACTCTGGTTAACAACAAAGCCGACGTGGACATGGTGGACCAGAGTGGCTGGAGCCTCCTACATAAGGCCATCCAAAGAGGTCAGGAGAGTTCATTGTTGCTGTACATGTTCATGTGTCAACATGATCACTTTAAAAATATTCCTCATATATTCAGTCAAAATGTTGAGTATCACTCATGAGCATTTCAGATTAAATTAAATTACCCCTGGACCTGCAGTAATTCTTAAGTTACACCCCAACGCTGGATGATTGAAGTCTGTTTTGTCGTAATGCACAGACATTGATCCCAGAAGTGACACCAAGTGACATTTTATTAAACAATTACCTTTTATTTAACATTAAATATGAATATTGGGTTAAAAGCATCCGAGCAGACCCTCAAGACTTTGATTTTAGTAACGACACGTCACATTTTGACAAGTGAGAACGTCAGAAAATGGCGTATCAGTCTGCTTCAAGTTGCTATGGTAATAGTAATAGTAATGGTAAACTCAACGGTAACTGTAACCGGGTCCGGAGTTTGTGTTGAAGTCCTAAAGGCTTTGAGCTTGATGAAAGATGGAAAAAGTTTCTTGCTGCGTGATGCAGCCACATGTGTCTTCATCTCATTGTAGTTATGCTGATCTGGACTTCTTGTTTCAAACGTCTGTATAATTTTGATTCACTTCTTTATGTTTATCATCTAAAAATACCAGATCATGACTCTATAAAGGGTGAGTGTAGTCTGAAGTTGTACTGCAATTACCAAAATTATGCCAGGAAAGAAACTGGGACAAGAGAATATTTATTTATTTATGTATTTATTTGATTGATTTTTATAACGGTCAAGTCTGCACATCATTGAATTACTGATATTTACTGAGGGTTAAATTGTCTCATGACCTCAGTGTTTGGTGAAATAGGGTTGGTAATTTGCAGTGGAATTTTGACTTTACGAATCACAGCAGGTCCCCAGATGATTTTAATCCTGTGCGAATGGGGCATTAGACTGTTAACAAGATTTTAAGTGACATTGTCAAAAGGGCAAGTTCTTTATTCGTGACACTTTAAAATCTTTTTTCCTTCTACTAGGTGATGAATTTGCCTCCATCTTCCTGATTCGCAACTCTGCTCAGGTGAATGCTGCCACAGTGGGGGCAGTGGAAACCCCTCTTCACTTGGTCTGCTCTTTCAGCCCAAAGAAACACTCAGTCGAGGTGATGAACGGCATGGCACGAATCGCAGAGGCCCTGCTTAAGGCAGGAGCCAACCCTAACATGCAGAACAGCAAGGGCAGGTAGGTCACAAGACTCTTGGTTCATGAACTTTATTGGATTGCAAAAATGATTAACTACTATGCAAAGTGTGACGGTGCTTTAGTTTTGTCTCTTGTCGTTTTTAGAACTCCACTGCATGAAGCCGTGGCATCAGGGAATGAAGCGGTGTTCAACCAGCTGCTACAGTGCAAACAGTGAGTTACACTCATCTTTGAACGGAATCTCTTGACTTGTTTGTCACACAAAAGGTAGCAGTGGGCGTGGTGTTTATTTTAATTTAACATATACATAAAAGAGAAGAGCTTGAAGGACCAATATGAAGGAATTTACATGATCTTTGTCATTGTTTAATAATCCTTCTTGTAATCCGGTGGTGATGTAAGGCTTGACCTGGAACTCAAGGACCACGAGGGCAGCACAGCTCTGTGGCTGGCATTGCAGTATGTCACCATGTCTTCAGATGCCTCCGTAAACCCGTTTGAGGATGATGCAGTGGTAGTGAATGGCACTTCTTTTGACGAAAATGGTTTTGCAGCTCAGCTTATCAAGAGGGGAAGCAATCCAGATGCACCTGACACGGCCACAGGTGCTGCTCAAAAACTATTTTACTTGTCTGTCTGCATGGAATGGTGGTTGTGTGTGTTTTAAACATTTACATCCCTTTATTTGCCTCCTTACAGGAAACTGCCTTTTGCAGAGAGCGACACAGGGAGGCAATGAAGCAGCTGCTCTTTTCTTAGCTACTCACGGAGCAAAGGTCAACCATGTTAACAAATGGGTGCGTATAAAATCCAAATGGTGTCAAATCAGTAGTGTGCACATAGCTTAGTTTATCTAACAAGGCCAATTAGGACCTTTTTTATTTTTTTTATTTTACAGAATTACCAACAAATGTATCATCACCAAATACGTTAGTTCAGATGTTCGATGAACAAGCACCTCAGAGATCATTCAAGCCATTTTTAATTACACGCAGCATGATAACATTTAAACGTACAGCACACAAATAAAGTACGAGGGTGAAGCTCAGTTTCAATCCTATAAAGACAATCAATCCTATAAGACACGAATGCAGCATGAGACACAGAACTGGTGCAGGTGACCAGCTGCCACATTTCACAAATAAATATATGGAGATTGTGAGGTTCACTACTCTCCAACAAAAACTCACAGAACCAGCAAAAAAAGGACCGCCTCACAGACCCACAGCTCACCAACTGTACTGCATTTGGGTTCATCATGCACAAAATGAGACATTTCTATTCAAAAGAAATGAATAAATATGGTTTGGTACCTCAGATCTGTCTAAATGAGCCAAAATGGGCAATTTAGAAAGTTTAATTTCTCTTGAAAGAAACTCTGCTAAACTGAGCTATTAATGGCACAAAGAAACTTCTGCGTTTTGTTTTTTTGGTTCAGACCCCTTTTACAAGACTAAGATTTACTCTCGTTGGGTTTCTTGGTTGGTCATTCTTGTTTCTCGTCACTAGATCTTAAATGTCTTGGTCACCTCTGCCACCGTATCCACTGTACCTCTGAGTTGGGTTCACGGTTGTTGATGTGTGGCACGGTGCTGTAAAGCAATACGCAGTTGTCTTGAGAGAGGACTGTGATGCAGGTCCAAAGATAGTAGGAACAGCAAATTACGAGAGCAAGGCTGCGCTTCCTAAATATAAGCAAATATTCCTTCAAATTACATTGAAACTGATTTTTGAAAATAATAAAAAAAAAAACAACTTTTGTGCTGTGTTAATTAGGAAATTAGAAGTTGTTAAAAGAAAAAGCATGATTTTAAAATCAAATTTGTTTCATTACGAAGCTCACTGTCATCATTTAATACATTCACGTTTGTCAGTATGCCGTGAATTTCCATCTGAAATGTCCTGTATCCTTTTGTTTGTTTGTTAGGGTGAAAGCCCGCTTCATACAGCGTGTCACCACGGCCTGGCGAGCCTGACATCCGAGCTGCTTCAGCAAGGAGCCAACCCCAACCTGCAGACCCAGAAGGCGCTGCCGGACGCTGAGCCTGGTGTGGCCATGCAAACACCCCTCCACATGGCCATCGCTCATAACCACCCAGATGTGGTCTCTGTTATCCTGGAGCAGAAAGGTACTGTCGGTTTTATAGGTTCAGATGTCTGTGATTAAGTTGCAATCATGACAGATGTGTTAATTGATTTTATGTTTAACCTTTAATATCTCATAACATTCTGAACTTGACCCACCTTTGTCTGTCTTGATGACTTGCAGCCAACGCACTTCATGCGACCAACAACTTGCAGATCATCCCAGACTTCAGTCTCAAAGACTCCATGGACCAGACAGTCCTGGGCTTGGCCCTCTGGACAGGTACACATCAGTACACCAAGACAAAAAACTGGCACAAACATTTTATTTATCTATCAGTCTATCGATCTATCTATCAACCAAAATGCTGGGATGTGTTTTTTACGTACAACCTGTTCCTTATAGGTATGCACACCATAGCAGCTCAGCTGCTGGGCTCAGGAGCTTCGATCAATGACACTATGTCCAATGGACAAACCCTGCTTCACATGGCAATCCAAAGACAGGACAGCAAGAGTGCCCTGTTTCTTCTTGAACACCAGGCAGACATCAATGTTAGGTAAGGCTGGGAATAACCTGAGACGAATGCGTATTTTAAGAGTTAAAGTTTTTTTGTTTGTTTTTTTTTTGTTGTTTTTTGTTGTTTTTTTGTTTATTGTATTGCTGTAATTTAAACATGATGCAAAAGTGGGCTATTACTATTTTAAACATCAGCAATAATTCAAGTAATGATGTAAATCTTTGTTAAAAGAAATGACAATCATTTTATATTAAACTGTCAGGCTTCAAACTGCTTTAAAAATTGTTTCCAAGGAAATTTTGTCTACTTCAGTGTTGCTTTTATGTCAGCATATTCTGTATTGCTCTGTATGTTATACATGTATGCTTGCATTATTTTCTTCACTACCAGGACGCAGGAGGGACAAACGGCACTACAGTTGGCCATCAGTAACCAGTTGCCACTGGTGGTGGATGCCATCTGCACAAGGGGAGCAGATATGTCTGTGATAAATGAGAAAGGGGACCCCCCATTGTGGCTAGCCCTTGAGAATGGCCTAGAAGATATTGCATCAACGCTGGTAAGAGACATGGAAACTCTATGAGCAACTAATGAGATACCACCGTCTCTACTCTGTCATTTTTGCTGTTAACAGCCCTGATGTTGTTTGTCAGCCAGTCTCGGAGCAAGTTGTTAGTCTGTTTGTAGGGACAGCTCTTAGGAAATGGCACAGAGGAAGTTGGCAAAATGCTCCAGGCACTGTGGATTCATTCAGCGATAGTTATTTGAAAAAAAAATGATTATTGGATTCACAGGAGTAGCCTGCCAAATAATCCTTCAAAAAGGAAAACAAAGACGGTAATGTATGAATTTTGAAGTGAAGCCTTCTTAGAGGTAGTGTCAGGTTTAAACGACCTAAACATTTATTAAACACACAATAAGGAAGAAAGACAAAGTGAGTAAGTTTTCAATATCTTGCGAGGAGGACGGACAGAGAACTCAGCCACATTTCTGCCGCTCTCGTATCTGTCTGCACCCCCATCTCTGCTGTCCTGCTTTCTTTTTATTGAATATAAGGAGGTCACAAGTGACATGAAGATAACAAGTACAAGATATATTCTGACGTGAACAATCATCTTATAAGACAAGCAGTATACAGTGCGTAAAATAAAGATGAGATAAAACAAAGAGTGCGTTGAGGTTTAACTATCAGGTAGTTGTCATGGATTTTGAATGTTAAAGGGCAGCTTTCTTGCATTTGGACTGTTGACTTCTTTTTGTCTCTGCCTAGGTCCGGCATGGCTGCGACGCCACCTGCTGGGGGACGGGGCCCTCTGGCTGCCAGCAGACTTTGCTGCATAGAGCTGTGGATGAGAATAATGAGGTCTCTGCTTGCTTCCTCATTCGTAGGTCTGTCAAATGTCCTTTCAAGGTTTCACATATGTGCCATTTTAATGCAGTTTTAGACAAGTTTCCAATTGGACGCATCAGAAGTTGCTGATTTTCAGAACTCACTCTTGTTAGTCACTTCCTGTTTTTTTGTTTTGCTTTTTTTTTTTCAGTTTTGTATTACTACACATCCTTCCCTGATTCACAAAGCTAATATATGATGATTACAAGAGAAAACACACTATTAAAACATGGAGGCAGAACAAAAGCGCTGCTGGTTTTGGTACCCTAGGTGCCAGCTTTCATGCAGCAAATCTCTGCTTAAGTATTATTGCAACTGCTTACATGCGCTGGAGCAAATCCTTTTAAAAGAGCAAAATGCACTAAAGATGGTTTTAAAGATATCTGTTCATTGTTTGTATCACAGCTCTTTCAGCTGAATAAAGACTGGTCTGATAACGTAGACGGCAACCTAAATTTAAAACATGGCCTTTAAAAAAGATGCTGCTCAAGCTGTCCGTTTCAAGTCACCACCCCCCGTATGTGTGTGTAGTGGTTGTGATGTGAACAGCCCAAGACAACCTGGCCCGCATGGGGAAGGAGACGAAGAAGCCCGAGATGGGCAAACGCCCCTCCACCTGGCAAGCAGCTGGGGGCTGGAGGAGGTTGTGCAGTGCCTTCTAGAGTTTGGAGCTAATGTAAATGCACAGGTCAGTCCAAGAAGGGGTCTACTTTTGTCTGATAGGCCTTTTTTTTTTTTTTTTGCATATTTGCTAATCTTGTAGAAAAAGAGTCCTGAGTTTAAACTTGTTTGTTTTTATCAGGATGCAGAGGGCAGAGCTCCCATCCATGCTGCCATTAGCAACCAGCACAATGTCATCATACAGCTCCTCATTTCCCATCCGGACATTCGGCTCAACATTCGCGACCGTCAGGGAATGACTCCGTTTGCCTGTGCCATGACACACAAGAACAATAAGGCAGCAGAAGCTATCCTTAAGAGGGAGCCAGGCGCTGCTGAACAGGTAGAGCTCCAGTAGATTTGTCTCCATAGTATTGCTAAAGAGGATGAAAAGTCAACTGTATGAACCTCTTCTCATCTCATGCTTTGATTTCTGTTAAGGTGGACAACAAAGGGCGGAACTTCCTCCATGTGGCTGTTCAAAACTCTGATATTGAAAGTGTCCTGTTCCTCATCAGTGTCCAAGTTAACGTCAACTCCAGGGTTCAGGACGCATCCAAACTCACCCCTTTACATCTGGCTGTGCAGGCGGGCTCCGAGATCATCGTCCGCAACCTGGTAGGAGCCCAAGATAATCTTCGTCTTTTGCACTACTTCTGACTTACACTAGTGAAAAGGTGGTGCCATTCACATTGTTTTATTCTACTAGTTGCTTGCTGGGGCCAAAGTAAACGAGCTGACTAAACACAGGCAGACGGCGCTACATTTGGCTGCCCAGCAGGACCTGGCTACTATTTGTTCTGTGTTGCTGGAGAATGGCATAGATTTTGCTGCTGAGGATGAGAACGGCAATAATGGTAACCTACTTTCTTTATTATTTTTCCCATTTATTTATTTTATTCAGAGTATATTCAGGGCAACACACAGTTCAGAGAATGACGCAGTAGTTCTGTACAAACCTAACACCACTGGAGAGAGTGCACCTGCAGGATGTCTCCTGCTATGGAGCACACTCATGTTCTTTCCTCTTCACAGTGAATGTTCATATGTATAATGTAAAGCACATTTCAGCAACAACACAATTCTAGGTGCTTTACATAATAAAAATATGAAAGGTGAAGACAGGGTGGGGGTTGCAATGCAGTGGCAGAATAAAGAAAAGTTACACTTAGGCTAGAGTTACATGTTAGTACTGAGATTACCATTGTTTAAATCTAAATTCAGAAATGTTTAAATAATTTTGTCAAAGGCAGCTGTAAACAAATGAGCTTTTAACCTTTTTAAAGGATTTAAAGGAACCGAGGCTGTTAGCATTCCTGCAGCTTTCTGGAAGTTTGTTCCAGATCTGAGGAGCATAAAAGCTGAACGCTGCTTCTCCATGTTTGGTTCTGATTCTGGGGAAACGGAGGAGACCTGAACCAGAAGACCTGAGAGGTCTGGATGGTCGAAATGGCAACAACAAGTCTCTGATGTAGTTTGGTCCTAAACCATTCAGTGGTTTATAAACTAATAGCCAGCGTAAGGACCCCAGAGCTGGAGTGGTCCACTTTCTTGGGGCTAGTGAGAACTCGGGCAGCAGCATTCTGGATCAGCTGCAGTTGTCCGTCTGACCTTTTAGGCAGATCTGTGTAGACAGTGTTGCAGTTATCAGTTCAACTGAAGATAAACGCCTGGTGCTGCTGAGACATTAGTCCTGTGATCCTGGAGATGCTCTTCAGGTGATAGGAGGCTGACTTTGTAATAGTTTTACAGACCAAGAAGTTGAGTGATGATGAGTTTGATTGCTGCTTTCATGCATTTACTGCAGTGAAGTAAAGTTCATTAAGTTGGTTTTGGTGATGCCTCATAAAATAGATTGCTGAGTTCTGTCTTGTTCTGTTTGTCTTCCTCATTATTGACTGCAGCCCAACCCATAATGCACTTAGTAAACATAAACATGTTCTCACTGCCACTTCCGTTTTCCCAGCGTTGCATCTTGCTGTGATGCAGGGCCGCCTTAACAACGTCAGAAGCCTTCTCACAGAGTCCAACATCGATGCTGAGGCCTTCAATCTCAGGTACATAAAATCCCTTTCGCACATTGAGATCAGCATTGTAACTTTTTTTGAACTTGCATGTTGACGGACTTTGTTTTCTTATGTTCACCGTAGGGGTCAATCACCAATGCATGTACTGGGACATTATGGCAAAGAGAACGCTGCTGCCATTTTTGAGTTATTCCTGGAGTGCATGCCTGAATACCCTCTGGACAAACCAGACAACGAAGGGAACACAGGTACTGCAGTCATCCCCACACAAGCTGCATAACAACAACTCTGGTCAAAACTCTGGTCCTGAATAACTTTGATGTGTTTTTCTGCTGCAGTTCTGCTCCTGGCCTACATGAAGGGAAATGCAAACCTGTGCCGCGCCATTGTAAGGGCTGGAGCTCGACTGGGCGTCACGAATAATCAGGGGATCAATATTTTCAACTACCAAGTTGCAACCAAACAGTTGCTCTTCCGCCTTTTAGGTTGGTTTTCACACTTCGTTATTCATCAGACACTTGCAGCTCTGCACATATGGCAGACTGTTAGGCTGTGATGTCAAGTATCTGACCCCTGTGGTGACAACTGTTGATGGCTTGCATTTCTTTATTTTCATTTAAGATATGTTGTCCAAAGAACCCCCATGGTGTGATGGGTCCAACTGTTATGAATGTGCTGCAAAGTTCGGTGTAACAACACGGAAACATCACTGGTTAGTAGACGGGCTATTATAGAACACGTGTACCTAATGTGCTTTAAATAACAGATTAATTTGCTTCGCGTGGTTTCAGTGAGCTCTCCTAATTCTGTTCTTCACTCTTCCCTGCAGCCGCCATTGTGGGCGCCTGTTGTGCCACAAGTGCTCTATAAAGGAGATACCCATCATCAAGTTTGACTTGAACAAACCGGTGAGGGTGTGTGACATCTGCTTTGATGTACTAACTCTTGGAGGGGTGTCGTAACGCTGTGGCCAGCATCTCGTTCACCCTCCGGCGCTGGTCATGCCAGACCCAGCTTGGCACAGCTATTCAGGAGCACCACAAGAAGGGACATCAGTAGCAGGAAATACTAAGGACCATCATCTTTATACTATTCGGTGTATGAAAAACTATTAATCTTCTAGAAGGACATTTCAAATAGAAAGTGAAAATTTGTATTTTTTGTTTTTTGATCAAATAATCTTAACCTGGATTTAAGCAGCTCTTCAGCCTGGCAACAGCTGGACTGAGTTTCTTAGTTTCTGAAGATCCGTGACGTTTGTGACGTTTGTGCCGATGAGCTCCCGTCAAAGACGGGCAGCTGCTGCAGTGACATTTCAGTCCAGTGATACCACCTGTAGAGGGGCTTTCCACTTTCTGTGTTGGATTATTTCACCGACCCTCCCAAAGACATTTAATCTCTACAAAATAAATCTTTGCAACCTTTCCATTTTTTTTTTTTTTTTTTTTTTTTAAGCCGGGGGCTCTGTCATTAAAAACCAAGTAAAACTGAAATCCTTTGGCATCACTTAGATCAAAGCGGATTCGATTATCCACAAGTTATCTGTAAACAACTTTTTTTTATTTTTATTTTATTTTTTTAATTTCTAAATAAGATCGTATTACATTAGCTTGCCTTAAAATGATTATGGAGATCGTATTACTTTACAGTTGAAATATAGCACAACAGGACACAGGAAATGGGCCTGACTGTAAAGGGTGCAGGCTTCAGCCGCTCTATAAACGTTGACATTTTTAAAAGGTTGAGAGAATGAGACCTGAGAGCCCATCTTACCACGAGCAACATCAATGCTGTCACCAAAATCTGTTTTCAACAGTCCTTAGTTAAACAAATGCCTACACTGCCTATGCATGTCGTTTAATTTGAAGCCTTTCTTTGTCATGGTAATAGTCATATATTGAAATCTGACACTAAATGATAACATTCCTTTTTTCTGACCTATAATGAGGTCCTGGTTGGTGGTTCTGATCAGATTCTCCACTATATTGCCTAATTCAAGTTTTTAATCTTGATCCATCCCATTAAGCGCTTCTTGAGTTCCAAGCCTAACAGGTGCACTTTATCAAGATCACGTGACATTTCTGGTCATCTGGAGGAGAGTGGAGGAAGAAGAGAGAGTGGCGCCCCGGGGCCTCTTTGAGTATTGTTAAATTGTACAGATAAATGTGTGATATTTTTGACCACTACAACTGTTTTGTACTTAAATCCAGTTTGTGCTTGTCAATGTGACAAACCTAAATCTTGCCTCTGTTTAATCTTTTATGCACATTGTCCAATCTTTTATGCACATTGTATCGTATCTGTATGCTCAGATATCTAGTCTGTCTCTTCCTGGTGTATTCTCTCAGAGAAAGGGAGGACAACTTTACATAAAGGTCATCAAAAACAAATGCACTGAGGTGTTTTCATTTATCATTTATTGTATTAAAAAAATAACTACATGGAATTAAAGCCTAAAGTCCTTGTCTTTTCCGAAGTTTTGCGCTTTTACAAAGCGACGGGGAGTCTGTCCAGAGACTAGTCCTCTCTTACAGGGCATGAGTCGGCATGTGGAGGGCAGCTGTCGTACTGCTGGAGGTTGGGATTTTCCTCTGCCGTGGATGGGTCTTCAACGCAGACGCAGCGCTCGCCGCTGGAACCCGGAGAGAACAGTTTTCGCGGGACACCTGTCCAGTCCCGCATCACTCCTCCGCTGCAGAGAACAAAATCGCTCCGGTAAATCTTGATGCAAGATTTGGAGGCAGACTGCTGACTACATCCCACACAGAACAGTTTAGTTCTTCTTTAAACCTTAATGTAAACATCCAACAATGAACATATGGCAGTAGAGGAGACTTCACTCTGCTTGAGTGAAATTAAAGATGATCACTATCTAAACATTAACATTAAACATAAGTTTAAAAAAAAAAAAACAAGTGTAGCATGTAATATACCCTTCTCCAAATTACACTACCAGACATTTGAAATCAAATATTTAGAAAAAACTACCTCTTCAGAGAAAACTACACATTCATTTCTCTCCCATTTTCAATGTCACCAATCTTTAAATTCAAGAAACATCTTGCAAATGTAACATTTAGAAGTCTTTTTCCTGACAGTATGTTAATTTCTCAAGTTATTTACCCAGTCAAGAGATGGGCAGTTCACATTTTTCCCAACACAACGCAATAGGATGTTTGGCCAACCATTTTTCTTTCCTTATACCATACAGAACATATATCTGGATAATTGCATAAAAATATAATTTAGGAGAGAAAGGTACAGCAGAGGAAGTGATCTAAGAGACATAATTTAGCACTGAACTGCAGAAGTTTTTCATCCATTTACACAAACGGTGAGACTCAGACTTCTTCATGGTCATTTGACCCATTTACAGGACGAACAAAAAGCAGATTCTCAGGTCTTGGTGTAGCTAGATGAGAATAGACTAAATAACAGAAAATAAAATACAGAGATCCTTTCTGAGTTTTCAAGGTGGAGAATGGCGAATGTGTTTGTTTTGGTACCTGAATAAAGGTTTTAAGTTAAATATTTGAAATGTGTCTCTATTTCGAATTTAGCCTTCAACTCATCGACATGGAGAAGCAGGATCAGTCTGGACTCATCCAGATATTTTTGTACTGCATGCCAGACGATATAGACCTTTTACAAATTTATTAAAAGCTACTGAAACCCAAACACTTCACAATCTCTAACCAGGTCAAGACAACTTCTTTAGAAAACCAAAACATTGATTCTCAACTGAGCAGCCCAGTAATACAGATCTAGATTTGGTAACTGCAATCATCCTCTCTCGTATGGTAAATGAGCGGGAGAGTCTGAGTCTTGGTTTTCTATTGTTCTAAATGAAATGAGTAGTTTTCTGACCCGAACAGTGTGGTTAATGTGATCAAACCATAAATCTCCATACCTCCTAGTGGAGCACCAGACTCTTCCACCCCGTCCAGCACTCCACTCTGCGTTGCAGCCTGGGAATTGTGTTTTCTCAGCTTCAGACTGGGCTTTGATTTGCTGGCCCTCCACCAGCAGGGCTTTCACTTGCAACAGGGCCTCTGTGGGCTCTCCATTTTCATCATAGAACTGGCCTGTTAGCACCCCTGAAAGTCAATGTGCATATTTTAACAAAGGCTGATCTACCAAATTAATTGGAATATATTAGGCTTTTTTGTTCCCGCTGGGCTTGAGAGGATTTATTTGGGTGTCTGAAGTGACAAACTCACAAACCCTAGTTCTTTAAATATGCAACTGAGTGAAATATTCAAATTTGCTAAGTTCTGTGAAAGCACAGCACAGACCCAGGTCAGAGAAAATTGAAATCAATGATTTGATAATTTCATGATTAATATAATCCAGCTTTCTTCTCTTTATCCCCACCTCACTTCACATCATGGGGATCTCGACGTAACAGCGGTGAACAGGGCCGCTTCTAGACAGGCATATATGAGGGGCCAGACAGAAATGATAAGGCGGCACATGGTAGCGACCGAGGCGGGAAAAGGGGGGGGCAGCTCTGGATCTCTATATTTTGCATTTTTTGCGATACCCTTAAAACATGCTATGTTTAAAGGGATTTGAAATGCAACAGAGAGATGGAGAATTACATGTTTTAATCCCTTTTCAAACTGCATTTTCAAATCCTTTTCAATATTGCATTTTCTAAATCTATTGCCTTCTCCATTTAGCTCATCACTTTCCCTTTTCTGGTTCACTTTGGGCCAAAAGCAAAGAAAAGCAGGTTAAACGATGCAAATCAGGCCCTCGAATGCAACAAAACTCTCTGGTTGGCCAGAGAGCCAAGCTCACTGTATTAACTTTCAATGCGGAAAGTGAATAAACCTTACTAAAGTTGCAGTACATGAAATGGGATAACTGTGGCGTGGAGAGCTGAAAGCTGGGGTGGGGTTTGGGGTTCCTCAAGGTCACCAGCTTTTTTGGCTTTACGGTAACTAGTGAGAACCTTGACACCGGCTCATTTGCATACTAACCGTGCTTGGATGTTTACCTGGAGGGAGGGTGAGTGGGGGGTGTCTGCCGAGTGCTGTGTGAGTCTGCACACAGAGCACGGAGGGAAAAAGTGACGAGATGAAACCTATCATCTTATTTCTGCCTTTTACTGCAGATTGTTTTCAGCTACTGTAATAAATCTTATCTATAGTCAGTTTGTGGAATATCTGTTATTTTCTTTCTGAATGTATAAAAGTCCATTTCAGGGGCTGAGATGTTTATTTAAGGGGGCATTGCCCCCTCTTGCCCCAGCGTAGAGCCGCTCTTGCAGTCACGCCACTCGTCAACTTGTGTGGTCAAATCAGCCGCTCCTACATTTCTTGTGCACTCATATTCCAATTTTTACGAGAAGCAAATGAATGCAACTCACACACAACTTCCGGTTTTCTAAAAAAAAAAAAAAAAAAAAAAAAAAAAAAATATATATATATATATATATATATATATATATATATATATATATATATATATATATATATATATATATATATAAAAACTAAGATCTCAAATTGATTTAAAAGCCAAAGTGAAAAAGTATGTTTTAAGAGAGGATTTAACAATGGGAAGTGAGTCGTTCTGCCTGATATGTGAAGGTAACTTCTTCCACAGTTTTGAGCCAGCGACTGAGAAAGCGCGGCCGCCTCAAAGCTTCCTCTTCGTCTTAGAGACGACTAACAATAACTGATCTACTGACCTGAGGGAGCGTGAAGGAGTGAACGGATTGAAGCAGATCAGACAGATACTTTGGAGCGAGACCACGGAGACATTTACAGACAAATAAAAGAATTTTATAATCAATGCATGAATGAACCGGGAGCCAATGAAGTGATGCTAAAATTGGACTAACATGCTCTTGTTTCTTTGCACCAATTAAAAGTCGAGCAGCAGCATTTTTAACCAACTGCAGTTGAGGAACTGATTTCTGGATAACTCCAATGTAAAGTGCACTGCAATAATCTAAAAGTGTCTATAATATAAGCATGGATTAAAATCTCAGTGATGTCAGGCAAGAAAAAGCTTAAGCTCGGTCAGTTTCTGTAGGTGAAAAAATCTGGACTTGACCACCGAACTAATACGAGTATTAAAGGTACAGTGATGTCCAGTTTTACACCCGGGCTTGATGCTGTAGGTTTCACATGTTTGCTTAAAAAGCCGAAGCCGGCATGGACCATAGAGGCATCACCAGCCCCAAGTAACATGACCTCAGTCTTATCTTGAATAAAGTATAAAAAATTAAGTGACATCCATGGCATCATTTCATCAATACACTAGTAATTGCTTAGCAGGGTAAGGTTTTTCATGCTTCAGATTTCTACATTATCCTAGAAAAAATACCTGCATGCATTCAACATTTTAATAAAGTATTTAGAATTTTACACACCAATATCTCTCTTATCCTACTGTTCTTTGAGTGTGGATGTAATTAATATAGTCCTAAAAGGAAATCTATGAAAAAATACTGAAATCAGTACCTGAAGCAAATCAGACAGCTATTGTTAGAAATGACAAAGTGTTTTACTGTGTCTCAAATATCATACATAAGAGCATTTCATAACCCTTGGAAATACTCCCGAACATTTGTCTGATTCTTTTGTCTTGAAATCTTCTTATAAAAAACGGAAGTTGTGTGTGAGTTGCAGTCACTCGGTTATCGTAAAGACTGGAATATGAGTGCACAAGAACTTTAGGAGCTGCTGATTTGACCACACAAGTACGAATGACGGGTGGCATGACCACAGTCGGAAGTGAGAAGTTGCATGGCGTGTTCTTAAGAGGAGGCAGAGGAGCGACTGACTCCGCCCACTGGCGCTGCTGAGGTACAGTTACAAAACAAGATTTAAAAGGAGCCACTTTATCATCTTCCTGTGGCATTTTAATCAAAATATGCCACATACATTTTACTAGTACACTCATAGGTGTGTTATAGCTCTAGAAATTGGTATATTTCTGAATTTGAACCTCAGTATTAAAGACTGTTTATCTCTTTTCTTTCACAAATCTTAGTAATTTATCAAAACTAAGTAACTATTCCTTCTGATAGTTAAAAGAAAAGAAATTTTACGCTGGGAAACATTTAACACAATTTGTGCACAACCAACTCTACAATATTAAAGAGAACATGTAATTATCAAATACCCAAAAGTATTTAGGAGCCGAAGTTACCCACCGACGGTTTGGTACTCTCTCTGATAGAAGGCCAGCCAGTCATAAAGAGCCACCACCTGCAGAGGGGACAGACTAGACACGTCGTCTGTCAGGCCACTCTCTGTGAAGTCTCCAGTGATGAAGGCTAGTGAGGCATCTTTACCTGAAAGTACAAATAACACACTAAAGCTGTGTGACTGGTGCTTATGCACTATTAATAAAGTGGAATACATTTCTAAACGTAGAGCTCCTGAGTTAAATATAGTCCAGGACATCACCTGCCATAGAGTGATAAGCACCACCGGGTCCATAATGCTTGTGGCCCTTGTGTACATTGAACACCTGCCCCAGGACGGCCAGGTAGAGGCCCTTGCTGCCTTTCTCTCCGTCGTACAGTGACAACTCCCGCCTACTCAGTAGCCCCCCAGGGGGCCTCTGGGCCGATTCTTGCCCAGGTTTGACGGACCACTCGAAAGGGATGAACCACGCTGCCAATGCCACTGATAAGCCCGCGACCAGAGCATAGGTCAGCATGCTGCTGTTTACATCAGCTCACATTCACCTGGCTTGAAACGAACCGTCACGGCGCAGGTGTTTCCGTGAGACAAGAGCGCTACAGCGCGTGCGCAGGAGGGAGTTTACGGACAAGCTGACGTAGAGCGGCGTACGGCACGTCAATGCGGTAGCAGTGCGACGTACGCAGGGCGCTACGGTGGAGGTTAACGGCTGGGAGGTCTGAGTCCAGACCGGTACCGAACTGACGCCCAGCGGGCCGCACGGTTTCTCTGGTGAGCCCTAGGCAGGCGGAGGCAAACATGGGGAACGCGGAGAGCGGCTGCGGTGGAGGAAGCGGCGACGAGGAGGACATAGAGACGGAGAGCCCCGGCTTCGCGGAAGACAGCCCGGCCTCTGCGACCACTGGCGGCGGTGTCGGCGGCGGCGGTGGTGGCGGCGGCGCTGGTCCTGGGAGAAGCGGAAGGGGATCGAATAATGTACACGCACCCACCGGCGGACCGCCGAGCCCCGCAGTGCTTTTAGAGCAAGTTAAGCTACGAGAGGCGGCTGCTCGTATTAGCGACTCTGGTGTCGCTATTCACGAGTCCGTGTTGTCCGGTAATGAAGGTGTCCTGATGCGATGGCTGGAGGATCGGTTAAACCGAGGAGAGGAGTCTGTCAACGTGGAGCAGTTCTGCGAGATGCTGGAGAGCCGAGACGCCCCGAGAGAAGAATGTGAAGAGGTATACACTAAAGGAAAAGTGCCGACCACATGTCCTGTAGTTGGTAAAGGTGTATGAGGGTTAAAGGGCTGGGAGCTTCACCACGCCCGTTTATGAACAGCAGATATGATCGTGGGTCCTGGACAGGAGTAGACACCAGGTCGTGTAATCCCGGTAGTCATCTTAAAGGTATAGAATCAGACTGGGCTGTCATGTCAGGTTCATTTTCGCGGACTGGCTTTGGCCTCTTGTAGCAGGACACAAGGATTTGTTGTCTGGTGACTCACTTTTGTTGTTAAACCCAACGTTGGAGATAATTGTGTACACTGTTTTGGCTTTGTTTGAGACCCGTGGAGGGCCTCACCTCTGTTTTAAAGGTCTGATGATGATGTTTTTTAAAAGTTGACACAATTTTCTGAGTAATTTAAAGAAACATCTGTGACATGGTGAGGTCTAAATATCATAGGGATACTGTATAAAATGTCCCTTTTTTAACACCATCTTTACTAGTTGTGATATATCAAAACGATTTTGAATTGGTAGACACTTCTGATTTCCCTGGTTGTGGTGTCTGTGCATGAGTGGGTAGATCCAGTTGTTCTCAACAAGAAGTTTGGTAGTTTGATCCCATAACCCACCGCTGGTCTACTTTGGCAACACACTGTGTGCTTATTGGGGAATGAGTGTAAAAGTCAAAGCACTGCTCTATTTAGAGGGAATGTCTAACCAAAGCACTTTAGTGTGACTGGTTTGGGTGGATAAGTAAATGAAAAACACAATGTAAAGCACTTTGTACAACTTGGATGAGGTTAAACGGATGCTGTGTAAGTTGAAGAGCATGTAGCATTTAAATAATGACTTCTGCACTGATTCCTTTAAACAAATTCAACTACCATTTGCATCCAGATGTTTCCTGTGGTGGTGATGATGATGATGTGCCATCAGCCATTTTTTCATGACAAAAGTTTTTTTGTTAAATAAGTTTATTTGTAAAAGACTTGGAATACTCATAACACTAGTTATATTTGGGTTATGCAGTTAATCATGGGATATACATGTACAGGTAAAGGCATGATCCTAAAACATAAAGGTTGCAAACAATTGTGTAGTAATCGTATATGTCTTTGCAACTGGTTATATTGTGTCACAACATAAGAACCATGCGTCTCTTTGTCCATGTCCCCCATTTCAGGCCTTTGAACAGTTTGATGCAGAGGGGGATGGCGTGGTGGATGTGGAGAGCATGCTGATTGCTCTTAAGAACTCCAATGGAGCTAATCTGCAGGGAGAGCTGAGTCATGTGATAAGACAGCTACAGGCTTGCTCTCTCACCCCAGGTAAGATCTGTGTTTTGTTTACCTGGGTGGAGAGGATCACGTTTGTTTGGATAGACACTGTCAACATGTTGTGTGAATATTCTGTCATTTCTTGTCTTCTCCTGCAGGTTTTGTTGACATATTCTCCAAGACCAAAGACAGAATAGGAGCACATGCCTCGAAGATCCTTAAATTCTTACACAGGAATCGTATTCCCAGTAGTGCCATCCCCTTCCCCATCTTGGAGGGCTACAACAGTATCTGCACCATGAGGTCCAGCGTCGTTCAGGACTTCTTAGAATACCTATTGCAGAAGGAGAGAGGTGAGCTCATGTAAAATGGGATTTGAACTGGAAAATTTGTACTTTTGTGGCAATTCCCACTCACAAGAGCTGCTCTCTTTCAGATTTAGATATCCAGTACAGAGCAGCGCTGGATCGTGATCCAGATGTGGATAAGGTCAAGGTGATCACACAGTGCTACAGCACAATAGAGGCTTCGTCCAATGTCACAGACATCTACAAAATGACAAATGGGGAAACTTCATCTTTTTGGCAGTCAGATGGCAGCGCACGTTCACACTGGATACGGTACGGTCTGGCGTTGGTCTGCTTAAAGTCCTGGTCCATGTGCAAATAAATTTTACTATGGAAACTCATTGTTCTTCCTGTTCCCAGACTTAAAATGAAACCAGATGTTGTTTTGAGGCGGCTGGCCATCGCTGTGGCTTCCAATGACCACAGCTATATGCCTCAGCTGGTCTCAGTTGCTGTGGGGAAAAACCGGCGTTCCTTGCAGGAGATCAGAGACATCCGTATCCCCGGCAATGTCACTGGTTACGTAGCTCTGTTGGAGAATGCCAACATCACCCACCCCTGTGAGTCAGCCTCTGTCAGTCTGTCTGCTTATTAGATAACTGTGTTCTTCCACTGATGCTTTGAAGAGAAGTGGGCTTTCTCATTAGCCTGAAACAAATCACGGTGTCACAATTTGCAACATCTTCCCTTATTCACCCAGTACATCACACATCTGCTTCAAGGTTTCAAACTAACATGCAAACTTTATCTCAAGAAGTTTCAAATCTGTTTTGACAGCACATTTAAATGCATTATCTTGCTTTGGGTACATTTAACTTCCCAGACTTATTAAAAGTCATGTGATTCATGCATGTCTCCGTAAATGACATCTGTTTTATGTGCCTCCACAATATTGTCACACAGCGTATTCCATCAGTCAGCTAACTCCATTATCTTGTCTCCAAATCACAGATGTCCAAATCAACATTAAGAGGTGCCTGAGTGATGGATGTGATACACGGATTCATGGCTTGAAGACGCTGGGTTATCAGATTACAAAGAGTAAAGAGGTGTCTGTTTCTGATGCTTCAGCCATCTGGTACCTGTCTCTCCTCACATCTTTGGTCACCGCATCCATGGAGACAAACCCTGCTCTGGCTCAGACCGTCCTGCAGAGCACACAGTAGGATGCAGTACTTGTGATTTTGAAGTTTTAGATCTTTTCCCCAGATTCCACAATAGTCTTTTTCACTAACTGAGTTCTAAGGTTTCTTCTGCTCTTTTTTTTTTTTTTTTTTTTTTTTTTTTTTTTTTTTTTTTTTAACCTCTTAGGAAAGCCTTACAGCACATGCCACCTTTATCCCTAACACCGTCATCTTCCGAGTTCCCCAAGTTTTTCTCTTTGAATGTCTTGGAGGAAGTGGATGGATTTCTACTCAGGATAGCAGAGTGAGAACCTGCAGAGTTCACAATGCTCACATCATCACATCAGAGTGAAATCAGAGTAAAATCAAAGCAGTGATTCAGTGGGCCGGTGATACTTTTCTCTTTAATACATTTGATTGTCTGCACATCCTTCCATCAGTGACAGCAGTGGTGTTACTGACGTAACCATCAAGGTTTAAATCTTACTGTAGTCACTTCAAGCATACATGTAGTGTGTAACAAGATAATTGGGTCTCTGAATGGTCCATTTGTAACTATGCATGTCCACTGACTGTTTTTTTTAGGATTCAGATTTGAAATAAATGTTTTGTGGTTTGTATGAATCACAAGATACAATCACATAAAAATATATTCAAAAGTTCAATTCAGAAATACATGATTCATTCCTAAGGGGAAATGTATTAGGATTATTTACTATGACAGTAATAATCATTTAATATGACCGTAAGCACCCCAGGAAACACTTTTGTGTTTGTTTCTTTGGTTCTGTGTAGTTGCTGTGTGAGTCCTGATGCTGAGTTGACCCTCCTAGCCTTTGCCCTGGCCAGAGGCAGTGTGGCAAAAATACTCCAGGCCCTGTCCTGCATAAGCGATCATTTACAGAGCAAATACAAGGCCTCCTCGCTCATCACCTCCATGGCCTCCGTCAGGCTCCGGCTGCTCTATCGTAATGGTAACATGAGCAATCAGCAGAGAAAGTGCTTTGCCCACAACTGTCTGTCATTAGTTGAATTTGCTTTATAATAGTGCTACTACTGTTACAAAGTCTTTCTTTAATGTAGTGATCATCACTTTATCCAGAATGTGATTTAAATGCATTTGAAATGTTTAACTTTGTTAACTGAAAGTGTTTGCTCATCACAGGAAAGCCTCTTCAGCTGCACCTGCAGGCCTGTGATGTAAAGAGTAAAGAGGAGAAATCGGGACCAGAAAACATGCTCACAGAGTCTTCCACTGGCGATGGTACTGCTCAGACCAGTTACAAACAATCTTCAGTTGAAGTAGTGTTAACACATGCTCATGTATTACTGAACGCTTGTTTTTCTCCAGGTTTTCTCACGGAAAGCGGGAAGAGGAAAGCCAGCGTGATCTTGTCGACAGAGGACCAGAGCAGCTTCCAGGTCACTCAGATGAAGATCAAAGTAAGATTTCACAATTTATTTTACCGTTACAACCTCAAACCTGATCACACTGAAAATGAAGGTGCAATGTGCATAACAAATCTAAGATTGTGATCTTTGCAATAAGGTGAGGAAAGGAGCCATCGGAGCAAAATGCGGGTTAGTGTTTGCTTACAAGGAGGAAGATCCTTTTGATGCAGAGAAACATTTCAAGAGGTTCAAAAAGTATGACACATGGAGCTACAAGGACTACAAAGAGTTTGTACAAGACAAGTAAGCTTTTTATTTTTCTCTATACTAAATATACTTAAAATTCTCTGTGTTTTTGTGATAAAACTTCAATCCAAACTAATGTTATACAGATGCAGTTGAGTTTGTCTGTGTCTGCATGTCCTTCAACACTGTGAGGGTGAATGTGGTTTACATCTTACACGTTATGCTGTCATGTGACCTGCAGCGTGAGGATTTCAGCGCAGAGTGAGGACGAGCCGATCGGCTGGTTTGAGCTTGAGGACGAGTGGAATGATGTGGAGATCAAACTGCAGCAGTGTCGTGTTGCGAAGGTACGCCACCACATCCAACCACATTGAACTTTTTTGTATTTTTATCTCACCCTGCAACAAGGTATTACTCAGTGTAATGTTTTGTAGATGTAAGTAGACGTGTATCGTTGTCATTGCTTTGTTGTTGTGTTTTTAGTTAACTTTTTAAATATTTTGTACCTCTCACCCTTTTTTATTCCCTGTGCTTCTAGTTCCTGATGGTGAAATTCCTCAGCACCAGGCAGGACTCGGCCGAGCGTCTTGGCGTGCAGTCTCTCAGCTTCAGCGGCTACTCATGCCCGGGTACAGAGCGGCTGGGAGACCTGGATGACCTCAGCGCACAGGGAGACAGCTTTGACAATGATACTGTCACTGGCCTTTGTCTGCTAAACAAAACCTTATTCTTCATACAGCAGCTGACACATGACATGGTAACTTACACATGCTGGATGTACAGTTTTAAATGCATAAAGATGTTGATCCTGTCAGGAGTGTCATTACCTTTGAATGTAATCATTTTATTGCTGTATGTCATACAGATTTCACCTTGTGTTATATTTGTGGGAAATGCGCTGAGTCAAACCCCCCATGCTTTGCAATAATTAAACTATCCTGTCAGATGCAAGAAAACTAGAAACATTTTTTTTCATGACAGGAAGCAACAATTACAAGGAAATATTCCAAATTACATGAGACTTTGATTAAGATTATACATTGTGATTATTTAGACTATGATTTTGTGTTGTTAAAAATAGTTAACACATGCTTTAAAAATAGTTTTCTCCATGTACATCCTCTTTCATTGGTAGTTCAGCAGCCAGTCGGCCCTCTTGTGGTCACTATGAGAATTTGCAACATTGCCAGTTTTAAGCGCCACGCAGCTGTTGAATGTATGAATGAGTGCTTCACATTTATGAACATGATTCATGTTTTGTTGCTAAAGACTGAAAGACAGAACTTTTGTGTCTCCATACCACAGGATGCCTCTCACCTTAAGCAGAAGTACCTTCTGGACTTCAGTGGTCTCAGTCTGAACCTCTTCTGGAACTTCTACAGTAAACTCAGGGAGATGTGAGTCATGAGTCATTATTCATTTTATTTGACTTTAGTATAGTAACATATTATCATTACACATGTTGTGTGTCCGTAGTCACTAAATGGGTTTAAAAGGTAGGAGTGTTTCCTATCTTTCTTTGTTTCAGTGCGGAAGAGGAGGTGTTGAAGAGCGTAGTTCTGCTGCTCCAGCTGATGCAAAATTGTTTTCCCATGCTGCCCAACCCACTGCAGCCTCAGGGCCTAGAGGAGAGCAGAGAACCAGAGGACGGTGTCTCTGCAGCAGCACATCCATCCACATCCAGCAGCGAGGAGCCTCTTAATGACTCTGTGAAGGCAGTGTTGGAGCTCTACAACCATCTCTGCCACAGTAAGGACTTGCCAGCTTTCACGGAGCTCCCTGCAGAATTAGATTGATGGTCAAATTTCTCTATAGAGATTCCATGAGCAGCAGAAGCTTGTTGGACATCTCTGTGGACGCATTACCCCACATGTTTTGTAACCCAAACACGCTGAGTCAGATCACTGTATTGGGTTGGACCTCAGAAACATCTCTACTACATACAGAAAAAACGGCTAACTCTCTTCTTACTGAGGTGCATCACCATGGCAACTAATGCTGGGAGTCTAACCAGCACGGCAGCAGGTCAAAACCCATGTAAAAACCCAGCTTCCCTACCATTTCATGTTCCATTTAATTTGAATTCTTTTTTGTTTCTTATTCAGTTTCTTTTTCTTTTTATTTGTTAAAGATGTTGCTTGAATTGTGAGAGTCTCTGCTCTCTGCTGTTTGTCCAGAAGTCAAAGAGTGTCCACAATGTTTGGTTTCTACTGAAAAGCATCTTCATAAGTGGGATCTCAACAGAAGGCAATGCTTATGATGCTGAAAACGGAGCTTATTCCCCTAAAGCTCATTCCCATTGACCTTCATTTTTTTAATTTGGAACTGAAGCTAATTCTTTATGAAAAATGTCTTTGTCCTTTTTCTCCTGAAGTTTATGAGTCTGGAGCATTTCATACTCATCAAATTGTGAAAAATGATCTGGATGTCCATGCCCTCTTTCTAAATTGCCAAACTTAGAGTCAGTGAACAGTTTAAAAAAGTTCTCATAATGGTTAGAAATATGCACCATCATATCCTCAACTGGGATTTGTCATTGGACCCTCAAACCACCCTCTTACGCAGTTGCACCTAACTAGAATCAGAAAAGCTGAGTTGACCTGGAGTTTATGACCACCAAAGTGACTGGCTATCTTGAACCTGCTTTTAGTGTTGGCTCCAGGAATAAATCAAACAATGTTACCGTTGATCATATTATTTAAATAATAACACTAGCTTCTGTGTTTCAGTTGTGGATTGTCCAGAGGGTGAGACATTAGTGGAAAAAGCTTCGCACAAAGAAGCAGTCAAGGCCATTCTTAATGGGGCAGCTGTTTTCTTCCCTGATAAACACGTCAGACGGGACAAACTCTTCCACATGATGGTGGGTCTGAAATATTTGTAATCTTTGTCAACCTGATTTTTGTTCACGTTGTCACGTGGCTTAAAGGTGCTACAGATTCTAGCTGTTTTGAATAGAGATAAAGTGACTTTTGAGAATATTTTGCTTACTTTTTAATGTTTCATAGAAAGTAAATTGAAATATATTTTGTCTTGTGGATACATTTACTATCGCAAAGGAATCAGGAAATGCGCAGTGAACCTTACTTATTTATATGCATGTTATGCGTGTTATTTATATCTGTAGTTGTATGTCTGTCCGTGCTTTTTCCTAATTCTCTAACACATTTCAGGCGCAGAAATGCTCCTTTCTTGAAAGTCCAGTAATGGAAAAAATATCCAATTTTACAGAAAAATATTACAGAAGAAGATCAGCCAGAGTCGGTGAAGGTGACGTTTGAATCTCTTTGTAGTTACTTCAGGTAAACATACAGTAGATACGTAAACACAGAAGAGTTCTGCCACACTTATCAGATGCTGTGACAGGTTAGTAACAGCAACTGGGTTTTCTGCACACAGCAACCAGGATCCAAGTGGCCTTCTCTTACTGCCACCTAAAGGAGCTCCGTCAGACTTTGACATTCATCCGATACTGTCAGTCATGGAGACTCTGCTGCTGGTGGCAACCCGAGAGGTGAGGTTTATTTTTTTTAATCATTTGTAAGCTCCGTCTTTTTAAAGCCTGGATATGAAATCTGCATTTCTGTTATTCTTTGTCCTGATCCACTGCTGTCTCCTGTGTCTCGTGTTTCAGTGTGAAGTCATGATGATGGATGATAGCGCTGGAGCCAGCAGGACAGTGCTGCTATCCCTGTTCTGGGCTTTGCAAGGAAGTCTACTTTCCTGGTGCTACCTACAACTCAAGAGTGGGGCTTCCACACCTGTTGCTATGGAGCTGGCCAGAGACATCCTTCTAAAATGTGAGAAACACGGATGCTTTTGAATTCCTCGCAGTTGAGAACCCTTTTTCTGTTCCCGTTTTTATGGCTTAGTTCTGTGTTCATAGGAGCATGCAGATAAGTTTGCATCAGTCTATCATGATCAAAGAGTGTCTGTATTAGTTTTACAATGAACCTTAAACATGCATTCACACTTATAGATGTCGATCAGTTCCTGGGAAGCATCAAAGCTGTTCTGGGGTCCCTGCTGGAGAGGTACACCAGTACTGAAATCACTGACAAGTTAGGCAGCTCCATCTTAGCTACCATCTTCAGACAGCTGGTAATATACTTTTCTCATCATTTTTATTGACGCAAGTTTTAGAGAGCTGTGCTGAAACAGTGTTATATTTGTTTCACCTGGTAGATGATCTTCCTCCTGGAGCTGTGCTCTTTGGACATCCCCCACAGTGTGTTGCTGAAGAGCTTCTCTTCTCTGGTTGAGCTTCTCAAAAGCTTGTCAAGTGATACAGGAGACATCTTTTCTAAGGTCAGTGACCATAGATCTACAATAAATCATCATGCCGGGATTCATTACAATTCTTTACTGAAGTACAGGTAGCATTTCCAGGTGACAGATGAACGTATATGAAATGAAAATACTTTACTAAAGTACCTTAACTGTGTACTTAAGTAGTTTCAATTATATTTGACATCAGTTTGAAATAAACATTGACATGTTTAAGGTGGATCAAGAGAGCTGGCACCAACCTCAGCAGCCGGTGGTGCTCAGGACCTGGAACATGGAGTCTCCTCACAACTACGAGAACAGCCGGCATGAGACCACCATCTTTGCCTGTCCTGGTGCAACCTCGTTTCAGGTGGAGTTTGATGAACGCTGTGAGACGGAGAAGAGGTGACTGATATTACACTTGTAAATTCTTCCTTTTCTTTCTTAGATCTCCAGTGATGATCTTGCTTAACAAATGGGTTGATATTCACAGATACGATTATCTAGAATTTACCGACTCCAGAGGTGGGAAGGTGCGCTACGATATGAAGGTTGGAACTGAGAAATGGCCAAAGGTATGTGCTGGAAATCAATCAGCTATCACTGTTCAGGATGATGTCGTCACTGAAGTCCGTTAAATATTTGCGTTTGTCTCTGCGCTCCTGCAGAAGGTGACCTTTGATGCCGGCCCTCAGCTGCAGTTCCTCTTTCATTCTGATAGCAGCAATAACGAGTGGGGTTACAAGTTCACTGTAACAGCCCTCGGTCTACCCGATATCACCCTGTCCTGGATGTCTGACCTGCAGCTGCTGGTGGCACGCCTGATGGGTCGCCTGGCATCCAGAACGCTGGCGCTGAAATCTCCTTACGGTGAGAACGTCATGCAGCCTTGACCAGGATTAGGAAACAAATGTGTTAAACATAATAAACATTTTTCCAGGTCTTATGGAATGATGTGTTTTCAGGTTGTTTCCAAATTGATTTTATCTTTACTTACTTCCATTTAGACAGTTGATTATAGATTGAGATGTTGATATTTGTGGGTCACTGTCCACTACAGAGATTCGCACTGTGAAAGAGCTTCCACCTGGGAAAATGTCCCATGTTCAGTCATCCCCTCTATGGAAACCCATCCTGCGACATGGTTTGTGTGAAACGAATCGGACTAGAACCGCCCAAGATCAGGTAAGACCGACCAAGAGGTATTAATAAGATGATATTACTACATTGTCTGTTGGCAAACATGCAAATTTGATCAAAGAAATTCTTTTAAAATCATGTACAGTTGTAATTCATCACATTGATTTATGCTTTTTATGAGGTGGCTGTGACCTTGTTAAGCTTTACTTCTGCTTTAGTAGCAGCACGTGTTGCTTTTAGTTGTAAAACAAAATGTAAAAATTCTCATAATATTTGAGGATAAACCCCAAACCACCTCAAGTAACCTCAACTTTTTTTTTTTTTCTTTTTAAAAAAGTATTGCTTTTTTATGTTGTAGACAAAAACATGGACTCCTGATGAGTTAATGGTCTTCCTGGAAGATTTTGCACGCTGGAACCCTTCCCAAGAACCAACAGAAAGTAGAACAGAGTTAATGAGGACACTTATGCAGTCCTGCAGAAGACAGCTGTTGAGAAATGAAATTGCAGCTGGAGCAAAGACAGACCAGGCTGTAAATGCTATTTGGGCAGCGATGGTATACCACACACCAGCTCTCAACCTGGCCCTAAACAGCTACGGTAATCCCTGCCTACAACCAGCTGCCCCAGAGCAGAAGAGGTTTTTACATAATGATTCTGTGTAGTTATTAACTTCTGTCCCCTCGGTTATTCTGCCTGTGCAGTGAACCAAGAGTGCAAGTCCTGTCTAAGTGAGGAGTTTGTGCAGGTGTACACTCTGGCAGACAGCATCAGAACATGGATGGTGAGTGTTACAGACATGACTTCTATTCCTGTTTGTCTGCTCTTGATCATGTTTTTTTCAACTGCTGTTGGGGTTTTGAACTTTTCGTCAGTTGGAGATGAAGCAGAGATACTTAGTTGGCAAGTTGAACATTCCTGACGATAAAGAAGGGGCTCAAGAGGAGGTTACCATGGAGACACTTGGTGAGGATTCCAGCTGATGTATTTCTAAACCTCAGCTGGTTAGTTTAATTATGCTAATGTCTCCTATTTCTTTTTTTAATTTTCTAAAGCTGAGATGTGCATTGAGAAGAGCCTCTTGCTGTTCCGGTTTGCTCCATGTGGAAAACCGTGTCAGGGCAGTGAGTGTTCCAAAGCATCAAAGGGCAGCGCTCCTCCAATTCTCCGCTCAAGTTCAGTTTCAGAAGGAGACTTCCAGGCAAGCTCCTCTGTGGGCACTCAGACTGGAGGCTCAGAGGAGGGCAAGGAGGTCAGGACAGGCCCGACTCCATCCTGTAATCAAGTTCCTGCCTCATCCTCCTGCGAACACAGCAAGCAAGGCCCCAGGGGCTCCACGGAGAGTCTTACATCCCAGCCAGCGGAGCCGGCCTCACCCTCGACATTCCCCCGAAAAGCCCCATTCAGTCGCTCACGCCTTCGTCTCCTGTCCTGCCGTTCCATCGAAGAGCCCCGCATGATTTCCTCCGTCAAGGATCACTACCCAATACTGAAGCACATCCTAAACTTCATAAAGGACCAGGCACTCACAACAGCAAGGTACCTGGTTTCTTTTTTATTTATTTTTTCTTACAGATAAATGAGAGTGAAATGCTGTTGTACTGTCTGTAGGTCACAGCATACAGACATATTTCACCCGGTTCTTGTTCTTGTAGCATTCTGCACACCCTGGCCCTGAACAAAGCGCAGGCCATGAGCATGTGTAAGGTGCTGGAGATGGTTCGGCAGTGTTTACGTTCCCTGGGACAGCCTCACCTCTTTCAAGCTCCCTGTATTCTGTTTCTTCAGGAGCTCCTGGCATGTCAGAAAGACTTCACCAGGTTCGTCTGCTGAATCACTGTTTTTTGTTTTGTTGTTTGAGAATGACAGTAGTGGATCAGGGAATATAATATATAATTAAACTGCAGTTCTGTGAAGTTGTCTGATATTAAAAAAGGGGGTAAAGAAAAACACTGCAAATGACTGGTTATGTATGTTCATAATACATTTCTAATGTACTGTCATTAACATTGAACTATTTATTAAGATTATCTCTTAAAAAAATGAAATGGTTCATTAAATCTGTAGTTTGGCTGTAACTGAGGCATTTTCTTAACCACAGTAAATATTATTATAGAACAGTTTCCATTATGTCCTGAAGAATAACAACATTAATTGTTTGCTTAGACATCTGCTATTGATGAAACAATCATTGGGAAGTTATTTCATCTTTGAAGATTGCTGTATTTACTGGTATCAGGATGACGGTTCAAAACAGGTCAATTAATAGTTTATATTTTGAGATTGAGATAAGTCATCTGTTAAAGTCATATGTTGATGCATGAACTCGCACGTAACGCCATTCCTTTTCTCTTTCCTGTTCAGTTATTTCTCTCAGCTGTCAGACAGCGGGCAAAATCTTGGCGAGGAGGTGAGGAGTTCTTACCATCAGCTGGTCCTCATGCTGGTGGAGGCTGTGCAAGGCTTCAGCAGCCTTAATGAGAAGTAAGTTTATTTCCCTTGAACCCACCACGTTAACTCAGAACCAGGAAGTAAAAAGCAAATGCAGCTGTGATTGGTGTGAAAGTGCGTGCGGTGACATCATCCTGGTCGCTGTCCTCCAGGGCTCTGCTACCAGCCCTGTCGTTTGTGCAGACCTGCTTGTTGCACCTCCTGGACATGAACTGGGAGGTGCAGGACCTTCCCCTCTTCCTGAGTATCAAACTTCCAGACCTTCTACTCAGCATGTCCCAGGAGAACATCAGTGTTCACGACGTCGCCATCAGGTAATCATCAGACTCCATCTCTGATGTTAAGACGACACAAATGAAATGCATTATGGGCTTTCCAGCTGATTATTGCAATAGTCAAAAAAAATCAGCTTACATTTTTACAAATGGCTGAGCACAAAGTTGCTTTGTGTATCATGAATATATTGTGTTAGACATTTTGAGAGCTGTAAACTAAGATGATTATTTCTTTGTTTGAAATCCATCTTCAGTCAATGGACAGAAGAAGATGAAATTGCAGACTACAAGAAGAACCAGGAGTGGATGGATGAGTGTATGGATGGCATGTTTGAGAAATGGTATGACAAAATTGATGAAGAGGACTCCATGGAGGACAGGAGGAAGGTACATCACTTCCACAAAAAAAAAAAAAAAAAGATTTGAGACATTAACAAACAGTATTTTCATGTGTCTGAGCTAAATGGAAGCTGTTTATCAATTTTCTGTCTTCCTTACCCTTAACGATAGACCCGACAGACTCTTCTGTCATTTGGAGGAAGTACAAAATCACTTCCTTTTTCCTCTTATCAAACATGACAGCATATAAAAAACTCGGGAACTAATAGAAATATGGTACACTTTAAAATCCAACCACAAAAAGCTGCGATGGTGTAGAGACTGTAAATGTAAAGAGAAAAAAGGATTCTCTATTAAAACTTTAATGTTGGATGTATCATATTTGATATCATTTTGGTATCATGAATTTCTGAGATCTCTGCACTGCCGTCATAATAAAAAAATAAAATAGAATTGTAACTTTATACAATAAAGAAAAATAATATAAGATAAATAAAATTACCCTGTGTTTTTATGATACAAAATTAGAGGGTTTTTTAATATGAATGTATAATAAAAACCTTAAAAAATTAAATAAGATTAAAGGCATGTATTGTTTATGTCATTTAGATGGTATAAATTCAAGATCTTTCATGTTTTATCTTGTCAGCTTCATCCATTTAATTTTAAACATCAGTTTTTACATGTCATGCTTTATAACGTATTCAAATAAAAAATAGGACCAGTAAATGAGGGAGTAAAAGAAATAAAGATATCTTAAAAAAGCTGATTGTAACTGATGTTGAAGGCTGAGTCTTTGCGGAGCAAAGATGGGCAGAAGATCTCCTCTTTGCAACGATATTTTTTCCAGGTCACAATGACCTTTGAAGCTGTTTGGTGTCGTCAATACAAGAAAGGCTTTTGAACACTATGAGGGAGAAAGACTGTGTTTAAAGTTTTGTTGTCTCTGTTTGTTTTTAAGCGTATTATGCTCCTGAAATTTAGGAAGGTGTTTATTAATGAAGTCAAGTTGTCGAGGCAAAACATGAAATATTTTGGGTTCATTCAGTCTACAGTGAAACGGGTCAAACCAGATGTATTTGCTTTATTCTACACCACCATGACTTGTTAATTTAGGGTTTTCATGTTTTAATCCTCCCCTCTCTATAGATGCACATGTTCATTGCCCGCTATTGCGACCTTCTCAATGTGGTGATCTCCTGTGATGGCTGCAAGAGAATGGCGCCGTGGCACCGCTACAGATGTGTGCAGTGCATGGATATGGACCTCTGCAAAACCTGCTTCCTCAGTGAGCCCATAAATTACAACGCATGAACAGTTACACCAGAGGGACTACTAACCCACAAAAAAAGTAAAAATAGTTTTTTTTTGTTTGTTTTTTTTTTCTTCCACCAGGTGGTGCGAAGCCTGAAGGCCATGAGGATGATCATGAAATGGTGAACATGGAGTATGCTTGTGACCACTGCCAGGGGCTCATAGTAGGCAGCAGGATCAACTGCAACGTATGTGAGGACTTTGACTTGTGTTTTGGTTGCTACAATGCCAAGAAGTATCCTGACAGGTAACTTATTTCACTGTAATCTTTTTAAAGCATGGTTATTACTCAATGGTGTACTAGAATTGTATAAACTTTTTTTTTTTTTTTTTTGTCGTGCTCATCTTTAGTCATCTGCCCACCCATCGGATCACTGTGTACCCAATGGTGACGATACGACTCAGTGACCGTCACCGTCTGATCCAGCCTTACATCCACAACTACTCCTGGCTGCTGTTTGCTGCTTTGGCCCTGTACACATCAGAGCTGAGCAGTGAGAGGAAGGTGGAGGGAGAGGCTTTGGACAGTAAAACGTTGGAACAGGCCTCTTTACTGCAGACCTGTTGCTCTCAACTCATTACTGACTGTCTACTCAAGGGACAGACTGGGAAAGGTAAGCCCACAGTAGATTTAAACAAAAAACAAAAAAACAACCAGTAATAATAAACTGTTTTTGAAGAAATAGTTTTGGACAGAAACATATAAATTAGTTCCTTAATCCAGTCTTGATAATAAACTTTGTGAACCGGTTCCAGCTTCAGGTTTCATTTACGGTCTTTAGATATTTCCATCCAACCCTAAGTAGAAGAAAGCACAATGTGTAAACTTTCCTCCAAAGAAAAACTTTGCTTGACTCTAGATTGACTCTTTTGCCCTTGGTTTGCACACATGTAGGACTCCGTTCTTCAGCCTTGCTCGCTTTGCTGTCCTCCAATGAATCAGCATCAGACAGCGAGTTGTGTCCAGTGTCTCCCGAGTCCTCTCAGGAGGTCAGCACAGCCACCGACACTTCTTCACTACCTGGCAGCACTGCAGCGATCTGCTCCCCATCGTCTCCCATGGAACAGGTGAGAAGAAAACTGAAAAGATAAATTTGTGATAAATTTGTTGTGATTTTTGCATTTGAACAATATCCTCTCACTACCAGAGTAAACCATCAGGTAAGGAGATAAAGGTGAAAGAGGTGAGCTCTCCTCCCACTGGTCCTCCAGAGGAGGCGTTCCTCCCAAGCTCTGAAGAGTCGAACAGAAAGAAGCTGGTTACTCAAGACACCCTAGATTCTTCCAGCCTCAGCAAGACTCCATCTGTGTCCAGCGAAGATCCTCTGTCTCCTGTGGTCAGACGTAAGTGCTCAGATTACTCCCATCAGGCTGCTTACAGCACAGTTTGCTGCCTGAATCAGACATTTATTTTGTTCTCTTTTAAATCATCAGCCTCAGAGTCTGTACCACGAGAAGTCAACTCTCCGGCATCTGAAGTGACCAAGGAGACAGACGAGAGGCTGCCTCAGGTTCCCCTTCAGGAGCACGTGTTTTCAGAGTGCTCCAGAGAGAGGATCCTGGGACTTCTCGCTGCAATGCTGCCACCAGCCAAACCAGTATGTGATAGCAAAAAACAGCTTTGGGATTGTCATTCGGTGTCAAATGAAGTGAGGAAATCCTTTGATCATTTAGATTGATGGAGGACAGTGACGCTGCTGTTGTGTGTGATTTCAATATAAAGGGACAACTGACAGATGGTGTACTTAATGCAGTTATGCCAAAACCTAATCGTGTTAATATGGTTATCATCTTACTCGTTCCTGTTTGTCCATCTATTCGATAATTCAATCTTGACTGTTATCTTCACCAGTATATTTACATGTTTCCATCTCAACTCTTGTGTCCTCAGGGCTGCACCCTGTCTCTGCCCAGTCTGAGCTCCATCCTCCCCCAGCTCTTCAGGGCCGTCATGTCCAACGCTGGCTCTCTCAATGAGACCTACCACCTCACCCTTGGGCTCCTGGGTCAGCTGCTTCTGCGAATCCCTCCTGTGGAAGCTGACGCTGCCGTCACAGAAGCCCTGGCTGACAAGTTTGAGCTGCTGATGCAAGGAGAGGCGGTTTGTTCCGACACTCAGGGCTGGAAAACTGCCCAGCTGCTTTTCAGCCTTGGGGCTGTCTGTTTAGACAGGTAAAACACTTGCAGATATAGTCAATTGATTACAGTTTTTCATATTTATAGTGATCAAAGCCAAAGTAAATGATATAATTGGTCATGCTGCATGTGTGTAAAGTGAAAGCTTCTCTCCTCATTGTGTTCAGTGTTTGTTTAGTTCCTGTGTCTCATGAATTCTCTGCAGACTTCCCAACATAGTAAATGATGCATTACCAGACACTGTGCCATTCTTGAAGATGTTTACACAGTTGTTTACTGGCTGTCCCCTTGTTGTGTGTGCAGTCGTATCGGCCTGGATTGGGCTTGCACAGTGGCAGACATTTTACACAGTCTGAATGCTTGCCCCGAGTGGAGCGCCGTCATCGCTGCCTTCACTGACCACTGCATTCAGCAGCTGCCGCAAACTCTGAAACGGACCAACCTCTTCACCCTGCTGGTGCTGGTGGGCTTCCCTGAGGTACGCAGCACACAGCTGCAGGGTTTTACATCTCCACGGGCTCGAGTGTGACTTGTGACTGTGACTCCTCTGTCTGTCTGGCAGGTGCTGTGCGTGGGAACCCAGACGGTGTTCATTGACAATGCAAATGAACAGCACAACATGATTTTGCTCAAACACTTAACAGAGAAGAACCTCGCTGCAGTGGTGGATGTTAAGACGCGCAAGAGGAAAACAGGTTAGTGCAGTTGGAAAACGCAAGTGAACAATGAGGTCAGTTTTTTTTTTTTTGTTTTTGTTGCTTTAATCCCTTCGCCTTCCTCCTTCTCCTTGGCTCTTGGACCTGAGTGATGAGGGTTACTACTCATACATTTTATATAAAAAGACAATAACAACATGAATAATGAACATTTAGAAAAAATAATGATTCATTCCATAGCACATATAGTAGTTTGTATATTAATATTGGTTGTCATCAACAAGGGATACAAATAGAGAAAGTAAAACATATTTCTTCCAGTGGTATATCTGCTTTTGTGCACATGACACGTAACCTTTCTACGCCAGTGGCCCTGTGTTGGTTTAAAGGGGTCTTTCATCTTAGACCAGGAGCATCCGACTCTGTTTCATCCTGGGCCACAATAGTGAATGCAAGTTCAATTATATACATCACATTACATAATTTCCTCTTCATTTAACTAGTAATGCATATAAATTCATTACTATTGTAGAGGTGTGAGTTCCGTCTTCATAAGCTTTTCACAACTGTTGAAGAAACTAGCTAGATTTGAGATGTTGCCATCCATTTAGTAGATGTCATCATGGCGCAGATAAAATCAAGATGTACTTTGGGACGTGTCATTACAGCTGATGTATGTGTCCACTGCAGCATATATCTTCTCATGTTCGCGCAGACCTCGACTTTGACAAGTTTGACTTGGACCAAATGTGCCGCCTTCTCATCAGTGCTCAAACACAGTTTGTCACTCTGACAGCTCTTTGATGAGGATGTTTTTTTTTTTTTTATTCTTCTTACTTTTTCTGTCGCTCAGCCTCAAAAACAAAGTTGTGTGGAAAGAAAGCAGGTGTGAACCTAAAGTAAACGATTTTAGGTGAGGACTTCATCGAAGACTGGGTCCATCTGATCCAAGCTAGCCTCTTTTCATCATTTTATGTTGCTGCCATCTGGTCACAGATACAGTCTGCCAAAATCTAAAACAAATAGGCTTGGCATTCAATTCTTCCTACTGCCTTTGGCTTTTTAAATGAGACTTTCTGGTGTTTAGTTTGAATTTGTTATTGTTTTTATGTGTCTGTGTTTCTTCTGGTAGTACAACAAATTGGATCATAACGATACCTAAGACCATCAGAGAACAGAAGGCCTGCAACTTTAATGTTGTGCATCTCTGCTGGTGTCCCACGAAACAGATTATTGGAGATGGTTTCACTGTTTTCCCACTTACATGAAAAATACCAAAGACTGTCAGAACCAAAACCGCCTTGTATAAACCTGGAACATGTGTAACAGAGAGGCAGGAGCTTTTTTTTCCCCTTTCTTTTTTTGTAAAGATTTATAATTAGATATATTAAAAATTGGGGCAGATAGAGGAGATGAAGATATGCAGCAAAGTGCCACAGGCTGGGACTCAAACCACGGCCAGCTGCACGAGGACTGTAGCCCCTGTAAATGGGGCACCTGTTCAACCCAACTGAGCTGTGTTGTGCACTGGGAGCTCGTGTTCTCCTGTCACATGTAAACCAAACAGTCTTTGGGTCAATGGAGCTGATTAAGAATCTGAGATTGCATCATAAGTTTCCCAACAACTGATAACAAGAAACGGCTCAATATACAGCGACCAACTTATTCCCTCGCAAACTTTACGTAAAGGAACATTATTCATTGTAATGGTATCAAATTAGAAAAAATCGGTGGTTAGATTACTTGCTTTTAAATGTTACTTTTTTTCTTGGTACTTGATTTCACATCTTCTCAGATGGGACTCCATTTGAATTGTACGCCCAAAAAAGTCCTTCCCCTCCGCCTACCCCTCTGAAACAGAAATACTTGGACCAGCCTTACTCTTACACATGGATGGAGCGGAGGGCTACGTGATAACGCTGACATGCCGTTAATCTGCTGCATTCCTCCTCTCTTTCATAGTGAAGGATTACCAACTCATCCAGTCTCAGGATTCCACCACAAACAGTCTACCAGGACAGTCGGAGAGCCAGGGCTGCCAAAAAATGTTTCTCAATCGCTACCTGAGCAATTTCACCTCCATCATCCACCACCTGTTGCAGATCAGTATGGACAGTGGCTCTCCAGATGCTGTGGAGGCTTCCTGGGTCCTGTCCTTGGCCCTTAAAGGCCTCTACAACACGCTCAAAGTATCTGGGCTTAAATTATCTACATATACAGAGTGTCTCTGTTCAACTGTAGTTTTCTAATTTCACTTTGTCTGCTCATGTAGAAGCATGGAGTGGAACAAGCTCATGAGGCCATCCAGCAGTCAGGGCTGACCCAGCTGCTCGTGAGGAAGTGCAGCAAGGGGACAGGGTTTAGCAAGCTGTGGCTGCTGCGAGACCTGGAGATCCTCTCCATCATGCTCTACTCCTCCAAGAGGGAGATCCATTCTATGGCTCAAGACCCCGAGCGAGACCAGAGGGATCAGGACAAGGAGCATGACTCGGACCACTCCAGTTCCTGTGCTGACGACACCGACATCAACAGGCCTGATCCCTTAGAAGGTTTAGATGAAGAGACAAAGATTTGCTTCCAGGTGACGAGAGATACTTCTACTACTATGCAGAGATTAAAATAGTAGGATGCAATAATGTGTTTTTCACCTTTTAATGCAGATCACCCATGATGCCTTAAATGCCCCCCTGCCAATCCTGCGAGCCATGTATGAGCTGCAGATGAAGAGGACTGACTCGTTCTTCCTGGAGGTGCAGAAAAGGTCAGTTTTAAAGCTTTAAGAATTACTCTTAACTATTTCAAACTCAACCAAATAAGTCCAAGTATATTTAAAAACAAAAAAAACCCAGCAAAACAATTTTGAAGCCATGTTAAATACTTAAGCAGGAGTCGGGAAGCGTTATCGAGTGGTACCACGTAACATGACGGTTATTCAAACACACAGCTGGCAGATGCGGCGGTGGGCGCATAGGGGGGAGCGGCTGCCGGATCCACCCTACCCTGAATAGCAATGAGATTTGTGGGGTTGCTCCCCCCTAATTGTGTAGCACAAATTGAAATATGATCGGTGCAGTCCTCCTCTCCCACTCCTGCCGTTGACCGCATAGATTTTCTTTCTGAGGCTCATCAGTTTGTTAATGACAAGAGTATACTAACGTTGCCCTAATATTTCTATTTGTGGCGAAAGATGAGAAGCTCACCTCCTTGTCTTTTTATCAATAAATTCCACGCAGGTCCTGCCATCCCCCATCATTCTGTTAATATCAGACCTGACCCACATTTAAGTGTACCCTTAGGAGGCACGTTATTGGCGGGTCCAGCTCAACACCCAACCCTGTGTCAGTTAATGTAAAAAGGACAGGCAACATACGATAACTGTATAAACTGTATAACTGTATAAATGTAAAAGGAGCTTTTGAAATAGCAGTAAATGGCCTGACAGTGGGGGAAGGGGGGCACGTGATGTCATCAAGAGTAGTACAACTACATAGCATGCCTTTACAATCAGAGTTTACTTTCTTTGCATGTTTCTTCATGTTAAAGGTTATATTTTATCATGTGTGTCTGTCTTTTTTTCAGATTTGACGGAGAAGAGATAAAAACAGATGAGACAATTCGAACATTGGCACAGAAGTGGCAGCCTTCCAGACGGCATCGTTTAGAGGACAGGAACACGAAGGCTGTGGACACTGATATGATAGTGGTGTCTTGTATGGTAGGTTGTTAAATATTCCCTCAAGCTTTCAATTTGGGGATTGCCTGTTTTTGAAACATCTTGACCTAAAGATACCTTTTTTGGACATTTCCTTCACCAATATTTAAAGCTGTGACATCAATAGATGGTTTGTTTTGTTGGCCAGTGTTTGCGTGTTCCCCCATCGTCTCTTTCTCCAACAGTCCAAACCAAGTCACTGCGAAAAGGCCACAGAAGAAATCAATGTGGTGGCCCAGAAGCTCATCACCAATTCAGAGACAGACTTGCAGCTCAGCTACGCTAAACAGAGACGCTCCAAGAGCTCAGCTCTGCTGCACAAGGAGCTGGACGTCCGCAGCAATCGGTCAGTTCGTCAATACCTGGTGAAGGTCAATCAGGCCATCGCCACACTGTATGCTCGCCACGTGCTGGCCTCGCTGCTGGCAGACTGGCCTGCAGGGGCAGCGCTGAGCGAGGAGGCCTTAGAGCTGAACGGGGCCTCACATATGGCGTACATCCTGGACATGCTAATGCAGCTGGAGGAGAGGCCGCTCTGGGAGAAGGTGAGCAGGAGGGAGACTGAAGAGTTCCTACTGATAAGACGAGATCGAGATCGGTGCAAACTGGCTGATGTCAACATGAAACATGTTGGAGGTGTTATTTCATTAACGTAATAGCTTTTCTTTAATAATCAGATTCTCCAGAGGGTGCTGAAGGGCTGCAGCCAGAGTATGCTGTGCAGTCTGTCTCTCACTGCTTGCCAGTTCATGGAGGAGCCAGGTATGGCGGTGCAGGTCAGGGAGTCCAAACATCCATATGACAACAACACCAACTTCGAGGTGGGTAAACGTTTTTTAAACGTTTTTCTTTTTATCGCAAGTAACGTTTTTTTTTTTTGTTTTTTTGTTTTTTACACAGATTTTTACTGAATAATATTTTTCTCATCACCAAAGGCACATTATATTGTTGTAGTTTTAAGTTGCTCAGCAAAATAAATCATAGTAAAAATAAACTGGTATTTGCGGTTTGTAACATGAAGGGGAAACCTGATTTTAACAGTTCAGTATTTGAGGCGCAGAGACACTTCTACTCTAGTAATATGTCCAAAATTAAATCCTCTGTCATTAAAAAGCTCTGCAGTCCCTCCTCCTTTACTCTGCTGCCAGTTTGTCTGCACGTTTACTCTGTAGTGTGTTCAGATGATTATTGGAGTCCGTCATATGTTCAGAAATTATTTAACCCTTATCTTATTTGTGGTATATTTTGTCACTTTCCCCTCTAGGATAAAGTGCACATCCCTGGAGCCATCCACCTGTCTGTGAAATTTGACTCCCGCTGCTACACAGAGGAGGGCTGTGATGAGCTCATTATGTCGAGCAGCAGTGATTTCCTCCAGGATGTTCACAACTTCAGTGGATCTCCTCAGAAATGGTCTGACTTTGAAATCCCTGGTGAGGACAGTTTCAAAGAAATCCTCTAATAATTTCCCAGATGTTTGAAGTTTTCCTTGTAAGTCTACTTTGAAATGATGTTTGCTCAACGATGCCTTCTGGGTTTCTGGTAGGTGATACCCTGTATTACAGGTTTATGTCAGACATGAGCAATACAGAGTGGGGGTACAAGTTTACGGTTACAGGAGGCCACAGGGGGCGTTTTCAAACAGGTGCGTTACATTAGAGCAGATAAACATCAGTTTTACATTTATTCAGACCTGTTTCACTTTTAAAAAAACTGCTTTCACTTTCAAATGTAACTCCCTGTCATCCTCTTTTGCATGGCCCTCATCAGGGTTTGAAATACTGAAGCAGTTGTTAGCCGATGATCAAGTGCTCAGCCATCTGCCACTGGCAGATATCTGGGAGTGGCAAGTGGGCGTGGCCTGTCGTCAGACTGGAAACCAGCGGCTTAAAGCCATTCACCTGTTGCTCCGTCTGCTGCAGTGTCAATCACAGACGTAAGTCCAGCTGTGTTTCTTCCAAAGGTTTCTCCCACACTTTTTTTGTAACCTAATGTAAAATATGAGCAGACAAAAAAAATCATAATACCCACGTACCTGAATAAAGCCTGAATGATTCCAGTTAAAATCCTCAGTGCATGTTTGTACCTCGCCGGTGAAGGGCTGGCTTGGACCTGCACGCGTGTTTTGCATGAACCCTTCATAAATGTCCATGTAGTGACCAGGAAGATTAGGTAAAGTACATGCTGATGAATTTTTATTAGCTGTCAACTGGATGGAACGACAAACTTATTATGAAAAGTTAGAGCTCACACAGACGTCAAAAATGAACTGCCGGTTGCTTTTCAACCACGTTTTACATTTTTCCATTTTTCTTTAGTTAAATTCAATTTGGTTCAACTCAGTAATACCTTCTGAAGGCTGTGTTTAGGGATTCTACGTTACTTACTGTGTGTGTGTGTGTGTGTGTGTGTGTGTGTGTGTGTGTGTGTGTGTGTGTGTGTGTGTGTGTGTGTGTGTGTGTGTGTGTGTGTGTGTGTGTGTGTGTGTGTGTGTGTGTGTGTGTGTGTGTGTGTGTGTGTGTGTGTGTGTGTGTGTGTTGACCTGTCAAGGGTCAGAGTGTAACCCCCAGCCTTTTGCCCAAAGATACCCGGGATAGGTTCCTGCAGATCCAACATACTCTTAAATAGAAATAAGAGGATATCGATAATGGATGAATGAATATATATGAACTCAGAAGAGACATTGCATAAAACAATACATTAATTTGGACATGTTCAAAATGTGTTCACTCATGCATTCTTGGGGTGTTTCCAGGAGAAGATATGTTCACTGGAACGTGTTCCACTCTGCCCTGTTCTTATTAATTATTTACTTATTATTGGGGGGAGCGTTGTGGGCATTGGGGTGGGGTGGCTGTACATGTCAGACTCTTGACACTTTAGATTTTTCATTGTCACTTAAATTAGTCTGTACTTTTGTTTAAAATCCGTCAAGAAAAGCGTGTTGTTCATAAGACTGCACTCTAAAACGTGAACCCACAAGAAAAGAACTGGTAATATCTTAGGCTGGAGGTACACCAACTAATTGGTGCACTGATTAATCTTGGATATTATTGGGCTTTTTTTTTTTTTTTTTAATAACTGGCATCAACTATTGCCTGAGAGTTGCGATGATTGACAGACGGGTGTATCTGCAACAGCCCTGTGTTACACACGTGAGACTGCTGCCTGTTATATTCAGGTAATTTTACTTTCAAAACATATAATTTATTTAATAATTATGTAGGTTAAGTAAATATGTGAATTATTTGTTCATATTAAACTTTTGTCATTTGTGGAGGAAATGCAGTGTCACAATTTATTTGCCATTAAAAAAAAACGAATGGCACCATAATTTGGCCATTAGCTTTGCTGGTTTCTAAAAACTGACGTCAGTAATAGAAAAACCCTGGTTGATCACCATCAGCTCACATTATTTAGAATATTTTGATATAAGTTTAATATTCCACCAGATATGTGGGATAGTGTTTTTGTAGTTAAATATGAAAGCAGTTGCATTGTCCTGCAGTTAATGCATCTTAGTGCATGAAATTTCTGTCACGAAAACAGCTTTGTTTTTCCTAAATTGTCTGCGCACACGCCATTGTTCGTGTTTGTATCGATCTGATTGATTTCTTTTTTTGGCTGCAGACCCTGCGCACTGACGCTGCTGCGGCCTCTGTGGCAGCTCTTCATGATGATGGAAAACAACCTGAGCCAGGATCCTACCAGTATCACTGTGCTGCTGCCTCTTCACAGAGCCCTAACCGAGCTCTTCTTCATTGCCGAGGCCCGTGCCATTGTGAGTTATGGTTAAAGACGTGCACAGTATAAACGTATTACAGAAGCAGACCACATCCAGTTCTGTAAAGGCGTTGGTGCTGAATCTAGAGGTGTGGCAGGGTGACCTTTCAGCTCTTTGTTTGCTAGTGATGGTTTTGATGAGTAGGATATAAAAAGCGATAGTTAAACAGCCTCCAGCACAGTAGGGGTGAGAAGACAGTTTAGTCAACATTTCTTTTTTCCTCTTTTGAGTCCCTGTCTCCGTTTATGTGTCTTTCTTTAAGATGAGCATGTTTTTCACTCATTCCACCTGTTCTGTGCTGGCTCAGAGCCAGAGCCCTCCCCGTCCATCTGCCAAACGGCTCAGTACCATGCAGGCTCGCGCCTCCCTGCTGCTTTAGAGAGGAAGAGACGCTATCCTTATTTTTTTTTTTTTTTTTTCCTGCTCCTTTTTTTATGAGCTCCCTGTCTCAGTTGTCTTGAATTATTAAGAGACTTCTCAGGAATTATGAACGCGACGGCAGCCAGGAGGTTCCCATCTAGATGCAACTCAGTCTGACAGCGCCAGAAGAGTCCCTGATCTGACAGTAAATTTGAATTGAATTTGAATTTACTCAACAGACAGGTTTTCTGCTCTCCTCTGCAACCATCTTGTCTTGTTAAAATGACGAGCTGATGCAGAGGAGTATGTGTCAGCAGACACCAGGGGGCAGTAGCACATCTCAGCCGTTCACGTTCCCTTCATTTGCAGTCTGTCTGCAATAATACATGATGGTGACTGGCACTTCCTAGCACTTCCAACCAGCAGAATGCTGTCGTGATCTCTCGTTTATACGCCCAAAATGTGTTTGCTGCTGTTGATCTTGTCTAGCATTCGATCACAGCTAAAATCCATCTAAGTTGACCTTGATAGACGTTCCTGACCTGCTCAGTTTGAAATCTCTGAGCACACAGAGAGAAGTTGTTCGTATTTTGCATATCATTTTCTAGACGAGAGTAATCGTCTTGCTACACAACATCAGGAAGATATAGTTGTTTTTTTAGTCACTTATTAAAGTGACAATAAATACTGAATATCATCATCTGCTAGTATCTACCTGGAGCGCTCCACAAACCATCAACCAACCTCCAAAAATGAGTCGGTAACATTGCAAGGTTGCCGACTCTGATGTCAGTGCTTCTCAGCGGTAGATAAACTTTAATGAAGATGCTGAAAAGTGTAACCATATTATGTCTGAGCATACAAAAAAAAGTCCATTTGAAAGGTTCTTTTTCATTGATATTCATGTATTGGCTCCGCTCTCCACAGTCTTTGTCTTCACTTGGAATCTGGACAAGTCCACTGAGATTCCCTGAACTCTTCAACCCAGGAAGTGAACACTATATTTAGACATCAAAACAATATGTCATGCACTGCTAACTGCACAAATGGTCCAAGGATGTTTCCTTCGACATAAACGGTTGGGGTGCTGTGAGATGGACAGTGGACCAGGGTTCTGGTCTCTGTCTCTTTTGCTGGTCTCGGCCCATTTAGCCTCAGTGCACTCTTATCTCTGTTGCCCAAGTCACTGCACTTGCGTAACAGGTTCCTATCTTCCTTAAAGTCATTTTGCTTGAAAGCCTTTTTAGTTTGTTTATAAATTTGAATTTTCCAACATTCCCCTGTTCAGTCTGTTGCTGAGTCGGAGGTGAAGAGCAGTCGGGGAACCAAGCCTCGTTTATAACTCAAAAACAACACTTACGTAATGTCAGAGAGCAGTCTGTCAGGAAGCCCCCTCTGTTATCAGACCTGTATCACGTATCAGACCTGTGAGCTTTTCTTCTGTGTCTTAGCATGTTCAGTGGTGTTGGAGATGTAACTGACCAGGCTTTGGTGTGTTTTTCCAGACACAGGGCATCCTGCAGGAGTACTTGATGGCTATGACCACTGATGAGCAGCTCCTAAATCACACAGCGATGGTAAGAGTTGAACTCCTCCCCTGTCCTTACTCGAGAACTATTATGTCTTCCATTTCAAAGTCTTCTGTTTAGTCAAACTCTCTTAAGGTTGTCGATGACATTTTAAGTTGTCAAGTGGCCACTACTGTGGGTGATGTAGCTCAAAAGATGTTGTCTGTGCACCCTGAAGTGTTGTATAACTCTCCATCACGCATCAAACAGTCGCTGTGAGTCAGCTTGCGGCTGGGCTCTTTTTTTTTTTTTTTTTGCTTGCCATGAATCACCAAGCTGTTGACACCTAGCAGATCCCTCAGCACCCCCTTCCTCTTGTTTTGAATGCGTGTGGGCTGTGCTCATGGCTAATGTATTTGATAATTACAGTCCATTAGCATTTGTGGCAGAGCGAGCCACAGCGTCCTCCGTACTGAGGGGCCCGTAATACAGCAGTGGAGCCTGAAGGCGGTTCAGAGGAGCAGAGGATGTGGGGGGGTGAAAAAACACTGTGGGTGGTTCTGTTGAGCTATTACCTAATACCTGTCAGGTTGAAAACAAAACCGTGGGTAACTTGGCACGGCAGACTTAAAGTATTGTGATAACGATAATGCAAAGTGGGAGAACAAATGGGCCGAAGTTCACTTTCAGACCACCGGAAAAATGTTCAAAAGGGCTTCACTTACTGGAGGGTACCGTTTCTTCAAGAGGCGGTTCCCTCCTGTTTTTGTATCTTAGTTATTTATGGTCATTTCAAACCTCAGTAGACTGTAGCATTCAGGCGATTATGCTTCATGCTCTTTAGTTTTCTTGTTCACTTAACTAAACTCGTGTATCTATGTTTTAATTAAATAAAACACTTTAAAATAATCTTTTTTTAAGGGTCCAGTGTGTTACTAAAACATTACAAACTGAGTAGCTCTAAAGTGCAGTGAGTAAATCTGATCTCGTTTGTTGGAGGAATAAACACATTCACAAATTTACAGGCTGAATCAAATTACCTGGTAGAGTGAAAGGGGACACTTGGACGATTTTAGCAAATAAAAGCAACCCAAACATGGTGAGTGGTGGACATGCAGTCGAGTTAAAGTTTATGAACTCTAAAGAGTCATGCAGATTTCTGCACAAACGCGTCTTAAGAACTCAGCAGTTCTTACAGGTACATTCAAAGAAGTGACAGAGAATGTTTCACTTGATCAATTATTGAAGAAAATCACCCAGGATTAGATATTTGTGAGTGAACCTTTATCTTAAACATTCCCAATAACCTTTGATCATCTGAGATGACTGTAAGTCCGTTTCTGTTCAGAACGGTTTTGAGCGTGGGACGCCGTGGGATTCATCACATGAGCTGCTGGCGTCATGGTTCCTCCACATTTCTGTTTGGTTAAGATTGTGACTTGCACGGCTCTTTAAACCCTTATCCGTGATCTTTCACCATTCTTTGGAAGAGTGTCTTGTCTTCATTGGATGACCCACTTTCTCTTAAAGGGGTATTTCAGCGTTAAATCAACCTTTGCTCTATTATTGGATGGTAAGGACTGTAAACCTTTTGTTAGGGATCGAAACAACATAAACCAAGTTCTGAGATTGAAAAGAATTTGTATTTGCAGCAAAATGGCAGTTGATATTGGCACATGGAGCAACAGAGGTACTTTTAAGCCTCTGACAAATCTTTGTTCTTTAGTGATAGCGTGGATACAGTCCCTACAGAAGAGTGCTTTTGTAAGCAGGCGATACATAAAGGTCTTCGTTTTGTCTGTTTGGACCCTGTCCACCGGGGCCGTGTACATTAACACGTGAAGTCATCCCGAGTTCCTTCGTGACCGGACTGTCACACATCTCGTTTTGTTCGTTCTCTACTGAGCAGCCACTGCTTCAGAAGTGTAACAGCGGTCTTGAATTCCCTCCGTTTGTGTAGCTTTACTGTGGATTGAGACTCGTTACACATGGTTACATAATCTTTTTCAGCCCTTTAAGCATCAAGGACTTTTTTTTTTTTTTTTTTTTTTTTTTTTTATCCGCTTCCCTGAAGTGTCCTTTCTAAATGCTGTGATGCAATTCCAAAAAGATGTATTTTTAAGATGAAACTTTGATAAGTAGCTGCTATTTTAATAAGCTGGGCGCCCACTCACACCTGATTGTCATCCATGCAAAAACAGCCGATTGTGATTCCTCCTCTGAATCAGCCGCTGACACCAGACGGTAACATGATTTTACCAGTCACAGGTGCACAGGTGCACCACTCTCCTAAGAAAACCATTGTGCAAACAAAGCAATGGCTTTGTGTTTAGTTTGGTTGTACCGACAATCAAATGAGTTTTTTCTTTTGCATCATATTTCTGTAGCCGTATATGACTTTTCAAGGTTTACAAACTTCATAGCAGATATTTCTGTCTGTTTTCAGGCATGAATTGAAGAACTTTTTTGGTTCAGCTTTAACCCAAAAGGCCTTTTCAGTTCAGACTAACTGCAGGGGAGCTGCAGGCATTAGACCTCATCAGTTTAACATAATTGACTGGCTTCAGTCTTTTCTCAAGCCATCTATTTTGTTTCGTTCCTGTCATTAAAGCAGCGCTGCTTCTGTGTGAGGTCCAGGTGGAAAGCTGAGCCGTCACCCGGACAGCTGACCCTCCTGTGTTGTGAAGTGGTTGTTTACATTGTAATTTAAAGGTCTTTGCAGAAGTTTAACTACTCTCTGGGAGTTTTAGTCTGGGGAGGACCCAGTTTTCTTATTTGATCAGAGGTAGAAGCAACTGCAAGTAGATGGGTGATCCAGTTATGCAGGTGCAATACTGACAAGCCTTTAGTTTATAACAACACCACACAAGGTCAACGTCTTTACTCCATCAGAGAGAACAGAAACACATCTGCTAATGTGGCTCTGCATCTACTAAATGAGTTTTAAAAAAAAAAAAAAAAAAAGAAGAAAATTTTGATTTAAAACATGATAGTCTTATCCAGTACATTTACATGCACTAGGAGAAAGTCGAATTATTGCCATCCATATCTTCACGTGTTGTTGTCCTTCTACGCCTGCTTCTAAATCTGCTGTGTTTGTTTCCTAATTGTTCCAATGCACCTCACTCAACAATTCAATTCCCTGCCCGCGGGTGTCTACTCAAGATTTCTAGGAAACTCCAGTTAAATCTCGATTGCTGCCAATAGCTCAATTTAGACGTGCATGTAACCGTACTGAGTGGTGTGGCCTTAACTTGGTCCGCTGCTATCAAGATGCCAAGAAAAGTTGAACTTAATGATTCACAAATGACATTATTCAAGTCCACAAAGTATTTCTACGTCTTACATTTTTTAACTTGTAACATTACTCATTTAATCTTGTAACATTACATTTTTCTTTCATAAAATAATGACTAATTTCACATTTGTTTTTGTTTTTTGTTGTCCTTCAAGACTCCATCATGCAGCGTAGTACAACAGGAAGCTGCTTGTACTCCAAGAGAACTGATGAGATTGCTTCACAAACTAAATGTTTAAGATTTTTATAATGATTAGCTGGACCTGACATGCTTGTGGAATGAGTTGACTCATTCTGTGATATTTGGACATTTGGATATTTTTTTGTTTCCTTTCCTCACCTCCTCCAGCCTAGCGAGAACAGGGAGCCAGTTAGTATCGTTATAACCAGGCAGAGGTGGTGATGTTGTACAGAGAGGATGAAAACAAGGACCGCTACATTTCCTCTCTGTCCTCGAGGCTTGTAAATCTTACACTTACTTCTTGATTTTTGCAGGCTCTGAAGAACATTGCTGCCATCAGCCTGGCCATCAATTACCCCAATAAATCTACCAAGCTACTCAACATGTGTCCATGAGAGGTCCCAAAGGGAAAAGTGGAAGAGCATCCTGGAGAGGACATGTCCTGAGCCAGAGGAAAAGGTTTTCTCACCGTCGAGTGCTTTTCCTGCAGCAGGACGCCCCTCAGCATCCTTGTCTCCACACCGGTAACTGCAGCACCGTGGACATGAGCTGTGGAGGGGGCACTCACAGAGCACTTTCCACACGTATTCTCAATCCTCTTTGCCTTAGGTGAATCCTGTATATCAGCATGTGCTTTCACTGAAAAAGGGGCAGTTGGGTTTTGTTTGTTTGTTTGTTTTTTCTTCCCCTAAGTTTTTACTTGAAGATGCTGTGCTAAAGGACATGAAGTGTGCCAAATTTGAAACTTTCAGTGGGAAGTGTACTCCTCTTTTTCCTGCCTTTTCTCCTCCTTAACAGCAGTCACTCTGGATTACGTGTTGATCGCTATGAAAACGGGTCACCTTGGCAACTCACATGTCTCAGTAGACATATAGAGCATCCTAAAAATACAGTCCAGGACATAGGAGTCTCATCAGTCACCACAGAGTGAGAGTGGCGACCTACTAGCTCATTCCACTTCATTGTCCCCCTTTATTTCCCCCCCTTTCTCTTCCTTTCTTCCTACTCACCTTTTTTCCGTCCTTTTATTTTTATTTTTCATGCCACAGAATCAGATGACGTAGCCTTTTAGGTCCTTCCCTAAAGGACAGGATCTGTGCGTCCCCACATAAGTGCGAACTGCCCATCCAGATTTAGGACCCTCGGAAGAACTGGTGACAACGACACAAAGCCATAGCTTTTGCATTTAAATGAGGAAACGTTTTACAGTTTAATTTTGGTTAAACTTGGTCATGAGACCAGTGTGGATGATGTTGGAGGTTAACAACAGTGATAAATGGTTAATCTCTTTAAGGCCTTCAGTTTTATAACAGCTTTGTTTATTTACCACTTTCATACTATTTATTTTCACAGCACTGAATTAAAAGCTGTCCTGCATCAAAAGTCACTCTCACATTCTTTTAACGATGTAGTGAACAACACACATGTAACCTCCATGAAGTGGAGTTGTTGCACTCGAAGCCTCCGGTGAAATATTTAGCCTTATTCTTTACCAGTAAGGCAGACTTCATTTTAAAAAAGGGCGCGTGGCAGCCAGCTAAATCACACCGCGATTTCCCAAGCATCACGCACACCCACAGTCACGTCGAGCCGGAAGCTTGGACCTGAACTCGTTCATCTTCACTCACGCCACAGACAAAGATACGTGCTTGAACGCGTGACGTCACCGTCCCTGACGTCGCTTCAGGCCCACCTGTGATGGATGCAGAGATGCACCTGCAGTCACAGCCACTTCTAGCGCAGCATCAAGGCTTCTGTTCAGGTGTTTCATCACCAGTTTCTTTGAAGAGAGAATAGATGAGGATTTGTTTGGGTTTTTTTTTTGTTTTTGTTGTAGTTTTTTCCAGTCAATACTGTATACAGTTCAGGGGAGAGGTTGTTTTTAGTTGTAGAAGGTCGTGGTAGTTTTATACCAAAGAAACCAGTCATTGTTAGCCACAAAACATTGCAGTTAGTTCTGTTTCCACATGAGGCGAAGCAGACGGCACCTTTACACATCGTTCAGTTTTTCTTTTTTTCTATTTGAAGTGGTCCGTAAATGGGCTGCAGGTTAGCTCGGTGGTTCTGTTTACACAAACATCAGCTGCAGCGAGAAGACGAAGAGACGCGTGGCCTCCATTTGGCCTCCGCAACGCCTCACCTCTCTACAACGTGCCTATGGTTAAAGATGAAGCAATCATAATTTAAGTCATGTTATTAATTATTTTTAAAAGAGAAATATATTGTTTAATTTGAAGTTTTTTGTAATTTTTTACTTTTATTGTTGGTTTCCTTTTGCGATGATGCTTGATGTGAGGCTGACTAATTGAATGTACATAACTGTGAATAATAATTGCACAGTAAAAAGACTTTATCAACCCCTTAAAAATATATAACTATCAGGCACTGACATGGACACTTTGAATCTGATTTTGTATGCATGGCACACTAAAAGATAAAACAAAAGAAGACAGAACTGCTCGGGTTGAAATGACATCCATTTCTAATAAAAACAGAAATGTCATAAACATGACGACGGCTGTCATCTGTCTTTGTGTGGGCTTAACTGAGTTTCTGTGCTGCAGTCGATATTAGATTGATGTTGATGTGAACCCACACAAACTTCCAGAAGATACTGTACCCAGAGTAACGGCAGGCTTGCCCACGAAACTAAAATCATCAATAGTTCTCTTTCACTGCGTCTCGCTCTTTTTCCCTCAAAGTCAACAAATCCACCGTTTGCACTTTTATTGGAAAAACCTCCAACAGTTGGAGCCAAGTGGTTCCTGTCTAAAACCGAGCTGCTTGGTTTTAAGTCGTGGCCCCGCTGAGCTCCTGACTGCATCTTTTTCCGTCTCTCCGCTGCCTCTAATGTGGGATCTCGGGAACGGCGCTGTTGATGGGGCTGATGATCACCGGGGAGATAATGACATGAAATGGAGGAAATATTCAATCAGGCTCTAGATGATTCAGTGCCCCCCACGCCGGATTGACTCAGCTCTCCTGCCTCCACGCTCCCTCCTCTCCGTTTCCTGCCTCTTTTCCGAGCTTCATGCAGGTTCCCCAGAGCTCTCAGCCAGAATGAAAAGGCTTCCAGTGACTGCATTGTCCTCGTGGTAATGAAACACCCCGGTGAAACGGATTCTTGCTCCGCTCAGGGGACAACTGTCCAACTCCTGATACTGTAAGATATTCATGGCATGAATATACAACCCAGTTTAGTTGGAAGGAATAATTACACACATGTTTTTAATGAGTTTATCTTTCTTATTGTCTTGAGTCACTGCATAGTTAACATTTCCAAAACGGTCATTACTTGTTCAGCTACACAGACGTGATAAAGGAACCACCTCATCTTTCACTTCCAGGGGTTTAGATATCAGTACATGATGAATGAATGATTATTTACTTATTTTAAATTTGACTGCATATATTAATTGACATTTACATGTAAATGTGTGAGATTATAGCGAGGTGGTGAATTTCCATCTCTAGTCCCGTTGGCAGGTTGATCAATTAAAAGCAATAGAAAAAAATAATTATTAAAATCAAAGTCGGCGACTACAAGAAATGATAAATAACATGTAGTTGTCTATATGCACAACATAAATATGAAATCAGTGATTTTAAAAACCAGCTAACCAGCTGGTTAAAAAAACTTTAGATGAGCGTTGCAACATATTACACTTTATCATGATCTATTTAAGAAAAGTGAGTGCAGATACACATCCTATGATTCAGCAGGTTGTACAATCACCGAGCGCAGCAATAACATAATCATTTTGTGATTTATGGGCCCCAGTCGTCCCTCCTCCACCTCTGTGCCTCACAGATGGTTTGACATGTCATGTTTGGTGTTCGCCAAACACTTCTACTCTGGTTTCATCTGTCTGAAGAAGATTGTTCCAGATGTCACGCTGATACTTTCTTTGAAGAGAACAGAGGCTTTATCCTGGCAGTCCCTCCAAACAAACGGTACTTGTGTAGTTCTTTTTCTAATTGTCCTGTCGTAAACTTATTATCGAATGTGCTAAGTCCACAGTGACCTCGTCACGAGTGCTGGGGTATCCACAGTGGGGTAGGATGTTGTTCACATGAGATAATGAAGCTAAATGTATAGAAATGGAACTTCTTCCCAGATCTTTTTTCTCAAGATTATTGCTGATGTCTTGCCTTGGTCTCATTGTGTTAACCTACAAATTCAAGCTTCAAAGTAGCAAACTGTCACAACATCTGCTTTTATACAGGTGTTCACACTTAAGGTTTAGATTAATGATTCCTACATCTGCATCACAGCTGGAAGGCTCCTGGTTTGGATCTTGACCTTCCCACGAGGAGTCTGCAACTTCTGTCCATGCTCAGGCGGATTTGTACGGGCAGTCCGGCTTCCTCCCACTGTCCAAAAACATGTAGGCTGGTTGATGCTTTCTAAACTGCCCATATTAGTGAGTGTGAGAGTAGGTGGGTGTTTGAATACATGTGATCCTGTCCAGGTGTAGCCCTCCCTTTCACCTAACGAGAGCTGGAATAGGCTCCAGCAGGTCCTCGTGACCCCGACTAGGAATAAGCGGATGTAGATGATGGATGGATGATTAAAAGAAGAGGTAAGACTGGAACCTGGTTACATGCAAATAAAACAGTGGTGGTTACCTCATCTGGAGTTGTAAGAGGACAACAATTCACATGAATGAGCTCATATGCACTGAACACAACAGCTGCACTTCCCCCTCACGTTTGTTTTCCACTGATCATCATCTTTTCAGTCATGAAGCACATTTATGTTGTAGATTTCACATTCATGCTGCACAAAGAAGAAAAAAGAGAGCTCTGCAGCAGTAAAGGTCAGCTGAAGGGCCGCTGCCCATTTGAATCATCTTCATGTCGTCTCTCTCCTGCTGTGGGTCCTCCTCCGTCACCTGCTGAGGGATCCGTGCACACACCAGACATATGCAAACTCTGTTATTTGCGTCACTTTCTGACACACACAGTCAAATGCCTCCTTGTGTGTGGGAACTTGTTTTGATTGCAGATGGTGACTGTTGCGATGAGTCTCCCAGCACAAAGCTCAGTCCTCGGAGCTTCACATGGCTCGGCAGCTGACCCATCCTGGGTTCGCCTTCCGCATCACTGCAATGTAAACTAAATCACTTCACTGCGCAGCAATGACATTTTATAAACTCACCGGCCACTTTATTAGGTAGTACCTAATAAAGTCGAGTGTTTTTGGACAACATTATCAAAGTGAAAGGAGCGCATCACACTACCCTACAGCATCCGAGGCAGTCTGGTTATTTTTCTAAACTGTATTCTGGGATGTAACATGTAGAACCTGCTTGAGTCAGGACAGATTACTTCATTTGTCCAAACTTTGCAAACACTATTTGGTTATTTCACATGACAGCAGGCGAGCCTTCATCTATCCATCCCACTTTAAATGTAGAATGTGGGCACAATGGGACTTTTGCACGTTTTATCTCAGAAGCTTCCCCACCAGCTGTGGAGGTGAAGTTGCTTTTAAAAAATGGACCAAGGTTTATTGGTGTTTGGTCTCTTGAAGTGGGCCAGACTTGGGTTTCGGCCTGTGTTGTACGAGCCAGATTTGACCCAGACTTTATAAGCTACGTCTGTGACTCGGGACACAGCAAGTGTTGTGAGGGCCAGGTGTGGCCCAGATGCCCAAATGGGGTGAGGAAAACCGACGATATGGACTCAATTTGAGCCAAACATTCTTAGCTATCTGGGAACGGCACATTTTGAGAAAATGTGTAAAAGAAAAGAATAATAATCTTAATAAAAATGAACAAACAAACATTTGGAATTTGATTTGTTTATATAAACATCAGGGGGAGCTGATTCTCCTGGAGTTTGAAAAGGCAGCAAAGCAAACTTTGTAAGAACGCGATGCAAGAGAAGCCATTTATTTCAGTTTCCTTTCATCATATCACTTCTGAGGGTGAGTGAAGTTTCCTCGTTCCCCCACATGGCTCAGATGTTCTGGTCTGCAGCTGCTTTTTGTCTCCCCAGTAGAACAGAAGACTCATTGGACATCTGAGTCCATGTTTCATGTATGATATCAATTATTTGAATTCCTTTGGACGTTGTTGCATTTATTATGTATTAGTACTGGAATTCCAATAAAATAAGGCTCAAACAGAAAATGGTTGGAAAAGTCAGTGGATGGAAACGTATTGAAGCACCGTCCAGAGTCGGGGACGATCCTGCAGGACTGGACCTGTTCCATTCCTGGGCTTGGACTCACGTTTTCCCTCTGTTGCATCATGCGAGTGTCTGATTTACCACGCTTCTCTGGTCATTTCTCAGTCGTCTTTTGCTCGTTCTTCATGCACCTTTGACCTCATCCAAACCCACAGCCCCACTGATGAAACTGCTCCCACGCTGGAGGAAACTCCACCTTGACCTTGATATAATGAGACCTATTTCTTCGCGCCCTCCTGGGACATGAGGCCGTTGTGGGTCACCTCTCACGAGGCTCAGTGATAATTGGGTACTTCAAAGAACCCGGTGAGAATAAGACGCAGCAAAGGCCTCCAATGAGATTTAGAACATCCTATTGTCAGATTGCACAGGGAGAGAGAAGCTCTTTGTTTTTGATCTCATTTCTGGCCTCTCTTATCTGGGTTAGAGGCAGGACGTTATTGGAACAGCCACCTGTGGCACCAGGAGAAACTGGACTATAATGGATGGCTGCGTCTTTCAACATGACAGTCCTTGTACCAACCGCGTTAACTGGTTGGGATCATTTGGATGAGAGCTATGCGCTGTTTATGAGTAAAAGGAGATAGTGGCTCTAATGCGATAGAGAGGAGAGGAGAGGAGATGGACTGCTGCGCACAAAGCTGCATGTTTATCCCCAACCCGGGCTTGCAGCTGGCCACTGACAACCAAATTAACTTCAGGACATTAGATGATGGCCTGACTCACTGACTCTGGGTCACAGCCAGACTGTAGGAAACAAACCAGCTAGACTTAATCCCTCACCACACCTCAGCTTCTATTTTATTTTTCTGTATTATTGAAGAAACCTTTATGACTGCAGCAGGAAAACAACGTTTACTGTCAGGTGGAGGTGTAGACTTTCACTGGGTTGTTGAAAAGGTTAGGGTTACCATCCTTGTTCTTTCATGGTTTATTGGCGTTTTTGGGATCACGGTCCTTTTAAACGACCCAGTTTCAGCCAAGCTTTAGCTGCAACATAGATCAAACCAAACTACAGCTCTGAAGTCTTCTCCATGTCAATGGTGCCCAGGTTCTGAGGCTGCTGTTAACCCCCATAATGACACCTCCTCCACTGTGCTTAACACTTTGGTGTTTATGTTGTTATGTCTTAGCGTTTTGCATCAGGTAGGAACAGCTCCACTTTGGATCTTTTCAAAGGACATTGTTCTAGGAGTCTTGTAATTTATTCAAATGTTGTGTTGAAAAGACAGAGAATTCCGTCTTTTCTGGCAACGCTTCTACAAAAAGTTCATTGGGTTTGGTTTTTTTTAATGTTTTGTTTTACTGGCTAATGCTGGAGTTATTAGATAATACACAGAACTGTTTTTTCTCCTTTTGAAGTGTGTGTTTGTATATATATATATATATATATATATATATATATATATAGATAACACCCCTAAATATCATCTTTAACTGTTTTAATTGATGTTTTAGTATCTCTTTGAATACATTGGGTAATTTAATCTATTTTTTAGAATTTATTTTATTGTATAAACTATTTTCTTAATTGTTTTAATTATGTGGTGGTGTTTGTATCAAATATGAATCATCAGGCATCAACTTTCCCGTTGAAGGTGCTGAGTTTGCTGAGTCACTCAAGAACTTTTAATTATTTCATTTTTAAATGTCGTTAGTCTTTTCATATTTTCCTTTTTACTCTTGTTCATGTATTTATATGAAATCATCTGATGCAGGGATGAACTTACTGACACTTGGCAACTGTCTTGAATGTTTTCCTCACAGTAGATTTGTGGACTTCAGATTGTTTAGAAGTTGCTTTTTACTTCAGAAACTGATGGAAGGGATACGTAAGTCTTAAAAAAGGTATAGTTGGTAATAAGGTTAAATTGAAGGCGAGGGTTCACAGATCACGGCAAAAGTGGAAAAAGCATCGTCTTACTGTTGCTATGGTCACCGATGACAACATCCAGGACCACACTGGTCACGCACCGAAGGGAGAGATTGAAATAAATGACTTTAATTTGTTAAATTTGAAAAGGCTGCACTACAGAACTTCGGATTTATACATAATTTACTATCAGCTATTTAGAACTAGATCTGACATTAGCAGTAACTACCTCACACTTGGTTGTCCAATGTAAACTTGTACTAATGAAAATATATTTCAGTTAACTCACTCGTATTTCCATTAGACTTTTTTGCAAAACAAAAGCAACAGTTCTGAAATTGTGACAAAGATACGGCTGCAGGAGGTCTGTGTTTTTTATCGAACAGTGTTTTTTTTTTCTTTTTATGAGTGCGACTCTCCCAGAATCTCGTCCTGCAGGACGTCTCTTCAAAAACATGACAGCGCTTTGAAGAAGTTGGATGGAATCATACATATTTAGTTTTGGACAAATTATTTCTATTGCCAAACTGCCAGTGTGAAAGTAGTCAACAGGGGATGAAGGCAACGGATGATCATTCAACTGATTATTCAAAGGCAAGGCTGTTATGTGTGTAATGCAGCCATGCATAATAACTAAGCAGTTATAACACAACTGCGCCAGATGCATGAGGCTAAAAACAGCTGGAAACTAGATGTTGGTGCTTTTAGACTCACCAGCTGCAGTGCTGCAGGAGATGTGCAAATATGAAAAAAATATTTCCATGACACTTTTTGTGATAAACTGGGCTGCTGATACGTCTCAAAAACCCACTTTGTGAAAGTGTAAAAAGGTTTTTGCGATATTTAATTGTTTTTTTATTACAGGTTCCTCTTTGCAATATTTAGGTTTTGTGCAAATCTAGCGGGAATGGAAACTCACCTAGTGTTAACTAGCGACCTTGTCTGAGGCAAAGGATGATTGCAGTGACATAACTTTAAATTGGTTAGTAGAGTTAAAGCTTTGTTCATTTCTTTATTATCTTTCATAGAACAAATGCAGACATCCTTGTTGATCTCCTGGATGCTAAGCTGGCAGGTAAATCCACTACAGACATTCGGCTCTGTCTAGTTTGCATTTTGGAAGTTTAAAAAAATAAACTCCATTACCCATCCTCTCAGTATACCGGGTATCAGAAGAAGCCCAGGCACATCATTTCACTACCTTATCTGGCCTTAATACCACATCACAGAGGGACATTCAGGAGCTGAAAGCTACAGATATTTAAGTTCTGGTCTCAGTGCAGCTGAAACTCAACCACTGATACTCAATACACAACATAAATAATGAAGCTGTTTAATGTGTGTTCTGTCCATGATTCTCCCTGGATCTATGTTGGGGCGGCGTTTTCTTTTTCGTTTTTCTTCGTTCAGATGGAGCGTGTCATGTTCGTGTGTGCACTGATGATTTACTGGACCACCTCTATTACACAAATCTTCTCTGGTACGCTGGTACAGAAATCGCTTCTTGACTAACTTCATGTTTCGCAACAGTTTTGTTTTCTCCAGAAGAAATTTAGTTAACACACATTAATTTCTTGGAAATTAAATGGAAATACAAACATTGCCTCTAAGTTATCTCTTGTGACTCTGATTCTCACTTAATGGGATGTTTTGTTTGTTTTTTTTTCCATGACAAATCGCCACAACGAGACCATAAACACATTCATGAAAAACACAGTTGGTTACTTTAGCAGAAAATTGTATAAAAATGGTCTTTTTCACAATTGTCAAAGGAAAAGACTATGGCCAGTTTAAGATACTTTTAGGATGTTTTCAGGTATCTTTGATACTGATGAGTGTGACTCAAAATTCAGTTTGTCAGTAAAGGAAAACGTACAAATGAACATCTAAAAAAGTAACTTCTGGATCCATGAAGTTAAGATTAAAATATGTTGGTGAAATCAGCAAAAAAAACAAAAAACTAATCTCATACACAGACAAACCTTTGCTCATATTTTGCTCCGAAGTGGATCAATCTTTTGTTGTGCTGCAGCCAGTGGTACCAGGAATTAATGATCCCAGACACACCCCAAAGTCCAAAATGGATTATCTCAGCAGGTGCAAGATGAAGGATTTACTTTGGCCCTCAGAGTCCCATGACCTAAAAAATCAAATCACAGAAAAATCTGTGGGTAGAGCTCAGATGAGCAGTGCATGCTGGGTGGCCCAGGATCTCACAGACCTGGAAGCCCTTTGACGAAAGATTTAATGAAATTCCCTAAATAAGAACAGGAATACAGCGAGCCTGAAACAGCAGCTGATTACATGCCGTGATACTTATGAAAGAGTTTGATTACAAGTACTGACCACGCAGGGTGCTTAAACCTTTGATCAGTCTTTTTTTTTTCCTTTTTTTAAAAAATATTTTTAACTGTAAAAATACAGAAATGAAAGAAGATTTTTACTGAAAACATTTAACCTTTTTATCACCTTTAACATTGAACTTCCCAGAAATCAGGTCAACTTTATTCTCCTCGTCACTTCCAGTAATAAATCTTAGATCTGGTTGCTGAACCTTTACATGACGCTGCATCTGGAGAATAGATGTCACATCCTCCAGCCAAGACTCTACAAAGAAATATTAAAATATTAAAGCTTCTAAAATCTAAATGTGTTTCTTATCTTATCTTTCAAAATGATTTTAAGATACGTTTGTCTTCATTTTGGCCAACAGTTGGAACTGAAAAAAAAAAGTTTTCACAAAAGAACTGAGCTGTTTATGAAATGTAAATAAATATGTAAATAACATCAAGCACAACAACTTCTGTCTTTCTTTATTTGAGATGCAAAAAGTTCAAGCAGTTCATAAAGAGCTGCATTGAATCATGACCTCTAGATCTAATAGGAAAATATATTTGGATATCATCTGCAAGGCAATGAGAGGACAGATTGTATTTCTTAAAAAGTGACCCCAATGACAAAATGTACAGAGTAATGGGCCCAAAATAGACCCTTGAGGTACCCCACAAGAGAGGGTCCATAGAAGAAAAACGTACCATCAGCAGTTATATACTTCAAATAAATGTAAGATGTAGTGGGTGATCATTTTGAAGAAACGTTTTTCATTTTATTGTTGAGAAATCATTTTGATTTTCCAATAATAATAATATAAGCGATCTAAAGTAAGTATGTGAAACATCTGTCATCTGTGGATGCTGGTTTACTGAAAAACCCACTCAATTAGGTTACTTAGACCAAGGGAACTCATTTGCTGACCTTTTCTCCCAGTCAACCGGACTTGTTTGTTTCTGTGGTCTCATGCAAACTCTGTGTGTAACCTGGTAGTGTGTTCATGCACTCACATGGTCTGCAGGTCTGTTTTGATGGAGGCTCAAGGGAAGAGGCTCAGCACTTTACTGGTTGTATAGGTTTGAAATTCATCTCATCATTTTCCAGGCATCACCTACTCCATCTAAGAAAGACATTATTGATGGTATTGTACCAGTAGTTCTTCTGGAGGGAAAACATCTTCTTAACCTTATTTAGCCAGAAGCCAGACGTTTTGACTTCCTTCTTGCAGGAAGTAACATCCGTAAAACCTTCACCATGAGAACAATAGTTGTTATCATTATCATTATCGAGAGACTTGTCTTAATATCAGTGAGCTGCTGATAATTCTGAATAAAATTCCTTTTTTTTGTAAATACTCTGCTTAAAACTATAGGCTTTTAATCTTTCTAAGCCTTCATTGACCACTGTCCAGTTGTTCCTTTCCTCTTGACCAAACTGGGTCACATCTGGCTCCAGCGAGATCACGATAGGTAACTTAAAGCTTCAGGTTCCAAATAATGATGGACACCGCAGTGACTCCTTCAATCATATACATGCATATATGGATTCTCTTCAGTGAGTTAAGTCTTACTCAAGCAGACGGATAAACAGGTCCTTAAAAAGAAAAGAAAAAATGGAAATCAGTGACTCTTGAAACTCAAGTGGGGCATCTTTGGCTTCACCCTGGGTTTCTTAACAAATGTTGGTCAGCAGTTGTATATTGTCGTTCCTCCGTTCAAGTGGGAAACATTTCATGGCTGGTAAAAAGCGTTGCAAAGATAAAAGACTGTCATCAACTGCGTAGCCTGTCGTCACTGCTCGTGACCGCTCGTTCTGCTTCTTGTAGGAGGCTCTCAGGTGCTGAAACATGACTGAACACTGCATAAATCCTGCATCAGTCCAGCTTCTGAGTCTCCACTCTGCAGCCCTGCTGCCTACGCCAGGTGAAGCAACCCACATGTGCACCTGGCGGACCCCAGTCACTTACTATTCATTCTCCGTTTCTTTCTTTTTCCTTCTTCGTCACACCACTGCCTTCTCTCTACTGTGTTTGTTCTCTCTTCTGTTCAACATTAGGCTTCTAACCGTAACAGTTTCTGACGGCGTCTCTGAAAATATTAATTTCAGTCAATCCTGTAGCTTAGTTGGTTTACTGAATTGATCAAGAGCTCTTCACTGCTTCTTTAAACTCCCACATGCACTTTATGGACTGAAGCATCTTAGAAAGGTAACTGTTATGTATGTGTGTAGAAAAAGGAAGATGGTGTCCTGCATTACAAGGTGTAAAAATACAGTCATGCCCATATATTTATAACCTTCTTTTAATCCTGTTGCGAGAGTATGTGTGTAAAAACACATGAAAAAAAAAGAATACGAATGAAGCCAAAAACAAAGAAAAAGGAAAAAAGAAAAGATTTTGGCATGCTAAAGGGTGAAGAGTGAAAGACATAAGCACTGGTCTTAGAGAAACCACTTCGCCCGAAAGCCTGTTCTGATTAAAAAGAGCATGGATGAGGTTTGCAAAACTGCAACAAGCAAGACTTTGGAACAATGTCCCATGGAGAGATGAAAACAAAATTGAATTATTTGCGCTCAATATCCAGAACCATGCCTGGCAAAAACTTAATATTTTAGCAGAAATGTCCTAAATCAAGTACAGCAATGGAGGGGTGATGATCTGGGGAGGCTTTGCAGCAGTGGCATCTGGCCACCTTGCAGTCACTGGGTGGACCATGAACTCTTCTGTGTACCTGGACACTCTAGAGGCAAACATCTGACCATCTGACAGCTGAAGCTTAGTCAAAATGGGTCACGCAAGATGACAAACGCACCTCATTCACCAACATGATTTAACTGCAAAATTTGAAATGGACAAGGAGCCAAAATCTTCATATTTGTGCGCAAAGACACAATCAGGGTTTTTTTTTAGGTCACTGACCACGACCTCGACCAGACGAGGATGAAACGTATCAGAATAATGATACAGTTCAGATAAATTAGATTGTCTCTGACTGTACGGAAATCTTCCGATGTCCTGTAAACTGCTGTAAGGCATCAGCTGCGTGTTTCTTTGTTCTCATTAGCAGTTAAATGTCGTCAGTTACTGAGGAACATGAGAGCTGAGCTCCAGCGGTCACTGAAGACGCCGGTGGGGACATACTTGAAGGCCAGGTGTGAACAGACACACTTAGAGCTTTCCACTGATGATCGGCTCAACCAGAGGACATGATACCACCTGGGTTGCCCAGAGTCTTTGTGCTTTCTTACATGTGCTAAACATCCCTTTTTGTGACAGTTTCACAAAATACCCCAAAACTGAATTCCTCTAAAAAAAAAAAAAAAAAAAATTAACATTAGAATATTGTTAGAACTTTATCAACTAATAAAAATGACACAAACGTACTCTGCAGAGACGAGCAGAGAAGCCCAGATCTCCCTCTCCTGAAGCTCTTTTGGGGGAATACAGAGTCCTTCCCAGACCAGCTGAGAAATATACTCCAGAGTATCCTGGATCTACCACGGTGCCTCCTCCTGGCTGGAGATGGCCGAAACAACTCCTGAAGGAGGATTCAGGGGGAATCAACACCACTTGCCCAAAGCCCTTCAGCTGGCTCCTCTATCCTCTGCAACAGCTCCCGGATGACTGGACCTCTCCCCCTAGCTCCAAGGAAAGCCGAGGATTGCCACTTAATTAACCCAATAGGACCACATCATCTGCAAAAACCAGAGTTGAAGTCCTTTGATCGACAAACCTGATTCTTTCAGCCTCTTGGCAGCAAGAATCTACAACAGTTAAAAGTTACTTTTGTCCACAAAATACACCATGTTCCTCACAAAATACTCCCAAGGAACACGGTCAAATTTCATCTCAAAGTCCACAAAGCACATGCAAACTCCTATGCCCTTTGCAGGGTTTTTCTTCTTAAATATAATTGTTTGTGCACCTTAACATTTGTTGTTGCATTTACCATATTGGGCTCGAAAAAGTATAGTTTATTTAGACAGAAACAGGGACAGAGGAAAACAAAATGACCCTTTCAGACAGACAAATCCACTGCAGCTTTCTCACCGCTGCTGGGAGGGGAAAGCGCTTGTGCTGCCAACGACCTAATTAAGCTTATTGTTCTCAGGGACCATCCCCTGATCTCCTAACTTATGTTGTTTAATAGCTCAGACATACCAAACGTGTAAAAGGCCACACCTGAATGAGAAGTGTGTCACATTCTGCTGTCATCAAGCTCCATTCTCTGGTTTTCTGGTTTTAATTGTCGACATTTGTAATACGGGTGAACGCATTACTAAATCTTTACTCACGTCCATTTAACGCCGATATTCGCTTTTCACTTTTGGATGGATTCATACTTTGATCAAAGTAACTCTGTGCTGCATCTCCTACCTTCCTTGTTCGACATCCATATGACCCAGATTCAGGTCACACTGCGATGCACAGCGATGTGCTGCAGTGGTCTACTTGTAACACTATCATTAACTCACTGTGATGTTCTGAAAAGTTCACTGCGCTAGAGCTCAATTAAGTTGAATGGGGACGGTCCAGTGGAGCCGTGGCCATGGAAGATGATATTTTAATTCCTTCACTTTTATTGAGCCCTGCTGCCTTGATATCTTTTACCAACAACAGCCTTGAAACACAATGAAGCCCCTGCACGCATAAATGGGGGCTGCTTAATAGTTAATGGGCATTTCTATTATGACCTGAACCAACACAGCCTGTGTGCACGGGCATAAGCACACAGGGTTTTCTAAATTTGTGTTCAGTTGCAGAAAATCCCAAATTAGTTTCTGTTAGGTAGAGAATTTGTTCATTTTTTTTATGTATTTGTTTTTGATTTGGTTTTCCCTCTTCTAAATTGTCATTTTTGCTGAGGATGTTACAGACTGTGAAAAGTGTTATTCATTCAAGAGTGAAGGGTTTCTTCGGCCTCTGTGACGGCCATGGAGCAACCTCTGCTTTTGTTGAGTCTGAAAACCTGCAGTCCCTCAAATGACCACTAGTGGCTTGCTCCCAAATTGGACTCATTTCAGAAGTTAATGAGCAAGTCCAGTGGTTTCAATTTGTCCACTGACCCCAGTGTTAATATATCTAACTTTAGAGCTGAAATGAATATACTTACATTTTTAAAATAAAACATTTTGGTCTTTATTACCTTAATTCCACATCCTCGAGTCTGCCTGGCAGATTCACCTGGCTGAGCTGGACGGCCGCTTGCTGTGGGGGATTGTTTCAGAGACCTCTCCCTGAGGTCAAATACCTCAAAAACCACGTAAAGTTTAGCTCAAACATTCTGATTTGCTATTTCAATCAATTTCAAGATATATTAAGTTCAAAACTATTAACATATTGAAATTGTAAAACTATTAGGAGGCAACCAGGTGAGTCCGCTCTGGGGATTAAACTTGGTGGGGTGCAGATGTTTGCTGATTGTGGAAGGACCCCCTTGTGGGACCTCCAAGTGGTGCTCTGGGCACATTTTCTCCACAGTGGTGCACTGTGACCAGCTCTGGGGAGGCAGGAAGGGTCAGAGAGTGAAGGAACTCAAGGCTCCAGTCTGAAAACATGCAGCTCACATATGAGGAGCTTTGCAGCATCCCCTCACTTGGACTTCACCACTCCCTGGGGGCATGGAGGTACATAAATCATGATGGGATTGACGTGGTCCATCTTGATGGATTGCACATTTTAATCTAATCCTTTTGTGCAATTAATCAGTATCTCATCGGGTGGACTTCAGGTTGCATCAACTGCACTGCATTGAGAATAATGTACAATTGCAAAGGTGGCTTTGTGCCAAAGAAAACCAGCTTTGTGAGCATTTTCACATCAATCATGTTGCCTCATCTGAGGACTAATCACAAACTGAAACCACTGCACTCGCTCATTAACTTCTGAAATGAGTCCAACAGCACCAAAGCTTAAAAATAAGTAAATAAATATATGCGCATGAGAGCATAAATGTGTTTGCCTGAAGTGATGAGCAAATAAACAAAAACTACATATCACCACTCTGTCTCTTCGTTTGGGGCAGCCGCTGAAAATTGGCTAAAATTAGATGTGCAGGGTGCTGTGAGATCCGTGGACCCAGACGTGAATATATGGATCAACTGGGCAATTTTATCCACTATTATTTTTGTTATTATTACTTTGAATCTCTTTCCAGTTTCACAGCATGTACATTTGCTGTACCTCCAAAGTGGGTAGCAAAAAGCTACATCACAATTTTTCTAAAAAGGCAAACCTTGTGCAAGAGGGGGGTGGAGTTGAGAGTTTGTCTCCACCCCTACAAATCGGCTGTTGTGAACAAAACTGTGAAACAGTGCTGCAATGGAGCAGTTGTACCATATCGCTGGGATGCTTTCACCAATTCATGTAAAGACGTCAGCAAATTCTGTTCACTTGTGTCTCATGTATCATCTGGTGCAAAGCTTCACTAACTTAGTGGAAGATAAATGGAAAAAAAAGTGTTTTTCTTGAGTTTGTTTAGTAGGAATAATGAATGAATATAAAAACATATTCAGGCAACTGTCCCTCTTTTACTGAAGGCACAGTTGAAAAGCGAAGCAGCTCCTTGATATTTTGGGTTACAGGTTAGTTTAGTTTTTCCAGGCTCTTGCAGTCCACACCTTTCTTTTTCTTAGGCAACAGCCGCTGTACACATAGGGTGTGTGCCACATAAGGGCCAACCTCAGTCGCTATTATCTGAGCCGAGTTTGCATCCAGCGTCCGTCAGTGCTCACCAATATTTGTTAGGCAAATTCTGTAAATGCTTCAGGTTGACCCAACTTCATCTCATGTCCTACAGACTGCCGCCCTTAGCAAGCACCACAGCAGTAACGAGTTTATTATTTTTCTTAGAAAAATAAGTGGTTTCTCTGTTTTAAAATGACATGAAACCACCTACGGTTGATTTTGCTGAAGTCTAGAAAACATTAGTGTGCCGAGTTACAGAAAATGAACAGTAGGGATTGTTCTCTATTCAAGAAAACCAAAAACTATTTCTGGCCGAGAAGAAATCTCACCGCAGTGACATTTATTTTAGTGTAAGTACTAATTTTAGCAGAATCACATCCCACAGTGGTACTACTGTTGATCTCTGTGAGATTTGATGCATTTGCCGTCCTGTCCGGAGCTTTACTGCGCTGCGCTCTGCATCTAGGCCACGTGGACTTTCTGCCTTCTGCTGCATGTGTCTGAAATGGAGCTCTGCGCCTGGAAGACTGCAGAATAATCAGGCCAGTGTTTTATTTAAAGGCTGTAACGTGGGCAGTGGCAATTCTCACAGGGGGTTTGATGCTTCGCAGTCCAGCTCTCATAGAGGTGATCAGACCCGATAACTTTTAACACCTCAGCCCTTTTCCTGCTCCAACTTTGGATCGGCAGGAATACAATGCCGGGCAGCCATCTTCTTCAAAATACTGCATGGTTTCTTTGAGGCATCATAAGTGACGACAAATGGATGAAGATATGCAAAACATAGATATAGTTATTCAGGCACATGATACGGACAGCTTTCGTCAGTCATATGTGTTTGCGTGTGCATGATCAGTGACTCTGAAGGCCTTCGCTGTGAACATGCGGTTAACAAGTGTGTGTCACATTAACTGAGGTCCTCATAAAAACAGGATGAGGTAATGGTGTGCATTAATGGCGTGAGCAGTTTATGTTTGGTGAATTTAACCCTTTTAGTAGGTGTTGGACGCTGGGGCAAGAAAAACAAGAACAACCATCAGCATGTGGGCATCAGTACAAAAAAGCTGTAAAAGCACACAGGACAGAAGCTTAAAAAGGATTTTAGATGAGATTGATCTGGTTAGGCTTGTCGGAAACACTAAAACGAAGGATCGCAGCGATGCAGCAACAGCTACAGGCTGGACACGGTACTTTTTAGTTTCACAGACTTTTCTTCTTTGTTGGAGAGTCGCACCAAAGACTGAAGAAAGACAGCTGAACACATCTACCTCACCTCCATTACCACAAGTTAGATATTTTACCTTATATTTGCAAGATTTGCAAATGCTGACATATGATGCTACTAGCATTGCTTTGTATTAATTATGATTGATTCTTAATTCTTAAGTTTAATAGTTTAGCATCAACCTTGATAATCTCAAGCTTTAACCCATGATGCAGATGTAGATTTGATTTTCAAACATATTTAATATCCATAGACTGTAAAACAAAAACAAAAAACAGGCTGTAAATATGTTTATTGCTCTAAAGTTGGACATTTTAACATCAAAGTCAAAGGAGATTGACTCGTTTTTGCAGCCAGACATCTAGCGGCCAGTCGAGGAACTGCAACGGCTCTTAGTTCCAGACGAGACTCAACCTGGAGGTTAGTTGGTTGGCGCTTGGGAATATCCTAACAGTTGGAGGCAGCGCTAGTATGAAAATGCCAATGTGGAACTCCAAAGATGCTCCATGTCACTCTGTATGAGACGTAAACAAAGATAATACGGACTTGGACGTTTTCAAACTTTGCACGATGCCTTCCACTTCAGCTGTGGTAAATTTATACAAGTATTTGACCAAACTTAAGAGTGTTGCCAGTTTTCAGAGTCACACATCCACTAAGCTGTTGAACAAACAGGAAGGAGGGAGTGGAGGAAATGTGAGTTTTGTCTAATAAAAGAATTGGATTTCCAACAGTAGTTAGAGGCTGATCTAAACAAAGAAAGTTTTGTAATAAAATGAAATATCCATCAATTTTGCAATCTAAGACATATTATGTCGGTGAATTCGTCAATAATGGAAAATGCACGAATAAGCAACAATCTACTGCAAACCGAGGTGAAGAACATTGATTCTCACCCAGATGGCTTCGTCCAAGAGTTGACACGATCCAAAGATGGAGAAGGTGGTGATTCAGTGACACAGTCATAACCCCAGCAGCATAAAACTGGTCCATGTGGTTGTTTCCCACCATCACACACTGCAGAACATCGTAATGCTGCACGTGATGGAAATGATCTCAGGAGGTGCAGTGTTTCACTGCGTTCTGCTTATGAGGCTGCAAGGACAAAAGATGCTCCTCCACACCACTGTCTGCGGCTGAAAGCACCTTCACTGGGTGCATGCACATCAGAACCAGACAAGGTAGTAATGGAGAAAGCTGAGCTGCTTGGATGGACCAAGTGATGCTCTGGGCAAAGTTCTGCTGGAAAACCTTAATATGTTGAACACTTTGTTGAGCACTTTGTACTAGTGCATAACTGCCCGATGACAAGATGCACCACAAGATGACCATATGTTCACAGATTTTTTTAAATTCTCAACATCTCTGTCCATTCAAACTGTGAGGAAATCACAGTAAAAGTGTTGTATTTCCCCAGAGGTCTTGCAGGAGCTCCTTTTCTCTTGTCACATGTGTGTTTCCTGCCATTCCAAATGTACCGTGCTTACTGTAACGCCAGCGGGATGTTTACGCCGCACTGTACAGAAAGATGTACAGTATGTGCAGTTTGACAGCACAGAGCTGCTTTCACACTCATAAACCAAAGACGGAGAGCCACTCTGTACTTACAAGCTTCACACATGCACACACAAGCCTGATTTGTGACACCATAACCAGTTTGGCAGGCACCAGTGTGCAACTCACTGAAGCGTGATGTGGAAACTTGGAACGTCCAATGCCCGTGCAATTCAGGAAAAAATACTTGCATATTAAAATATTTTCTATGTCCTTAACTTTTCAGAGGAGTTGAAATTTCTTTGTGCATATCTGTAAGTGAAAGTTCAAAGTTTTTATCTGAGCAACTGCATACGTCTAACCTACGAGGAGATCGTCGCTGTGTGAAAAGTAAAGACATATCCTGAACACGTGAACACGTAGACCAGGATGTGTTTAATGAGTCTTTTTGTACGCTGCTCAGCCCATTTTGTCAACATTGTCCATAAACTTCACAATGAGCTGACAGCTGTCGTTGATGGTCAGCAGGATTTTCCCACAATGCTATTTATTCTTGTTTGCTGACAGCATATTTGAGCCTCTCCTGTCTCTCTTCTTCATCCTCTCTGTCCCATCTCCCTCCTCGTTTCTTCCTCTACCTGGCTGGTCTTTGGCGGTAGCCAAACTTTAGGGTGTTGGGGACAGAAGGGGGTCTGATTGTCAGTCTCTCCTAACATGATCTACCTTGGGCTTGTGTGTGTTTACTTTGATTTTAAAGGAGTGTTTTTTTGTGTCATGAACTGATAACATATCATTTATACAACATTACCCAGCAAGGATGTAAGTAATTGTATTGTACTTCATTTGACTCGTGAGTAAATTTATTTCACTACCACCACTGATGAAAGAGGAGCACGTCAACATTAAAGGACAGAAGCTTAGGTTTAACAGACTTTATACTCAGTCTAGTACCAAAGCCAGCAACGATCGGTACTGGATCTGGGATCCCTGTGCATTTACAGATGTGTCGGGCCTCTGCTCAGCAGCCAGTCCGGACCTTAGAAAACGTCCAGCTCAGCTCTCAGCCTGCTGTGACTGTCTGCTCATCTTGTGCCACCCACAGACGACATGCAGCCTCTCACAGTTCTCCGAGTTCGAGCAGCGAGCTGCTGCTGCATGTGTGTGTGTGTTTTTCCAGTACGCACATACATACATAGCTCAAACGGCCGCCTCTGGGTCATTCCTTGTTCCTTTGTTTCTCAGATTTCATTTGCGATTTTTCTTACGTAACCTGTGTGTGCATATCTCTCCTCTCACAGCCGCTCTCTTGTTGTCGTTCTCGCTGCATAAATCTCAAGTGTTGCGTCACGAATGCCACTTACGTCTGATAGCAGTGGAAAGAGCAGCGCCTCTCCCAGGATGCCTCCTTCATGGACTGGAACAGTGAGTGACAAAGTCTCAGAGTTCGTGTGCGGTGTTTGTTTAGACAATTTTCCAGAGGACAAAAGCAGATATGAAGTGAAAAATAGAGATGAAGTGTTGGGCAGACTGTGTGAAAGCCTGGCACCTCAAAAACCTCTCAAACCAGTGAGCGATAAAAAGAATAAAGCTCCCCTTAAGATCAGCACTGCCTCAGATACCGACATCGGCCTGCCTAATCTCTGACCTTCATCACTCCCCCCTCATTCCCTTTCTTCCCTCTATGCAATCTTCTTATACCTGCAGCTCTTGATACAATACTGAGCCCACAGTGAAGCACACAGGAATTCGTTCGATGGATATTTTGACATAACAAATGATCAAGGTTAATTATCTGTCTGAGTGTGATGGCGTGGCAGCTCATTAAGGATGTACAAGGCTGTCACCACACCAGCACCACCACCATCGTTCGTCCCTTTCCCTCCTAAAATGAAACTAGTATAACAGAACCTCTGACGTCTCTGAGAAGATGAGCCAAGCGTGATTAGACATGCAAGGTCAAGCAGCAGAGCATGTAGAAACTCACATTCATGACTGAGCATGCACCAATTCAAAGGAAGAGGGATTTCTGTCACCAAGCTGTGCTTTCACTTTGCTATAGAGCCCTATGAAGCCTGATCTTGTTTAAAAAAACTAGCGAAATATTCTTGTTAAAATGCTTGAAATAACTCTTTTCCCTGTTTGGAAAATATCGCACTTCAGTGAAAAACTGACTTCTCATTTTAGATCAGTTTCATATCATTGTCCTTCAAGGCAAATGACTAAACAAAGCTTCTTTTTGTGACAGTCTAGATGAGATAAAACACAGTTACACGGAATGAATAATGAAAGAAGCAGCTTAATTGGAAAGAAAAACATGTGCAGACACCAACCACGAAATGAGGAGGTTGGTGTCGGGAAGGGCTTCCACCATCAAACCTGTGTCCATGCGAGAACACAATGCTCCGCCGTGGTGAGCCCAAAGTGAAAAAGTAGAAAAGATTTAAAGTAAATGAAATTTGTAAATGTGACACATTGAAAAAACCTGCAGGTTAAAACAAACAAAAAACAGGAATGCTCATTTATAACATAATTATTAATCTTAAGTGTTTATAGCTGTAATAAGTATGTAAATGCTTTTTATGGTATTGTTGATGAGGAACTGGGGTTTCATATAATAAGATATTGTGTTTAAATGTGCTATTTTAACTAAGGACACTTGATTTTCATTAGTGTTTTTACTCTAATTTACTTTTGTTTATGAAAAAATTAAATCAGGTTGCATCATTTATTTTTGCTACATTACATTTAATTTGACTTTGTTTTGTCTTAATTTATTGACAAAAAATGTAAAATAATCTCTGTGGCTTGCAAAGACATAAATAATTTAAAAAGTCATGCAAAGATGTTTCTGAGAGATTCTCACGTCAAGAAATACATGAAGCTGCTTCTGAACAGGTCCCGATGGCTCCTGGAATAAAAGTACACAATCTTTACATTTTAAGGTTTTACAAGACAACGGCCTACATTCCCAGGACCGGACGACCCAACAAGTTCACCCCGCTGGGTGAGACCATGCGAAGCCACGAGAAACTACATTTCAGACCCTGCACACCTCAAAAGACGGTATGAATTGTTAGTAAGGGCTGCCGAACTTACAATCAACACGCCAGTGTGCTCATTCAACTCAGCACTGTGTTTGGTGATAATTAAATGCGACATATCTGCTAAAATGTATTTATAGCATCTATCAGGCATGGTGGTGAGGCACTGATGATTGGGATTTGTTTTTCAGTCACGTGACCCCGACACCTTTCAGTCTTTGAGTCAGCCGTGAAGTCCAGAGCCTAATTTGACACCATTGCTCCATTTATACCAGTTCTGATGGGTTTTTATTTTATTTATATTATGACCTGTTGTATCATGTCTGATATCTGCATTTACACTGGTTAACTGCTACGGGGCGACAAGCTTGATGAGTTGACTACTGATGTGATAGAAGTTAGAAAAACAGGTAATATCAACACATTATACATGTTCCTTAGCTGACTTTGGACATCTGCAAAGGAGAAGACAGCAGAGAAGAAGGAGGAGAGCCAGTTGTCCTGTGTTTACACGATTCATATCTGAATTATTTCCACATATGAATGAGGCCTGAAACTGATCTGAAAATGTTCGAGTCCATGTGCTTTTGTACTGCTCACGGATCCACTGGTCATATCCGATCTGAGCCATGTGTCCAAGAAAAGAAGAGCTGCATCAGTGACTGGTTAATTACACTGAATTAAACAAAGCAACCTTGCAAAGCAGCCTGGCCAGCCATCATCATTTCCACCGACATGTACCGAACTAAAGGCAGCAGGGAGTGGGCGGGGTTTATGTAATGACTTACCAGGAGCCACTATTCATTCTCTGATTGGCTGCATGCTTCTGGGTCTCTTGGTACTGCTCGCTAAAATTATAGTCAGATTCACAGGAACCAGACTAATTATTGACAAGAAAAGGAATTCATATAAGCCGACCGGGATGGGTCGAGCATGAGATGCTGATGATGTCATACAGAAAATGATTGATAATGATGGTTCTTGCTGCTACAGGTGGCTGCATAAGTGATTGATTCCTGGCGGATGCTCTTTTTACATTTTTATTAAGCTGTTGTTTCACGAATAATAACACGGTGTAATCGGCCATGTGTTGTTCATTTGAACTTATATTTACCTTCATTTAAAAACAACTAAGAGCAGAATTCACTCATTATTATTTTTATAAAAGCCGCTGAACTTTTCTCCTCTGACTGCGTGCATTAAGGACACAGTATGCCTGGATACCTCCAAGCTGTTTTTCTTTTCCTTTTTTTTCTTTACTTTTCTTAATATAGAAAAACCTCTGAGTTCATCTGAAGAGTTCTTCTAAGTCCAGATATAGTAAAAAATGAACCATGTCATACTAGACTGAGCTTAACGTTTCACCATGCAGCTATTTTTACTGATAATATATATGAGAGGAGCCACGAAGGTCTTTCAACATTTAGATACCAGCTTTCAAGTCTCATTCCTCCTCTTCCTGTTATTCTTTCATTTACTGTAAAACTTACTCACCATGACTGGAAAGTGAACACACCTCACAAGTCAAGGTAAAGGGCACTACTCTTAAACAAAAAGGAAAAAGAAAAAGAAAACTGTCGTATTGTGTCCAAGGAAAACCCTGTATGCAACATGCCCAACACCAAAGTTTGGACAAGGTTGGTTAACTTAAGTGGTGAACCATGTGGAGCTTTTAGACTGATAGAAACAGCCAGATGTACTCCTCAGGGAGAGCTGAAAAGGAGAGTTAAAACAGGGGGAATCTGTTTAATGTTGTTAAGAAGGAAAATAACAAAACAAGACATCCCTGCTTTGGACCTGTCATTTGAAACTAATGTCATTTAACTAACAGCCTAAATACAGGAAGTAGAGCAAAAGCCTAGTGTGAAGGGTAGTGATGGAGGCGGTTAACTGCTGTGACTGATGTGTACTTACGGGAGAGACGGCACAGAGGAACACACCTCTCACCAGCAATGCTGTAGTCAGTCAGCTCCGTGGACGCTGATGCAGAACTTTGTTCTGTAACGATAAGAACAACCAGGGCAGAACTCTTCTGTGAGCCTCATTTCTTTGTGAAAAAGTTTTAAAGGTTTCTCGCATAGTTTTGAGTTTGAGTTTGAGGAATTACTTGCACAATATTTTTTTAAGTGTGTTAATAGCCATGTCCCCTGGCTGCCACAATGCATAGCGATAAGACACAGAATACTGCATGTAGCTCTGGTACTGTGAATGTATAAAAAACTGATAATAGTTGAAACATGGAGAAGAGTTCAGATGTTTGGTGAGATGCTGTTTACAACCCCTGAAGTGACTGCGTTTATGTGCAGAGTTTTGAAGAAGGGAGTCCTTGTAGGCGTACTGGCTGTTTTGTTAGGATTTTGACCAAACTCTTTACTCGCTCCAGTTTTGTTCCTCAGGAGCATTGTTCTTGAGCAAAGCAGTGCGCTATGTAAATGCAGCACACCGCTTAAGCCAACCAGCTGTTGTGCTGTGGGATGAGATACACCAAATGTTGCTCATAGACCTGACATTTAGTCTTAAATTAAACTTCACAAGGTATTCGTTTTGATGGTCCTAACACCTTTAGCTGCTTCCTGTTCAGATTGCATTTACATTGCCAGAAGGGAGATTTTGTTTTGGACCAAGTTAGCACAAAGAGCTGCCGATACCATTCATGACAAACGCCCACGCCTTCAGAAAAACATTGAACACAAAATAACAAGCCATGCAAAGATAAGCAGATAAAAGATGAACAATAGCCATGGATGAATAAAAGATAAAGGGATGTGCACAAAGACGAGCGTAGCTTGTTCTTATTCTCTTTAAAAAGTCAGCATTGTTGGTGTTTTTTCAGAGGTTAAAGAAATATTAGAGAAGCAGTATAAATGTGGCTACTCTGATAGTTTACTCCTAACTGTTTCTGTAAAGCTCGTGTGACGTGTTTTACATTTCCTGGAGGTCCCTGGGTTAAAATGACAGCAGCGCCTTGCTCTCCCAGTGTTAGCAGACTGCTATCAGACCTCACTCGTGAAGTCTGGAATTGGGTCGGAAACAAAATCCATCGAACAGTGACGCTGCTGCATTTGCTCCGTTCTGGTCACGGGGACCCAAACAGAGGAAGTGTGCATTTCTCGGCTGGTTTGAATAAGGTCACACATTTATACTAAAAGAGGAAGCATTGATATTCAAACTGAAGAGTGACTATCCTCACCCCCCCGTTTGTCAGGGTTTGTCATGTCATCCGAAAGCTTTGATTTCCAACGTAATCACATCTGTAATAAACAGAAAGGGAAAGTCGTTTTTTCGTGCTTCGCTACCAGAGCTTCTGTCACTGAGCCGTCTTTCCTCTGCTTTGGTTCGCTGCGCTGATGGCTGATGAGATGATGAATAGAAGAGGTGCTGATGGAGACAAGCCATCTGTCCCTCATTAAAAACTGTGGAAGGGAGGGGAGAGCCAGGTCACTACTGGACACAGCAGTCCTAAATTACACAGGCATAGAAACAGCCACACTCACACAAACACACTGCGAGAGCAACCTCCCCTGGGATACCGGATCAAGAATAACTCCCTGTGTGCCATGGCAACTTTCAGAGAAGAAAGACTAATAAGAGTTTCTTCCTTGTAAGGAATCCAAACAGCACATGCTAGAAGATGAGGCAAGAGGACATGGGATTTGACTTACAGGAGCAAATGTATGATTTGCATCTTCTGCAGTCTATCTGCATCTCAGTAAAGCATGGTAGGGAGATACTGAAGCTTTTATGCAAATAGTAGCCGGTGAGAATGTTCATCGTTTTTATTGCACTTTTTGGTGCTGTAACTCAGCCATCTGTAGTTAAATGACTGTGTCTGCATGTCCCTGCACCTGATACTTATGCAATGACTCAGGTGATGAGGCATACTGTGAAAAGTGTTGCTCATAGGATGAACGATTAGCAGCAATAAAAAAAAAAAACAGCTACAAGAGCTACATCCATATAAGACAAAAGTAGTAACTGGACCTGAAACATGAAGTCAAAGAGGAACTGTGCTCAAGTGCAACACCGCTGAAGGCAGATTGTATTTATGGTATTTTCCAATAATTTACTACATAGTTTTGTCCAATAATCTTTTAAACATCACTCTCTAGCTCCATCCTCTTGTCCAAACATGGTCACTTTACTTCAGGCTCCAAGAAGACCAAGGCTTTTTCTGAGGATCATTGATGTAATGACTTATTTTAGAGTGAATTCAATTTATCAATGATTTGCTATGCAGCTTTGAGCGATTACATTTGACTAGTCTTAAAGAACACGGACCAGAAGGCAGACTGAGAAGTGTCCTCCTTCACTTTCCATCCTTGGTGGACCTCTTGGGCTCCATCATCACTAGTCTGTGTTCGTTCCAAAACCGCTGTTACAAAGTAAAACCAGTGTTCCAGCTCCACCTCGGAAAAGGATCTCTAGCTGCGTGTCATCACCGTAAACATCTATGACTCAGTCATCCATCCTCACTGGGCAAGTAGTAAAAAAAGAGGCTTGAACTTTGCTGGAGTTCTCTGATCCTTCACATGTATGCGGCTGCCCTTTTAATTAATGCAGACTTTACCTGCATAACAGCTAATAACAAGAACAACAAAGTTATCAATGCTTCATTTGCACATCGTTGTTGACACCGTTAAGGCACATCTGTGAGTTATCTTCAGTTTAGATACATGTGAATCATTGCAGAAGATGTAGTGGTCCAGAGGAGGAAAAAGCAGCGTGGTTTTACAGGGTCACAGGCAGGGTCAAAGCAGAGAGCAGAAGCAGTAAAACTTTTTTGTTTGAAATACCTTTAATAACTTAGATGTTATTGTACTGTCTGCATCCTCTTAACGCATTCCTCCACTGAGGTTTTGACATTATTGCATTTTCTAGCACCTGCTCCTCGGCCTCCTCTGCTCCCTCAGACTGCTCTTCTGTTTCCCAGGTTACTGATTGGTAATTGGAGCTGCTTGACAGGAAGTGACAGCCTCTGTTGTGTTAGTGCTCTGCGTCTTGTCATGTGAAGAATCACGTTTATTGGTAATTTACATAAAAGGCCTTTGGGAGAAATAAAGGACCTGGCACTTGATTTCCTTTAATGGCCCAGTCTGTCGTTGATGATGATCAGTGTGGAGAAGTGATTAGAGGAGGCAGGGGAGGAGCACAATGGCAGAACAGAAAGTGTTGAAGACGCTTTAATTGTTCATCTCATTACTTGTTACTATTGTTGTGAACTTTCTCTCATTTCTGAAACCAAACAGAGGCAGACACCCTTGATGACACCCTTAAATGTTCCCAGGCACACATGGACAAAGTCTGTGGCTCTATTTGGACAATTATGCCAGCAGCTACAGTAACTCAACTACATTAACTTCAAAAAGCTCTACTTGGCAGTGCTCCATGCAGCAGATGCCAAAGTTAATTGAAGTAGGTTTGTAGAGGTAGAGAAAAGGTCCAACCTGTAGCCTCTGGCCTGTGCGAAGGAGCTCAAGTGAATATTGACAGAACGTTCTGAGGTTGGTCATCGCTCTTTAAATCACCTTCTAGGGTCTAAAAACAAAGTAAAAACTAAAAAACAGAAGAAACGCAAATTCAGAGAGCCAGCCTCCGTCCAGTACCTTTACCGGCCGGCCAGCCATGTCTGAGCTCTGGTTTTGTGGATTTACAGCACCGAAGTCCCAGTGTTAACAGAAAAGTAGCTGACTGGGAGATCTAACCAGGATTTAATATAGTCGGATATCTGACGCCATATCCATTACTGGCACTTTAATGCCTTTCATGCACAAAGTTTGTGTTTAACCAGGAACGTTTTAGAGAAGTTCTTCTTCGTGAAGTTTTCAGCTTAAAATTCTCAGATGTATTGAAAACTCCCGAGAGAAGAACTGATTCCTGAAAGAAAAGCATGAAAACACGTAATGAGCATTTATACTATGAACTCTGGGACTCTGGGAGTTTGACTGATTTAGAATTATACTAGTCTGAGTTTATTTTTCATTTTTCTGTCCCTTCCGGATCCTTGTGTGTTCGGGAGAAAATGTGCACTGTGAGCTGCCAACTAAAGACACATCAGCAGCGGCTCGAGTAATTGCCTCATATGTCGAGTTTGATTCCATCACAGATGGACTGATTGACGGGATGAGCCCTGTCGTCAAACGGTGACTCATCCTGTCCAAAACGACGGGGCAGCCAACACTGAGCCTGTAGTGACGATGACGAGTGTGTGTGCCTGTTCCAGATTGAAATGTTGGCTTTGGTGAGGAAATGAGAAATGAATGGTGGCAAGTGTAAAAAGTGGGCTGTCAAACATGGTGGCGTTTAATCATATCAAAGGCACATATCACTATTAATCATGGTCAGTATAATAGCGCTAATTCATTCACAATGTTTATTTGAAGGTAGTTGGAGGAAATATGGGTATTCTTATAAACAGTTTTTGTGTCAGATGTGACACCGTCAGTCTGACAACTGAAACTTGACCAAAGTTAACTCGTGCAACGGTTGATCCCAAACACACCTGCACCAATCCTGGGTAGGGTCCTCGGTGCCGGGTTATGAGGCAGCAGGAGAATGGAGACAGGAATCTGGCTGGAAAAGATAAAATCAAGGTGTTGCCTATCAACCTGACTGGACTGAGACAGACGCTCACTGTAGCACTGTAGACAGCATTTGCTGTGTCCTGAACTAAAAGCATGAACAGTGGATTTTTGACACGTGCGCATGCGCCGCTCTTTTAATGTCCCATCAGACCCCTGACAGGTCACCAATCCATCACAAACTTGTCCTCTTTGCGTGTTGTAACCGCACATCTGAATGCCAGGTGTGGGATCTACACACCTGAATGCCAGGTGTGGGATCTACACACCTGAATGCCAGGTGTGGGATCTACACACCTGAATGCCAGGTGTGGGATCTACACACCTGAATGCCAGGTGTGGGATCTACACACCTGAATGCCAGGTGTGGGATCTACACACCTGGATGCCAGGTGTGGGATCTACACACCTGAATGCCAGGTGTGGGATCTACACACCTGAATGCCAGGTGTGGGATCTACACACCTGAATGCCAGGTGTGGGATCTACACACCTGAATGCCAGGTGTGGGATCTACACATCTATCTAATCAAGCCCTGATGAATAGCAGCACCTGCCTGAAACACACCTTCTCAAAACCTGTGGAAACAGTAAGGGGGTACTTAGTACTGCTAATCTTTTTTATTTATTTTTTTTTGTTTGAGTTTTGTTAAACAAATGTTAGCGTGGTAGGAAAAGTTATGCTCTTGTTTGTCTGAGCTTGTATTTTGCCAAAGACGAACTTTGATCTGGTGGTTTCTATTTTACGCTGGACTGGATAAAGAGAGGGGAAACAAACGTTAGGACATGATGGTAGCTCTGGATTTAAGGATTGAAAATGTGCTGATTTACTGTATGCAACAGTCTGCTGCTAAAAGTTAAGTTAATATCTCTTTAATGCTATATCAAACGTTGTGTGCTTTTTAAAATGCCATTTGAGGCATATATTTGAAAATATCAAATTGCTACAACATTCCCTTAGATCCCCCTGACATAAAATCTTTCCTGTTGCTTCTGGAGGCTGACTGGCAGCGTGACAACCTGCTGTGCCAGTCTGTGAAACTGTGGTTTTGTCACAGATGTGTGGAACCGCCATCAAATATAGGCAAAGGAACCAGGGGAGAGGTTTATTACTGGCGGGGTAGTTGGGCGGGGGTGGCTGGCCGCTTGCACTGCCTGTCAGGTACAGATGCTCGGGACTTTGGTCCGCTTACATCACCTTCATCTCCTGGATTCAAAGTCAGTGGCAGCAGCAGCTGCTTCTGTCTGCGGCGTCGGCAGCAGAGCTCCTTTAACATGGTGGCTCCTTGCAGAGCTGATAAAATAATCCTGTTTTCATCACTTGAGGCAGGAACAGGTCAACACATCTTAGATAAACTTGCTACAGGTTTGTGGTACATCCCATACAGGGTGAACATAGTCTTTTTTTATGCATGGAAGGCCAGTGCTCATTTCCCTCATGCAAATAAGTGCTGCAAGCAAAAGAGGAAGGAAAATGCTACTGGATGGCTGACAGTGCTGTGTGGAAAATGTTGTGTGCCTGGCGCTGAGGCCAGTACAGTCCCCCAGTGTATATGCCACTGCCGGGAAAGAGGGAAAAAGCCAAAGAACGGGTTGAGGTGCGGATTTCCCTTTCACATGAGCTTTGACATTAAAGGGGTTCCCTTGAGATTTGTGTCTGATATGACGGCTTTGACTCAAGCACACATATGCACTCACACACACTCTGGTATCAAGAGAACGTCATGCCACAAGTTGCTGACTGTCATCCCAAAGACTGAGTGTGCGTAAGAGGGGCGAACAGCGTCAAGTGATACGTCGTTGTGACCGCAGCTGTCCCCGGGGAGTCCCTGGATCACAGCCGCGGCGTCGGGCTCTTTACATAGAGTTGCATTTAAGTAGCAAAGAAGCAGGAAAGACAGAACTTTCAAAGTGAGTGGGAGACTTAGCATCCTAGAACCAGAAACCATCGTTCAAAAAGCAGATCTGCAAGTTACATAAACTCCAGATATAAATAATCTTGCTGTAAAAGAAGAGACCAGCTGTGAGCAAGGACAGATCTGGAGCACCTTGTTCCTTTGTGCATTCGATGTCCCAGTCCAGCACTTGTGATCTCCAACAATGGACCCATTTCAGAGTGTGCAGACGGTGAGGAGATTTGTGCCGCAGTATCCTTATATCCAGGACGAAGTGAGGGAAGTGAAATCTGGAGCCCCACTTACCCTACTTGCATGTGGCTGAACGATTCCACCCTAATCAACAATGACTCAGCAAAACCATTAAACTTCTATCCTAATAAACTGCCGATTTCTTCCCATAAGCCAAGACTCCAAATTCACGACCAGAGAAGTATGGAAACAGTATTGTGTCACTGATAGAAGGTTCTAGTTTAAGGTGGGGTAAGATGATGTTTCGCACCACCGTGTTTTCTCGCTGTGAAGTCACCTCTACCGTTTTCCAGGAGGTTTAAGTCCCAAAGGGGTTTTATTTAACGATAAACAAAATAATGTTATTGTGCATACACAGAGTAGCCAAAGACTTGATCCTCGTGCAATTTACCAACATTAATGCCAAAATATGAGCATGTATTTTGCATCAGAAAGGAAGTCTACTACAAGACAGCAATAAGCAGAATGGGTGGCATGAAAAGCAGAGCAGAGCTGTTGAAGTGAGACTCATCCTAAGGTTGCACATCTATAGCTGCAACACCACGTCAATCAGACGATGACAGCACAATATCTGTTATAGCAGTGGATGTCAGTCAACACAACAATACGAAGTACCGCCACTCAAAAGTATCATAGAGAAAACCAACTGCTTTTTTTATCCTTTCTTGCATCTCTTGGCTGCTTCAGCCATGATGTTCACTGAACACTGCAAAAACACATTTCAAAGAAAGTTTAAAAAAAAAACAAATTTTTTTCTAGAAAATTAGACAATTTTGAGAATTCTAGTGGAGAAACTTTTTCCCACCTAACTGACAAAGGTATTGTTGCTTAAAGTAAGACAATTTTGACTAGATTTAAGGAGTAATAGGCTCATTACTAGAGGGTTTGTTTTTGCTCTGTGAGCTGGTGTCATCAAATGTTCAATTATATCTTTAAATGAAATTGGAACTGACGTTGTAACATCTAAAAGAAAAAAAAGAAAAGAAAAAACATCTTTTTGTTGCTTTAATGGTCAATGTCAATTTGACATAAGTCAACCCTCTGGGTTCTGCAGTTTTAATTTAATCTTTATTTATTGGGAGTTGCTTTACTAGAAAGGTAGTTTCCCACAAAGAAGCAGCCTGTAAACATGTATTTCAGTATGTTTGTACAGATGTTTTTGTAACAAATTTCTCTCCAACAAGTGATTTTATATCCAAATGCGAAAATGATACAAAAAGGACTAAAATAATCACAGTTATCCATTTTTTTATTGTTGTCACGCCATCTGGCCATGAGCTGCCACTTTTATCATTTTATGAAGCATTTTGGATTGTGAGCTCTAGCTTCATGATAAGATAAGGGTAGAAGGGAGATTTCAGATTTCAAAAATCTTGCTGCAATGTGTATTCATTGGTTTCAATCTCAGAAACATTTATTTAAAAGTAAAATCATCAAACATTTCACAAAACCAGTGATTGTTTGCTCGTATGATTTACTATATTAGTATTTGTGAATTACCTCCTGTTACCTCCTGTACTAAGACCTTCTTTTACACATAAATCACATGGTGCTAAAATGGCTTTTATTTTATTCTGTTTCATTTTTAAAAATAAAAAGTCTTTCTGAGTTCAGTTTCTGCATCACACATCCTCTAAATCAGCAGCGTTCAGCCTTGGTCCTGGGGACACAAAAGCTGTTTCTCAACAGCAGGGCAGCCAAGAATGGACCAGAGAAGGACAATCTTGCCAAATCTCCTCGAGGGAACTGGCAGTATGACAAGGACGGAGAGCACAGCTGTCAGAGTTTGAGACGTTCTGTTTAGCTCCTGTTATGCAGCTTGAAATTCAAGTCACTTCTCGACTGACAGGTCAGTGATACTGTCATGTGAACGCTGGGATCAAGTTGAAGACATTTCGCAGTTTTATACGAAAAGATCTTGTTTTGTTTTGGGGCTTTTTCCATAAAATCGTATTAATATAAATGGATTTTCCTGTTGGTAGAAATATAAACTCACGGATGAAAACCTGCTGTCATCTAAACAGTTCAGTTACACAAAGGGGAAAATACCTTCATTTATTCTCCTTTTTTCGTTCTGCATTTGCACTGCAGATAGGAACCCCAAGGTGACGTAACAGCTGGCAGGTGATAGATTAATTAAAAAAGCTAAATACAAATCACATCTCTTCCAATAAACCCCCCAAAAAAACTCATGGCTTCACTGTTTCTCCATTCCTCTCATTTGTATATGTTAACACTAAAAACAGCTTTTTACCGCTATTTGAAATCAATAACTAGTCACTACATATAAATTGTTGCATCAAAGATGATTGTCCCATCACAAAAGCTCTTTCTGTTTAGGCAAACTAAGAAAAGGATGATACAAAAGCAACCCTATGAACTACATTCAGCCACAATCGCTTGATTGCAAACACAAATAAGAAGGGGTCCGTCCATCCCGTAGACCAAAAGAAACTGATGAGCCTAAAAGTGCATTTGAAGATTTATTTTTGTCACATCCTGTGATGTGGATGTTATCTGTTGAGAGGAGCAGGACCCAAGTGCAAGGAGATTGAGGCGGCAGGAGTATCAAACCAAATAATCTTATTTAACAAAAAGCGCTTCTCCACAGGAATCCAACGACAAAATGGGATCACAAGCTAAATATAGGCAACTTAAAAAAAAACCAAAACAGTAAAAAAGCTAAACGGACGCATGGACTGACAAAAACGCAGTATTGCATATTGTATTGGAACACAATACGGACCAGCAGGGAGGAAGGGAACGACAAGACAAGATGTACTCTCACTGGGGCTGACAAGATACAGGTGCAAGCAATCAGGACACCTGAGCACAAGGCAAGTCAACCAGAAAAAAACAAGACAAAGACAGACCTTCAAAGCAAAGCAAGAAATGAAGTTACCAGAAACAGAAGAGGACAGAGACAAGAAAACCAGATCCAGGAACCCCAACAGAACACCAAAACTAAATAACTAAGCATAACACAAGTATACAAACTCAAAACCCAACCACAATAACCCCAAACCATATCCACCACCGCGACCAAGGAACAGCTCCCAGATGTTCTAAAACCAAATAAAAAGAAACCCTAAAAGGGTTGGGGGAGGGACCAGGTGGAACCAACAAACAGAGGAGGCCGTGGCAGGAACAGATGAGACCGAGACCGAGACCGAGACCGAGGCCATGGCAGATCATGTCAGGAGCAGGATCTGGAGTAAAGGACGAGTCACAAACAGGAACCAGATCGGGAGCAGAGGACGAGTCACGAACAGGAACCAGATCAGGAGTAAAGGACGAGTCACGAACAGGAACCAGATCTGGAGCAGAGGGCGAGTCAGAAACAGAGTCAGAGACTGGATCAGGAGCAGAATCAATGGACAAGTCAGGAACTGAAGCAGCAGGCAGAGTCCTGAGAGGCGGAGACAGGGGCATTGGTGTTAAAGGAGGCGGAGGCAGAGTCCTGGGCAGGGGCCTCGGCACCAGGTGAGGTTATGGGGCAGCAGAAGAATGGAGACAGGCTGGGGTGTGTCCGGCATAACACAAGTATACAAACTCAAAATCTAACCACAATAACTTTAAACTATTACAGTGGAGATACAAATGTTTGAGGAATTATGACAACAACTTTAAGAAATGCAAAAAATATATACATATATATTCTGCCTATCAAAAACACCTTATAATCTTTGTCAGTGGTCAAATCTAACTAATATGTTTGCTGTCTATATGAAGTCATACATTTGTGTAATTATTTTCAAACTAAAATCTAGAAGTCGTAATGACGTTCAGTGGAAACGTTCATGGATGAGTGAAGTAAATGCATGAGCTCATAAGTATTCAGTGGTTGCAGGTTTCTCTGTTGTTGACACCAGCGTTCTCTGTCTAAAACTGTTTTGTTGACTAGATTAAAATGATGTCTGGGCAGACGGCTTTGTGTGCTCAGGTAAGCTCTCAAGTCTACGTGTAACAGGCTCCGTTGCGCTGTGAGATGCCCAAACAGCAGTAGTTTTCTGTGGTTGGCACAGTCGCCCGAGGTCTTCATACAGTTGTTGCGACGTACATCGGTGTGGAAGACAGGATTCAAATGTTAGATATTGTTTTATTATTTCTGCTTCATAATATTAATTCACAAATTATTAGCCAATTTGAACCATAAATAATTTAAAGACTTATCACTGGAAGAAGGAAAATCATTTTCAGTTTCAGTCTCACCCGGTTAGTTGCCAGGGTACATCGGCGGCACCTCTCCCCTGTGATCGGAGGGGTCTGGCACTGTCATCCTGTAACAACTGTCACGGTTCTGTTTCAACGCCATCATCCCTCTGTCGCGAGAGAAATGTCCCTTTGTCGTTGCCAAAAATGTCCTCCAGACTGAACTAGGAAATACTGATAGTAAAAATCCGCACAATTAAAATAGTTGTTGCCCCTAAGCTTAATTAATCTCACTTATGGTACTTGTGGCAATTCCTGGAGGAATTCTTAAGCAGTATACTCAGATGATTAAGGACTATTTGTGGAATGGAAAGAAACCTAGAATCACAGTGCAAAAGCTTTATGAGCCAAAGAGGAAAGGAGGCGTAGCCTTACCCAATGGGGAACTTTTATAATGCAGCATTTGAAATAGTAAACTTGGCCAGACACTGACACTATGGCACACACCTTGGATGGATACAAATGGAAAAGGAAATCACTCCTCCATTCAAATCAGTTGAAACTTCGCCACAAAATCCTGCAGGTAATCTGAGTCAATGGGAAAATAATCCAGTCTAGAGTAACATGGACAAAGTTACCCAAGATGTTCAGTTTGTCCCAATATAGTAGAGTATGCCTCTATCTGGAACCATCTGTGTATGAAGACGAATAGAAACCCTTTCCTGTGGAAACTGTGGCGGAAGGGGAACCTGAATAAGACTGGAGACCTCTGTTAAGATCGAGTGTTTCTGTCACCTCAAGAAATTAGTAAACACTTGGCCCAAAAAGAGAGAGGGGATTTTTGACGGTACATCCAAATGTTGAATGGCAGCAACAGGCATTAAATCAGGAGATGGGAAAATATGATAAAACTCTTCTTTTGAGCTGCCCAGACCTGCTCACTCAGTCTTAGTTATTTAAAATATGTTTGTGGAAGCCCAGTGTGGAATACATGAACATTTAAGATTAATATGGCAAAGGGATCTGAACTGCAACAAAGAGGAGGATCCATGGAAAAACATAATAACAAATACTGGGTGGGCCATCAGGGTCACATAGGTACTATTTTACACCAGTAAGACTCTGTACTCTTTTACTGAAGAGATAAAGCTGATGACACATAATGCCGCTCATGAATCAATGATAACAAAGCTGAATGATAAAAAGGGCCAGTTTGACTGGGTCCGGAGTAATTTTCTGAGTTATGTTTATTTACTTTTTATGTATATTTACTTGCTACTAACGTTAAAGAGTGCTTGGTCATGCATCGAGTTTATCCTTGGAAAGACTTGTCATGAGAGGACAAACATGACTTAAAAGAAATGCAGTTGCACCAGTTTTAAAATATGCAGACCCTTTGGAGAAGAGTGCAGCTCGTTGAGGGTGGTGAAATTACTTTTTATTAAGGTGTTGGAAAATTGTGTAAACTTTGGAAAATAGTACAGAACATGCCTCCATTAAGCTGAAAGCTGACTTTAAGAAGTAAATAATCAAACATTTACTTTAAGATGTAAATAAGAGCCGTTTTGGATCCTGAACCTGTGGTAGGTGACGTTTCTCTTTCTTTTAAGTCGGAAAGGAACAGGAAACCAACTTTAAACAGGAAACTCAAAAATTCACAGTACGCTATGCACTATTTGTTTGAAAGCTCTTGTGCCTTAAACAGAGGTTTATTTATTAAAAATTCATTTAAACAGGGGTTTTAAAGCCGCCGTTATTTTTATAAAGTGTTTTCTAGCCCTCACTCTCCTGTCTCACTAGTATCGGCAAAATGCAGGAAATAACTAGACTCAGCTGGTCATCGCTTGTGACCACAGCGTGTCACTTTACAGCCCTATGTAACACTTCTGCAACAATGAAGCCCACAGATCTACAGTCGTAATCATGACTCAAGAAAGTAACGAGGGAGAGAAAATAAAAGTGAGACCAAACAACAGTAATTCTAGACAATCAACCTCCACGCCCTGTAGAAAGATTTGCTGAGACCCCTCGGCCATTTACATCATTCTCCCCTGATATACTTCAAAAATTTCACCTCCTTATTCAATTGTCACATATGTGAATTCTGGTTTATTCCTTCTGCAAAACTGGACCTTTCAATATGGGGCTCAGTGGAGATGGAGCCTGCCCCCAGTGGTCAGTAGACAAACTGCAAAAAGCTGAGTGTAACAAGTTACAAACAAAAGAAAAAGTTGCCTACGATGAGTTCAGCAACTAAAAGGCCAAGTCAGAAGCCTGCATGAGTGCTCACATGCTTGAGGACCCTGAAGCGGCTGCAGGAAGCAGCGAGACTGTGCGCTCAGGTACGCGCAGCCAATGAGCGCGCAGGAGGGAGTGCTCAACAGCGGAGAGGCGGTCTGCTCAGGCACAGACGCCTCACCTTCAGATGGAGATGAAGCACCAGCAGTGGAGCAGCAGCTGAAGGACGACAGAGCCCAGACCACGGATACGGAGGTTTTCTTCAGGGGGGGAAGCAGGTACCAGAGCCGCACCGACAGCCTCAACGTCCATCGGTGGAGATTACCGCTGTTTTCAAGCGCCCCCCTCCCGCGCCGTCCCCGCAGCCCGCGGACCCCCCGATTGCCACCACAGATCTCACTCAACTACATGCATTTTGACCTGATCATCTAAGTCCCGTCCACCAAAATGGAAAATGCGCACACTAAGTCTGCTGCTGAAGTTTTGGACAACTTCGGCGTGAACGAGAACACTGGGCTGACTCTGGAGCAGGTCAAAATCAATTTGGAGAAATACGGACCGAACGGTGAGTAGTTTGTAGCCACATCATTTCCCTCTCCATTTCAGTCTATACGCGCTGCGCACTGGAGCCTGTATCGATTCAGCTGCCAGGAAATCCCTCAACTGACGTTATATTCAGGCTGAGGCAGATGGTGCGCGTTCAAAACAACAGTTTCCCCTCTGTTGCACAGGGATGAAAATGCAGGTGTCACACTCGCGGATGCACAAGCATGTGTGGAAGTTATTTAGCACATATGACACTGGTTGATGTAAACGCATAATACATCTGGATAGTAAAGAGTTTATCTCTTACTCGCTCCAACGTTAACTTTATTCATTGAATATTTCCCCTGGGGGGGGGGGGGGGTCCTCTGTCAGGGCGGGTCTGTGGGTATGTCAGGTGGCTCAGACAGGAATCGGAGAAGCTGGCACTGAAAAGTAACCATGTCTGTACTGACGGCGTGTGCAGTTGTGAGATCAATCCACGGATCAGGAAGTGCAGAGCAGACTGGCTCCTGCTACCAGGGGTGAAAGAGGATGAAACGATAAATGTAATGAAATAGAAAATCTTGATCAACCTGTTTCCACTTTCACATATTGCATACTTAACAGATCACGTTATAAGACCACAGAGAGAAGATGATGCTCTTGTCCATTTCAGTCACCAGTTATAGAGTCGTGTGCATGCACCAAGGTCTGTCAGAACACTAACAACTAGTAAAGTTTCCTTTTCAAGTACATGCGTTGGCTCTTTTGAATAGCGTGGATCATGCAGCAGATGTGACACACAGGCTACCCCCCCAGCCCCCCCTGAGGCTTCACCACTGAATGCACACATGCTGCTGTTTGAGTGTTTTTGTGTTGAGCTCAAACCTGACATCAGCACACCTTTTGCTCCTGTCATTTGCATGTGTGGCCAAGCTGTGGAGTAGAGTGCCACATTGTGCCAGTTGAACAGTAGCTCTTTTGTTGCAAGCCAGCCACTCTACCCAGGGGCCTGTGATGACTTCATGGAAAAAAAGCAACGTCTTGCCACAGATAACATCTCCTTCGCTTTTAGCTGTGAACTTCCTGCCTTGTGTGAGCATGCTGCAGACAAATACTGGAAGGAGGGAATACCTTTATTCTCCTCTCCGAGGCTTACTGCTTAGAGGATATCCACTGCTTCTCTAAGATCCCAAAATGAACACAGCAACAGGGCAGCTTGGATTGGTCTATCATTTTTTTGTGCATGTCGTTGCAGAGTCATGCACGGCTGCTAAACTGCTCCTTCCTCTTTGCTGACAAACCACAGACTTTGAAGGTGAAGTAAGGTCTCCATGTGAGCCTCTGTGTTTAGTTCCAGGGGGCGTCTGTACAAAGCAGTTTGCGGATGGATTGCTGACCTTGCTCTCTGCGCGGTGTCTAGTTAGTGGGATCTTGTTATCAACAGAATCATTAACCTGAAACATGTCCACAAATGAGGTCTCTGATGAGCTCAGTGTTTGAATCAGTTCACAATCAAAAAGGGGAAATGAAGGGGTGAAAATAGCTTGTGCATCCCCAAGTGTTTGGATGAAAGGTCATGCTTGACTGAGAGGTAACTGAGGCTTTATGTTTCATCTGTAGATATGTGGGCTGGATGAGGGGTTTTACCCCGCGGCTTGTTTCCTGGACTGTCTTATAGTTGTTTGTCACCCTCTCAGTTAAAGCACAATGAAAAGCTGCTTTTTGACCATCAATAGGGTTGTAACTGATACTGTTTGATTATTCTCCACTATTTTTTCCGACCGGTCGATTAGTCGACAGTTATTGTCTTGCACTCCGCGTGCTTCGCCTCAGTGCTGCTGTAAAATGACAGATTTGCATCCTAGAAACATATTTCGCAGGCTTGTTTTCTGTAAAATGTTGCAATTATTTTTTTTAATTCTTTTTTTTAAGAAAGCTGTCAAGTTTTGTTTTTTTTTTAAACTCCCTTTTTAAAAAATTTTCACCCTTACTTTCTGCACGCTTTCCATTTTACCATCGTGCATATGGTCTTCTTCTTCTTCAGCAGGTTGCAAGCAGATAATGGAGGCTAAACTGCCCTCTGCGCTTCCTGCAGCGCACTGCAGTTACAAAGGAACGTTTGCCACTGAGCTGGAAATGCCTGAGATCGTCTGAGATCTGCATGAAGCATCAAGCAGAGGAGGATTGTCTTTAGATCGTGATCTTTAGTATAAGATGAGCTCTCTGTGATGCAGCTTTATGGTTATTAGTTGAAACAACAAGACAATATGGGTGTCCAGTGGTTGGTTGGATGCATGTGCACACTAGAGGAACCCACCTTTACAAAAGATCTTGTCAACATCAGTATTCTGTCCAACTGTTTAAACAACACTTTATACAAGCTACACATGCAGAACACTATGTATGTTTACAGCAAGACTTAATAGCAGAGTTTGAGTTGATGAATGATGGGGGGATTTGCATGAATAATTTTGCTGGTCTGCCATCCCCTGTGTGGCTGTTGCGTCACTTCAGCATTCCTGCTTGCAATGTGCCTGCAAGTGCAGACAAAGCCCATGCATGCATGTTGTCCTTCAGGGAGCTTCCCAGTAGGGCTGCACATTACATCAAAAGTTAAATGTCATTTTAGTGTAATCTTGTGCAATATCAAAATGGCAAAAACAACCAAAAAAAAAAAAAATTTTAATAATTGTGACTGTAGTTTTGCAAGTATTGGTTTATATTGCAAGCTACATTGTGTAGTGCATGTTTCTGAAGGTTGTGCAGGGCCTCTCCCCAGTCCCCAGGGCCCCCTGGCAGCCCTTAGCAGTGTTTTGTTTGACATTTCCTGTAAGTGTCTACAGTGTACCTGATGTCATTTGCTCTACTGATGACTGTGACTGTGATTATTATCTGGCCTGACTTTGGCGTTCTTGCTTTCTACGGGTACAGAATGGGGATGCAGCAGGCCTTCAGACCCCTTTACTTTTTCATTATCATTAAATTGTCTAAGTTCTATACATGTATTTAAGTTTTCTTTGTTTGTTTTATTTTTCCTTCCCGTTAAAGCTACACTAAAGCCGGGCGAGTTGCGCTTCTTCGTAGCTGCTTGTTTTTGGCTCGTTCGTCTTCCTCGTGTTGTGACAGAGAATCCCCCCCCCCCCCACCCCCTTTCAAACCCAGAACAGTTTCTGATCTCTTTGTGAGATGTTGGAAGGTACGCACACATCTGGATGGCCTTTTCTACGCTGCAGACTGTGCCGCGGAGAGGCGCCGGCTGGCCTTTTATTCACACCTTCCATTTACAGGCTGCTAGCAGCGCCGCTATTTTCAGCTTCATTCACAGACACGGACACAACAGGCATTTTGCTAATATACCGTCGAGAACTGGGAGCAGCCCGTTTTTACAAGGCGATTCGTCACTTTGATTGCGATAGTTGGTTCTGAAGTGGTAGAGAGGAGGGGGAGTCTCCCCACACACAAGCCCCGGAGCACACACTCGCCTCTCAGCAGGTGGGGGCGCAGAGATGGTTGTTGCAGAGCTTGATGACCGTGTCCTCTGCACTCGCAGCTCTACTTTCAAAGGTGCTCTGCACTCCTTACAAAGGCCATTTTGTCCCCACAAGCAATTGGATACTGAATGATTCGTCTTCCTCAAGGGAATTTCCTCAGACGAGTTCCTGTGTTGAACTCTCCAAATTGGACAGTGTTATTGTTGAATTAGGAAGCATCTTTCATCACCTTTATTACTTTACTCCTTTTTTAAAATAGTTGTGCACAGCTGGAGAGCTTTGTGAAAATGCCATCGGATGCTCCCAACCAGGTGAATAATTGCATAACTTACGTGAACAGGTAGAAATGCTTTCAGTGAGGTCAAACACAGCTGGTAACAAGCTCCATGCCAGAGTCTCTTCTGCTTTAAAATGAGATGCTTTTAAGTCTTTTTAGATTAAATGACCAGCCTTTTGTGCTTATTTTTTTACTGTTTTAACATGCAGTAAACCTCTGACACATAAACAGAGCTTGTGTTCACGTCCATTCTTTTGTCATGAAATGCTGCTGCACTGACGTGTCTCTGGTTTCTCCTACAAACAACATTACAACTTTCTCTGGTGGGACCTTACTCGCATTGTTATTTCTCTTCCTGTTCAGCAACTAGACATGAAAGGCCGCCTCAATTTCTTGTTGCGGTGTTTGAAATATGAGAGACGTTGTTCTGTTTCCTGCTCCTCCTTCACTCTGACACGAGTGCTCGTTGCCTCTTTGGTCGGATCGCGGCAGCTTCCTTTCTTTTGGATACTGTCCAGCTGAGAGTTTCTGTAAACAGTGGTGACAGTGTTGGCATTTTGTGGGCTGAGGAAGGAGAGAACAGCTGTAGAAAGTAATTTGAAGTCCTCAAGGCTGTTGTGTCACTTCCCTGGTTATGTGCGTGCCTGCTCAGCTTTCTTCAAAAGGAGCTGTGGTCCTGTTCTGGCTTGCCACTTGCCTTCCTCCCTCCCACCTCTGCATCTGTGGGTCGCCCGTCATGGCCTTACGTTTAGATGACGTTGAGTCACTCTGGTTTTAGCGTCTGCTTCACGAAGGAGGCGGGCATGCTAAGGTGTTTGACTTTCAGGGGGTCGGCCGAGCCTTCAATCAGTCCTCACCGCTCCCAAAAAAAAAAGCTTTATGCTCTTTGACAAAAATGTGACGTAGATGCTGTTTTTGAATCTACGGGTCATTGGATGTACCAAAATGAATTAATATTTGCTTTTCTATAGGAACTGATTCCCTTGGGCCACTATGGAGTGGGTGCAACAAGAAGAGTTGTTGCCTTGCGAAGCTCAAAGGTTTGGGCGAGTCTCCTAAAGTTCTGAATACATAGTTTTAATGAAATCCAGCACGATGCCCTTCATACACAGCTGGCGCCACGTATGTGGGTGGATGTCCATCGCCGTTATTCTTGAGGCTGAATTCTTTCAACAACATTCAACATATTGTCGGCATATCGAAACATTGAGGTTAATTTTACGCAACCTTCTTAGCGTCGGAGCTTTGGTCAGTAAAGTTTTCGTGCGCCAGTAATGTGGTTGCATAGCAGTGTTGCTCTGTTAAGGAAGTGTAAATGAGCCCCATAAACAGCATGGGGTTAAACAGATATTCCAGTATGCAGGTTTGGGGAATACTGACAGCTTTCAGGCGCTGCGGTTGCCTACTAGGAGGCTGAGTGCCTTTCTCCAAGCCTGGTTAGATATGAAAATGACTTTGTGCAGCTGTGACCTCGAAGAGGAAGCTCTGAGCCCTGGCGAGATATCAGTCCTGGGCTAATCATCTCATGCATATCCTGCTCAGTTGATGAGGCCTTTTCCTCTTCTCCTGTAAGTTGCTACAAGTGGTTTAAAAATGAAAAGGGCCCTCTGTTAACCTAAGTGTTTTATCATTTATTTAAATATGAATATAAAAAGCAATGAACTGTATACGTAAGCAGCACATATCTGCAGACACGCTTACAGATCTATGACTTCAGCATGCATCATAGAGATCATAAGATCATTTTTATTTACCTCAAACCTTGCTGATGCCATCAACAATCCAGCCAACAAAGCCCTTCAGCATGGAATTTGCTGTTGTAAGTGTTTAGAAAGGACAAACTTCACTTTCCCTTCCGGAGATGAGGATGAGAAGCGCCAATCACGCTCACCGCAACTTTGACAGTTGGTATTTTTTCGCCCTGTGCCACAAGGGTGAATTGGATTTATCAGCGAAACACTAAACCTGCCGTAAAAGCCATTAAATGAAGCGGCACATAACTTGGCGCTGTCACTTTCCCTGCCGTGCATGTTCATGTCATTTGCCTCTCTGACATGAAGCTGTTTTTTTTTTTTGTTTGTTTTTTTGGTGTGTCAGTTCCTTCAGAGACTGTTTGCCCAACGTTGGCACAATAAAAACTTACAGCAGCCTGAGCCTCATTCAGTCGCTGTGGAAAATCTACTTTTGATCACAACAAATTAAAACCAGAAAATTCCTTTGAGGCTCTCGTATTTTTAGCGACGGCAGATTTGAGTCCGTCCAAAGCGTTCAGCGCGATCTAGGTCAGAACTTACTGCTGACCTGTTTCAGTCCAATTTTTTTCTTTCTTTTATTTCAAGCAGCCTTTTATAAAATGCACTGAATTGGTCTGGTACCAGGAGGCTGTGGAGCCAAGCCCTCAGCATGATGGATCCTCCACCATGTGTTACTGTAGGATGCTCTTTTCCATATTTTATCTCGCATAAACAAACCTGGTTCACAGCAGCTTTGGTTTCTTCTGTACAAAGAACATTATTCTAGAGAGCCTGTGGCTTGTTTTTGGTAACGACTTGCAGCGTCTCAGCGTACTGCTCCAGGCTGGTCGGTCCAGGTGAGCCTGAAGCTCTGTAACCGGTGCCGGGGGATCATTTTCTTTTCTTTTTTTTTCTTAAATACAGACAGCACCACGTTTCTCAGACTGTGCCTTATCTCATGGGTTTTATGACTTGGAATTTTTCCTTGATAACACTGGGCACAGTTGAAACAGGAATTTCACGCTCTTTGGCAGTTGTGTTCTCGTCTTGTTGTCATGTGAACGTGAGAATTTTTTATTTATTTTTTTCCTGTGGAACTAATTTAAATTGTCCCATTTTTCTGCATAACCATTAAATGTTCTTGATGTTAAATGGAGGATAAGCGCCGGTTTCATCAGACGACTGACATCCTCTGCATTTTACCTGTGATGGTCTCCTTGCTGCAGAGATAACAACGCTAGGATGGAGATTGAGGTTTATTGATCACTCATATTTGATGTGGTTAATGCATTCAGAGCTTCTCCAGTGGGAGAAAACATTAGGAGACTGAGTGGATGCAGGGAGGCGTCACGAGGGGGGCAGAATGAGCTCGTCCACGTCAGACAGCGTGGGGGGAATTTCAGCTGTTTTAACGCTCTGCTAATTTCACAACAGTCATTCTCGGTAAATTTTGATGAAATCTCGTTTTCAAGGAGCCTTCACGAGCCTTGTTGTCATGGGAACGACTACAACCTTTGCTCTGCTTGTAAGTTTTCAGAAGACAGCCTGCAGATTTGTTTGTTAAAACTGTTTAGTACCTCTGATGTCTTGCTGTTTGCTGGGATCCTGGTCTCTCGTGTTTTACGTGCTCACTCGGCTTGCAGACGCAGGAGAGGAGAGCCTGCACTCAAACCTGTTTTTTCAGCAGATTGCCAGCCGAGCGGATAAATGCATGGACAGTTTCCTGCTTTTCTTCCCAACTCTCTGGGCCCAGAAACCATGTCCCTGTTGCTGTTGTTGGCAACTGTCTCCAGGAAGTGTCTCCCCTCTGCTTGGCACGGCTCGATACTGCTGCTGCAAGTTAACAGCCTCTTTTATTCATTGTCTGGGCTGGGAGGGGGAGGAGCTGGGGAGGTGCTGTGGGGACACGGAGAGTGAAGTCAGTAGTCAGGAATTTGCTAGGGCAAGCCTCGCATGGACACGGCCCAGACGGCTGGGAGGGAATCCTTGGCAGCGGGAAGCCGGGGAACCCCGTTCAACACCTCCTGCTCTGTAACCGCCCTCCCCGCCTCCCATCACACGCTCCTCCGTCTTGTCCTTTTCAGTCAGGCTGTCTTTGTCTCCAGCTGCCAGCCTGTCTGCCATAAAAACATTATACAACCGGAGAGGCACGGTAACGGGGAAATGGTCTCATGTCAGACTGCTGGAAAACAGCAGAGCCCATTTCTCCACATTTCTGCTGCTGCTGCCGCACTGCAGCCAAACGTCTCCCGTGAGCTCAGCCGTGTCCAATCTGAACTCAGAAAAGCTCTCCAGATAGCAAGTTTGAAGAGCTATTCACAGTGAGTCATCAGCTATTATTACACCTGCTGAAGGTGGCCTTTTGTGAAGCAGAGACACGATGTCTGCACAAGGAGGTCCTCAAAAATGATCATTAACTGCTAATAATTCAGCAGATCACATCCAGATTCACCTGAAGCCATTGCCAAGTCAGACCTCTACGCTTTAGTGCATGCATAAGAAGTCTGTGTATTTAAAAAAAACTTTTTTACATATTATAACTGTTTTATTTTTTTGGTCTGCTGGTGGCACGTGAGTAGCTGCAAGATGTTTATTTTGTTTAAAGAAGGCAGGGGGCTCACGTCATGGGCTTTCCTTTTTCCAGCTCTTCTCTGCACAGGGTCACGTTTGTTACTCGTGCAGCGTACTGTGGTCAAAGCATGCAGGGGAACACGAGATTTCCACTGCATGAAGCAGAATACTGCTGTCATTTAATGTGGCAGCCCACTGCCTTCTAAATATAGCAGCAGTGAATGTTTTCCAGTGAACGAGGACTGCAGAAACATAACGTTGCTGAAAGGAAGGAGATCAGATTGTTGTCATTAACACCCGCCATGTTCTGCTGGTGAGATGGAGGTCATTTGTTACGCCAGTCCTGCTCAGATCTAACTTTCCTCTGGGCTCGGTGACCCGGCGAAGCATGCCTCAGCCTCACCGCGGTGACACTGATTCACATTTCTTGTCAATTGCAATGTTTTTAGAACATGGCTGATGATGATTTTCTACTCACACCAGTGACTCATGGGTAGTGGGTGGCGTTTCCTGGACACCCGGTGAGACTGGATAAGATGCTCAACTTTCCTTGATCTACCAAAAGTAAAAAAACAAACAAAAAAGCCAACATAATTTAATAAGTTTGTGTGAATGACCGAAACAATTGTGACTGAAAAGAGCAGTGTGTTCGGATTGTTGGGACTGTTTCTGTAGGACTGCACCCACCTACTGCTGCAAAGGCATTTGGATCTCTGTTTTGGTTGGTTGTCAGTGAAAACATCTGAAATAGACAGTGGTGCAATTATCCTTTTAATGTCGTCGCTTGTTCACACTGAAACAGAAAGCAAAGTAACTCGCTGGAGTGTAAACACAGCTGTTCGGGTTTAATCTGGACAAACAGAACTGAAATCGGCTCTTATTGGATCGCTACGTCTCCTTCTCCTGTAACACAGGAACATTAAGGATAAAGAAATACAGGCCTTGATAATAATTTGGTCATATCGAAACTGCGCACAAGCACAGGAGGCAAGCTGTCACAAGACCAGTCTGACACAAAGATGATTTTCAGCCAAGAATAGATCATGTAGCGTGTTATGGTGGATTAGTGTGGATGAAGGTATTTTCCAGCACAGAGATGAAACACTAATGTGTTTGGATTTATAATCTGTATTTTTTTATTTTTTTTATTAATGAAACTGCACTAGTCTGGGCATATCGGAAGCGTTAGGCATGTGGTGAGGAGCTCAGTCAGCCAGGAGGATCTCAGACTAGAGACATTGCAGTTGAGGTGTTGTGGGTATCTGGTCAGGATGCCTCCTCTTCCAGTGGAGGTGAGGCTTTGTGGCAGACCCACAACTTACTGGAAATGTCATATGTCTCGTTTGGTTTAGGATTACCTTGCCATCTCCCTTACCAGAGCTGGGCGGTGTGGCTGGGGAGAGAAAGGTCTTGGAAAGTCTGGTCAGACCTTCTGTGACCTGGTGATGGATGGATGGATTTTAAAAAGAATTGTTAGATGCAGCCCATGAAGATTACCAGTATACAGGGTGCATATGTTGATTTAGACTACACTGACACGACAGGCTCAGTCTGTTTTGTCTTTAAATTCATTCATAAAGAGTGTAAAGTAGAGCGTGTGTGGGTTTGTCTGAAGATATTAAAGGTGACGTTTAGATTTAGATTGACCTGAGGTGAGAATTCCTAAACACAGAATACCTCTAGATTGGTTTGATAGTGATTCATGTCAACAACATTATGATTGCAGATTGTTGCTCTGAACTGAACAGTGTGTCTGTTCTCTGTCTGTGCGCGAGGCATTTAGTCATAAACCAAGCAGGGCAGTTTGGAGAGCTTCTTGTACGTGTCTGTGCATCTCAAAGACAGGCCGACTTAATCAAACGCATGAACTGCTCTTTGTCTTTTTCTCTCTCTCTCTCCCCTTTTATTACTCTGGAACCGACATGGTGCGACATCCACAGAGCTTCCAGCCGAAGAAGGTAAATATTGATTTTTCTAACGAGCTTCGATCCTCCTCCCTTTACCACCTCATTAAGTGTCTCGGGCCTAGATCTTCTCTTTTTATATAGTATGAGAGGTAAACTTCACGATTGTACACTACAGCAGTTTTCCACCAGTAAACACACACCACTAGTCCTCTGCAAACACACCCGGGGTCTTGCTTTACAGCTGCATATCACGGCCATAATGCTAATGTCAATACATCTTGCCTCCACCCTGAAGCCCGTGGACACTCCTCGAGCCTTTTTACACTGAAAGGCTTGAAAGGTAAATTAAGTGTGACACAAGCAGGTGTATGATATGTGTTTGCACTTTTTCAGGCAAGTCCTTGTGGGAGCTGGTGGTGGAACAGTTTGAAGACCTTCTGGTCAGGATCCTGCTGCTCGCTGCCTGCGTCTCCTTTGTGAGTATGAACCACCAAAGTCAAATGGAAAAATGCACTAACTGCAGGTTTGGTCCAAACGGTGTTTTAATTCAATTCAGCAATGCTTTATTAAGCATTGCCCTGAAGGGAAATTAGATGTTGCAGCAATTTTCAGGATCTAAGTTTCTTCCTGGGGTCATTGTAGAGGTTTATAACCGTGGGCAGGAAGGATCTCCCGTGGCGGTCCGAAGGATCTCCCGTGGCGGTCCGAAGGATCTCCCGTGGCGGTCTGTGCTGCTGTGGATCTGAGGAGACTGGCTTCTGTCCGAATCACTGTGTTGTGAAGAGGATGCTGAGGGTTGTCCATGATCTTCTTCTCCTTTGCACAATCATCTCCAGAGGCTCCAGAACCTTCCCCAGAACAGATTCAGCCTTCTTTTATCAGTTTGTTCTGTCTCTTTAAGTCTCTGGCTCTGATGCTGCTCCCCAACAGGTGACTGCAGACATATTTGAACTCCACAACAGTCTTACAGAAGATATACAACATCTTGCTGCAAACACCAAAGGACCTAAGCTTCCTCAAGATATATTAAATGTCTTTAGGACCCTGTTAGTCTTCTTCATTTACTTTCTTGAGTGTCTTGGCCTCCTCTGCCATGATGCTGCCAATGGTCGGGACAGGAGACCTCGAGCTCTGTGATGCTTCCTCCTAAATACTAAAATACTCCTTCAGAGTAACTGTGAGTGGCTGTAGAGTAAGTGTCCCGGGGCAGAACACAGAAACCTCGCACTGCCCCTGTTGCCCCAGGCGGTAAGGGGTAACAAGCCGCGGCGCTCATAGTGCCGGGCCGTGTCCGTAGCCCGGACAAATGGAGAGGGTCGAGTCAGGAATGTCATTTGTTTTAATAAACCTGTACAAAATGTGAAACATGATGTTTTGCTTTTGCTTTCCCTTAAAGAGAGAAAACCAAAAGAAGCTATTTCACTAAACAAATTTCCTTGGTGTAATTTCAAGACTTAAATGGCCCAGCAGTCCTCCTCCAACCATGATGGAGAAAGCAACTCCATGAACAACTTAAACATTCACAACTTGTATAACTCAAACTATTTATAGTTATTCTATAATAATCAACATGTATTAAAATACAACAAGAGTATTTATAATAGTCATTGAGTTGCTTGTGTGGTGTGTTTTTACCCTGTAAAAATGTTCTTCCTAAGGAGGCGTTGCATGACTGTGTTCACACATGTTTAACAGGCTGGTGTAAAACCTTTAAAGGGATTTTTCTCAGTTTCAGCGTTTTTTGAGGTTTCGTCTTTTTGCCTATGTGAAGGCGAAGAGAAGTGTGAATATGTAAATGTGAAGTCTCTTTTTTTGTGCGTCTGTCTTGATTCTTTAAATGTACCCCAATGGGATTTAGTACCCTAATTCAGCAATTGGGAGGAAATTGCCACTTAATAGACTGCTCCATTTAGCTTGGCCGGCTCTATTCCCCAGTCAGAACCTGGGTCAACCCAGATAGCGGTCCCTTCCCTTTCTGTGGAAAGTTGTATAGTGCAGGCTTTTCCACCCGGTGTTGATAGGATTTTTAGTGTTGGGCATGGGGTTTCTGCCAAACTGGAAACAAAGCTATTAATGAAATGTCTCTGCTGTGGCGCCTCAAACTGTCACCTCCAGCTGCAGTCTGAGGGTGGAGAAGGTCACAGAGGGGTGGAAGTCAGGGAATCCCGCCTGCGTAATACACTTTTCCATCTGTTTCAGCACTTCCCTGCTGTCTTGGGATGAAATTGTCGTTACTATTTCTGAAAATGGGAAAATTGTTCTAAAATGTTTACGATCCCGGATTGCTCGCTGCAGCCAGTGGAACACAGCTCCTCATCCACCGCTGCCGACTCCACCAGCGCTGCCTCTGGTAACCTGGTGTATGCTGAAGTCAAGTGTTTCAGACAGGGGAGCAGTTTATTTTGTGAGGTTTATTAGTTATGGCTCATATTTATGCAACTCTCTTGTCCCTGTTTGTTCACTGTTTTCACATGTTTCCAGCGTGCTTGGGGAGTGACAAAAGCTGAAAGAAGCCAAGTTAAAGTTAAAGACTAATATAGAGCTCATTTGATTGTAGTTTTGAATATATTCAAATTGACATGAGACTATCTGGGTCTCTTAGTTTGAACGAGAGGGAAGTTGAACCCAAGCCTTAAAGGTGGGATTGGGTTGGGCCTCTTTAGAATATGCGAGTAAATCTGAACTGGTAGCTCACTGTTACTGCCTCAACTGCTCCTCAGGTCGTCACTCAGTTAAACTCAGATTTTATTTTTGTAGCATGTATTTATTTTCATTTTACTGAAGGAACAAACAGATTGTGTGCCATCCGAAATAATTGGGCTTTAGTGGGCCAAAGCCACACAAAAAGCCACACAAAAAGCCAAACCAGCCACCTGAAGATCTCATACATGAGATCGAGTTGATGTTTGAGTGTACTGTGGTACAGGAAGTCACTAAAGAGCTGTGATGTGTGACCTGAAATGTGTTTTTCTGACCCATTTCATACAACTCAAATGTTTTTGCTTCTTTTTTTTTTTATTTTGTTGTGGCTCGAGTGATGTTGGGGTTTAATCCTGTTGGCTCTTGTCTCAGAACTCATTTATTCAAGTGTTATTCAGGTGTTAAAGGTGGAATATTTGAATGTTTAAAGGATTAAATACACGAAGCTGAGCTTCATCGTGTCTCAAATTTCCGGCTTCCCCAAACACCTCAAACCTCAGAAGCACAAATGAACGCGCGCTCTGCTCTCCATTTGAACCCCTGTTCAGTGAGCGTCTGGGTGTTGGGCACTCGGACTCCCTGAAGGTGTGATGGTGGTCTGAAGGGTCATTTGAGTCTTCCTCTCTTAAAGCGCTGCCATTGCTGCCCTCCAGTCTCAGCTCAGTCAGGACAGACATTTACCGTCTGGAATGAGAGGGAATGACGAGCTGTCGACCGTTGCTCATGCTGCCGTGACGCTCGCTCAGCTGCTCAGTCCGCTGCAGAAAAATACTCCCTGCTGTCATCCGATTCGCCCCATCAGATCGCCGTAGCGTAGATCCATTTTATCCACTTCCATCAGGGAACTTTGGTGGTGCGGTCACTTTGGTTTCTTCCATTGATGAAATGATGGAAAATTAGTGTAAATGTAGCACGCTGGTGTGACATGCTGCATGGTAGGCTGATGTTTGTCCTGAGCAAGCGTCAGAAAAACGGTTCCTGTTTTTCCTGAGGCTGCTTCAGTAATGTATAAAAGTTGAATTTGGTTTACAGGAGCCTTTTACAGGCTTCATTAAAGAAGACATTCTGGCCTTTTTCACGTGTGGACATGATTTCTCAAGGTGTTAAGCATGTTGCAGACATTTCATTGGGTTTAAAGTACCACCGAGTCTGAACTCATCCCCAGCTCATCGGGAAAGAAGATTTCAATTTAAAAATACTTTATTATTCACAGAGGGAACATTAAGTAGGTAGATGATACACTACATGGCATGCTCACCATGAAGTAGTTTGTTAAAGTCCATTGAGCTGATGAGTTCACGTTATTCGTCCCTACATCCCCCGACATGGAGGGAGTAGTTTTAGAGCCGAACTAAAACATTTGACTCAGCACTGCTAGTTCTTCCATTATTAGGTCATTTCATTAGTTATTCAAGGCTCTCTTTGCTCCTTGTCACATGCTCATCGTTAAAGATGCTGCCCCATGGAGAGAAACTGATCTTAGAGCATCCCTATGTAAATAATAAATTGTGTGGGATTTCCCTACCATCCACGGGATTTTCTATTTCTGTTTCTATAACTACAACACAAGGAGTCCGGGTCATTCAGTGTAGTCCAATTGTCCTTTTCCTTTTTCTTTTTTTTAATGTATTTACTAAGAAATCCGCATTTTCTTCTGGCAACCCAACATTAAAGGGGTTGTTGTGCTCTTTTTTTTTTTTTTTTTTTTTTTTCTTTCAAAAGTTTACTTTTTTTTCCCAACAGGTTTTAGTTAAATGTCAGTAACATGTTTTAGTCTAAATACTACAAGGATACAGTACAACAGCTGTAGTTTTTTGGCCTCTGTTCATAGAATCTGGTTTCAGAGGCGGAGTTGCCCACTCCCGTCCGGTCTGTTTGAAGTCACTCATGCAGCTTTGTGCTACCGGCGTTAGAGGTCCAGCAAAATCAGCAAACTGTTTTCCATTGGATGGAAACAAATACAGCAGGCAGGATAATTCTGCTCTGATCTGGGTTTGTGATGTCACAGCGATCTGCACATGTGAACAGCTCAGTGAATTACATATTTTCAACAAACGCACCGACCCATTCAGGGCGACGGAAATGAGTCAACAGGAGAGAGTGCTGTGGCAGAGTGTAAACTACACTTTTGCCGTAGCCTTTCAGCAAAGCAGCAAACACATCTGAGGACGGACTGATTTGATTGGCTCCCCGGGACTTTTGGGCTCCACCGGTAGCTAGATGTATTCTGCAAAGCAAATGAAAATTTTCTAGCACCAAGTTGAGATCTCTAGACTAGTTGCTAGTCATGCAGACACCACAATATCTTCTCTTTATCACTAAGATAATGTAGTAAGTTAACACTGGCCTGTAATCATTCCTGTGTGGGTTAGATTTTTTTTTTTTTTCTAAATTGCTTTTTAATTTGATTTGTATTTTGAATTCTTCTTCTTTTCCGTTCGGCTGTTTCTTTTAGGGGTCACCACAGCGACTCATCCGTCTCCATCTAACGCAATCCTCAATCCTCTCCATCCTCTAAATCCTCTTCTCTCACACCAACTAGCGTCATGTCCTCTTTTACTACATCCATACATCTCCTCCTCTTCTAGACCTTCCTCCTGGCAGTTCTAACCTCATCATCCTCCTGCTGTCCCTCCTCTGTACATGTCTGGACCAGCTCAGTCTGGTCTCGCTGACTTTTCTCCAGAACATCTCTAACATTTTCTGTCCCTCTGATGTATAATGAATAATGCATCAAAAAAGTAAAATAAAGAACAGAATCCTCTGTGCCAGTGTTGTTAAAGAGATGCTGTCTGAGACCAGAGCTAAAAGTAAGTTAAAGTAACCCATTAAAAGTGAGATCACGGATTAAACTTTCAATATAAATACATTGATAATTGTTAGGTAAAGATTAAAGCCAAGCTAACTGCATTAATGTGGGTGAAAATGAAAGTTTCAACCTTTCCTTCTGTGTTTTAAAAGCAAACTTCCATTGAAAATGTCACTGGACTGGGATGTGAGGGGTTTAACTTTGCGTCGTATCTTCATGCAGGTGTTGGCTCTGTTTGAAGAGGGAGAGGAGACGACCACCGCCTTCGTAGAGCCTCTCGTTATTCTCCTTATCCTCATTGCCAACGCTGTCATTGGGGTCTGGCAGGTGAGGCGTGCTGAATGTGTTTTCTATCAAGTGTTGACAAGATGAAGTTCTCGTGCCCCTGCTGCAGGATACATGAATTCAGTGAACGTCTCCTGTATCTGTCCGTCCAAATAGCACTTTGCAGTGATTTGAGGCAGCTGATGTTGCTCATCACGGGAAACCAGTAACAAGCCACAGCGCTCATACAAGCTTCCTGCATCTGTGTTGTACTAGAAGCATCAGAGGCAGAGACAAGTAGTCCATGAACACTTTGGGAAATGGGGCATTTTGCATTTCTCTGAGTTTATCTCAGACATTTTTTATTCAAGACATTTTTATTCATAAGTTATGATCAAACTACACCACACGCAGCCCACCAAATGAGCAGGGAAGACTATAAAGACCATTACCACCCAAACAAAACACAATTCCAACTCTAAGTTGCTAAATGAACAACAGCCCTGCATCTTTTAAAAGTTTCTCTGCTCCAGCACACAATTTAAATTCATTTATTTTATTTTTTTTATATAAGCTTGTTGTCAAGGTTTGTACAAGTCTGAAAATGACCCATTTAATGACCTATTTAAAGTTAAAAGTCCACAGACTGTTAAAGTGTCAGGATCCCCACCAACAATCGACGACAGGAGGTTTTACCTCGATATTTTGGCGTCATAAATCATATTCCAGTACAAAACTCCACTTGATTTATGTAATCTATGTCTGTGTATCAAAAACCAAAATCTTGTCAAGGGGTTCCTGAGATTCAGGGTTCAGATTTAGATCTCTTAACTGGTATATTTATATAAGAGCATCAGTGTGATAGGAAAACTGTCCATGACATGTCTGTGTCCTTCCCTTATCTCTCCACGCAGGAGCGGAACGCTGAAAATGCCATTGAGGCCCTGAAAGAGTACGAACCAGAGATGGGGAAGGTGTACCGCATGAACCGCAAGGCCGTTCAGAGGATCAAAGCCAGAGACATAGTGCCTGGAGACATAGTGGAGGTGGCAGGTGAGCTGTATGCCAGATTACTACCGTCATGTCTGGTACAGATTCATGCTTTTGCTGATCACCACACGATGCTCACTGCTCTCACAGGTGGTAGAAGAGCTAAGATTTTCCTGGGAGATTCCAGTTTCCAAACACTTTAAAGGTCTACTGCTGATAACGATTTTCTTTTGAAAGAATTACCTTCACAATGATCTACTCTTATTAAAAAGATGTGCTTTCTAGGGACTATCAGTATGTGCTTCCTAAAAGGAAAACAGTTGAGATCTCAGGACTCTACGCTGCAAAAACTCACTTCTAAGACGGTAGTAGTAATAAAAAAAAACCTTGTTTCAATAAAATTAGTCTTACTTTTTGTCTAGTGGCCTGAATATTCTTGTTATAAGAATTCTACTCAAAAAATGGTTCTAGCCCATTGGCAGTTACTTCTACATAATCTAAGACAATTTGACCGGATTAAGGAATGTTATGTTTATTTTTAGGCTGTTTTGCAGTGTATGAAGTCTGTGTTGTTGCATGAACTGCTGATTTCTGTACTGGTACAGAGATCGGATGATCATCGTTGGAGCCGACACTTGCTGATCTCTAGCAGACTGCAGGATGCATATCTAGTGTGTATAGTTCTGTCAACAATATGCACAGAAATGCTCTCATCCAACCCGGACCACTCAAACGTGACTCTGGGAATACAATTGGAACGTCTCAAACCAGATTACACAGGACTTTCCTGTGGTGGTGCAGGTGCCAGGGGTGTGTGTGTGTGTGTGTGTGTGTGTGTGTGTGTGGTTCTGTGGTCACTGCTTGTATTTAAGGCCCAGTTTAATTTTCCACAGCTTTCTCTTCTCCTTTGCTTTCCATGCTCTCAGTCTCACCACCTGTATGCTGCTGGATGTTTGTCAACTCCTCACTCACACTCCCCCATGTTGCATGCACATGCAGACAACTCCCTTGCTGTAAACTCGCCCATGTGTGGGCAGCCTCGGCTAAAAATAGACTTGTTGTCACTCTGGCTCCAGAACATCTGTGTGTGCCAGACACATGAGCAGCCCCAAGGAGATTGCATCGCCATCAACACGACTGGGTATGGAAGAGTAATCCCGGGCTTTGCAGGGCACCTCAAAGTGATGTGTGGGAAAAGGGGGAGCGCTCACTCACTGTGTGTGTGTGTGTGTGTGTGTGTGTGTGTGTGTGTGTGTGTGTGTGTGTGTGTGTGTGTGTGTGTGTGTGTGTGTGTGTGTGTGTGTGTGTGTGTGTGTGTGTGTGTGTGTGTGTGTGTGTGTGTGTGTGTGTGTGTGTGTGTGTGTGTGTGTGGGGCGGTGGGGGTCATTCATAATCATGACACAGAGGCAAAGGGAGGGATTATATATGCTGCAGTGGTCACAGAGAAGCCTTGGCTTTCAGCAAAACAGTAAAAAAAAACTAAATATTAGAGAATCCATTCAAGTGACTGTAACTGCAGGATCTCAGACAAGTCTGTTACATAAATGAATCAATTCTTTTTCTGAACCATTTTCCCTTTTATTTGCAGAGAGCCTAGGATGTACACAGCTTATATGCTTTAATGTGATGGGTAGAATTTACTGGGAATTGCTGCTTGTGGCTGCGGTCCTCAGTTGCACAGCCGCCACACGAAGGAACGCCAACACAGACTGAAGTCAAAACTCTACTCAGACCCCCCAAAATACCACCACCGTCCCCATCAACACGAATGTCTCCATGACAACGCTCCCCTCTGTTTGGCTCACGTCCGAGGAGTCAAAGTTTGGTGTGTTCAGAAGTTGACAGCAGGTGAACCTGCTGCCGTTGGAGTGAGGGCGTGGTCATTATTGGTGATTATCATCAGCTGCATTCATGGCGGCTGTTTCCGTGCAGGATGCGGGCGCAGGGGTGGTGTGCAGCAACACAGACAGCTTTTTTTTACGGGCAAAGGTTTCAATGAGTATCAACGTCAGTACATTTACATGAACTAGGAGAAAGTCGAATTATTGCCTTGGTCCAAATGATATTGTTTAAAAGTTTAAAAGGCATGTTTACACCATAGTCAGGCTGTAGTCCAACCGAACTGGAGTTGTTGAAATTGAGCTTTCGGAGCCAGATAACGCAGTTCTAAATCGAGTTATTCCCCCATGTATACTCACACCACGGTTAGCCGAGCTGTTGACTGGCCTGGGACTCCCCCTTCTGGAAGACACGAGACCACGGAACCGGGAAAAACAAGTCCCGGCATGACAACAACACAGTTGCGTGCATCTTACGTGCAACACAATCTGGCTTAGTATGTGCAGAGCTGCTGCATGGTCGGCGTCCATATCTTCACGTGTTGTTGTCCTTCTACGCCTGCTTCTAAATCTGCTGCGTTTGTTTCCTAATTGTTCCAATGCACCTCACTCAACAATTCAATTCCCTGCCTGCGGGTGTCTACTCAAGATTTCTAGGAAACTCCAGTTAAATCTCGATTGCTGCCAATAGCTCGATTTAGTGCATGTAACCGTACTGAGTGATGTTTTGGGGATTATGTTAAAATGCAGTCTGCAGGGGGTGAAATCAGCTTTCTGCCGTTTATCTGCAGGATCATGCAGATGAGCCTCATTAGTCTGACTCATGACTCAAGTTTATGGTTGTTTTTGTCTTCAGGTATGCTGACCTTTAGACATTTTACAAGCCATTTGAAGGTTGCAAACAAATTTCCATCATCGAGGGAAAATCTACAAGTGCGGTGGTAGTCGGAGTCTTTTCCATCAAACAAGTTTGATATTATTGCATGTCTGAGTCCAAATGATGCAAATAGTGACACCATCCAACAGGAGCGTTGTTTGCTGGCTGGAGTTGTAAATATTTACAAATTCTTAAGTCTGTAACATTCAAACTTTGGCTTATAGTCTTTACAGGTAAGATCGTGTCGCATGTTAGTCTTTAGTCGAAAACGTAAGGAAGTCATCTAGTTCAATGTCCGTCTCTGTTGAAGGGAAGGCACCAGCACCAGCTGGAAGTCCTCTTTGTCTCAAGTATGCAATGTATTTATTTATTATTAAAACCTCCTTAAGAAGAGGCACGGCAGTGGTTCAGTGGTCATGTATTCGGCAGCTCAGATAATATTGTTGCTAAGCAGTTTTAAACAGAAATAAACAGCTGAGTAGGCCTGCAAAAGGCTGTTCTCACTGTAAAAGAAATCCTTGTGTCAGTGTTGGGGATCTTCCAGACAAAGAAAGCACATTATTTTTCTTTCCTCTGATGGTTTCCCAGGCTTTCCTGTACTTCAGATTAGCCTGCGGTTGTTCCATGTGAACTTGATGCTCAGAGGTCAAATAAACTGTGTGGAGGTTTTGGAAACAGACACTTTCGATCACAAGTGCCTTTCAGAAGGAAAAGAATAACACAACGTGTGTATTTACTAAAGTTTCCACCACTGTTGCCGGCGCTGCCAGCCACAGTTACGACATGATTGTGATTTGTACCTCCGCTGGAACTTTCCTCTCTTTTTTTATTTTTTTATTTTTTTAAATTTATTTTTTTTGTGATATAAATGGGCAGGCGAGTGGTTCGGTTCCCACAGGATCTGAGTACCAAGTCTCGGTCACTTTGCATGTGGAAGGAAAGTCATTCCCTGGTTTGTTATGCACGATGTTAAGAGTTTTGATAAAAAGAATGAAAACATTTATTACTGTGTTGTCCAAAATAAAAGTTTTGCACTCTAATTTAGCTTCTGATAATAAAATTTAATAAAAAAATGTTTAATTTTACATTCATGCATCACGGAGGGAGCGTTGTTTTCGTCAAACGTTCGACAGGAGTGTCAGCCAATCAGGTTGCAGCGTTGCAGCAAGTGGTAGCCAATGAAATCGCAGACAGTTTCAAAGTACGTGACTTATAAGGGCAGCGAACATGAAGATATCGCACTGCTGGTTGAGCGAACCGTAAGAATATAAATGGTTAAAATGATGAGTAAATGAGTGTTCTGCTTAAAACAAAGCAAAATATAAAAGTACAATTTTCATTAATTTAATTAATTTATTTTTTAATATATGTATTTTAAAATTATTCTTTTGTTGTATGTAAATTACATTTTTTTTTCTTCTGAGGGAAAATAAATCTTCAACAAAAAAATAAAACTTACAGAGTTGTGTTACAACATAACTTAGTGTTGGGCTGCTGAAACCTGCGTGCTCGATGATTTAAGAAAGTCTTCAGTTTTTTTTAAACACACTTCAGACTTCATAGGATCTTTTGTGCAACCAAATAAATTCGTTATAATGTTAAAAGCTCAGCGTTTATCCATTAGTGCTAAACTTCTCCTCATAAAGAGCATCTGTGGGAGGCCACGGCAGAAGGAGGAGCAGGAGTCGGCGGGTGGGCGTCTGGAAAGCCTCCCTTTCCTGCCCTCGGCCGGTCCTGCTACGCTGCAGCTGCAGCCCCCAGCGTCTCCCACACAAACACCACGCTCAGTCGCTGCCGCCTTTTCTCTCGCCGCCTTCACAAGTTCCCCTGAAAATTGTTTTGAAATACGAAAAAGGAAGTAGAGATTAATAAACCAGGCACAGTTCTTTGTATTACCATCTCTGTCTAGTTTTTTGTTTTGGGTGGTGTCAGAGTTTAGTAATCTGAAACAAGTTATCCAGTTAAATATATCTTCATACTGAGGGTGCAGCATAGATTAATGTCTCATCAGTAAGAAAGTGATAGAAAAGCACAAATCCAAGACATCCAGGTTTGTTTGTAGCCTGGGTTCTGAAGGGGTACGTGGGTTAGGTTATGAAGGATGAGTTTAATACGCAGGCCTAATAAGCTGACTGCCCGACTGTGGTGGATAAGATGTCATTCTTGTCATTCTCTAGTTTATTTCTGACATGTCTGAGGAAGTAGAGTGTCAGGGAGACGAGAGAGGTGCAGAGACTGATGCGAGAGAAAACAGGGAGTGGAAATAACTGATCATGTTGAAACAGCAATGTGACTCCATCAAGATTGTATCGAGCCGTTGTTTACCTGCACCTGCAGCCTGAGGCGGGACTGAATCCAGTCATGTTTACCTGCTCGGGGGTTTAGAGTTTAAACACAAGCATTTAGGAGGGTGTGACCTTAAGGGTTTAACACAAAACGGCTTCAAAGGAACTCGTACACGATCACAATCTCGTCGTCGTTGGTATTTTCTTACATAAAGTCATATGTAGCAGTGCAGACATAGATGTTTTTCTTCTTCTTCTTTTAACAAAAGAATGGTTTTATTGAGTAAACATATTTTCTTGGAGGGAAATATCAGTAAAAGTGCTGGTTCCCTGAGCCGTACACCTTTCTTCATTAAAGAGGTGCTAACAAGCCACCTCAAAATAAAGGTGGAGATCGTGGACATGGTGAACACGGGTACAACCCCGGAATGTCATAAATAAAAAAACATGATTTAAAATGTAAACAAAAGCGAGAGAGAAAAGAGAACATTAGATAAAATCAGCAGTTAAACTGTAATCAAGTTTTACCAAGATCAAGATCAGCCAGGAATTACTTGCCCTGCCTTTAATTACATTTCTGACATTTTGCTCAAAACTCACTAATATACTTTTGTAAACGTTGTTGTGTTGTTAAATGTTCAGCTCTGTTCGTAGCAGTGGATTTTAAGGAAACGTCCCTTCATCCCCCTCTTCTGGTGGATGTGCCTTTTCTTAAAGAGTCCCTGCTAAGCTCATTTACAAGGTCATAACAAGGACCTCTCAAGATAAGTGAACATGCCAAATGATGAAAAATGCATCATTTTCACATCTTTTACATTAGCGCAGGGCTTCTTGCCACCTTTTTTCTCGAAACACTTTGCTTTAGCTCTCGCCCAGTAAAGTCCTCCTGCTTGACAGGCTCAGTTTGCACTGACTGGACAGCAAGAATGAGCAATGACGACGAATGGAGGTCAAACTCCACAAGCGTCTTGCAGCAGTTTTTCATGGTGATGAAAGAAAATGTTATGTAATAAAAGAGCCGTTTTAACGTAACATACCAAACAGAAAAACATCACACCCATAATGCAGGTTGTTAAATATTACAGCATTTTTTTTCTAATCCAAATCTGTCTTGTTGTGACTCTGTTTCATCTTTTCTTAGTTGGTGACAAAGTGCCTGCTGACATCAGAGTGACTTCGATAAAGTCCACCACCCTGCGAGTGGATCAGTCCATCCTTACAGGTTCTTCTCATTTCTCAAATGCAATGCGGAAATTCACCATTACATGATGCCAGTGTCCTCTTTTACTTTAATTTATAAGCCCTGAGGCCTTACGGAAGTTGCAGTTGTATGTTTTTGCTATGTTTTCTGTGATGCTTTTTCCTCCTGCTCCACGTACTTTAATATTGTTTGCTTTGCAACCAAGTAGACACCTCTAATGCTGAGCGTTTGTCTTGATTTAACCTCTCCAGGGGAGTCTGTTTCTGTCATCAAACACACTGACCCTGTACCTGACCCCAGAGCCGTCAACCAGGACAAAAAGAACATGTTGTTTTCTGTAAGTTTACTCGCTGCATTTGTCTTCTTCGTTTAATGCCGTTACTAATTGTGGGCATTTCTGATTTACATCATCATTTTATTCAGATATATTTCTGAAACTGACAAAAGGGTTTTTTGTTTTTTTTCTTAAATTCTGGTCCCTTTCTTCTCAGGGCACTAACATCGCTGCAGGCCGTGCCATAGGTGTCGTGGTAGCCACGGGTGTCACCACTGAGATTGGTAAGATCCGCAATCAAATGGCGTCTACAGAGCAGGAGAAGACGCCCCTGCAGCAGAAGCTGGACGAGTTCGGCCAGCAGCTCTCAAAGGTCATCTCCCTGATCTGCGTGGCTGTGTGGGTCATCAACATCGGCCACTTCGGAGACCCGGTCCACGGCGGCTCCTGGGTCAGAGGGGCCATCTATTACTTTAAAATTGCTGTCGCGCTGGCTGTGGCCGCCATCCCCGAGGGCCTGCCCGCCGTAATCACCACCTGCTTGGCCCTCGGCACGCGTCGCATGGCTAAGAAGAACGCAATCGTCCGCAGCCTGCCCTCAGTGGAGACCCTGGGCTGTACTTCTGTCATCTGCTCTGACAAGACGGGCACCCTCACTACCAACCAGATGTCCGTTTGCAGAGTAAGTGCTCCCCGGGATTTCTCCGATCATTTCATGAGGTTTTTGGCTGCTGATAACTAATTTGGAGATCTATGCTTTGCATTCATTCAACAGTTTTGGTTTTCAACAAAATTTGGAATATTTTCAAATCCCATCGTAAGCCTAAAATTAGTCCTGGGAATCCCGTGACCCTGTATAGGATTGAATGTATGGAGAATGAATGGACGACTGACTGGATCGTTGTGGGGATTCCCTCTGAAGAGTTCAACAGTCATTATTCTTGCCAGTTGCAGTTTAGCCTTCTTTTTTTTTTTTCCTTTTTAAAGGTGGCCAGTGGCGCATAAACGTGTAAAGTCTTTGTATTGTAACGTTTATCTCCACTTGGCAGGTTTGATAGATGCTGTTAGAGCAGCTGGAGCTGACGAGACCAAGCAGCAGCCAGAACACAATACTCCGTATCAGCACATCAGTTTCCACACACATCATGAAGGTTCCTCAAATGTCACGTTTCCTGAACAAACACAGTGAGCTCAGGTTCATAGGCTTCGTTGAATTAATATTCCACATTTAATTTCCACATTTACTGAACGATCCTGTGCACAAATATTTATAAGTAGCACAAAGCCTCACCCTTCCCTTCGTCCGTGTGAGTTACTCGGTGACTTTTCTTTAAGCGCAGGGTAAATGCCAGCGCTGCTGTTTGTCTTGACTCTTGTTAAGGACTCTGCACACGCCCAGGTCTCAGTTAAAACACCTACAGCTCCATCCTGGAGCTCCTCTCTGAGCTGCGTGGCGTTGAAGCCGGTGGTCAGTCTGAGTAGGACGACACCAACGCTGCTTTCTAGTTTCACCAGTTGTAGAAAGGGCAGCCATTCCCATTAACGTGGACAAGGCGAAAGGCAGGGTCCACCTGGAGGCAGGGGTCCACCTGGAGGCAGGGGTCCACCTGGAGGCAGGGGTACACCCTGGACAGGTCGCCAGTCTATCCAGGGCCACATACAAGACAAACAACCAATCACACTCACATTCACACCTAGGGAGAATTTAGAACGATCAATCTGCATGTTTTTGGACTGTGGGAGGAAGCCGGAGTACCCGGAGGGAACTCACGCAAGCACGGGGAGAACATGCAAACTCCACACAGAAAGACCCACCGGGCCGGGAATCGAACCAGGAATCTTCTTGCTGTGAGGCAACAGTGCTGACCACTAAGCCCCCGTGCTGCCCTTTTTTCTTGTTAATTTTATTTTTTAATCCACATTTTTTTGCATTTCAGGCCTTAAATTTTCTGGAAAACGTAGGTATGAAAAACTTAAAAGGGAAAAACAGCGACGTATTTGAACTGAGGTCAACAGCTGATTGTAATGAGGTTTTGATACCAAAGTGTATCCATGAGATGGATGGAAACCAACTTTTTTCTTTTCTTTTTTTTTTTTATTAAAATTGAATCAGTGGTTCTGAGCCTTTTGCTCTTGCATCTGTAAACGGCACATGTACAAATACTCCAACTTCCCCTCTCCCTAAGCATGGATCGTCAGTGCAATTAAAGCGCAGCGGCGTGGAGTTCCCGGAAGCAGGAGAAGCGGTCCTCCTCAGGGAAGGGGACTGAACTTACCGTGTTCATACAACCCACCAGAGAGAAAAGGGTTTATGCGGGCTGACGCTGCTAAATATTAACTTCTCCTGACTTGCTTCTCTCTTCTGGGAGATAAGAGTACACTGACACATTCACAGTCTCTCAAAGTACAAATCAAACTTCCGCTTCGCAGTTTATTTTTCAGCCTGGTGTTTCCCAAAGATAGCCCTTTTCCCAGTTCTCCAAGTCTTCCCCTGCAGTGTTTGTTTTATTCTTGGACCACAGAGCCAGATCTGTGTTTATGGTTTTGCTTGCCTCTCTGTCTCGGGTCGTCCCTGGGCTGGTCTCCAGGCGATGTCCCTGATGGTTTCATGTGTCTCCCTGGCCTCAAGGGTATCCCCGTATTGACAGGAATTTCCAGGGATTCCCCTTCATATCCTCTCACCGTACTTCCCCGTCACTTCCCTCAATCACATATGCCGAAGCATGCACAGTTAAAAAAAAAACATAAATATATTTATATGTGTCCTCATATAACCTCAGAGGGATAGAGCAGGAACAAAATACGCTGGAACTGCCACGAGTCACGCTGTGGACCCAGTGGCTCAGATGGTTAAGGAAAACTTTTAAACATGTTGTGTTGCTGAGCTTCATTCTGTGGAAGACTTCAGCTTTCCTTAGTAGTTATTTTTAATTTGTTACAGATTAACAGAACCGAGGGTTTTTAACATTTGTGTAATTAAGAATTCAACAAGAAGATGTATCTGATTCCCTAACCCTAATGCAAAATTATAAATGAAAGCAAGGGACCAACGGTGTCCAAAAACCCAAAAGGACAGAGTAAGGATGTCGCCACTCTTCGGTCTAGTTTCTTTCCAGCTGTGTTAAAAGCAGCTTCTCAGAGCTGCAGTCACCGGTTGGTTGTTTGACCAAACCTGTGGTCACTTCTGGAAAAGGTGCAGTGCAGGAATCCTCACGTTTCATGGAAGGAAATACTCACAGCTGGAATATCTGGAAAAACAACCGTGTGCGAGTTGTTTTATTTTTTTTTTCTCATAAAGTTCATCTATTTTCATGATGTCCAGAGAGTGAGTAGTTTTTTGTTTTCCTGACAACAAAACATCAGAAATGAAATCTCTGTGAGATGAGCAGTGTGTTTTGTAGCTCAGATGAAGAGCTACAATGAGAGTCGAACTCTTTATCAATGACTCTCGTGTGAGTAATCTACCAGCGCCAGCCGGCTGCAATAAAACCCACCCGAAGTTTCACTTCATCCTGTTGTTTTCACTGGGAACTGCCAATGCTAGACTGTGTTGGATCAATTTCAGTCTTATTTTTATTAGAATTCTAATCATTTTAAAACAAAATTAAGACACCTGGAATTGTAGCAAACGGTATGGTGATTAAAGTAAATCCATGTTTGAAAGGTGGGCAGAATAATCTTATTCACTTCAAATCTGCGTGCCTCCAAATTTCAGCCAGTTTTTGTAGGAGCTGTTTCACGGATATCGTCGAATGTGCTGCAACCTTGGGTTCGGGGCATCACGAAGGCAGCAGCTTGCTTCTGAGTGGCACCACAGATGTAGCCGTCTTGGAGTTGAGAGCATGTCACATGTGGATGTAATGAGGCTGCTCAGTCTGACCTTAATGTTGACTGCTTCACCGGTTAGTCCACCTGACCGCTGCTGGTGGCCAACAGCTGAGATGTTGCACATCTCATCCTTCATTCTGGTCACCTTCAAAACCACCAGCTCTTTCCTTGAAATACAAGACACAGCTTAAGAGCCATACAAATGAATAACACTTGGACGTCTGCAGCTGTAAATCTCGTCTCGGTGTTCCACGGTTCATTGTAATAAAATGAGAACGTCAGATTGTTAGTTATAACATTACAGGTTCTGACATAAGCCACAATCTCGCAGTGAGGATAATCAGGGTTCAATTTGATAATTATTTCTAGCTGTGCTTCGTCCTGTCCAGACTTGTCAACTTCAGAAGACTTGTAACCTCACTATTGTTGAGTTTTAGGGGAGTAATTGCTCCATTGAGAGGCTAAAATGTGCTATTAGTCTCCTGTTTTGAAGGAGCAGCGGCTGCATCTGAAACTCTACATCGACGTGCTGTTCCCTGTCAACTGATGGGAGCTGTTAAATCAGTGACACATAAACACTCACATGCACGCGCATGCACGGGCATGCACGCGCATGCACGCGCATCAAGCAAAGAATTGAGAAGGAAGGGAAGTTTACCCAGATACTTACTTCAGTCAGATTCAGTGGAGCTTCAAGTAAAACAGTCATAAAGTTAGTAGCCACTCTTTTAATCTTTTAATAATTTTTTTGTTTTGTTTTTTTGGTTTGACCTTGAGGTTAATTAGATCAAATGTAAACTCCTTTGATGACCATATTTGGTCTTGAATGCTTCCTACTTGATACTGGTCTATAAAGCTCTGAATGACTCAGGACCAAAATACATCACCTGACCCAGTATGAACCTTCCTGACCCCTCAGGTCATCAGGATCTGGTTTTCTATCAGTTCCCAGAGTCAGAACCAGACATGGAGAAGCTTCCTTCAGCTTCTATGCTCCACAGGTCTGGAACAAACCAGGCTGAAGTCCTGCAACTCCCATGGTGTTTCTCTGAGCGGCAACGACTGTAGCATCCCCTGGACTGTTTTTAATATTCCTAAACTAACTCGGTTCACTGAACAGGTGTAGTTGGGTTGTTTGCAGCTTGAGCGCCTGAAGAGCACTTTTGGCTTTTCTGTTCGTGCTAGCTGATTAAAATAATGTCAAAATCAGTTTGACAACTAAAACATAACCAGTATAGAGACCTGACTGATATACGTTCCTCTGTTTGTCTCAGTGGGAACTTGTGCTGCAGAGTTTTGATTTATCGTATCAGTAAGTGTTAACTGATGCTCGTTCAGACAACAACATAACGAATGTTTGGACTCATTCAGCTCCTAAATAGGAACGTTCAACCATGGAGCGCCGCTGGTTATAACAAAGTCCTGGTGTGGTGTAGAAACAAGATATACAATAACTGAGGTGGTTTAATAAGATGTTTTTATGGACTGGTAGGCACCCCACAATCCAAACGTTTATTCTCGAGCCTTTAAGTCATTTTTCCGTAACAGTTTCTCTTTAACCGTGAATAAAGTTGTTTTAGTAAAAATCTTTACAATCTGTAATCTTAAATCTTAAAAACAAAACCCAGTGAGATTCTGAGTTAGTTATTTACTGTAGCTGATTAAACACGATCATGACTCAGCCATGAAATGGTGATATGAAGCTTTTTTTAAATTCATTTAAACTCTCCAGACTTTGGCAGATCTCATTGTTTGACTCTTCCGCATCTTAAAAAGTAATTGTAACTGCAGCGCCCGAGGATCGAGCGGTCTACCAAACTAATTCGTCTGATCTGCTTCTTGTTTCTTTTGTTTGTTTTTTTTTTTTTTTTTCCAGATGTTTGTTGCAGAAAAAGTAGAGGATTCCAGTTGCTTCCTGCATGAGTTCTCAATAACAGGTTCCACGTATGCTCCTGAGGGACAAATGTAAGTGTCACGGATCTATTACCATCTTAGGAAAAACATGACAGCTGTCCACGTTAATAATTCACCACATGTCATTTCTAATGCACTTTAAATAAAGCATGTGAAAGTAAATGTTTTTCTTTACCGTTATGAAAGTGTTCTGAGCATTCATAGTCTCAGCTATTCTGTACTCAGTTTACCGCTTGTCATCGTCCAGTTATGGAGGGAACATGGACATGCTCGTTTCTGATAATGTGGAATTTGTTTGGTTTTTTTTTTCTTTTCTGCCCTGCAGGATAAGATTTCTTTTACCAGAGTAAATCTGTATTTGTATAGGTATATAGGTGGTTTTCCATTAGCCAGAAGAAGGATTTCAGCAGTCGGTTGCGCCTGTTTGTTCATTTAGTTGTTTAGTGAATGCAGAATTCTGACTCCACTTGAACCTCTCCGTTTCATAACAGCAGAGTGTGGGTTACTGTGTGGGAGCGTTTCTAGCAACGGCTGCAGTCTCTGCAGGGAACAGATCCACGGTCGTCACGCAATCAGCAACTTGTCAAAGGCGTGCATGTGTGCGCACACACACACACTCATGCGCTCTGTTTACTACTGCGTAACGACCGTTTCCCTGTCAACTCTGGAATGCCGTTCAACTTAATGCCATCCCCAGTCGTAAATGCTTGTGGGTCTACTGTGTCTTGAGTGGATGTGAACTGTGGGGTGTTTTTCCTCGTGCTTTTTGCAGGTTGCGTGTGACGACTGAGTCCATTACTGTGTTTCTTTCAGTCTGAAAGGAAACCGGCCCATCCAGTGTGGAGACTACGACGGACTCCTGGAGTTGGCTACCGTGTGCGCCATGTGCAATGACTCGTCTCTGGATTACAACGAGGTCATTCACAAACTCATTCTACACCCGCCGTGTTCGACAGATGTTTGTGTAACGTGTACAGTGTTGCATGGTTTCTTAGTAAAACATTTTCAGCATGTTCGTTCACGCCACAGTGAAACGCATCCCTTGGCTGTGCTCATGTATCGTCTCTCTTTCAGCAGAGCAAATCTTCTTCTGATGTACTATCCTTTGTCTGGTTTGGATTGTTTTTCTTACCTCTTTGTCATGTTATCATGGTAACCATACTGAGTAGAGAGGCCGTACATAAAGCACTTCTCAGCTTCCGTGCATCCTCTCAAGATCGTTTCTGCTCTTGTAAATTGCTGCTGTGCCAACAGTTTGGTACATTTCCAAATGAATCGCCTGAGTATGAAATAAAAGTACTAAAGCAGGAGAAAGGAAGACGGCAGATGCTGCCATCGCTGAAGGGGAATGAGGTACTTTATTGCTCTCGACGGCTGGCCACACAAACAAATGTGTGTTATGACGTTACTGCTTCATCTCAAGCAGTCCCGGTGCCAGAAATAACCAGTACTCGGTGCCCATTCCTAATCAACTGACTTGGTAAAGTACCACTCTAGACCAGTCGGTGGAGGAAGTGCACCACTTTTGCCAATTACAGTGAGATACGTCGTACAGTTGACACCATTAAGCTTTTCAATCAGGTTGACTGTTTCCACAATCCTCATGATGTATTTTGGTCTTTCATATGTTGAACAGGCAATGTGAATGCCAAACAAGCCAGGACTTTTTACCACAGAACCATAGTACTTCACACACGTAAACACAACCTAAAGTTGACATGCACAACAGCCGGTTTTTAAATGGGTCTGAATTCACTCAAGTGTACATAACCTTTATCCCATTTCAAATAGTCCAAGATGTTAAGAGTTCAACAACATCCTTGAATAAACATCTGCTCTCTTGTAGGCCAAAGGGGTGTATGAGAAGGTGGGTGAGGCCACAGAAACGGCTCTCACAACCTTGGTGGAGAAGATGAACGTCTTCAAGACCGAACTTTCTGCACTTACGAAGGTTGAACGTGCCGGCGCCTGCAACTCGGTAAGGACATGAGAGGACATGACACTTAAAATACAATAACTAAACAAACTAAAGTCTTGATGTCATTATTCAACTAATCAGATGTAGGAACATCTTCAAAAGGCAACAATTGTATGAACCTTATACATACAGCTCATAATTCTTAGGATTACATGATTGTGGGTATTATTGAGTCTTACTGCATATATATTATGATATTAAATGGGTGAACCAGTGCCGTCAGTGAATGTGTGAACATTATGAGTTTAGCCATGCTTATACTTGAAATCATCTCTTGTTGTGACATTCAAACACCAGAACACTTGGATGAGACTATGTCCTGGTGTGCGGGTGTCCACTGCTAAAGCTGATGATGTTGTGGTGATGAGCGCTTACCTGCTCCCCAGTTCTAAGCTTTTCCACTACACTGTCAATAAAGGTCATGAAAGTCCCAGTTTGACACTTACAGGGTGTTAGTGATTGATAGATGCTTCTCTGATGAGCAGAGCCCTGCATTAACCAGAAAAGTGAAGGAGACCATTCATCACTGCAGTGGGCAGCTATTCAAACAGCCATCTCGCACCCACAAGGACTTGAATAAACTGAAAAAGTGTGACTTCGAGGACATGTTCGTGGAACAGTGGTTAGATATTTTCATTCTTTTAAGACAAGAATAAAGACACTTGAGGGGATAAAAATGTACCAGGAGTGGCATATGAGTAATCGCTATGAAAACAAAGAAGACTGGAAGAAGAGCATTAATAGTAAATTATTTTATTTTGGAAAGAAAAATGCAGTTTTTAAATAATTCCAGCATGAATAAGTTACTGGATAAAACCTTGAAGGTGTTCAAACGATTAATTACAACTCCATTAAAATTTACATGAGAAAATTAAAACATTTCAAGTGTCTGCTGGTTGTTGTCACTGCCAGAAACGGGAAGAGCAATGCATGAACCCGCGAGGACAAAGCTCCCATAGTCTCCTCGTCTGATACAGAGGAGCATCTCACTGACAGATTAGACGTTATTCATTTGATGTCTGCCATCAACTAAAGGCGCTTTTGCAGCACACCCGCAGCCTTTCTTTTGCACTGGCCTCATGACTAAATCTGAGCTGCAGCGACCCCTGCTGGTAGCAAAAGGTGTGACATTAAATCCAGAGATCTGGATTGGGCGTATTTGAGCTGTTATGTGGCCTTTTTGGTCTCCTGTTAAATAGCGTTTTGCTCTTGTTTTTTCATATGGATGTATTTATTATTGACAATCCTCCTCAAAGACACTTGCATCATCAGATGCAGCTGTGCAGACATCTGGTCTGAGGCAGCAGACAAACACTGAAACGAGTGTAGGAACTAAAATGTCCTCATTCGCCTCTTTTGAGGAGTCAAACCGAACTACAGTCAGCTCTCAGGCTGACAGGTGTCTATATTAAAGTTTATTATGCCAGTCTGTGGGCTTTCTCTCTTTCTTCTGTTTGTTTTTTAACCCTTTCATCTGTTTTCCCCTCTTTATCTTCTTCATCCACTAGGTGATCAGACAATTGATGAAGAAGGAGTTCACGCTGGAGTTTTCTCGTGACCGCAAGTCCATGTCTGTGTACTGCACCCCCGTCAAACCAGGATCCCAGAGCAAGATGTTTGTCAAGGCATGACTCAGTATTACAGTCCCAAATACATACAGTACACATGGAAAGTTTTACAATTCAGTAAAAAAGATTAGCAGACTAGGGAGTACTTAAGGGGGGAAACGTGGTGGTACAACAAAATCATCATTTGAGAAATGCATCTCGGCATCAGAAAGCAATACCCATAAACATATGCTGAGTAAAACAGCTGCTTTGTAGATACGTAAAGACCTGTACTTAAACACGCTCTCATCACAACCTCCAGAAAACGGTTGTTTTTCTGGACTCATCTCTTCCTCTGTTCTGACTGTTCCCTGAACACATGTAGAAGATAAAAAACAAACGTCCCTCTCAGCATGATCCTGGCATCGCTGTGTTTGTCTGTAGAGGCGGTATCAATGATGTGTTTCGTTATGGACGGCTGAATAATTATGAAACTTTCTATCTGCACTGTTAAAATACTTCTGATCGCTTCCATTTCAACTCGGTTCTCATATTTGTTTAATGTTCTCTTCTCAATTATATAATGCATTAATCAGGGTGCCCCTGAAAGTGTGATTGAGAGGTGCAACTACCTGCGGCTCGGGGCAGGAAGGGTCCCGCTGACGTCGGCCCTGCGTGACCAGCTGATGTGTAAAATCCGGGAGTGGGGGACAGGCAGGGACACGCTGCGCTGTCTGGCTCTGGCCACTCATGACGCGCCACCACGTAAAGAAGACATGGACCTGGAGAACTCCAGCAAGTTTGCACAGTATGAGGTAGAGTGAGAAGATGGGGAAACATCCAGGGCCCTGGAAACTGTGCAGATGCACCGTTTCCTCTGCTCAAACTAGTATTTATATCTTGGACTTATATGTCCTTAGTTTCTTTAACATTTATTATACATGTATGCTCTAATTTAATTGTGAGTGGGTGTTTTGTCCGGATACTTGTACGGATGCATGTCAAATCTCAAAAGAGAGAGAGTTTGTGGGAGAGGGAGGTGGAGCAGAGTCGAATGGCCAACTCCAGCCCAAAACTGGCTGCTGCGATCAGAGCTGAACAAATATGTTGAAAAGGGAGCTGTGATGCTGTGTCTGAGTTATACTGTCAAAAACATCATTTCATGACAACTTAAGAGAGAGAGTGATATGTAATGGAGGTGTTTTGGAAAGAAGCACCACCATCGAACCTCTTGTTGTTCTCCTTTCAGATGGGGCTCACGTTTGTTGGCTGTGTGGGCATGCTCGACCCGCCGAGGAAGGAGGTGATCGGCTCAGTGAAACTGTGTAACGAGGCAGGTATCCGGGTCATCATGATCACAGGGGATAACAAAGGCACAGCCGTGGCCATCTGCAGACGAATTGGCATCTTTGAAGAGGATGAGGACGTCACAGGGAAGGCCTACACCGGCCGCGAGTTTGACGATCTCTCGCCAGAAGCACAAAGAGAAGCCGTCAAACGGGCACGGTGCTTCGCCCGCGTTGAGCCAGCTCACAAGTCCAAGATCGTCGGATACCTGCAGTCCTTTGACGAGATTACTGCCATGGTGAGAAGAGATGACACAACTTGTTCAGCGTATTTTCAGCTGTGATAAATCCAGTAAAACAACAAGAATTGAATGACAAGCAGCTTTTGTGCATTACTGGATGCCTCTGTAAAGAAAAAAAAAAAAAAAAAAATATATATATATATATATATATATATATATATATATATATATATATATATATATATATATATATATATATATATATATATATATATATATATATATGAATCTCATAAGTTTTGAATGATGTGCGACATAAAAATAAAAGACAAAAGAGATATTAAAGATAAAAACTTCATTTCTAAATACGTCCTTTAATGAACTTTGCTGCCAGTCGGCGTGGTGCTGCGTCTGCCGCCCCCATATGGTTTACCTGGCACTGTACTATACATAATATCTCACATAATATTTCCAATATCCAGACAGGAGATGGCGTGAACGATGCCCCCGCCCTGAAGAAAGCAGAGATTGGTATTGCCATGGGTTCTGGAACAGCCGTGGCCAAGTCGGCGTCTGAGATGGTGCTGTCTGACGATAACTTCTCCACCATTGTGGCCGCTGTGGAGGAAGGCAGAGCCATCTACAACAACATGAAGCAGTTCATCAGATACCTCATCTCCTCTAACGTGGGAGAAGTTGTCTGGTGAGATACAGCCAGCGTGGGGATGGGTCTTCACCATCAGTCTGGTATCCTCGGCTGATCTCTCTCCTGTCTCTGCACAGCATCTTCCTGACAGCCATCCTGGGTCTCCCTGAGGCTTTGATTCCCGTCCAGCTGCTGTGGGTTAATCTGGTGACTGACGGTCTGCCCGCCACAGCCTTGGGCTTTAACCCTCCAGATCTGGACATCATGGACAAACCACCCCGCAACCCCAAGGAGCCGCTCATCTCTGGCTGGCTCTTCTTCAGATATTTAGCCATTGGAGGTAGAATTACATACATGAGTACTAATACACATTCCCAAGTGCGCCAACCTTAAATGTGATGAAAGAAACAGTCAACAGTAACAATGGTAGTCACTTTCACCATCCAACTCCATCATCTCAGCCATCTTATGTGTAAATTACAGGTCAAATCCTGAATGACTCCAAGGTTCCTCATTAATGAATTATCTGGATTTTTACCTCTGGTGGTATGAAACATTTTTCAGGACGTGACAAACTCTTGTTAATCTCCCTGTAAGACCGGCCCTGATCTTTTGTTGTCTATTCCCTGCATATAAACAATGGTACATTACTGTACTCTTTACAATCACCTTCCTCATCCACTTACAGCCTTCACTTTCTCATTATCTGCTAATTATTCATGTCATGTATGAAATTAATCTGTTATATTTTTCCTTGTAGGATATGTGGGACTTGGAACAGTGAGCGCTGCTACTTGGTGGTACCTGTTTGATGAAGAGGGCCCACAAGTCTCTTTTTATCAGCTGGTGAGCTGTAAAACGTTTTTCTCCTCATTATGTTTTTGTTTTATCTCAGGTAGCACCGCCATGTCCTCAGAGGATCCTGTAGTGTGTTCACATGAATCTCCTTTAATATCCCAGTATGAGACACCAGTAAAGTTTAGTGATCCAGCAGTGATCAGAGATTTAATTCAGTTCAGCAATTGATATAAAGCCAATAAAATAACAATAATAATTACTGCTTAACCAAGGACGCCAACAGAATGCCTCAAAACATTTTGCTGATACAATCCCCCATACTGAGCAAGCACCAGGGGGGGGGTGTGGAAAGACTGTGGAAACTTAGGAATAGAAGGACAGATCAAAAATAACTACCAGGTTCCTAACTGTAGCAGTAGAGGCCAAGGTAATACCATCTAGAGTAACTACGCACATAGACAATATGTCCCTGAAGCACTCGGGTCCCGACACAACAACTTCTGTTTTATCTGAATTTAGCTGGAGAACGTTTTGAGTCATGCAGGTCTTTCTGTCTTTAAAAGAATCGGCCCAAGCAATGAACCCTGCAGAACTCTGTGTCTGAGACTGGTACACGAGGAAGACTCTTCATTTAGCAAATTTTCATCTGACAAATTGGAATCTGTCAGATAAAATAGACTTAAACTACTGTAATGCAGTACATTTAATCTCAGTGACATGTTCTACAAGTCTCTATAATAAAATGTTGTATCAAATGCATATTAGAACGACACTTTCTTTCTAGCTTTGTGGAAATGTGAAGTTTTTGTGATTGAAGGTTAAACCCTTGTGGAGTGATTACACAGAGTTGTGGTGTCGCTGTCGTAACCCTGTTTAGCAACTGTTTAAAAGCTGCAGAACTGGAGATATACCGGACGCTGCTAAAAACCATCTGTTTATTTCCTAACAGAGACACTTCATGCAGTGTACCATGGACAATCCCACATTCCAGGGAATAGACTGTGAGGTGTTTGAATCCCGGTACCCCACTACCATGGCGCTGTCAGTGCTGGTCACAATCGAAATGTTTAACGCACTCAACAGGTAAGTCCTCATCTGTGGTGATGCAAGGCTAAACTATCCTTAAATGTCAGGGCTGTCAGGTTTTTATTAAAAGAATAAGAAATAGTTATCCACAGGACAGCAGTGCCTTAGAGGGGGGGGGGGGGGGGGGGGTATAACTGTTTAATGCCCCATTTGCACAGGATTAAAATTACCGGGGGAACTGAGGTGATTTGTGTCACGGTTTTGTGGGTTTATGTTCCTTTTTTATTGTGAAAGTCTGTGTCCTTGTGTTTTAGTTTTGTCTTGACATTCCTTGTTCCCATCTGTCCTGATTGTTTGCACCTGTGTCTCATCAAGTCCTACGTTTACATCTTGTCCCGTCTTTCCCTTGCTCCATGCTGGTCCCTACTGTTTTGTCCGTCATGTTCCTGGTCATAGTTATTTCTGTTTTTTTTCATTTTTGGCTTCTGTTTTGGTTTAGTTTTTGCATCATCCTGCTGAGCAGCATTTTTTGTTAAAATAAATAACATTTGTAGGAACTCTTCCCGCCTCAGTCTCCTGTATCTCAGTCCTATATACTCAAGTTGTGACAAATTGTAGTAATCACAGAGGACATCTGTGATTTTAATTCTGTCTTAATGTGCCATGTCTGTGATTTGTAAAATATAAATTCCACCGCAAATTACATACCCTGTTTCACCAAACACTGAAGTCATGAGATAATTTTAATCCCATCCAAATGCACTTGTCAGTAATTCAATGACGTGCAAGGTGGAAACTTTAAAAATAATAAATCTTCTCGTTGCCTTTTCTGCTTCTTTCCCGGTGTAATTTTAGCAGTTGTGGTCCATATTGAAGTATTATTACAACGTCTGTTTATATCCACCCCATACAGTATAATGATCTGATATTTCTAGCTGATAAACAAAGAAATGAATCAACATTAACCTTCACAAGTCCAGATCTGTAGAACGACGATGAGATGAAGACGCATGTGGCCGCATAAGAAACAGTGCAAAATCGTTAGAGCTTCAATTAAAGACCCAGACTGCAGACCCAGTTATGTTTACCGGCGAGTTTACCGTTACCGTAGCAACTTAAAACAGACTGATGTGCTATTTTCCAATTTTGTCGCTTGTCAAAATGTGACATGTTGTCACTTAAATCTAACATTATCTGATTAGATGCTTTTAACTGTAGCATTCAGGTGTATGTTAACACAATGCCAAGGAGGAAAGACATCAGCAAAAATCCAACTGGGAAAGGGCGACAATATAGCTCAGACTCTACAGGCCTTTGGCATTTTTAAACTTTTATTGTACAACTATAAAAAGGCATGAAACGTGTGATTTTATATGGAAGGGTTAACGGGGTCAACCACTTCTGCCTATAAATAACATGCCAGCAATGATTGTTTTTACAAAGCTGTAAGTGGCAAACCGCAGGACCTTTGGACAGACATCGCTTGAACAGACGAGACTAAAGTGGAGATGTTTGTAAGAAAACGGAGGCCACAAACTCGTCATACCATCGGTAGCACGGTAGGACGGTGGAGGTGTGATGATCTCAGGTTGTTTTACAGCAGCTCCACCGCGTCCTGTTGCTGCACGCCCTTGCTTCTCATATGTACTCACTTGTTCACACACTGCTTCTGTTTTTTTTTTGTTGGTTTTTTTTTTTGGCTTTGCTTTTGTTAAAATAATGACAGTATAATGTGTCATGTGTTTTTCATTTGATGTTATTTAGCTGATTTTAATACCTCACAAAGACCAGAAGGCTTTGTGGCATGTCCCAATTTGTAAAAGTGACACCATGGATTTTCATGTACTTTCATGTGCTTCACTGTTGTGATTTTGAGTTGCTGAACTGTCAGCATGTTTTGACGTGTTAAACCTTCTCTCTGCCAGTTTGTCTGAGAATCAGTCCCTGCTGAGGATGCCTCCCTGGGTCAATATCTGGCTGCTGGGAGCCATCATCCTCTCTCTCTCCCTCCACTTCTTCATCCTCTATGTTGAGCCTTTGCCAGTAAGTACTTGTCGGAGTGTGGCGTCTTCCTGTGGTCACACAGAGAAAGTTCAGTCTAGAGTATATAAAACACTTACTGATACGTTTCACCGTTCACCAATCATACAATGAAGACCTTTATACACTGAAGATTTTTTGTTTTCTATTTTATTTTCTATTTTTCTAATAAGCTGCAAGCAACAAAATGACCAAATATTCAAAACAGCTGAACAACTGTGATGTGTCCACTAACAAAATGTTTTGCAAAAACAAAAACAAGAAAAAAGGCACATAAGAGAAAAGGCAAATGATATTCAGAACAATTCAAGCTGAAGCTAAGAAGCCATTATTCTCATTTATTTTCCATTAAAGAGACCAGAGGTCAGTGTCACTGATGGGATGCAGTTTCCTTAGAGAATCACTTGTTTCTGCAGATGTATCTCGAAAGGATTATTAAACGATTTCCAAATTAAATTGCGGTACAGTGAGAAAGATCCATTACAAGTGGAAAGTTGAAGCATTCGTAGTAGTGGATATCCCTGTAAATTTACCTTGTCCAGAATGCTCCGAGAAATACTAAACTGAATAAAAAAAGCAAGAGCTACTTTTCAAACCCTCCATCATTTACACAGCGTTTTAAATGTAGCAGTTCGTGACTGCGCAATCAACAGAGGAATGAACAAGTGTGTTTTATTTGCGAATGTTGTCCGGAGAAAGCTTTTTCTGTTTAAATGAACCTGGAAGTTCGTTCAAATGCATTCAAACTGCATTTACAGAAACCACAAGAGTTTATGCACAATGTCTTAGGAAAGAAATCAGACCAACGTGGAGATGTTTGGCCTTAATGACCAGTGGGTGGTTTGGAGAGAACAACACAGCATTTCAGCAGAAACGCCCCCATGTCGAGCGTGGCGGTGGAGCAGTGATTTATGCGGGTTGTTTGGTACTTGTAGGGGCTGGGAACCTTGCAGTCATTGAGTTGACCATGAACTACTCTGTACGCCACAGTTTTCTAGACTTTTATAGGGTATGATGGTATATATTTTATATGATGTTGTTCATCTGTGGTTTCAGAATACTAATACTAATATGCAGCTCAGTCAGATGATTATTGTTTTTACACCAAAATATGGTACTAATGAAGTAATATAGTGAGTTAAGGGCATGACTGTAGCCCATCTTGAGGATATTATAGGGTTTGACTGTGTGATTGACTAGATTAGACACCCCCCATCACCACCACCCCCTTTTAGCTTTGATCATGGCACACATTCACCGTGGCATCGGCCCAGTGAACTTCTACATTGTCACATTTATTTTCATTCAGAGTTGCATGAATCCTTTGCCAAGATTTCTATTGATGATTTGAAAAATCAAACCTCTGTGCAAAGTCTTCTTCAGCACATCCCAAAGATTCTCAACAGGGTTCAGGTCTGGACTCTGTGGTGGCCAATCCACGTGTGAAAATGATGTTCAGAGTCCACTCTTTATGCTCCCTAGTAAACTGGAGCCTTTCTTTCTAAGCCTCACTGCTAAGTGGTTTTCTTAAGGCCACACAACTGTCTAGTCCCAATCCCTCGACTTTTCCTCACATGCGTGTAAAAATGTTCTTACCTTTACTATTAAACATAGTCGTGGGTTTATCAGGGGATTTTTTTCCGACCACATTTCATGCTTGATGATGTTTCCCCACTATCTTTCCAGTTTTTAATGATGGGTTGGACCATTCATCGCTAAATTTGAGTAATATCAGTAATCTGCATAGAGGTTTTGTTTGCTTGATCCATGCAAATGATTTCTAAAACAGATGAAGATATTTTCCACGACCGCACAATTTCTCTTCCAACATAGTTGTTTAAGAAATGAGAAGGTACTCGCTGCATCAGTTAGGGTTAAATAACTTGTTGCCAGCTGAAACATTATCATCCATGAAGTTATTATCCAAAGGGAAGCTTGTACTTATTTCCTTGGTTAAGTCTGGGTGGTGAATTTATATTTATATATATTGTTTGGACAGTCTGTACAAGAAATAAAAGGAACCATTTGACTGCATCTGTGATTTGTGAAAATAAATACAGTTTGATATGTACGTAAACTCCTTTATTATGCCATAAGATGAAAACATGCGAACTCCACACAGAGACTCCTGCCGGGCCCGGTAGTTGAACCAGGAACCGTCTTGCTGTTAACAATGTTAACCACTAAGCCAGCATGCTGCCTCACAGACCATTATTGAGAATATCAGATAATATCACTCAGATGAGGAATTACACAGCGTTTATACGTGTGTAATTGCAGTGTAGCCGCGCACCTGCCGCGCACCTGCCGCGCACCTGCCGCGCACCTGCCGCGCACCTGCCGCGCACCTGTGCTGAAGTGGGTGTGTACTGATTGTCCACTCCTCTCGCAAGGGACACTCTTCCTATCCCGGACAACCATTTAGGTGCTACTTTCTGCCCCATAATTGTGCACAACCCTGTGATGATGATACACAGAAACTGGTCTAGATTGTCTAGATTTGGTTTTAAAAAAAAAAAAAAAAAAAAAACACCTGATGACAGACTTTTTGAGTCTTTATGGATGGAGCAGGTGGGTCGATCCATGCTGCATGACTAATGTACTTTGAACAACAACCTTAAGGGATTTTTTTATGAAGGATAGATCTGAGGAAGGTCACGATGTAGGTTATTGACTATTTGGAAAGGGCAGATGTGTTACTTGATTGTCTTTATTTGATCATTTATGTGGTAAATGTGCTCAGTCTACATTTTGTTGTTTTTTCATACTAATTTATTTCCTTCTTTGATGGTCACATGTGCTGTGAATCTGGTTTTCATTTTTTTATTTATTATCTGTTGTGTATGGCCTGTTGGGCAGAAAAGGTTATGTTTTGCAGCATGTGTAGTAGTCATGTCTGCAGCCAGGTGTCACCTGAACAATTTCTGAGCATTTTTCTGTCCCTCAGCTGATCTTCCAGGTGACCCCTTTGCGCTGGTCCCAATGGATTGTGGTCCTCAAGATTTCCATCCCAGTAATCCTCCTGGATGAAGCACTGAAATATATCTCCAGGAACCATCTAGAAGGTATGAGTACTGCAACCTGTTCAAAAAGAAAAAAAAGTCAAGTTTTTCAAGTAATTCAAGTTGAAGCTCCTGGTAACCAGAGTAAATGCTTCTCTTTTTTTGTGATTATCAGTTTTGTTTATGTTTACTGATATCTTTTCCTGCTGTCTTTTCTCTCCTGCCTTCCCAATTCAGCCTGAATTCTTTTTGTTTTACCTTCTGTGAAAAGGTACTTCAACTCCTTTGTCCCTTCTGCTTCTCTGTCGTTGAGCCTGATCTCTATGCACTTTGTGTTCTACATAAAGGTATTTTCATCTTTTGTTTATTCGTTTTTGTCTTTGACAGATGATGAAGAGAAGAAATATCGGAGGAGATGGCAGCTGAACTAAGACCTCCTCCTCGACGCACTCACATTTTTAGACAAATGCAGCTACACTCTTCCCTTTATGAGCTATGAACCTTTTTCTCCCCCCTCCACCTCCGTTCTCCACCCCTGCATGTCCAACAAACCACCACTAGAAATGAGCGGGGCTTGTAAGAAAGAGAGCATTAGCGCTCCTGCCAGCATGGCTTTATACAAATGTGTGCAAGTAGATGAGCACTATGTGTCTGAGAGAGAAGCAACTACAGGAAAAAGAACCGAATAAGACTTCACCAGGCTTTTTAAAGATATATCTTCATTGTCTATTTTGAACTTCACAGTGCAAACATAGTGGTGAGCAAATGGACTTTGGAGAGGGAGGACGGGGCAACAGAGGATAACACTGGGTGGTGATGGCTGGGTTTTAAATCGATTCTGGTGTCCACACTTGAAACAGCCTTCAGCAGGAATGTAGAAGGCCAGACGAGCCGTGTACCGGGGCAGCGATAGAGGAAAGAACCACAGCCCCAGTCTGCAGCCACTGTCCAGGCTGCTACCATCCAGACTGGGAGTGGGCTCCTGCCAGCTCTCACAGTCTCATCAGCCCAACTGTATCTGTGGCCACTTTGTCGTCATTCTTGTATTTGCTCCCGCCACAAACTCTGACGCAGGATTCCCCTCCTTTTGCCTGTCTCGCTCTCTCCGTCTCTCTTTCTTGCTCTCTCATCCAGGAGGCAGCTGTGCCCCCGAGGGTTGGGGTTGCTCTCGGGGTTCTTCTAGGTGTGGGGGGGTTGAAGGTGCGGATAGCTTAACGCTGCTTTAGTCGCTTTCCTCAGCTCTTCTTCTGAGGTTCTGGGTCAGCTCATGCAAACATTAAAACCAACAGTAGTAACCCTGCCGAGGCTGAATTAATAAAAACAATCCTGGATCCAGATCAGGATCTGCAACATAAGTAAAGTTGAGCTGCGCCGCGCACCCTTTACTGTAAATCCACCTGTACCTTCTTGACTGATAACAAACGGACAAACCAACCAACAAAACCCAATGACCTCCTCGGCAGCCGTTTAAGAAAAAACACAAAATCAAAAAAGGCTAAAAGCAACTATCCTGGCATATCTGTAGGATAGATGGGGGATCTAGCTGTTAAACATCTTCCAAACGACTTAATGTGTCAGTGAAAGGTAAATGTGAACGAGATCATGCTCTGACGTTCACAATGCAGAACAGGTGTCTCATTTACCTTTAAGTCATTCGCCAATTCCTCACCTGGTGCCTGCACAGAGGTGTCTGCATATAGCTGTACTTGATACGTTCTTAGTCTATGAATCACTCGCACAATGTAGTTAAAGAACGTTAAGAAAATAAACAGCTTGAATGTCTCAGTCTCACTTGGTCATGAGTTTATATATTAAGCGCATCGTTGTACTTCCAGGCCTTATAAATCCCACTGCACCTCAACGTTGAAGATGTGCTTCAGTCTTCAGCTATTTGTTTCACCTAGCACAGACTCTTCCTCTCACACCGCAGTACAGATCAGATAAATCTCCACCTCTTCAGAGGTCATGTTCAATAGGAATCCTCTTCTGCTTCCTTGTGCTGCTTCCTCAGCTCTTTTGCTCTCTTAGTGCTTTAGAAATTCACTTGGGTAATGTTTTATGAGAACTAAATAATCATGTATTTGACTGAATGAACCTGTGAGGTTTAGATTGTGTATTTTTACATCTTATTTTGAGATGGGGACGTGGGGGTAGGGGGTTACGTGGAGCCCCCGGTGCCTGGGGGACTGGGTCAGCTGTGTCTTTGGTCTCTCCTCAAGTTGTTGGTTAGGAGGAGACACATTAAAGAAGATTATTTTGTATAGATAATGGATCTCAAACAAGTGTCTGCACACTGTGTCAACTGGTCCTCAGTTTTGATTACAGCAAGCTTCAAAGTATAGTTGCATCATGTGACTTGAGATCACTTTTCTGTGCTGTAACCTTAATTGAAAATGTGGTGGTTATTTTACAAATTGAACTTAGGACAGACTTAAGAAGTGTTGACACACTGTGCAGATCTTTCTTCCTCACTCTTTTCTTGCTTCCAGATGTTATTGTAGCAAGTTAGAGCATTTTTTGTTGTCCCACAGAGCCCATTAAGAATTGCCAGGCGAATCCATCCTTAAAGCCATTAGATGCCAGTTTAGTCACTGGACATCTGCTTTGTTTGTTTGGAAAAGTTTTAACGTAACTAACCAAACATGCATGACAGCGTTATGGACTCCATGTTTCCTCTGTCACGTGCTCTTTGGAGTCATTTGTGTCCACAGGAAAGTCAACTAAGGAAAGAAGTATATGATGCAAGTTGAGAGAGTACAATATACCGTTAATGGCGAGATGGTAAAATAAAAGCTTAAGGGTGGACAGGTCCTTTAGTTTCAGGCTATCTGGAGCGAGAAACGGTTTCATTAAAAGCTCCTGTGTGTTCAGTGATATGTTCAGAATGTGCCCAGACCAGCAGACCACCCGTCTCTCTCCCAGCTCTGCAGCCTCTGTCACATGGTGGCACTCTGGCCTGGCCACCAGGCACTATAGGACTATAGGTCTGTACAGCCTTGTTATTTACTACTGAAATTTTAACTCTGCACAGACGGCAACAAAATGACTGCATGGAACTTTGTTACTGTAATATAAATCTATACAGTATCTAATATTTAATTTTCTTGAAAACATGCATCACGCCTACAACAGAATTGTGGGAAAAGGTTTATCCTCTTTGAAACTCATGCTACCCGAAGGTTTCCCTTTTTGTTCTTTACTCTTTATTTTTTTTTGTACGTACGTATGTGTACACGTACGTACACAACTATACACGTACGTGTACACGTATACACGTACGTGTACACGTATACACGTACGTGTACACGTATACACGTACGTGTACACGTATACACGTACGTGTACACGTATATGTACGTGTATATGTATACACGTATGTGTGTGTATATGTACATACATACATATACACACATACATACATATGTACGTACGTATGTATGTGTATGTATGTGTGTACACGTGTGTGTGTGTGTGTGTGTGTGTGTGTGTGTGTATATGTATATATATATGTATATGTCTACACGTATATGTGTGTTTGTATATATATATATATATTTATATAGATGTGTGTGTGTGTGTGTGTGTGTGTGTGTGTGTGTGTGTGTGTGTGTACATATATATATATATATCTATATCTATATATATATCTATATCTATATATCTATATCTATATCTATATATATCTATATATATATATATATATATATATATATATAGGTGTGTGTGTGTGTGTGTGTGTGTATGTATGTATATACACACACACGTACACACATATATATATATGGTTGTGAGAAATTGAATATTTTCGTTATAGCTACCTAGTGTGAAAATGTTCAAGAAATTTGTGTATGAACCTAAGTGTTATGACTGTACATTGAAGGGCTTTGTGGGAATGGGGGCTCGAGATGTCTATGACGATCCTCGAGGGTCTAAGGTGTATGATGTTGTACAAAACTCCTAGCATGGTACTTTTTAAGTTCTCTGCCGTTTGTAAAAGGATGAGCTGAAGGAACAGTGAGATTCAATTCCATCAGGCCAGCAGTTCCCCGTTTCTCTTTCTGACCACATTAAAAAAGAAAAAAAAGTGAAGCATCTCCAGAGTTCCACCTCTAAGACAAAAATGATTTTCTGTGTTGCCTTGTTAATTTTAAATGTGGACACATAATTTTATAAACAAAGATGTGGAAATAAAGATTATTTATCTTGTTATTTATTCAGTTTGTGTTCTTTTATAATTTGCAACTAAAATACTTTTTTTTTTTTTTTTTACTTCTTACTGTCTCTAGATGAAAGTTTAATCATAACTTTAATGTCATAATCTCTTTAAGTTTGTGAATGAGTGAGTTGCCAAAATATCTTCAAAGTGACTGCTCCATGAACCTTTCCCTTGAATAATATACACAAAAACATAATTAGAAGGTGATCAATGAATAGAGGCCTCTTGACCCCTGGCTGGGAAATTATTTGAAACAGGCAAATAGAATGCAATCAAGTAAAAATATATACTAATACTGAATGTGTATTTTTTACATTAATAAGTAAACATTGGTTTCTGTAAATGTGCCCTGAATGGTATCTCACTTTCAAGTCATTTTGTTTTTGTTTTTTTTTTTTTTTACTTTTGTTTTATACTACTATAAGCAAAAAATGTAAGTAAGTAAAGTAATTAAAAGAAAAACCAACAAATATATAAGTTACCTAGTTTTTAAATAAGGGAAAATTAAATACTACATAAAATACTATAGACATAAGGTGGTTTGAATGAATGCAGAGACTATAAATTTGGTGGGCAAATAGAAGATCTATAGTCCTAAGAAGATGACAACAGAACTCTGGCAGCCTGTCTTGAAGTATGGTCTTGTGACGAATTGTACAGAAATATTGCAGACGACAGGACAGATTTCAATATCCATCCTTGTGGCAGCAGAGCTGGATCAGCCTGTTGGAGAATGAGCTCCGCTGCTGTTCCAGGATGTGGTGGAGAGGGTCTGAAGGTTGTCCAGAATGGATAACAGTTTCTTCAGCGTCATCCTCTCCACCAGTTTCAAACGTGTCCGGTTTTCAGCCAATCGCAGAGCAGCTTTCTTCATTAATTTGTTGATTCCAGTCCCTGAGGCCAATGCTACTTCACACAGCCTCATCTTCACAGCAAAACCGCAGCTCTTCTATCCGACATATCCCCTGGGATTAAAGGAATTCTACATTCAGATAAACCTTTAATAGATGGAACTTATTTTCATTTCCGACTAGCAGAAGAACGCTGAAGAAACTGTTATCCATTCTGGACAACCTTCAGACCCTCTCCACCACATCCTGGAACAGCAGTGGAGCTCATTCTCCAACAGCCAATGAGGTATTTCTTTGCATCCCATTTTGTGTTTCTGGTGTTTGATCAAACAACAAGTGCATGTTATGCCGGCACTCACTAAGCTGCCCTTGTGAACCTGAGTCAAAATCATGCCTTTAATACTGCATGATGTTTCCATCCAGCTAAACAAAGTCAATCAAAAAGACTAAATTAAGCGCACTTACTTTGCACCTCTTTTTCTAGATGCACTTTGCCCTTTTAAAGAGATTTGTTAATCAGGGCTTTTTCATGTGCTGAAGCTTGAACGTTGCGCTCGGTTGTAAACTCCTTTGGAATAACAGTATTGCTGTTGTGGAATAAACATGTTGTCTTGTTGTTCATTTGACATGTATAGAAGAGGCATGACAAATGAACCCTCCCATGTGAACCAGCCAGATCTCCTCATTGGCCTGTAGCTACCTTGCCGTAGTCGCTGATTATTATACGAGACCAGTTCTAAGCTCAAATGCTGAAGTAATGGGTGGACATGAGTCACTGCCTTTGAGACCGCTTCCCCTTCCCTGCTGCAGACTCTTGAAAGTTCACAGCAAGTTCATTTGGTTTCTTGGCAACAACTTCACAGCTGAGGCTGACACCACAGGACAAGGGCCACACTTCTTCCATCACAGAAAAATGTCCCTCAACTTCAGACCTCTCCAGTTTTCTAAGCCTTGAGACAGGGTTTCCAGATAAGTGCCCTCCCAGGTGGCCATGACTTGCTGACATTAAGAATCCGCTGCGTCGTCGTCCTGTAAGAGCATGGTAGGGCAGCCAATGAGAGTAGTCCAAAGCAGACATGCTGCACCACCTGATCCTTTATCAGAGATCTGCTACAACTGCTGGTGTTATAAAGTGTTTTCATGTGAAGGGACATTTAACGCCACATGTTTAAAAGACCACATGTTAACTTAACCTGTGGTCTTTTAAGTAAACCGTATAAAAGTGTAGAGCTGGAGCTGTAGTTAGTTTTATAAAAACAAGTACCTGTGTGAGTCATTTCAGAGATACAGAATCAGCCTGGACAAAAAAATCCAACTCACAGGAAACCTTTCCTTGGAAACACATCTTTAATTAGAATTTTCTCTGTACAGACTTTTTGTAACCCACATAATGGTAGACTTTGAGTTCTGTTCTTCCTAATGTTGTTTAGTTTTCCTAGTGTTTTTTCAAACGTCCTCGGCTCACTCAGCAGACAACCTGTGTCCCACAAAGACACACAGGATCATCTTTGTTACTATCCCAGAGAGTGGCCTTCCCATTAGTTTTATCAGCTAATTTCTTGGCCTGTGTGTGTGTGTGTTGTGTGCTGACGTCTCTCATCCAACATCCCTCCGGTCCAGTGTGGAAATAACAGCTTCATACCAGAGCGATATACATCTATTCTGCCCGCAGCCCTTGAGATCCCAGTTCCTCTGTAGGAACTGCAGGGAGCTCTCCTCTGGAAAGGATGTGGCTTTGTTTCATTCCCCAAAGTGAAATGTAAGAAAGCTTGAAACACTGTTAATAATAATAATAATCCAAGTAGCAACTGGTGGATTTAGTACAAGTTCATGAAGACGAAAAATGGAAGTAAGTCATCATTTTAAGACACAGTCAATATGTTTGAATACACTTCAGCATCACCAGAAACCAGAAGAAGAAAATATGGTCTCACATTTCCCCCTGCTGGAATAAAATCTTCACTATGATCCTCAACAACTGCATTTGTGTTTATGTATTGTTTAAAGTGCATTTATGTTGTGGCTAAAGACTCTTTCTACAAAACTCTCACATGGAAAGGAGTTTTACACAATTTAAAATAAGTGCAGAGACGATTTATCTACTCACAACAAAGAATTTATTTTTACAATGTGAACTTCTTTCTTTCTTTCTTTCTTTCTTTCTTTCTTTCTTTCTTTCTTTTGTCTGTTTTATAGCAAACTATGATCCCTAAACTCTTTTACTGAACTAAAAAAGAACAAGCTCAAATATTTCAACTACTTTTGACTCTCCAATAAATAATAAGACTTTATTCACTGCAGCATGAGACTTGTAAAGATCATATTGTAGATTGTTTCCTCACTGTTACCTGTCTACTTGATATCAGTTGTGTTGAGCGCGTTTAACCTTCAGACACTTTCCTTCAGCAACCAACGGGCTCCTCGTCTGCTTTGTCCTCTAATGCTTCACAGTCAGAACAGTTTGAAGTTCTCTGTCCATCAGACTCACAACCAACATCTTCCTCAATCAGCATCCCGTCATCCGCCCAGTGAAAGCTGACCTGCTGCAAGGAGAAATTTTTACACACTTATTTGCACATGAAATGTGAAGACTGACCAACTAAAATGCAGTAATAATACTCAAGTTTTAAATAAACAAACAGCTACTGGCCATTTACATGAACTCTGGCATTTGTTTACAAATCAGTATATCTATTTCAGACGCTGTAGGATCCCCCGTGAAGAGTCAGTAGTTTGAGACTCCTTCAGTTTGCATTAAAAAACAAAAACAAGCAACGTCCGGTTCTGCGTGCTGACAATGAACAGCTTTCAACTTGAGCATAAAAAACTCAGTTATGAGTGTGGGGTTTGAGGTCTGGTATACACCTCAGTACACCACCTACTCTGTCTCCAGAGAAATCACATCACCGTACTCCAGCAGACATGAAGGTGGCCTCGACCAGCCTCTAACTGGCTATATATGAAAGGCAAGACCTAATTCTGAAATAAAAACCTAACTTCAGTGTCAACCTTTTAACAAGATTCTGAACATGAGACACTAAAGACAGACAATCATCGACTAAAACCCCAAACATTTAAATATTAGACACAAACTCTTATCACAGAACCCTGGAAGGTGGTGATGGAGGGGATTTTTACTGAGATTCTTTTGTAAACACAAATCAACATGCGTTTACAATTGTCAATGAGAGAGTTTGTTTTGATTATTACTTTGTTAGCATGTTCCCTCCCTCCATCAGAGTGGAAGAATATTGTTCATTTTTTTGTCACTACAACTCTGCTGGAGTTAAGAGACAAATTTATGATCCGTTGCGTGAAAATGCGCAGCGGAAACAATCTGTCCATGTAAGAGTTTGTTTTGAATATTAGTTGTACACAAACATCTAATGTCCTTGTTTGTTTCTGCACCAGCTTGTTCCCTCCCTCCATCAGAGTGGAAGAACGTCACTGCACGTTTTCCGTCTCCGCAACATCGCTGGACTCCTCTTCTGCCTGAAAAGAAACAAAGCAGATAAACAAGATGCTAAATGTTGTTTAAAAGTAAACTGTAAGCTAAGAGTGATATTTATGCACCATTTTGTGAAAATGCAGTGTGATCTTTATTTGATTTGGGAATGATTCATGTAACAGCCTTGATCTGTTATGTTTTACTTGTGCAACAGCAATTACACAGTAAACAGTGTTGACAACAATCCAGCAGTGGTGTCTGAAAGGGAATTGAAATGATTAACTTACTTCATACACTCATCTGCCTTTACTAGAACAAAGCACAAACCATGTTGGTTTTGCTGGTAGGACCAGGAAAAAAGACCAGAGAAGTTTCACCTAGTTGGCAGGCTTAACATTTTAATGGATGACTTTTCCGGTGAACGTGTTCCTGCCAACAGCTCTCTGGAGCGCCTCTGAGAGCATCAGGAATGGCTGTTCAAGGAAACAGCTGAAAGGTGGATGGCTGTTTCCGTCTGCTGTACTTGTGCTGCGTCTATTTTTAACTTTTTTACAAACTACTACATAAAGTCGACCAGACACCTCGGATCAACTTTAAGAGCAGCCCCTTCGCCTATGCACAAGATGCTGCCCTAGAAATGAATCAAATCACATTTAATGCTTCCATTAGTAGTTCCAAGCAGTAAATAAAATAAAACAAAACATCAAGTGTATAGTTTTGTTATTTGTATTGAATGTTATAAATATAGTTATTGTTGCTAAAAGTATACAAATTGTTTTTTAAAGAATATTTGGGAGAAACCCGGAGTACCCGGAGAAAACCCGGACTAACTATTTATGTAAATACATCTATAAATATATTTACATTTAGGATGACATTAAGGACTATTCCACACCATCTAACAACAATTCGTAGTGAGCATTGAAACCAATTAAACGTGTAAGTTTATTTGAGTAGAGGGTTTCATTTGAATCTAAGTTTTCTGGTTCTTTTAAGCGCTCAATGAAGCTGTTAAGGACAGCGTTGGACAATAGTTGACCATCCATGTTGGCCAGGAGGGTGAAAACTGGATGGGAGTCATATTCATAGAGAGCATACAGGATGTCAGTGCTTAGGCATTTGAACCTCTGTGGTCTAATATCAAAATTCATTTTCTTAGCATAGGCAAACAGTTTTCCATAAAGCTGGTGAAAGAAGACGTTAAAGCTTTCTACAGTCATGTTCATTTTTGATGATTTATGGAGACCCTTAATCATCCTATGAAGATGTATGAGAATACAATACTCGCACTTCCTCTGTTTTGATAGTTGTACAATTTTCTCACCACATTTATCGTTTGCCAGAATTGTCAACGTTTTCTCCACAGGAACAAACTCTGAATTGTCGTCCACAGCCTCTGGTTCCATCACAATTAAGGACTCTGATAGCTTTGGCTCCCAACGCGGTTTTTGGAAAAACCCTTTGATTTTCCTAAACATATATGAGAAAACCCTTTTCACAAGAGGCTTGTTTGTTGATACATGTTTCCTGAAAGATTCTGCTAGTCGCATATTTATTGGCGACATCTCAAGGTCATCTCTCATTATGTCTGCCTCAGGAAATGATGGAAAATCTGTTAATTTTAAAAGATCCTCGTAAATGGCTTTGTCGAGCTCTTTAAACTTTTCTTCAGGGACGTAGAAATCTAATTTTACCATTTCTTCCCAAATTACATCATAAAACTGCTTTTTAAGGGCATCAAAATTTTGCCGAGAACATGTCATTTTTGCTTTTGTAAATATTCGCAAAACCAGATTTTTTGCGAGCTTTTCCACCAATGTTTTGTAAAATTCTGCGATATAAAATGAACACATTCCTGGCCCCGGAGTCTCTCTGGTTTCACTTGTGGTGGACTCAGATGACTCTGATGACTGGGTCATTTCCAATGGTTCTGCAGGATTGAGCTGTGAAGTCTGGTCTTCAAGACTGGAGTCCTCCCTACGAGAAACAAACAAACGAGACAAACACAGAATTGATTTCATCTGTTGACTGCTTCTCTGTGCATTTTGCATCTACAACTGTTTTTTTTTTCTTGGTCAGTGACCTCTTCGTAGTCACTCTGCTTGGTATCTTCATCTAGAGAAGTAATATTACTTTCAATTTTGATTTCAGCTGAATCCTCAGTTGTACTGGTGTTCCCAGCACCTTCGAAAACGCTGTGTTCTTCGCTCTCTGTTTTTCTTGGGATTGGAGCAGCTTCTCCTTTGTTGTCTTTGTCTGGTAGATTGAACCTTATACATAAAAATGTATAAACCATTATAGAAGCACTGAAAACCATATTATCTATTCTATTTAAAATTAATTTGGAACCAGACCTAACTCTGTCTGTGACCTCTTTGACAATTAAAGTCTGTTGGAGTGGGAATTTTCAGGAACCTTCAAAACCTCAATAAAAATCTTTGGAAAAATACCATCCACAGCTACTAACACTTCCTCCATGAAGTTACTTGAATTTCTGTTTTTTGTTTTGATCAATTCTGAAATGAGTTGCACAGTTTGGAACAACATATCTTTCAGAAGATTTCTTGTATTTTCCTTGGGTTGACCAAACTTCATTCCCTTGATATGGGATTGAATTATTGGCCGAACCATGTCCTCTAAATTTCGCTCTGGGGAACAATTCAGTCGTACGGTCTTTCTTCCTTTCATTGTTATGGCTAGACAGCTGCTACTGTGTAAGCATTCTGAGAACAAATGTGGACAAACCTGGGTATATTAACGAAAAACTAACTACGTAAGCAGTGACGTAAATGGAACGTTGGTGACCTTCAGGCCTTGCCAGGTAACGTCATGACGTACAAGGACCAACGTAGGAAACCGTGCCACTGGCTTCAAACAAAACGGTTCCCTAGGCAACGGGAGCCGACTATTCCCAGAGACGAAAACAACAACGAAAACGCCACGACGCGAACTTTTTAAACAGGGTTCCATCCGACTTCCGGAAATTAGGGCGTTTTTTTTCTTTTTACTTCAGCCGGAGAGTGAAGAGCAGCTACTTGCTGCGAGAAAAGATCTGATGTTAAACGGGGAAAGCGAGCAGATAAAGCCTGCTCACTTACCTGCTGGGAATCTGGAGCCGAGTGAGTTGACCTCGGTTAGGTTTGGTCGGTAATACTTCCCCCTTGGTACCAAATAATACCTCTGAAAAACAGTTAAGTTGGCTTAATTAAATGTTAGGTCTTTAGCTGGGAAAATATTTTTAATGGATGATTTTATCACTGAGCCTGGATTTGATGTTTTTACCTGAAACTTGGTTCAACAGAAATAACAGAGCACCTGTTCTCATGGGGTCGACTTCTCCTAGTTCCAGTTTTGTCAGTGAGGTCTTTAATGAATCATTTCAGTGTAAGCAGTTATCACCTGGAAGTTTTCAGTCTTTTTACAGCTGAAAGCCTCATCCAGAGTCGTGTTTCTTAATGTTTACAGGCTTCCAGATACTGTACAGACTTTTTGATGATCTCAGTGAACTGCCATCTATGATCTGTGTTGATTTTGACCACATCATTATGGTTGGGTATTATAACATCCATGTGGACGACCCTCAGGACAAAGGGAGTAAAGACCGGAGTAACACTGTAGACAACTTTGGACTGACTCATCATGTGACAGAGGCCACGCACAATAGGGACCTACTGTGGATTAAAAGATTAAAAGATGTGATGTATCAGCAGGACCTGGAAGAACTAGTCCATGCATTCATCTCTAGTAGGCTTGATTATTGTAACAGCATCTTTACAGGTCCACCTAAAAGGTCAGTTTGACGACTGCAGCTCATTCAGAACTGCTCCTCACTAAGACACAAAAGTGGACCACATCAGTCCAGCTCTGAGGTCTTTACACTGGCTGTCTGTCCGTCAGAGAGTAGGCTTCAAAGTACTGATGCTGGTCTATAAAGCTCTGAATGGTTCAGGACCAAAATACATCACCTGACCCAGTATGAACCTTCCTGACCCCTCAGGTCATCAGGATCTGGTTTTCTATCAGTTCCCAGAGTCAGAACTAGACATGGAGAAGCTTCCTTCAGCTTCTATGCTCCTCATGTCTGGAACCAACTCCCAGAAAGCGTCAGATCAGCTGAAACACTCAGTTTATTTAAATCCAGCTTGAAGACTCACCTGTTCTCAGCTGCATTTGGATAAAGACACAAATCCACATTGTTTTACTTTGAAGCTCAAGTTTCCAAACTTGATTATATTTTAACCACTGATTTTAACTGTTGTTCTTTCTTTTGTTTACATTTGAAATCATGCTTTTTATGTATGTGATGTTTTAATGTCTCTGTAAAGCACTTTGAATCACCTTCTTGTTGAATTGTGCTATACAAATAAACTTGCCTTGACATTCTTAGATATGAGACTGTGGGTAGCACTGAGGATTTGAATTATCTTGTTGTGAGTGTGGACTTGTGGGAAAGTTATTTCATTTCACTTTTTATTTCATTTATTTTTTTGCTATTTCGGAGGTGATAATATATCATTTTTGTCTCAGTACAACCAGAGAAAATGATTTACTGTGATAGTTATTATTGAAATACCGGTATTTGAACAGTAGAATATGTGAGTTCTTAAATATTTAGTTCAAATAGTTAACATTCAAAATCTATTTAATTTATGTTGTACACCTGAAAAAAGATTTGACTGAGGATTATATATGCCATGTAATGCAATACTTTCACTTTGACAACAAAACCTTGAGAATGGACGATAACAGATATGCATATGACCTTGTCTGTTGGTCGGGTTTTTAGAGTGGACCAGATGTTCTGTGGACCCTGATGATGGACCCGGATGATGGATCCGGACGATGGACCCGGATGATGGACCCGGAGGATGGACCCTGTTGATGGTGAGCCAAGGACCTTGACAAAAAACAAAAGGAAACATGCACGTACAACCAGCCAAATACATTTTGTTGTGTGCACCCTATTTTATTTTGGGGTATTTTGGCTCATTAACTTCCTTTTTTGTTGTTGTTGTTGGTTGTTACCTTATTTTAAAAAAAATACACAAGTTTCTACTCAAACGTTGCTTCAGGTTTGTCCATTATTGTTGCTCAATGTCTTGGTTCTCATTGAATCTCAATTCTAGTAGTTTTTTGTTTAACTTTCTACAAGTTTCTAGCTGTAATTCAGTTTCCTGTCACAAAAACTGGTTACACGTGACAAATAAAATATGCCCTAAAAATAACAATGCCAGAAAAACAGATATGGTGTGTATTTTTATTTGTATTTATTTATTTATTTAACCAAATATCAGTAATTAGGTACACCTCATACACCTCAACTTCAAAGCCAACAACAGCCTTTCAGTGTGCTCTCTTTTGACAAGGGACTGCTGAACTAAACAAATATTAGCCCAAATATAAATGTGCACATACATACAGGGTTGTAAAAGCAAAAGCAATGAAAATAATACATGAAAATATATGATTATATGAACAAAAATAAGGGCACAAAAAGGCACAAAAACTCAATATAATCAATCAGACAGCAAACACTGAGGTGGTCAGAGGGTGGGACTGCAGGTCAGCATATTAGTAGACATCAGACAAGTGGAGGTAATCCCGGGCAGAGACGTAATAATAGTCATGTCCAGTAATAATTATTACATTATGGCCATAAATCACGTTACATAACCACCTGCAACCGAGATGTCCAAATATGTCAAGGGCATGTATGTATTTATGTCATTGGTGGGGACATGAAGGAATCCCCTGTTACAAGGGTGTCCAAAGTTGGTCCTGAAGGGCTGCTGTCCTGCAAGCTTGAGATGTTTCCCTGCATCAAAACACCTGTTTCTAATTATGGATCATCATCACTTTTCATCAGAAATGTAATTTCGATTCTCTGTATCTCACATCTGGTAGAATTGACAATAAACGTGACTTTGACTTTGACTGATGAAGAGATGTCCTTGTCATGTTACAAGAATTAACGGAAAATTAGTTGACATTATTTGCATGCTCTTGCTCTTGTGTCCTGTGTCTTTTGAAGGTTTCTCAACAATGAAGGGGGGAAGAAGTGGGAAAATGCTCTGAGAAGAGATGGATTTAGCAGCAGTAGTTCCTGAGGCAACACTTCAACAGAAGATTTGGACAGGACAGTGTGTGTGTGTGTGTGTGTATAAATTCTGCATACGTCATGTACATGGACACAGACACAAAATATTACATTACTGTTCCTCCTTTTTTTCCTTTCTTTCTTGTCAGTGTGGACATCGTGCACACGCTGTATGTACGATGCACACCGAAATTAGTCTCTGCTTTTAACCCATCAACTAGTTTCACTAGTGAGCAGTGGGGCTGCTAGCGGGGCAGCGCCCCGGGGAGCAATCGGGAGTGAAGCATTAGAGGACAAAGCAGACGAGGAGCCCGTTGGTTGCTGAAGGAAAGTGTCTGAAGGTTAAACGCGCTCAACACAACTGATATCAAGTAGACAGGTAACAGTGAGGAAACAATCTACAATATGATCTTTACAAGTCTCATGCTGCAGTGAATAAAGTCTTATTATTTATTGGAGAGTCAAAAGTAGTTGAAATATTTGAGCTTGTTCTTTTTTAGTTCAGTAAAAGAGTTTAGGGATCATAGTTTGCTATAAAACAGACAAAGAAAGAAAGAAAGAAAGAAAGAAAGAAAGAAAGAAAGAAAGAAAGAAAGAAAGAAAGAAAGAAAGAAAGAAAGAAAGAAAGAAAGAAAGAAAGAAAGAAAGAAAGAAAGAAAGAAAGAAGTTCACATTGTAAAAATAAATTCTTTGTTGTGAGTAGATAAATCGTCTCTGCACTTATTTTAAATTGTGTAAAACTCCTTTCCATGTGAGAGTTTTGTAGAAAGAGTCTTTAGCCACAACATAAATGCACTTTAAACAATACATAAACACAAATGCAGTTGTTGAGGATCATAGTGAAGATTTTATTCCAGCAGGGGGAAATGTGAGACCATATTTTCTTCTTCTGGTTTCTGGTGATGCTGAAGTGTATTCAAACATATTGACTGTGTCTTAAAATGATGACTTACTTCCATTTTTCGTCTTCATGAACTTGTACTAAATCCACCAGTTGCTACTTGGATTATTATTATTATTAACAGTGTTTCAAGCTTTCTTACATTTCACTTTGGGGAATGAAACAAAGCCACATCCTCTCCAGAGGAGAGCTCCCTGCAGTTCCTACAGAGGAACTGGGATCTCAAGGGCTGCGGGCAGAATAGATGTATATCGCTCTGGTATGAAGCTGTTATTTCCACACTGGACCGGAGGGATGTTGGATGAGAGAGGTCAGCACACAACACACACACACACAGGCCAAGAAATTAGCTGATAAAACTAATGGGAAGGCCACTCTCTGGGATAGTAACAAAGATGATCCTGTGTGTCTTTGTGGGACACAGGTTGTCTGCTGAGTGAGCCGAGGACGTTTGAAAAAAACACTAGGAAAACTAAACAACATTAGGAAGAACAGAACTCAAAGTCTACCATTATGTGGGTTACAAAAAGTCTGTACAGAGAAAATTCTAATTAAAGATGTGTTTCCAAGGAAAGGTTTCCTGTGAGTTGGATTTTTTTGTCCAGGCTGATTCTGTATCTCTGAAATGACTCACACAGGTACTTGTTTTTATAAAACTAACTACAGCTCCAGCTCTACACTTTTATACGGTTTACTTAAAAGACCACAGGTTAAGTTAACATGTGGTCTTTTAAACATGTGGCGTTAAATGTCCCTTCACATGAAAACACCTTATAACACCAGCAGTTGTAGCAGATCTCTGATAAAGGATCAGGTGGTGCAGCATGTCTGCTTTGGACTACTCTCATTGGCTGCCCTACCATGCTCTTACAGGACGACGACGCAGCGGATTCTTAATGTCAGCATGTCATGGCCACCTGGGAGGGCACTTATCTGGAAACCCTGTCTCAAGGCTTAGAAAACTGGAGAGGTCTGAAGTTGAGGGACATTTTTCTGTGATGGAAGAAGTGTAGCCCTTGTCCTGTGGTGTCAGCCTCAGCTGTGAAGTTGTTGCCAAGAAACCAAATGAACTTGCTGTGAACTTTCAAGCGTCTGACTCATGTCCACCCATTACTTCAGCATTTCAGCTTAGAACTGGTCTCGTATAATGATCAGCGACTACGGCAAGGTAGCTACAGGCCAATGAGGAGATCTGGCTGGTTCACATGGGAGGGTTCATTTGTCATGCCTCTTCTATACATGTCAAATGAACAACAAGACAACATGTTTATTCCACAAGTGCATGATTTTGACTCAGGTTCACAAGTGCAGCTTAGTGAGTTCCGGCATAACATGCACTTGTTGTTTGATCAAACACCAGAAACACAAAATGGGATGCAAAGAAATACCTCATTGGCACCCTGCTAGTCGGAAATGAAAATAAGTTCCATCTATTAAAGGTTTATCTGAATGTAGAATTCCTTTAATCCCAGGGGATATGTCGGATAGAAGCGCTCCGGTTTTGCTGTAAAGATGAGGCTGTGTTTCAGGAATGACATGGCCTAGTTGAGAATTGTCTAGATGCCCAAGGGAGTGCTGTATACTGCAAAAAGAAGGGGGTCCAGCACAGTCTTGTGACACCCCAAGACCTTTGCTCTTCAGATCAACTACATCTACATCTAAAAATATATGAATAGCTTCTTAAAATATGATTGTTTGTGCAGAATGATAAAGTTGGAAAGTATGACCCTTATCTGCTGACAGTGAATTTCCTATGTCATGCCAGTGCTGTAGACACATGCAAAACCCACTTGTGACTGAGCATAAAACTTATTGTGAAGCAATTCTTGCCTTTTCGAGCCTGTAGATCGTGTTCTTTAATGTTTCTCTAGATAAATTCATCCCCTACCTCCCTATACGCTCCTCCCATTCGACCTGCCTCAGGCTCTTTGGATTTTTATGAGGTGTGTAAGGGCAGTTCTGATCCCCCTGGACCTCCCGGGGTTCAAGGTCCTCAAGTACCTCGATGACTGGCTCATTTGGACCACCTCATTCCGAGAAGCTTTCCGAGATTTCTGCAGCCTAGTCTAGTTTTCAACCACCTCAATGCTCTGGGTATGATAGTAAACTGGGACAAGAGCTTGCTGACTTCCATGCAGCAGTCCGCTTTCATCAGCCTGGATCTGGACTCAGTATCCATGCAGGCTCGGCCAACTGTGGAGCGAGTGGTCAGGGTGCAAGGTCTACTCCACGGTTTGCAACTGGGGGCACATTGGAGTTTCCAGATGTGGCGCAGGCTATTGGGGATGTTGACGGCAACCTCTGCCATTACACCCCTAGGGCTCCTGCACCTGTGCCCCCTGCATCCATGGCCCGGATTCCCTTGTGTATCGGCAGGCCCTTGTCAGGGTGAGTCAGCCGTGCATGACCTTTCTATGGTGGTGGGCAGGTATCTCCTCATGGTGCAGGTAGAGAGGACTAGACCCCATCTCCTGCCTTTTGCCAGGCGTCCTGGGTTGTCTACTGGATCTCCTCCTTTACGGTCAGGGTTGAGTGGTCACTCCGTTTCAGGATGTAATAAGCCTGGACTTAGTGTGGGGGAGTTGGAAGGAGGAAGTGGCAGTTTGATGTTTTTACTAAAAATAAGTTGTTTTATTGAAAACCAAACAGTCCACAAATAGTGCACAAGTCACCAAACTGGGGATGAAAAAAACAAACAAACCCCAAAACAAAAACAGACTAACAGGTTTGCACCTTCAGCACTGTTGACATTCCCTCCAGGAAGCCAGCAGACATACCCTTGCCTCTCTCAAGACTGGAATGCAGCCACCCTTAAATAGAGCCAAACCTTAAATCTCCCCAATAAGGAAAAACCAAGACCAAAGAAGGATTTCAAACAAATTACGTTAACATGAACCATTTATCAGACAAAACAAGACTATAACTGAAGAACAAAATATAACATTTCACAAATATACACTGCAACTATCCTAACAGCTACTACTAACAAAACAATAACACCATCATGAAACGGTGAGAAGAAGAATATCTCCTCCTCTCAGGGTACATGTGGCATCCTTGTCTGTCCGTCACTGCTTCATTGACAGCAGGCCTAAGGGTGCGCATCACTGGGTGACGCAGTTCCTGCACCGTACCGGGAGGTTGCATCCTCCAAGCAAAGGCATGCAGTGACGTGGGATCGGCCTATCATGGACACGCAGAGCTTTTGGCACTCATGCAACTGTTTGTTTGCTATGGTGGGAGGACTAAGGGGCCAGGCGGTGTCCAAACACAGGCTCTCCTACTGTGTTTGTGGAGGCAATCAGGTTGGCACTGACGGGTTCCCCTTCCCCCAAGGGGGTGGTCTGTCATTCCACCCGAGGCGTGGCCATCGTGTCTCTGACCTCCACCAGCTGATCCTCTAGTGAGTGTGGTCCCTCGTGACTCTGCTGGTATTAGTCATCCACCTTGTTTACTGCCGGCAGTCAGGAAGGGACGAAACAATATGGAAGTTTCAATTCAATTCAATTCAATTCCATTTTTTTTATATAGCGTCTATTACAACACAAGTTGTCTCTAGGCGTTTTCCAGAGACCCTGAACATGAGCCCTGAGCACCTATTACATAAACAATGGCAGGTTAAAAAACTCCCCTAGTGGGAGAAAAACCTTACGTTTCGTAGGTATCTGTGGTTCTGTGAGTCCCTGGATGACTGCCAGTCACACAGGTCACTTGATTCCTCCTTGGCATGAGAAGATCTTGTGAGACTGGACATTGTCCACCACACAGTATAGCACAAGTGCAACGGTAGCCAACACGTCACATATGTGACTTTGTTTACATAAAAACTCGACCTGCACAGAGTGTGAGAGGACACTTTGTTTACTGCCGCTGGCAGTCATCCAGGGACTCACAGAACCATAGTTACCAACATAACTTCCATTAACTCTTACATGGAAGGATGTTTCAGTGAGCTGGGTGACACGTTTCTGTTTTCTGTCTAATCCTGTCTTAAGGGAATGTCATTCCACTGGAAGTGCTCAGTGTTTAAGACTGCTGTGGAAGTCCATTGAACCATGAATCACCCGATTCCCCTCAGGCAGATGTTGATTTACCTGTCTGACTGTGCAAGTTGAGCATACTCAGTACATAATGAATATTTTGTGTGTTCATCTGTGTGTGTCTTTTGTTGATTACAAGGTTTACTAATAGCAACACAGTGACTATGAAGGGTTAAGCTCAAGCATGTGAATGAGTTTACCTGGCATTACCGAGGAAAGGACTTTACCAAGGAAAGGAAAGCTGGCTTGTTTTGTCTGACAAGATTGAATTCCCTGTTACATGTTTTTGGAAGCAGGTTTGACAACCAGGACTCAAACTGGGATGGAAAAGTTACTCCTAAGAGCAGTGCCATAAGCTGCTTTCATGTGTGTCAGAGGAAATGATGACGTTGTCTGTCTGGTTGTAGGTTGGATGAAGGATGGAGCATAGCTTAGTAGTAGGCAATTTATGTTAACTAGGCATCAGGTATGTATTAGTGTTGTCTAATTTTGCGATCAATAAAACATTTGAAATGGGATATTCCACTGCAAACGTTCAACGGCAGCTCTGGATAAGCTGAAGGAGTCGGGAGCCAATTCATTTCATGACTGGACATCCACTTACAACAATTTTTTATTTTTATTTTTTTTGTTTTAGGTTTTTATTCCTAGCTCATAAGATATGCTCAGAGGTCAGTATATTACTAAGTGCTAAGCAGCTAAAGTAATGACTGACAAGGAAGTGATGACAGACAGAAGTTGGCTGAACCAGTCACCAATTATCAAACCATGCCTCTACTTATCCTTTAATGTGGTGCATTATATAAATGTATTTAACGTGGTACAAAACTATTATCTTCCTGTACAGTTGTCCTGATTCTGTATTTGCAACAGACTATGAATTTGTTTTTTTTTTAGTTTGAAGGTTGACATGTTAACCAGGGTATTAATGGAAATTGATACGCTTTTCAAGGCAGCCCCCAGTGGACAGTAGAGGAACTGCAACTTTTCCTACTGCCAGTTAATTCTCACCCAAGATGATGGTATGTTGGTGCTTGAACTGAACTTCAGATTCTCATATCTAGTCTCTATTCTCCTTAAAGTGTAACAGATCAATACTGGGGAACTTTTTATGCAAAATCGGTCTTGGGGCCCCAGAATGAGATAATAGTGCTGTAATCTCAGAATATATTTCAGTGCAATGCAGTTAACAAATACTTTTTTGATCCCTGAAGGGAAATTAATTGCTCCAGTAGTTTTATGATTTGCGTTTCTTCAAAGATTCATTGCTGCGGTTTATTGCTGTGGGCAAAAAGGATCTGCTGTAATGTTGCAGCTGATCCGAAGCCGTTGATCACCAACAGCAGTCTTCAGTCAGAGGCTTCTTTTACTTTTAAACATAATCTTACATGTGTTAAAAATTAGAAAAATAAATTAATAGAAATTGGTTAAACATGAAAGGACTCAACTGCCTGCAGTATGCAGAGTACGCTGCAGCAGAGTGTGTAATTAGACTGTAACGTAGGGAGGTTTGAAGACCTTTATTTCATGTTTTTGTCATTTAGGATGTGAAGTAGAATAGTGGCCAGTAGAGGCGCTCTTTCCTCCAAAATAAACTTTCTAGTTTTTAATGGAAGGTTCATATCAAGATTCCACGTGTGGTTTTAAAGCCTATTATCAAATTCAGGGCACGTATAAAGCATCCTCAAAGAAACTGGGGCTGTGAACGCTGCACTTCACAGCCAGCAGAGATGCTCGAATGTGGCTGCACGAACCCGGCGGGTGTTAGGACCCGTTGGTGTATCCCTGGTCGAATAATAAAAGTTGTTGGACCTGTGAGCTGTCGACAAAGCAATCTGTGTCAAAGTGTGCGTGCAGACTAGTGCGGCTGTGCAGCAGCTGCAGGGTCTGTCTGCCTTCACGCAGACAAACGGAGTGTGTGCGCCGCTTTGTCCTTGTGCTCCGGGAAAGAGTCTGAAAGATGGGACACATTTTAGGTCAGATCCCGACACACGCCTAGGAAAAACACCCAGTACTGTACAGCTGAAGACGGAAACCAAAACAGTCTGCGTGAACGGGACATCCCTGCAGGTCCTCCGGCAAGCTCCGGAGCGCGTTGTGGGTAAGTGAAACTTTCAAGACCGTCTCGTTCCCGCTGCATTAATTTTGGGCGCATTACATATTTTTAGGGGGAAAGTGGATGAGTCCTTGTGCGGTGCAGATGGATGTCAGCACACGTGCTTCCTGAGCGGGTTTTATTGGCGTTCAGTGAATCGGTTGCTCTGCAGTTTGTTGCGCTGGATCTGGCATTGATCTGTGTCATGCACCTGGCATGAGGTGAGGCTGCTCTATTCACGCTGCAGGGAATTTCGTCAAATCTAACTTGTGCCAGCACATTCTGCGCAAGTGGCCTCTGGTAACATATTGTTTTTCTTTTGTCTGGGATTTAGCAGTCCCACACTGCTGTCAGTTTTGAGCCACAAGGGTGTGAGCATGTGCAAACCAAGGTGTCTGACGAACAGCAGTGCTGATTTATCGATTGCAGCAGGGCCGCTCCTAGCTTTTAGTGCGCCTTTTGCAAGATTCTGTTTGGGATGGCACCTATTTTGTAAAGCTCCCATGTGCTGCAGAGTTTAACGTCTTACAACACAATTATTTTCATTTAAGTCCATTTATAAACAACAACAAAAAGGAGAACAACAACCAAAACTGAACTGTGCCAGATACATGTGTATATATGTGAGAAAACAGGCACATTTACGAATGGGGAAAGACTGCACATATGAGACATAAGGGGTTGACAGAGAGGTACTGAAGTGTTGCTTTTCTACAAATGTGCTGCTTTTCTACAGATGAATATGGGTCATCTTATTTTTTCCCTAAATCCTGCATGTCAAGGATGAGCTTGATGTTGGGGTAGGGGTAAGGGTCATTGTGGCTTCAAGGTCATCTGCATATTCAGCCTATAGCAAGAAATGGCTCTGGATTATATTGAAATGGACATATTCAGGGCTCTATTGACAGCAACTCAGTGGTTTGCAGTTACTGTAATAACGTCTATTTTGAGACTTGATCTCATGCTGCTGGGAGCCACTCGGACTGCTTCAGTTCAAAAAGCATAAAACAAGAGCATTTGCATCTACGTTGCTGTGCAGCGACTCTGTGTCTCATGGTAAGCAAAGGCCGCTCACTTTTCACTCTTTACATGTTGTTAAATCCCTCAGTTATGACACTAGGCGCTGTATTGTTTCCTGTACCTCAACAAGTCAAGCAGAGGAGGACTTTGAAATAAAATGATTGCTTTTGTTGATACCGTTTGAAGAGCAAGTGCAATGCATTCCCGACACATTCAATCTTCACTTCAGAGCAGTCAAAAATGCACCGTGGCATGGTGCAGGATCATGACTTCAACTCTTTCAGGTCAAGGCATCTGAATTGGCTGGAGGCTGTGTTTAGTAAGCACTCAACTGGCTTCCCTTATTTCAGTATATTAATTGTATTGCATGCAGCTTTATCTGGCATTAGCTGCAAAATATATAGGACTTAGTGACATGGTGTGAAAACATTTGTGTGAAGACCAAGAGAAGGTTAAATGGTTCTCTGAGTTGAACAGACCAGCAGGGAGTGGTTGGTTTGCAATTCTGTCCTGTTGGGCATGTACATGACTGCTGAATTATGGCCATTTATGTAATAGAAGAACCAAACGATCACACTGAAGATACACTGTCAAAAAGCTGTACGCGTTGGACTTGACTTCCTTTCTTTTTATTTCTCTTTTCCCCCTCCAGACATAGTTGACAACTTTGTTCCTCCTTTTGGCCTTTGGTAGCTATTACAAAACGGCAGCAGTCTGCATACTGAAGTAGACAGCACATCACCAGACCACAGGCCCTTCAACCCCTTTTTAGAAATGCCTCACAAAAGGCTGAGTGAGAACTTAGTGTTGCAAATGTATGAGGAAGTTTTCCTCTATGTAAAATGATATTACTATTATTAGTTTCTACAATTGAAGCTGCAGTCTTGCATGAGTGAACCTCACATCTAATATGTTTTGCAGAGCTCTACTCTAAAAGGGTGGTGGGCGTGTTGAACCCCTGTCCGAGCTTGTCCTAGGCTCTCTCATGAGCACCCATGGTGTACAACGGAGCGCTGGTCCTGGCAGTTGGTTTTACTTTAATTTTTGGTTATCATGTCAGTGGATCACTACATCTCTGTTGAGCAACATGCGATCACAGCGTCACCTTTGATATCATCACACCAAACCAGCAGATGCTGTTTGATGTGTGATTGGCCAGGAGACAAGATCATGATGATGTGTTCATTTCAGGATTTGTCCGTGTGTGAAAGCAGCAGCTACTGTGACAGATTTACAGGTATTCAACCGGAATGCGGTGAGGACAGGTGGGATTTTAGTTTTTGATACTCCAAGATAAGCTATATCACTAACAGAAGATTTATTTTAAATGCTTAATTTTAACAGAAAATGTTTTAAGCCTTCTGTTCAGAAGCTGATGCACATTCTCGAGGTATTATACCACGATGATATGCATTTCTTTTATAGCTTGCTTTACAGCAGCAGGTTTTAGTGGGCGGAGTCAGCCACCACAGAGTCTGGGCCAGCTGCAGTCCACTTTGGCGACGCTTCAGCCTCATTATCTGGGTTTGTTAGCCCAACTGTGAGAGGTTCGATTTTACCTGGGCTAAGAAGTTCACATGCACGTGCATGACAGAGAGACTCAAGAAAATAATGATGGATGAGGAAACAGGATATGCTGTAGGGTCTGTTTGTGTTGCTGCACGGGCACTCCCCTCCTCTCTGGAATCGGCCTCCAATTCCCGGAAGCTCCCGTGCGGTTTGCAGAGCTCTGCTGTCATGGAATCAGTCAAGTGTCAGAGGATGGACTGCAAGTTAACAGAAGAGGGAAGGTCTGTGTGTGCTGAGATGATGGCCAGAGAGCAGATGAAGAGGAGTGTGTGCCATTTGGATTTCTGTGTTATTTCACTTCCCTGCTGCTCCACCTTCTGCTTGCATGTGGATCACTTATTAGGGATTTGAGTCTAATAATTATAATCAAATCTTGGCTTCAGTCTTCCGTAAATTTGTTTGTCGAGATATGACTTAAAGGCTGTGGAAATTGCTCATGGAGATGTTTTGAGCATCAGGAATAAGGAGGGGGATGGGGATGGGGTCCTAATTGAGTGGAATGAGCTGGAAGTGGCAGCTCTTATCAGAACTGCCTGTATCTTGTTCTTACTAAGGAAACGGTGCGCAGTCATTGGGTTTCCTCCTTGTTTTTGTTTGAATGTGTGTGTTGAAGGAGGCATACAGTATTCTGCCCATTTGTTTTCCCCAGTTGACACAGCTTCCTGATGTCTTGTATCACCAGTGTAAGTTTGTGAATAATACAGGAAAACAATAGTTAATAAACAAAAAAACAGTTTTTCTTATGAATGGGTGCTTAAATGTCACCTGTACTGTAAATGTTTTGAGTGGCCAATAAGGCTGAACAAGCAGGATATAAATTTGGAATTTTCACATAAGTTTCCCACAGTGGAAAATCTTTTTTTTTTTTTTTTACTGCTGACTAATAATTTGGGTTTGTTGGAGTGTATGTGAATGTGTGTGGCTAAACATGTTTGGGAAAAAACAGCTGTTCGGTAGTGGACATTAACAACGGGACACAAGACCTCTAATTTTCTTCTTTAGATGTAAGCGTCTTCATATAAATGACCCTTTTTTTTTCTTACTGTAATGTTTACATTCTTGTTTCACACTAAATTTTAAAGCCGTCAAACAAAAGATTTTATTATTTATCAACATGGTAAGACTCGCCCTGACATGTTCATGTGATGTCAGTCAGCCAGTCAACTATGAGTGAAGTTCTGAGAGAAAAAATAAATCGGGTCATTCTGGATCCGCTATAATCCTCATGTGCATAAACCTACAGCCTTGAATGAGATGACTCTTTAACGGCTCGGGGATGTGGCTTATCGCTGTTGATCACCGCTCGTCATGTATCCGCAGCACGGCATTATAAGAGAAATTTGTCCTTTTTTTTTTTTTTTTTGTTATTTGTATTTTTTATTTTGTTCAAAGGTTTTGTCAGTTCTGATCTGCTGAATACAATTCTGGCTGATTCCCCTCTAAGACTCATAATTCCCAGTAAAATACGTTTCTCACATATGTTTCTACATTGAAAATTCAGAATGTTATGTATGTATGTATTAAAAAATCTACTGTAAAATTAACAATTTAGTTTCTCCAAAACCCATTATCACATTAGTCTCTCTGTCTATGTGTTTGTGTGTTTGTGTGTTTGTGTGTGTGTGTGTGTGTGTGTGTGTGTGTGTGTCATATCTGAGATATATATATATATATATATATATATATATATATATATCTATATATATATATATTTTACACACACACACTGTGATGTAAGTGGCGTGTCATTAACAGAGTTGTGCAGACCTTGATGGTGAGCTGATATCGATCCTTTATTAGAATCCGGTGTGTTGATGCAGGGAAACATCTAAAACATGCAGATAGAAGATCTTGAGGAGCAGGGTTGACTCACTCTGGACCCCCGCTCTAGAGTGAGTCATTGCTTTTCGCCCCTTCCACCTTGAAGCTGACTTGTGGTGTCGAGTGATCTTAGCTTGCAGCTGACATCCGACATGTGCAGAATCTCAGGTTAAATCACATGAAAGTGGGCATCCAGCTGTGACTGAATGTTACCTTTCACACTCTTACCTGTGCATGGCGTTGAAATGAAACTTAACATGCCAGCTACCCTAAAAGAAACGCCAACATTTAGGATTCAGTTGCAAGTGTTTGTAGGTGCTTAAGAGCGAATACATGAATACGTTTATAGATCCTCTTTAATTCATTCTGTGCGACGTGCACAGTCACATCTTCATCTTTGCCTTCATTATGCAAAGCACGACCAGTAAGGACTCTGGGATGTCTCAGATCTCTCAGTTTACCTCAGCCAAGTGCTAGACTCCACTCTTCCCCGTGTACACTTCTCCCCTAATCTCATTATTCTGCACCAGAGACACCAGCATGCATTAGATGCCCACTAGGAGCCTGCGCCATTTAATTCCTTTAATCAGAAGAGGGTTTATTGGTTAATTTTTGTTGTTTTTTTTTTGTATTTTGTATATTTATTGATTTTCCATCTCTAGCTGAAAGGTTTGGGTTGGTAATCATGATGCACCCTCTTTGAGGATTTGAAGTCTGTAAGTTTTTAAACGAAACTCAGTTGTCATTTATACAACTGCATATCTTTTAAGTATGTAATGGAGTTGATCAATAAAAGTATGACAAAATAGTTTTAAAAAAATGATCATAACTTTTTGACATTAACTTTAACAGCCGTTTAACTCATCTAAAGTGAGAAAACGATGTGGTTTGGCGTCATTGTGCAGATCACGGTGACCATGGACAAGAGTAAACCTAGAAGAGTTTTGTGGGGAGTTTAGAAACAGTTATAAAGCAGAGAAAGTGTAAAGGTTATAGGACCATCTGCAAGCAGCTTCATGTTTTCATGAGTATAGATGCAAATAAAATGAATATTAAGAAGACTCTGGTCAACCTCGTAGGATGTGACTGCTACAGGAAAGGCAATCTCAGGTTGATGGGAGGGACAGCGTGGACGGTTGATGAAGGGCCAAGAAAACGCCAGGTAGCTACGTCCAAGTTGATGTTGAAAAATGTGTAAATGTGCAGTTCCTTGACTGACCACTAGGCTCCAGGAGAGGTCAGTCGGTACAACAGAAATGAACATATTTACATCTTTGCACATCATCAGGTAAAAACAAAAAAACAAAAACAGTCACACATTTATGGAAACTTGGATGTGTTTGTTTTTTTTCAGTCTAAGACGTTAATGTCTAGCTTTCATCACTTCAGCTACTTAGCAGTTAATATTGTAGGTGAATTGCACATCTGAGCTGGAACTGAAGAGCGAAGAGTGTTCAATCATTCCCATTTTCAGACCCACAGAAACCTGTGGGTCACGTCACAGACGCTTCGTCTATCTAGTTAATGTAAAAGATCAAAAGACATTCAAAATGAACTCGGAGGTCAAGCTACGCCACTTTCTAATCACATCCTCTTTTACTCTTTATACAATGACTGAATGACCCATTGAAGGAAATGCACAAAAAGTCAGATTCAGACTTGCTGCGTTTTATGTTGGCATGCCACAAATATTTTTGGACTGATGGGACAAAACTGGAGCTTTTTGCTGTATGTCCACAGATTTAAAAAAAACAAACCCCAAAGCTTTCAAATTAAAGAACATCACACCTTCTGTGAGACATGAACAAGGTGTCCTGGAACTGAACCGGTGTCACGGTGTCAACGAGCTCCGCCTCAGTTACAGGTGACAAGTCCTCCAACAGGACAACGAGCCTGAAAACGGTTCTGATTGTAATCCTGTTAAACGTGTTTCTGGACAGACCAGAAAAATGCAGTGAGGAGAAGACATCCTTACAAACTGGAAAAGCTTGCTCAGGAGGAGAGGACCGAAAATACCAGATGGCAGATATTTAAGTCTTTGGAGAGCTGCAGAGGTCACTCGTTGTGAGAAAATGCTGTTGTGCAAAGAAATTAATTAATTAATTAATTAAAGCTACCGTAATTTTTCTCTGTGGCATTTTCATTTGATTTATTTTGAAAAGCATTTAAATATATTTTGTATAAAAACCATTACTTTTGTCAGTTTCAGGTTATTTCCGAGTGGGTTGAAGGGTGTCAGTAAATCTGTCCAGCTCTGTATGCAACAGCTGAGCCCTACTTTCACGCCAGGTTAGCCTCTTTCACGCCTGAAGATCCTTTTCTTTTATAAGAGCTGACAATGTGCAGAAAGTAGTGATTGAAGCATGCACACATGCAGTTAAAAATAGTAAATGCAGATTTATTTTTTTATCAAATGCCCACACATACACAGATTCTTTTGCCACCCAGTCTATCTGAAACAGCTATGTGATGCATAGAGTAGTAACAAGGTATTTCGCTTGTTTAAATCTTAAACTGATGGTTCATGGGTAAAGCCGATTAATTGTGTGTACATTTTCTGGACCTGGCTTTGTGGTGCAGTGAACGTACCAAAACAATGTATTAGGTACAGTTGAAACTAGAAACGGATGAGTTGCATGAGCGTCTTCCTGCAGGTCTGATTTTTGCAGAGATATCAGCACGGACCGCCACTAACGGTGCTTTAATTATAGAGACATGAGCTACTGTTTTGTTGTTGCAGTCATATAATTTGCAATTTTGTAAAACTGCATTGTGCAAATTGTTTTTTGGCCAGTATTCGGCATGCGAGCTGCATGGTGATAATGGTGGTTTGTTTTTCACTTAAACACTTCAGTAAAAACAGAAATAAACGGATTCCCACTGCAGGATGAATCTCAATGAGTCACCAGCAGGTTGACATTTATGGTTTGGAGCGAAAAAACTCATCAGCCAGTAGATGGATTGAATTTTCCTTCAGAAATATGTGCACACCTTGGGATTAATAGAAATAAATTTGCTGACACTTTTTCATTGTGCAGCATCGTTTTCAGCTTTCACTTTTTTTTATTCCAATAGATTAACCAGCTAACTATCAATCTTAAGAATGAAAGCGCAAAGGAATATTAAAGTTTGAAATTTCTCTGCCTCTGCCTCTGTAAATGTGCACTAGGGTGGTGTAGAGAGTTCTGGTGGATTGTTTGCTGCATGTTTGTTTGCTGGATGAGGAATTTATGGATTCTCACAGCAGAAGATGAGCTTAAACCTTTGCTTACAGTAACCTTTCTCCTGCTTCTCTGTATGACTCGCTTTACTATATCGGTCCTTGCAGCAGCCCTGTATAGATGCATTTCTTTGTGGGTGCGCTGGAGCTGTGTGTGATTATAATCCTGGAGGAGTGAAAAGCAGAACCCGACCCTAGCTCCTCTGACACCACTGCTCTCCCTTTGAGAAAGAAACCTATTTTAGCCAACAAACTGCTTCTTGAAACCATCGCAGCTCTGCAGATCACCCATCCTCAACCTCTGCAGGCTCCTGCCTTCAAGGTACCTCCTGGTAACTCGCAGCAAGGCTGAAAATAAAAGATTCTCACTGCAGCTGCCATCACTGATAAAGGGAGAAAGAGTTGTCCAGCTAATTATACCAATATATTTATATTTCTGTGTAGCGATCTGGCCTTCATGCTTTGGAAGTAAATATTCAAAATTCAAAATCTTTTTTTTTTTTTTTTTTCTTTGAAATTAAATTCCAAACAAAATTAGACCATTTTTCCTTGTTTTTGCTGTTGTCCTTGGTGATGAATACTGAATATTGTGGATTTGGAAAGAAAAAAAAAGACTTGTGAGCATTTCTAATCAGATATGAATTTTATTCAAGTCCTACCACATATTTGCTGTGATTTGGGGTTCATGGGAATGCTCCTACAACGCCGTTTTGGAAACAAACGTATTCCCATGCGTCATCAATGGTCGTGGCGTTCCTCTTTCTGTGATACCAGCAGCTCACGGTGACTCTTTTGTCTGTGACCTTTCATCAGACAAAGAGCACAGCCATATCTTTTTCTTCTCCCTTCCTTTATTTTAGAGTAGTTTTTTTTCCTTTCTTTTTTTAAATTGCAAAATGAGCGTTTAGTAACTTGTAACTTTTCCTTTTTAAAGCGATCGTCCTCTGAAACGGCTCAGGATGGTACGTACTTTAGCGAGCAGGTAAATAAATCCTGACCATGTGTGACTAACAGAGGGAATAATTATCACTGGTCACAAAACGGAAGGGTCAATTAGCTGTAAATTGCATTTATTAGATGATTATCTGCGGTCAGATGTTGTGAACTATGACAACTGTAACACTTATACTGTAATCTGCTCTTGCAGATTTACATGCACACTGGTGACACCGGTACAAAAACACAAGCATGTTCAAGTGAGAATAAATATCTCCAAGATGAACATCTGGATTCAGTTATCCCAGTTATTTGATATGCACTGAAGGCTGGGCGAAGTAAAAGCTTTCTGGGTGCTCAGTCAGTCAATTAAGGCGACATTAAGATGCAGCCAGCAGAAGCTTCGGTACATATGGACTGCCCCAGAGGCCCACCGGGTCCTGCCAGTGATGAGAAGGGATAGAGATCAATGGGATGTTCTCCTCTGAAGGCTTTAAAGGATCCCTCGCATGAGGAAAGATAAATGACTTCTCAGTTTCCTGTGCAGCAGAGTAATCCTCTGCAGGTTCAAATCCTGACACGCTGCAAGCTCTGGGTGACAACTGAGAGGTTGATGAAGGATGGGTTATATTGTATTCCTCTGCTATATCATCTCTTGCATTTCCTCACTGCTTCTAAAAATAGATGATAAACTCCAAGCTGCTTCAGCTGGCCAGTGACCAGGGCCCACCCTGCTTAGTGGGAGTATCTCATACAACACAAATCTGCACACTGCATTGTATCCATTGAGGCGGCGCTGGTGGTGGCGTCTGAGTGGGAAGGAGGGGAAAGTGGTTGATGGTACAAGGCAGGGCTGTCCTTGTCGGAAGGAGTCTCGTCAGGTGACATTTCTTGGACTCCAGGAAGGTCAACCGTGCCGGACACCGCAGGGTCACACTCGTGTGAGCAGAGGAGAAATAATTGGCTCATCCAATTTGTCAGCTTGCATTGGTGCACGCGGGGTAATCCTGGGCTTATTAATGTCTGAGGCAGCCACGCTCAGAGCGCCTGGTGGCCCTGGAGCGGCCCTGGATTTGTTTGGGATTGTCCCAGAGTGTATTTCTGTCCCGTCGGATTGATCACTACCGAAGGCCTTCGTGTCCATCCTGGAAAACAGGACTGCCTGCTTACTCCCTCGCATCAGACGGGCCGGTTACACACGGACGTCTTTAACAGGTTTACGGAGACGACTAACTGTGTCTCAGAGTTGTTTACCAATGCTGTAAATTAAATTACAGAGCTCCAAAATCAGTCTGGAGATTCCCTTCTTTAGATTTCTGGCTTTCTTTACGGTCTGATTCAGATTTTTAATTTTATTTTTTTAATCCTAGGAACTAAAGTCAACTGCATGCAAAATCATTTTTGTAATTTTTGTGTGACCAATTCAACTGATTTGAAAAAGAGGTGAAAGTTTCACATTTTCCTTGAAATGAAAACGGGTTACAATATTGTCCCGTGTAATCCAAAAGAGAACGTGCTTGAGGTTCCTGGATACAGGTATTTATTCAGGCATCAAAAGAAACCCACTGCATAACACGAGAGGGACTATATCAATTAAAGAAATATGACTCATTAGTACTTTCAAAATTACAACAGGTACAGCAGCTAATAGAAATAAACAGATGATCAGACTTAAGGAGAACTTGAGGCTGACGTCAGATGTCCAAGTGTCTGCTGTAAAACAGGTTTCTCCATTAGGACCGCCTTTCAGCAGGTGGTCTTTGTTTGAAAATAGATGAAAATGTTTTGTTGGACAAGTATCTCAGTGTTGTGTGCTTTGGGCTCATGAGAGGGTGAAACTGTGACGCCGCCATCCTGAATTACAGAAAATCACCCGCCGACGGGACGTGAGTGAATGAATGGAGGATCTGCATCTAGTCCTACAGAAGAAAATGCTTTGGATGGTAAAAAAATAACAAATCTCAGCATCAAAGTCTCCACGTTCAGTAGGATTTTTTTGCAGCCTTAAACAGGATTTTTGTTTGTGACCTCACAAACAGAGACGTAGTTGTCAACAAATGTCTTACTTCATTTAGAAATAAAGTACCATTTAAATTAACTTTCATAAGGACAGGGTTTTGTGGAGTCTGTTTTTGTGTTTAAATAAATTGAACTGAACCCCCAGTTGGGACCCTTTGGACCAGGAACCAGCTCTGAGAGGGAAACCCTGGAAGATGGCAGGAGCGCTGCTGGATTTATTTTTAGCCTTGTTCAGCAGGGTGATGCCGTTTTATGTCGTCACATTAATCTACGAAGCTTTTGCAGACATGAGATGCATAAAACTGCTTTCATGTTCAGGTTTGTTAAAGCAGCAGCATTCAGTCTCTCAGACATTATCATTACTTGAGGCTCCGCCTACTGGACTTTATGTCCTCCCTAATCCTGCGTTTTATGTCCTTCTGCATGTTAATGTGACTTGTCCTTTATTTGAGTAAAATGAAACATGACAGAAGGCAAAGTGAGGAAGACCTGCTCAACCTGTGGGACTTGGAAGAAAACAAACCCAAAACGGAGCTCTTATTTGATATGAAGAAGCGTGTGATGGTTCGGTTAATGTTTTAGGCCTTTTATCGAGTATGAATTCAGAGCCAGCACGGATGGTGTTTGTAATCAGTAAAAACCCTGCAGTGAAAATGTGTTTTCTTTGAACTAGAACTCTGATTCTGAACCTGAATCTCATGAACGTGTCAGCCAGCCAACCCTGTGAATCTGCAGTATGTTTTAACGGACGGTCAGCTGTGACAAAGTGCCTAAATTAGTGTTAAATGATCGGTAGGTTTAATCGTCCACAAGCAGTCAACTTGATTACAGGGCTGTTTACACACCTGCTTTTTTTCCTTTTAAATATTGCATATATATATATATTTTTTTATTTATGGCGTGAATAGCGGAGTGCGTGTGTTTCATAGCGCAGCGAGTGTTTTTCTGTGTAATGAGCTACAACCAGAACCGGCCTGCAGGCTCTTCGGCATGAGCAGGACTGTAAATGTTTGTTACTTCACAGAGCTCTGAGGTTCCTTTTGTACTTTGAACCCAGAGATAAGACATGGCCTATTTGATTCCTCTTGATCTACTGACATTTATTCGGTTTTGGACTGTGTTTACGTTAATGGGTGTGTAGTAGCTCCTCTGATACGTCTAGCTGCAAATTAAATTTTATACCTCACTGTTAAAGAAAACACGCACAAAAAACCCGTTGGTGATGAGATGGTGAAACAGCAACGTGTCAGAGGCAGAGGCGGGACCACTGGTGTCAGGAGGAATTCTGATTGGACAGGCTGGTTTCCATCAGCGAGGGTCGGGCTGGTTTTCCAGGGCCTTGCCTGGTTGTGTCTCTGTTACCTGGAACGGCTCTGCAGAAAGGACTTCCAGGAATGTATATGGAGCAGAGACAAGTCCTTGCCTCTGGTACGATACTCAACACACCCCCATTAAATGCTGCTTGGGGCGTCTGACTGGGCACAAATGCTCAGATATCCAGATATTCATTCATCTGGCTTTTTATTTGACTGTCTGGATTTTTCTTGTCTTTGCATTTACGAACTGCAAAAGTCGGCGCTAACACTTACTAAATGTCTCTCCCAGTAATGTGTGTGTTTATTTTACTATTAAAGCGATGACGGGTGTGTGGGCACTCATTTGATGTGTCACATCACAAGCCCAGGTGGGAAGATGGTACCGTTTGTTGCTTTAAATATTTGTTGGAATCTTCTCCCGAAGCTCATAAAATGATATCCAGCTCTAGACGGGGGTGTTGTTGACTTGAAGCTGTTTGGACATGCTTAGGCGGGCGATGACTCTGTTCTGCCCTCTCAATGTCCCGTTCAAGTGTGAGTCTTCTTTTCATTTATGACCACCATCGCTATTTATAGAATCGCTGTAACCAGAAATGCAGCAACCACCTCGGATCCCTGCACGTTGACTGTTGTTGTAGTTTGCTTTTGTTCGTCTTCGTTATGGTCTTGTTTTATTCCATTAGTGTTTGGCAAACGGCGTCAGGCTGCGGTGGTGCATTCCTACCACCGAGTGCTGTTGAGTGGTACTTTACTAAGGCAGTGGATCCTGCCGGATCTGACAATGTCATGGAGATACGACGACGGAAAGGACTGGGAATGTCAACACACTTCCAGCCTCCTGGATTTTACCCCAGACCCCTACTAATGGAAATCCACCTTTTGCTTTTATTCACCTTTTATCATTAATTGTAAGGTGGACTGTTGAACTTTCAGAAATCATGTTTTTAAATTATGAAACAGGCTCCTCCACGTTGGTTTCTCGCCAACGCCTGCTCAGTGTCAAGCCACTGCAGTTACTTTCAATTTAGTTACTTTTTCTTTTCTCTTTTTTATCTGGAGCACTGCTGCCGTGTGGGCACAGTATGACGCCCATCAATACACCCTCTGTTCTGCATCAGAAGTTCACAGCTTGACAGTTGCATCTCATGAGCAAATTCTTTCCATCATACAACACAGAAGATCCCTGAAGACAGAAAATGTGCCTCAGTTGTGGTTATCAAGCGACTTAAAATAACAAATTTAAAGTCATTGTCTTCCAATCGCATCTGGGTAATCAAATTTGATGTAATTTGAACCAGACTTGTGTAGCTTGGTGCCACACCTCCCTACCTCCCAACAGAAGATGGGAGGTAGCATGCTGCAGGCACATAGCCATGTCTTCTGCATGTGTACTACAGAAACGCAGATGTGCACCGGGCTTTTCTGAAAGCATTATGTACGACGGGTCGGCCAGGTCGGACCCTTATGTTGAATGAAATGACTGTATTCAACCCTCATTTGAAAATATACCAGGCCTTCTCTTTGCACTTACTTCAGGACATCAGAGGATGTAGAAGGCAAAACTGTTGTGAGCAGCTGCACAAGGGCCAATTCCCTGCATGCATTTCTTTTTCTTGCCACTGAATAAAGGATTTCATTTGAATTTGGCCTTGGATGTCTCTGTTCACTGGCACACAACCCAATGACGGGGAGGAAGACTGCACAGGCACATCAGGGGTGAGAGCGAATGGAAATGGAAAGCAAATGGATTTATTTGTTCATGTCTACAGCTCACCTCTCGTCTCTTACTGTAATTACACTAGCTGAAATGTCTTCCCCTCAAAACTCAGTTGAAAGGAGGACAAAAAAAAACTTTTTTCACAGTTGTTTGCATGTGTATTAATGGTTAATACCAAAGTCGGCACACATATATACGTATTTGATCTTGCAACGGGGGGGTGGGTGGGTATGTTCTGATCTGGGTCTGTTAGTGGTTGTTTTTATTTGTAGGAAGCTGAAATGAGTGAAAGATTTTCTGGTTGCCCCAAATCAAGTGAGAGGATTGTATTATGGTGCAGACTCTGACTTGGGAGTCTCTTCAGACACTCAAATATATCCACTCAAGCACTTCTTCATTGTTAACAGGAGAACTGCGGTCATTGTACTAGATCTTTCTATTGCAGTTCCATTGCATCATATTTATGTAATAGGCAATAGTAGTCTCCAACATTTTCACGGTTCTCTGGGGCAAGTGGAACAGAATTTAAAAGAAAGATGAATTGCAAAAAAGAGTTATTGAAAAATATTCCCTCAAAGCCTACCACATTCCAGATGAACCAGCTCATGGAGCTACCACTTACAATGATAGATGCGGTGTGCCACCAGAAGAGGGTTTTTTCAAAGTGTCTGCAAGAGGAAACTGTACAGGAGGATGAGAGGCATAAAGAAAAAAAATTGAATGGTTGTCCAGTCGAGTGCCAGCAAAAGGTAAAGAAAAAGGAAAAAAGGGATATTCAGTCTCTGAGGACTGATGACTTCAAAACCTGCAGCAGCTTTTGAAATGATCAATGAGGGATGGTTGAGAGGAAAAGGACTGACGCAGGTGCGCCAGTCGGATTATACTAGTTAATACAACACGTTCTCATTTCTAGTTAAAGACTGACGCCTACACGACTGTCAAAGAACTGGGTGAAAAAAGGAGCCAGTTTGTCATGTTAAATGTCAAACTATGTGAAATTATTTTAGGGGCATCTTGTACAAAACCACTCACATGGACGGTGAGGCCTTTAAAAGGGCAGAAGTGGTACTCGATTTGGCAGTTTCACTCGATAAATATATTCAAATTGTGTGGCCTGTGTTCCTTTTTAAAGGCCGTATGATAATAACGATGAGAAATGAAGCACTTTTATTTCATCGTACCAGTCAGAAGTAAATTGTTGAATTAAATCTAACGACTGCAGAAGGAGTTTTAAATTAATGAGTGGCGTGACGGAGCGTAGCTCGTTGACATTAACTCCATCCTTCATGCATTAAAAGCTTGACTATATTCTTCTACTTTACATGAGACTTAACCTAGGATTGAGATGGTCACAGTATCATGTTGGTGTGATGCAGAGATGGAGAAAGTGGTTTGTTTGATCTCAAATCTGACGAGACGGATGAAAGCAGATGAAATAATAAGATGCAGGACGTGTAGTTCCATGTAAAATGGAATATTAATACTTATGAAGCATTTTCCTGCGTGATAGAAATGTGTGAGTTCTGTAAACAAAAGCGTGGTGCAGCTGAAATGAAAACCTGCTGCCTCTCCTCCGCCTCCCATCTCTACCAGGATGAAGCTCACACATGCGGCGCCTCGATGGCGCTGCAGCAGAGAACCCGTTTCAAGAGACGCATAATCACCAGTTGTGAGGCGAATTAGCAAAATATGAAAGTTCTGCATTGTTTTTCCTTAAATGAGTCAGGACTCAGACAATGCCTTGCTCCTGGCGGCTGAAAGCCGTCCTCCCACACTCACAATTTATATCTTTCCAATAACAGTTATTTGAAATCTACAAATGCAAATGTAGGATATTTGGTGTGTTTGTGCAGGATGTAACCGAGGCTCTGGTTTGAGTCATGGACGTGGTAAAAGTTTAACACCGAAGCGCCACAGTAATGTTGTTATTACATTCCCCCTCTTACAACTGTGAGCTTATATGGTTGGTGTCATTAATGTCCTAAAAATAAATAAATAATGCTGGCTTTTGTTATAGTATGCTGTCTGCTTGTAAAGCTGTGCTCTTTCTGCCTAAACTAGTTTCCGTGGTGCCACGGAAGAATGTAGTTAATTATTATTATTTTTTAAATAAAATTTTTTGGATAGCTTTGTGGATTTGGTGATGGTCCACAATTTTTGCCCTGACTTACAAAGTTCTGTGGTATCAATCAGATAGTAAAGTGTCAAAATATTCCCTCAAAGCCTACCACATTCCAGATGAACCAGCTCATGGAGCTACCACTTAAAATGATAGATGCGGTGTGCCACCAGAAGAGGGGTTTTTTTTTTTTCAAAGAGTCTGCAGGAGGATGAGAGACATAAAAAAAAAATTGAATGGTTGTCCAGTCGAGTGCCAGCAAAAGGTAAAGAAAAAGAAAAAAGGGATATTCAGTCTCTGAGGACTGATGACTTCAAAACCTGCAGCAGCTTTTGAAATGATCAACGAAGAGGACATGCTGACAGCTCTAACTCGTGTATACAAGAGGAACGTGTTTGTTTGTCGGTCGCCTGATTCAAGTTGAATCCCAGACGCCACCTTTTTACCTCCTAATTGCTTCAAGGCCCTTGGCAGACTTAAGGATGTGGAAATCTGTCATAAATGCTGATCTTGTATGTTGTATGTAAGATCAAGCTGCTCTTACACCTGCACCTAAAACAGTGTTTGAGGTGCGAAGGGGCGCTGTTTAAAGTGATCCTGGTTAATTTACAGGAAATGACAGTAAAACTGAAAGAACGAAGCAGAGGATAACTAACAGCACAGCTAGTCATATTATCTTTAAAAAAATAGTTGAATAGTAGTTGTAGTAGTTGACCTAAAGTGATGACCACAAGCTCCATGACATCCTTGGCTACATGACTTGGGGAAAAAAAAAAAAAAAAACAACCAAAAAACTGACAGACGTAACAATTCAACACTCCGAACATTGTCATGAGTTGGAAATCTCGCCTAATGGAGAACAAAACCACTTTTTGTACCGTCTTTAGATTGTCTGCTCCAGAAGTGGCTCGGTTTAGGGGGCAGCCCCTAATGGCCATTTGAAGAACTGCAGCGTTTCACACTTCCGTGTTGGATTTCTTTTACAAAACTGCCATTTTGCCTTTTCAAAGACAAGCGAGGAAAGTTGTCTGCCAGTGAGCCAGTCAGTTCAGTTTTGGATCACCATTTCCGAATCATGGTACCACACTATTTGTTAGTTGTTTTTGGCTGTGGCTACGTCAGCGCTCTTTACCAGTTTGGCTCCTCTGAAAACATGTAGACCAGTTTTCTGGACCAGGGTGGTGTAGGGAACCGACATTGCCTCTAGCACAACTTCAACATGATGTTGAAGCTTGACTTTCCATCTGCATGAATGACTGTGACACACCCGGACGAAGTGGAGCGCAGGTGTTTGTGAATGTGAAGTTAAACCTTCCCAACACACTTCAGGAATAGCAGAACATGACCCATTTACAGAACATCTCCGAACTGACCTTGCACCAAGATCGGAGAGTAAAACCCTCCGAAGTCCTTTGTTCTTGGACAGACTCCCCTTTGTGATGAGGCGTTTAAAGATGCTCTCCTCCTGTGGTTTGTGAGTAAAAGTGGTTCTGACGTACTGGAGGGTTTGGACTCAAATTTCATTGGAGACGACGACAAAACCCCCAAAATATAATAAACATAGATATTCTGCTTCATGCAGCATGTTCAGTCCTCATCTCTGCGTCTCGTGTCTTTGAATATTTATGATGTACATTCAGTCTGCCGTATTTCACAGGGCTACAATGAGCTGTGAGCAAAGGCAAAAACCAGAATTTGCTTTGCAATGTTTTTGTTGCCGTTTTTTTTTTTTTTTTTCTATTTTAAATTACTGACATTTATTTGAATTAATGAGCATATGCAAACTGATGGCAAGTTAAGCTATCGGGCCGCCCACATTCACAAAGAGATGACATTTCCCATTTCTTTCAGGCAGCTTAATTAAGCTCCAGCCTCTGGCCTGCTCCAGTATTTTATTATTTTACTTGTAAACAAACCCTCTGCAGACTTTGTAAAGACTTGTGTATTTATGCAGGCTGAGCTACATGTTTGTCATTACACCCTATTATTAAAAGAATCATCCAATTACCCATGTGCATGTCTGTATAGCAGGCGTCTTGTTATGGAATTTGTTTTTTGGTTTTTACAAATTTAGTTGCATTTCCTTTTGTGCTTTAACTGATGCTCAATAATTAAAAATATAGGAGTGTAAGTACCAGTATACTAGCAGGCCAAAGCGTACATCACAGCCCTACTTGGGCTGCAGTTGTCCAGGTGGATCCTGTTTTCAAGATTTCTTCAAGGCCAGACCTGCCAAGACGGGTTTGGGATGATGCCAACCACAATTTTAACTGTGTACATTTTTTGATATATATTTTTGTTTGCTTGATTTATTTCAGTTTAGTTTGTTTTAAAAGGCACATAAACAGAGAAGAGTTTAGTTTTGTTTGTAGTTTGTGAGGTATTGACAAAACGGCGTCATGAACAAAACTCATTTATGTTCTCCTTTTGAGTAATGAGAATTAAAGAGAAATGAATTAGCAATTAGGAAAATGAAGTGCCAAACACAAAAATGAAAATACAATGAAAACAGTTAATTTTACCTGCTATTTTATTTTGTTTCAGTTAGTTTGGCGTTTGTTCATTTTAGTTTTCCTTTATCAAAAGTCTTTTTATTTCAGTTAACAGAATTGTTTTTTCATTGTTAATTTCAGCTTTAGTCTTAATAAATAATTTTGATTACAAATATCTGTCAAAGCACGGTAGTCGGATGTTTACAGCAACATGAAGGACAGCAGAGGCTGCAGGACATGTGCTCTAAAAGCTTTATCCTTAGACTTATGCTTCGTTTCCCTCTTTAGGTCCTGCATGAAATATGAAACGGGCCTGAACAAATGGAAGTTCAGTTCTGTAGATGGCTCGACTCTTTAAATGCCAACTCACTGCTGTGCACTAATAGTCTTTACAATAACCGGCACTTGAAGTCTTCACAATTTCTCTACGTAGGAAAGCATTTAAAGGCGGTTTGTTTTACGAAAGAAATAGCCGTCTGTCCATTCAGATTTCCAAAGCCAGCACAGCGCGCATTCTCTCCAAAGTTCATTCACAACAGGACTGCAGGAGGAAATACGTCAGAGATCACGGAGGTTCCTTTAGAAATTCATGGACTTCATGGGTGCACAGATGCACGTAGATCATGAGGTCGTGAGGTCATCCTTGGCCCTGAACCTGATATGTCACCGCATCTCTATATTGACAAATGTATTGACAAAAATACTCTCATCATTACATCTTCTACATCTGCAGTGACGTATTTACTGGTCATGTTTTTGACTGGAACAGAAATGGATTGATTATTTTATAAAACGGTTCATCTAAAGATCAGTTGCTCCTCATTACAAGTAGCGTAACTGTAGTTTATAGTAATTGTAGTGTGTTTAGTGGAATTAGGAGTGATTGTAGCGGACTTTGTGGAATTGTAGTGGGTTTAGTGGGAATTGTAGTGGGTTTAGTGGGAATTGTAGTGAGTTTAGTGGGAGTTGTAGTGGGTTTAGTGGGAGTTGTAGTGGGTTTAGTGGGAGTTGTAGTGGGTTTAGTGGGAGTTGTAGTGGGTTTAGTGGGAGTTGTAGTGGGTTTAGTGGGAGTTGTAGTGGGTTTAGTGGTGATTGTAGTGGGTTTAGTGGTGATTGTAGTGGGTTTAGTGGTGATTGTAGTGGGTTTAGTAGTGATTGTAGTCTGTTTAGTAGTGATTGTAGTGGGTTTAGTGTGAACTGTAATCTGTTTAGTAGTGATTGTAGTGGGTTTAGTGTGAACTGTAGTCTGTTTAGTAGTGATTGTAGTGGGTTTAGTGGGAGTTGTAGTGGGTTTAGTGGGAGTTGTAGTGGGTTTAGTGGGAGTTGTAGTGGGTTTAGTGGGAGTTGTAGTGGGTTTAGTGGGAGTTGTAGTGGGTTTAGTAGTGATTGTAGTGGGTTTAGTGGGAGTTGTAGTCTGTTTAGTAGTGATTGTAGTGGGTTTAGTGTGAACTGTAGTCTGTTTAGTGGGAACTGTAGTGGGTTTAGTGGGACCTGTAGTGGGTTTAGTAGGAACTGTAGTCTGTTTAGTAGTGATTGTAGTCTGTTTAGTAGTGATTGTAGTCTGTTTAGTAGTGATTGTAGTGGGTTTAGTGAGAACTGTAGTCTGTTTAGTGTGAACTGTAGTCTGTTTAGTAGTGGTTGTAGTGGGTTTAGTGTGAACTGTAGTCTGTTTAGTAGTGATTGTAGTGGGTTTAGTAGTGATTGTAGTGGGTTTAGTGAGAACTGTAGTCTGTTTAGTAGTGATTGTAGTGGGTTTAGTGAGAACTGTAGTCTGTTTAGTAGTGATTGTAGTGGGTTTAGTGAGAACTGTAGTCTGTTTAGTAGTGATTGTAGTGGGTTTAGTGTGAACTGTAGTCTGTTTAGTAGTGATTGTAGTGGGTTTAGTGGGAATTGTAGTGGGTTTAGTGGGTTTATTGGGAACTGTAGTGGGTTTATTGGGAACTGTAGTGGGTTTATTGGGAACTGTAGTGGGTTTAGTGGGAAATGTAGTGGGTTTAGTAGTGATTGTAGTGGGTTTAGTGAGAACTGTAGTGGGTTTAGTAGTGATTGTAGTGGGTTTAGTGAGAACTGTAGTCTGTTTAGTAGTAATTGTAGTGGGTTTAGTGAGAACTGTAGTCTGTTTAGTGGGAACTGTAGTCTGTTTAGTGGGAACTGTAGTCTGTTTAGTGGGAACTGTAGTCTGTTTAGTGGGAACTGTAGTCTGTTTAGTGGGAACTGTAGTGGGAATTGTAGTGGGTTTAGTGGGTTTATTGGGAACTGTAGTGGGTTTATTGGGAACTGTAGTGGGTTTATTGGGAACTGTAGTGGGTTTATTGGGAACTGTAGTGGGTTTATTGGGAACTGTAGTGGGTTTATTGGGAACTGTAGTGGGTTTATTGGGAACTGTAGTGGGTTTAGTGGGAAATGTAGTGGGTTTAGTTGGAACTGTAGTGGGTTTAGTGGGAACTGTAGTGGGTTTAGTGGAACTGTAGTGGGTTTAGTGTGAACTGTAGTGGGTTTAGTGTGAACTGTAGTGGGTTTAGTGTGAACTGTAGTGGGTTTAGTAGTGAACTGTAGTGGGTTTAGTAGTGATTGTAGTGGGTTTAGTGAGAACTGTAGTGGGTTTAGTAGTGATTGTAGTGGGTTTAGTGAGAACTGTAGTCTGTTTAGTGGGAACTGTAGTGGGTTTAGTGGGAACTGTAGTCTGTTTAGTGGGAACTGTAGTGGGTTTAGTGGGAACTGTAGTGGGTTTAGTGGGAACTGTAGTGGGTTTAGTGGGAACTGTAGTGGGTTTAGTGGGAACTGTAGTGGGTTTAGTGGGAACTGTAGTGGGTTTAGTGGGAACTGTAGTGGGTTTAGTGGGAACTGTAGTGGGTTTAGTGGGAACTGTAGTGGGTTTAGTGGGAACTGTAGTGGGTTTAGTGGGAACTGTAGTCTGTTTAGTAGTGATTGTAGTGGACTTTGTGGAATTGTAGTGGGTTTAGTGGGAATTGTAGTGGGTAAATCAATCTGAAAGCTCACATCCTCTTTCACTCTCTCCTTCCAGCCCCGGTGAAGCCCTGGACGTGGGACTGCAGGCTGGTCCTGGTCACGTCGATGCCAGTGGCTGCTCCCTGATATTCTTACCATCAGAAGCTCTTACACCGCCTTCGTGCCCCTGGTCACCATGGCCATGAACAGTGACTCCGGCTGTGAGGGTCTGGAGCCCAACTCTTCCTTACAAACGAGTGCTCTTTCAGACATTATGGCTGCCATGACCACAAAAGATTCTGAAGGATCGACCGCCAATGGTGTAAAAAACAGCAAAGTCCAGCCAGATGGAGCTCAGGACAAGAGGGCACACGTGCCGCGGCCTCACCTTACTGGGAGGAAGCTGTCTCTTCAGGAGAGGGGCTCTTATCCAGCGTCTGTTGGAGGGTACACACACACCTCCTCTCGTGTGACTCATAGACCCACAGTGGAGTCTAAACGGGTGTCCATATCAGACTCTCAGGTGAGGCTGTCACTTTTGTTAATATTCATATTTATAAGCATTTGGTTGTTACAATCATGAAGAAACGGATGACATCACAGATCACAGCATTGCAGTATATATACACATATACATATAAATATAAATGACAATGACTTACATGTGTGTCTCTCCCCTAATTAAAAATGGATGAGATCTTCCTTGCACAGTCTGGCAGTTTCCTCACGAAGCCGGTAGAATGAAAACACTGTTCATCCTCACTCCCAAGACTTGCCTCCATTTGCATTATGTTTTGTACACACGGTGTACTCAGATTTATTGTTATATTGCATTAAATTGTAGTGTGTTAAATGTGCGTTTGGTGTGCGTCGCCTACCGCTGGCATCGCAACAGTCGGTGCTTAAAGATACTGGAACAAAAGGTAAAAACAGCTGTAGACCTGATAACATGAATTATCTTGTGTTTACACTGTATACAGTCTAGATGTCCACCACAGGTTACCAAATGTTTCCATATGAACTAATCCAGCAGCACTCTGTGTACTCTGGCTTTGTGTTTCTACACAGCTTGAAAGATTTTTCAGGCATTTGAACCAAAACGGATTAACATAAATTACTTGTTGTTATGTGTTACTAACTGTGGCTTTAAAACCATCAGTGGAGGATTTTTTGACTATCGTGTGCATTCGTCAGTCATGCTGCAGCAGTCTCATTTCGCTTCAACTGTTTTGTGAATCTGCTGAGTTTGACATCAAAATTATGGGATCAGAAAATTATTCTACAGCTAAAGGGTTTTAATACCATTGAACATGCATTTCTCTATATTTATTGTAATGAACAGATGTTGATGTGGATTTGCACAGCGGCAGGTATTTGATTAAATTGATTATTTATTTGGTGAAGGATGGAGAATTTTATTGAGATCCATGAAGAGTGAAGAAGAGTGAAGATGACGTGTTGTTTCTGCAAAGCAAAAGGCATAAAGAAGACTTCTTATACCTTTTTAACCTGACAGTTTCCTGTCTGTGACATTCGTAAGTCAAAATATCTCAGACAGACAATACAAAAGTACCCTTTTAAAACCTGCATTTACACATTTGTCCATAGCCGGATCAGCCGTTATACTCCTCTCCACCTCCCTGTTTTGAAATTGGTTTTACAGCTTTTTGCTTCCAATTCTTATACAGAAAATGTGAAATAATATAAAGATGGGTGAGAATAAAACAGAGAAGTTGGATAATTTTATGTGAACCTGGTCTGTGACGTTTGCCTGATAGATCAGACGCATCTAGACAGATGTAGATCTGAAAGCAGTCCATGGGGCCTCCTGACCTGCGGTTGCTCATCAAACTGCCTTTTGTTCAGTTCGTGAGGGCGGGACCAGTCAGAGCAGCGGACACGTGACGTATTCAGAGTGGCGGAAACGAGTCAACTGGGGAGAGTGTTGTGTAAGAGAGTAAATCAAGCTTTTACTGTGGCCTGTTGGCAAAACAGCAAATACGTCTACGTGGCAAAGGGTGATTTGAGTGCTGTCTTCTGTTCAACTTTAGAAGAAAAGGTCTGAATCTTTAACTGTGAAAGTCAAAGCAGTTTCAGACGGCTGTCTGTCTTCAGCGGCAGCCGTCTACACCGTTCACATCCAGATTACATTGCCGCTCTGTTGTCGTTGTATTAAGCCTGCCCGGAGACTCTACGGATGAACTGATTTAAATGGCTCGCCAGGACTTTGGGCATATTTAATGAGCTCCAACAGATGGTTGCTTAGACTTCCCTTTAACCGTTGCGAGGCGCTAAGGCTCGGGCCAAAACGACCCTCACTTCCCTCAGAGGGCTTTCCTAAAACCGTCAGCGCCTTGCAACGGTTAAACTGAATTTAAATTTCCCGGCAGTACGGGCAGATTTCTTGGCTACCGGGATGTTGCAGTTCGCTCCAGATTTGAACCAATCACTGATTCCTTTCCAGTGTTTTCCTTTCTCTTTCATCCTCCCGCCCTGTGTCTTAACTCTCAAACCTCAACCAATCAATCAGCACTTATTATACATCTTCTAGAGCTCCCGCCTCCTCTTCTGCGTCTCCCCCTTCGTTATAATGTCTGCTCACAGTGCTTCCCAGCATCACCGCCTTCATATTTGAACAGTTATTTCAAGCACAACAACATACACAGCAGGTGATCTGAGCGGTTTTATATTTGATCATTTCTACAATGCCCCACCGCCGGCATGTCCCGGTCATGAGTAGATGCTGCACTTCTAGTCCTGCTGCGTGGTTGCATGTCCCAGCATAAAGCCTCAGGCTCTGGTCCGGGTCTTTCGCCTTCACCGCACCCTCAGCTGTAACAAGCGCAGCCCTTTGACGCCCTTTCACACAACTGTATCGCCCCGCTCGCTTAATCTTCGGTACTTTGCCGTTTATGTGCCACAGCTCTCAGGCCTATCCCCTGTAAATGCTCCTTGGCACCAAACTCTCACCTATCCTCTCGCCTCTTCCCTCCTCCCACTCGCTGTTCTGCTGTGGTCTGCTCTCCGCTGTCGTGCCCCTGGCTGAATCGGCGCTGTAGCGATGGTTGCTATGGAACTGCAAATCAGTTGTCGAAGCAGTGGCTCTCTAATGGATTTGCAGACAGTAAACAGAAACTACAGACTTCATCGTTACCTACATCTCAGTAATAAGTGACTTTCATTTCACATGGCAGGAACATTTTCTTTCCTGTACAAAAGACGGTCCAGCTCCCATTTGCTTTATGTGTCATAAATGTGCTCATGATCATGTTAATGATTAACTTTCCATCTTTTCTCCCCCTCCCAGGATTGTATCCAGTTGAACCAGTATAAGCTGAAGAGTGAAATTGGAAAGGTGAGTTTACGAGCATCCTCTAGTTTCAAGTAGCTCGAGGGGAAAAAAACAAAATCACCACCAAGGAAAACAGGCTTTGCTCTGTTGAACATGCAGTGCATGCATCACCCGCAGCATGCTGCCGAATGTTTCCTTTTCTCGGCCAAACGCGGTGTCCAAATGCAGCCTATGGTTTTAGGATCGACGGGCAAAACAAGAGGCTGAGCTGTCCTTGGACCCGGAATAATGCTGCATAATTTACCATCTAGGTTGCCATGCACTCAGCCGACCAGTTGCAAAACAATTACCATCTGGTTCTGGCTAAAAAAAATGCTGGTGGAGTCAAGAAAGTTCCCGAAAGAATGCCGGTCATTCCCAGGTGGTTTCACAACCAGTTTGTCCTGGTTTATTTCAACAAAACATCTTACATGCTCATAGTTTCAAGTTTCAGTTGGCAACAAGCCTCAAGTAGTGTTGATGCGCCAATTGTTTATAAGCTGGAAATTCAAAAGAAGATCAGAACTGAAGACGTCTGTAGATGTCAGGTGACTTCAAGAAGCAGAATTATGTCCAGTTCTCTTTTATTTCACTGCTTAAATTCTTGTAGTTGTAGTTATCAGTGATTAGCCCACTATCCTGGATATTTCTGACTTTTATTGACTAGATGATCAATAAGTGGATTGACCAGGTTTTCTGGAATGTTATCACATCCATTTATTTTAATTTTATGATAAATATTTGAAGGATTCTGGCAATATTTTCCTGACAGGGGAAAAGAAAAAGGCTAGTAGAGGTTTAATATTTAAATAAAAAATAAATAATAGTCAAAATTTTGGAGGCCAGCACGAGGTTTTGAGGAGAACCTGAAGGATTCATGCAAAACCAGGCTTAGAATAAATACACAAACCAGTGAGTGATGGTACATATTCTTTGATTCTTTCGAGTACATGTGATTTAAGAGCATTGGACGTTGTTTTTGGCTCCTTCAGATCCCAACCCAAACCATTTTATCCTCTTCAGAACAGAGCCGTAATGTTAGTTAATATTCCAACTAAAGAAATGTTTTTACCACTGCTTGAGGTAGATTTTTACCAGAACACAAACTTCAAACGTATACGGGACTTTCCTTATGGCATAAAAAACTAAATATAAGTTATAATGCGGGCTTTAAGTGACAGCCTTCCTGGTTGTTGATGACAGTTGTCTTTTCAATGTTCTCATTCAACTATTTCTGACGTTTTTAATGTTTTGTTAATTTCAGAGTGCTCAAAAAGTCAGACTGTTCATGACCAAGACACTTATTTTACAAAGTCCATGTTTCATCTGAAATGACTTTATTGTAATAAAACTCATATGACACAGTGACACAGTCCCATTATTGCCTGAATCGAGCAGATTAGATTTTAAATTTAAGTTTGTTATTACAAATGCGGACAAATGACCAGATCCTAACCAGGTTCCTGGCGACTGTGTTACAAGTGAGTAACTACGTGTCTACGTGCTGACGAGTTTACGCAAAGGGAAGTCTTCCTGCACACAAATCCTGAGAGGTGTATAATGATGTCCTCTCATGAGACGTTTGTCCTTCCTAAGACACGATGTGGAAACTTTCCAGGACTTGCAGGACAGCAGTGCACCTTTTCACTGGCCCATGTCCACTGTCTGGTTCTGTTCTTGACAAGCACCTGTTGTCCGCTTGAAATATTGGACAACTTCCATTCACCTTTTCTGCTGGTTAGTACAGTAAAGGGCTTTGATGGCACCGAACACGGTGTGTATTTTGGCTCTGGTAACATTCTCATCTCTGTGAAGACTTTGCTCAGAAAGTCGTCTTCAAGTTCTGACATGGGGACAAAATAACCCAACAAACACGACTTTTATATACTCCACAGGGCTTCTTAAAAAGTCTTACACAGTCTTGTTAAGTTAACAAGAGGAGTATTGTTAAGAGAAACTAATTTGTATTAGATTCATAATATTTGGCAGATGTGTTGCTTCTAAAAAGGATTAGTTATAATAAAATAAAAAAACAGAAGAAAGCATCCAGAAATGGCCTGTAAACACGTTCGTGTGTGTGTGTGTGTGTGTGTGTGTGTGTGTGTGTGTGTGTGTGTGTGTGTGTGTGTGTGTGTGTGTGTGTGTGTGTGTGTGTGTGTGTGTGTGTGTGTGTGTGTGTGTGTGTGTGTGGGAGGAGTCACTCTGCTGCCAGAGAATAAAAATGTTCTTGAATGGGAGCATTGCCGCCTTGAAAACGTTCTGTCAGCATGATGCCACTGTCTGTTCCCAAAGTGAGACTTTACAAATATTAATTATTAATATTCTTCTCAGCATTTCTTATCATTAGCCCTTTTAATGTGAGTTATAACGCAAATCATCAAATGCTGAGTGCAGTTGAACATCAGGCTTTCTGCTGTTTTGCAGGGCTCCTACGGTGTGGTGAAGCTTGCCTACAATGAAGATGACGACAAACATTATGTAAGTGGAGGCAGTTATTTTAAATCCAGCAGCTTCTTGTTGCAGTTAATTTTTGAGTCTCTCTTTTTTTTTTTTTCTTCCTCTGTTCCCCTTTCCTACCTTTGAGGTTCATAAGTTGTCTCAGAAGAAAATTGAAAGTCAGAGTCACGTCTGATGCCCCTTAAAGTGCATCGGCTACCTTTTTATCTTTCCTAAAAGCAGGTGTGTGTGTGTGTGTGTGTGTGTGTGTGTGTGTGTGTGTGTGTGTGTGTGTGTGTGTGTGTGTGTGTGTGTGTGTGTGTGTGTGTGTGTGTGTGTGTGTGTGTGTGTGTGTGTGTGTGTGTGTGAGAGAGTGAGAGCTGCTGGGAGCTCGACTCACGTGGGAGCATTGCCGTACGAACCAGCACGCTGGCACAAGGTCATTTTTTTTAGGTGTTTTCCATCAAGGTGATTTGTCCCTTCAAAAGCTCAGCAGCCCTCAAAATGCAAGCTGTTGTTCAGCTTCACATAACTAAGCTGCAATATGCAGCAACAACAGTGATTGGATGAGTCACGTCGACTTCGGCTGCCAACTCTGGATGGGTTTAACGTGTACTTTTGAACCGGAGCCAGTAGGAGCTCAGAGTTAAATACAATCCAATATCAAAATGGAAGCGCATAAATGCGCTGAAGCAGAATTGCAAATAAAAGGCTGGTTATGCAAGCATGTGGACAAGCTGCACGACAATGAGGGAAATGTAATAACAAGAGCGTTTACTAAAGGTTCGACTTTTGATTGGTGTCGTGATATGGAGTTTGAAACGATGACCTGCAGAGTAAGTGTGATTTAGATGCCTGGGCATCGCCTGCCAAATGTATCCTCCCCTAAGGCCTGATCTGAAAAATGAATTTGATATTGGCCTTACCAGAGAAAAAGCCCACGTATGCAAGTGAATCTCTAATCTTATATTTTTTAGATGCTACGGTATGCATAGTATGCGATCACTATATTCGCCAGCAGCAATTTGTTGTTTTTATTCTCTTTGTGACGGTAATGAATATCGCTGACAGAAATAATACCGATGCTGTCCAAAAGGCCATTTCAGCGATGAGCCATTTTCAAGATCCTCCTGCATACACATGACCATAGAGATTTGCATTACATACTGAGTAGGGGATGATTTTTAAGAAGCAACTAAAGGGATTTAAAAAAGAGAAAAGTCCAACAGAACAGCGCAGGGTCGGCTGAATCAATCAACCTGGAAGCGAGTGTGAGTGAAGCGAGGAGGAGTTAATAATTAATGTTGTGAACTTGCATTATGGAAATTGGAGGCTGCAGTGTTTTCTAAATGGGATCTATGCTTTTAGGCTAAATGTCATCACGTCTAGGTCTTGGCGGCTTCTGTTCTGACCAGGTCTGGGTTTATTGCATCTATCACACGTCCCCAGCTCTACTGAGGTGCAGAGCTGAACTGCTTAGCTTCACACGTAACTAAAAGGTTTTTATTGTCTCGTCTACATGACCCCTCACTTCAAAGAGTATTTCAATCTCATCTATTTTTTTATTAAATAATTTCGGATGAACACACTTTAAAATATTTACAATTGAGTTAAAAGGAAATTCTTTATTCATTAAAAAAAAACACTTTAAAATAGTTTGGCGTTTATATCATAAGGTATAAACCGCTTACAAATATAGATGATTTCACAAGAAAACATAAGTGGCAAAAGAACAGTCCTCTTCAAATGTCCAGTTTTTCAGGTATCTTTCCTCAGTATGTCTCGACCAGTCACTAATGAACAGCAATAGACCCGTATCAAACAGCCGCTTGCTTAATAAAATCGTAGAAAAAGCTGCGTCTCAACAGCTGTATAACCTCCTGTCACTAAGTTACTGTTTTGTGTCCTTCCAGTCAGGTTTCCGGCCACATGACAGCACTGTGACAGCTCTAGTAAAGGTCTTTAGTGACATCTGCTCCAATACGATAGTGGCAACATTGGTCTTACTGGATCTCAGTGCTGCATTCAACACTGTCGACCATAACATCTTAATAGACTGGTTGAAGGAACTGGTTGGGACTTTCTGGCACAGCACTTGCCTGGTTGGAATCCAGTCAAAAAGACAGGGACAATTTTGTGTATTTAGGTAACTACAAATCAGAGCTAACAAAAATTACATGTGGGGGTTCCTCAAGGTTCAGTTCTAGTGCCTCTGTTGTTTAACATCTGTATGCTCCCACTCGCTCTAATAAAATGTGTTACAATAACTACGCAGATGACACAAAAATCTCTATAACCATCTTGCCTAGAGATTATAATCCAATTCAAACACTGATCAAATGCATTGATCAAATTAAAGAGTGGATATGCCAGACTTTTCTTCAGTTTAATTGAAGATAAAACAGAAATAATAGTGTTTGGGGCCAAGGAAGAAAGATTAAAAGTCAGCACTCAGCTTCAAGCAGTGAAGCTAAAAATCAATAGCCAAATCTGGGAGTGGTTCTGGACTCAGACCTGAATGTTAATAGCCACATTAAGACAGTAGTGAAGTCAGCCTATTGTTGCCTAAAGAACATATTGAGTATTAAAGGACTGATGTCTCTGCAGGAAAACTTGTCCAGGCTTTTATCTTTAGAAGACTGGACTACTACAATGCTGTGTCACGAATCTCCCTAAAAATAATCTATAAAACAGCTGCAGTTAGTTGAAAACGCTGCTGCCAGAGTCCTGACTAAAACCAAGAGACTGGACCATATAACTCCAGTTCGTAGACCTTCACACTGGCTTCCTGTCTGTCACAGAATAGATGTTAAAATCCTGTTGTTGGTTTATAAATCTCTGAACGGTCTCAGGCAAAAATGTATCTCTGATCTCTGATCTCCTGGTCTCCTTATTTTTGTCTTTTAATTTCTGCTTTTAAGCCTTTTTACTTTGAATGCATTTTTAAGGTCTTTTTATGTAAAACACTTTGTACATGAAATGTGCTCCACAAAGAAACGTGCTTTGCCTTTACTCTTTTAATTGTTTACCAACGGTTTGCTTGACTTCCTGCTAATTATGTCACGGTGTGACACCTTTGTCTTCATCTCCAAAGGATGTGATGGCACCCGACTGGGAAATGCATGCCAGAAAAATCTCACCTCAGCTGGACTGGAATAAATGCTTAACAATGATGGATGGAAATGCTCAAAAAATATGTTTTCACTTTTATGTTTTCAGGGAATTTGATTGGAAACCTAAATAAGTCTTCTCCATCGACATGCGTCCTGATAAGGCTGCTAAATCACACAAAACAAAAAAAAAATTGCCCTTAAAATTACTTTTGCATTCTTTCTTTTCTTTACTTTTCTTTCCTCTCTGTTGCATGATGCAGTCTAAATCCTGAAAAAAATCCATTTAGTGTTCACCTGTGTGCAGGAGTTCAGACAATCATAGTTTTTGCAGATCCATCACCACTGGTGAGAAATGTCCCTTTCCAGGACTCTGTGAAGGTCGGTGCAGACCGGTACAAGTCAGAAATGGCAGCGACGGCAATCGATTATTTAGGAGATGAGCAGCAACATGGAAGGTGGATTCTAATGACTGAACGGCTGTTCTGATATTGATTCAGACAAGTGAAATGATTATTGTGTATAAAGCGGTGGTCTTCAACCGTGGTCCTCAGCACCCACTGTCCTGCATGTTTTGAGATGTTTTCCTGTTTTAGCACACTGATAGAAATAACTGACAAGCATGACGGATATTAAGTAGAATCAGGTGTGTTGATGCAAGCCATCATCTAAACATCTAAACATCTAAAGCATCCTGGACAGGGGGTCCTGAGGACCACGGTTGAAGACCACTGGTGTAGAGTGTCTGCACTTTTTTTTTTTTTTTTCCTTCCCTTTCTTGTCAGTGTGGACATCATGCACACGCTGTATGTACGATGCACACCGAAATTAGTCTCTGCTTTTAACCCATCAACTAGTTTCAATAGTGAGCAGTGGGGCTGCTAGCAGGGCAGCGCCCCGGGGAGCAATTGGGAGTTAAGGGCCTTGCTCAGGGGCCCCCAGTGATTTACCATTGTGGGCAGCCCTGGGCTTGAACCTGGGTCCTCCACGCCCAAGCCCACCACTGTAACCACTCCCCTTACAACAAATATTTATTTGTATTTATTTGACTCTTTTTTCCAAAGAGTTCACCACTTGTTACACACGAAAATGTGTTGCCTGTAAGTTCCAACAAGCTGCTGAAGAAATGGGAGAAACGAATGAAACAGCTACTGCACCTGTGATGGTTCCCGTGGACGCACAAACCCTTATGTTAGTGCGCATCTATAAACACTATACGGCCAAAAGTATTGGCTCACCTGCCTTGACTTGCATATGAACGTAAGTGACGTCCTAATCCAGACTGCCAGATGGAGAAGCGTGATTCGCCACTTCAGAGAACGCGTCTCCACTACTCTAGGTTCGGTGGGTGGATGGATGGGTGAGCGAATACTTCTGGCTGTACAGTGTATGTACACTGTGTATGCAGTGGTCCGTGTTAAGGTCAGAATGTTTCACCTGGTAAGTAAAATAATGGGCTGTTTTGACATATTAAGACACAAATCTTGTCCAGATTGGATTTGGAGATGATGGTTTGTGTTTTATTATATCCATACAGTCCTTCTGGTTGCCTGCTGGTGTGAGCGTTGCCTGCACTGTATAATTACAGTGCTCATAACCTGATTGGCAGTTATGCATTTGGGATGATATCAGACCTTCTCATCCTCGGGTATAAAATAAAACTAATTTGTACTCTGTTCACTCAGCTGGGGAGTAAAGAACTGTAAAGGTAATTATTTCACTCGGAAGCATTTGCAGAATGTTTTTTCTCTCTTTTACTTGCCCAGTACACGCCTGGGTCTCGGAGGAGATGTCTGAAGACGCCTAAACCTGCTGTCCAAACGCTGATTGCTCTTTAATGGGAACTTGGGGTTTAAAATCAAAACCGTACTATATTATATATATTTTATATGTTATATTGATTATTTTCTAGTATGTTGTGAAACAAGAGCATTTGATATTTTCTGTTTGCTTGGAGGTGTGAACCTTTTATTCCAAACTATAAACTGAAATCCCAAACACACAGCAGGTCTTATCCTAGTCTGCATGAAAACTTCATTTTAACATAGAAATTACCTCTAAATTACCGAATTGGTGAAACCCAGCAGGTGGGCAGTGATGCTCTTTTATTTTGGAGCACTCGGGAAATGAAGTCAATTTATTACCAAGGATATTTTACGATCAGCACAATGTGGCCATTTTCTTCATAAAGAAAGTGTCTGTCCACTGCTTGTGTTAAACGTGTCCTCCACAGATAACTGGTTACTGGCTTTAGTAGCTTAATTTAATGCATTACTGTTAATTTGGATTATATAACACCGATTCACGTCTGTCATCTGAACTTCAGAGATGAATTCAACCCTGAACTGCAACTGTATTTCTGTTCTTTCGTATCAGTCAGTATGTTTACATGCGCTAAGAAAAGTCTAATTATTGCCTTAGTTTGACTTAGTCAGGCTGTCGTCAAACCGAACTGGAGTTTTTTTTTAAATTGAGCTTTCAGAGCCAGATCATGCGATTTTTAACCTGAGCTGTTGACTGTCCTGGGTATCCTCCTCCTGGAAGTGGCAGCAGCATCCCACACAAGTGTGAAACATCAGGCAACACACAACCATACCAGCACTGACCTGTCTGTGTTGGTTTGACTTGCCTACCGTAACTGCTCTTCTTCTTCTCATTTCCACCACGTCGTCATTATGTTTTGATTTGTCTGAAGCCTTTGTTATTGCTCATGTTTTGACTGTTTTGTCATTGTCTTTATTGCACTGTATTTGTCAAATGAACTTTGTAAAATAGACTCATTCTGGAAAGGTATTCGTCTTTGTCCTGGTAACTAAATGCACTTTGGGCGGGTGAAAATCATAGACCTGTTTATTTGCATAAAGCGCTGTGGAGTAAGATCTAATCACAAGGTGTCACAGTTTGAAGCTGATGCGGAGACGTGTTAACACCAGGTGTTAACAGACCTGCTTAGAGCTGTCCACTTGTGATCGGATCGCAGGACTGATGTTGACCCTGTTTACGCCTGGTTTTATAGCCAAACGTGCTTCATTCGCCTCGACTTTAATCCCTCACACACAAACACAGGCCTGTACAGCAGCATGACAAATGTACCAGGAGGATCTGCTTTCTAGTCCACTGTGGGTTCTGCATGTTCATAACCATGGCGACCACAGAAATAAATGAGCTGCACCTCAGCAACACAGTTTGTTGTGTTGAAATAAAACGTGTTCAGTTTTCCCATTTCTAAACGGTGAAATCGCTATGACGTCCGACGGCACAGCAGAGAAATGTCCGACATGCACTTAATGTTAGTGAGTGTATGTTTTCATCTTTTGGATTCAACTCTTTGTAAAGAGACCGGGTAATTTCCCTTGAGCTTTTTCCAGCTGAGAGACACACAGGAGCATGTGTGCAAACAGACACACACGGCTGTTTCTGAGAAACCACTAGATGTTTCCTTCCATGAGAGAGTCTGTGTCTCTGGACTCCCCTGACCTCGTACAAAGAAGAGACATCCATCCATTTTCTTTAGCCAGCACCTCCTGTTTCAGGGGAGCGGAGCAGATCCCAGCTGTCACATCCTGGATGGGTCACCAGTGTATTATAGAAATTATACACCATCCAGCCGTCCATCCATTTTCTATACCAGTTTAATCTTTTGCAGGGTCACGGGGGTCTGCCGGAGCCCATCCCGGCTCATGCGCGTGGGGCAGCACAGTGGATTAGTGATTGGCACTGTAGTCTCACAGCAAGAAGGTTCCTGGTTTGATTCCTCAGCCTGGCGGGTCTTTCTGTGTGGAGTTTGCATTTTCTCCCTGTGCTTGCGTGGGTTCCCTCCAGGTGCTCCAGCTTCCTCCCACAGCCCACAAACATGCATACGAAGTTGATTGATGAGTCTAACTTGCCTGTAGGTGTGAGCGTGCTTGCTTGTTTCTGTCTGAATGTGTCCCTAGTCACCTGTCCAGGGTGGACCCCTGCCTCTCACCTGTAATGAGCCGGGATAGGCTCCGGAAATTATACACACTGATGCTGAAATTGTTCATATTTGTGATGTGTGTTAACCTTATTTTCTTTTTGCAACTCATGTATTAATAATTTATTAGATGATCTAAATCAGCTTTTTCGTTCCTAGGCCATGAAGGTGTTATCCAAGAAGAAGTTGATGAAGCAGTGTGGTTTTCCACGTGAGTCCCTGCTAATCTTTTTTTTTTTTGTCAAACGCATAAAGCAGTAGAAAAGAGAAATGAATGTAATCCGTTGGTAAATCTCTAGAATTCCTGTAATTTATTACTAGACTTGTATCCCTATCGGTTGTTTTTATGAATCTGCATCTTCCACCAAATAAAAACACAAACAATAATGTTCCTCCTCGGTGTGAAACGGCACCACAAACTCCCGACAGGATGCAAAGACAAATGACCAGGACACGATGAGATGTTCTCATAAGTCTGTGTCAGTGTGCACTTTTGCAAAGGCCAAAAATCTCAGAGTCATGGAGCCAAGCTGTGTCACATCTTTTAACAGCTACAAGATAGAGGTTTGACAGTCGCTTAACAGTTGTGATCTTTAAAATCCTCTATTTGTAACCAACAGACCCCTAACCAAGTACTGGAATCTGCACATAGACAAATTCATTGGTGTCCTTCCATTAAAGAAAGAAAAACCCACAATAGTCACTAAATTAACTCAAAGCTGACAGAAGTATTAATAAATAATAATTTACTGACACTGACTGATGTCCCAGTCCAGCCCTGGTGTCGGATCACACCATCCCAGCGAAGCGAGGAGGACTCCTCTGTTGAAAGAAAATCTAAAAGAAGCCAGAATAGACTCTGTCAAAACACTCACAAGCCACAAAGACTCTGCTTTCTGCGGCTATTTTGTGGAGAAGTGCAGCATTTTTGTAAAATACTGCGTTGGTCTCGTCTGAGGATACGCTGGTTTCTTATGTCAATCAGTCTTTAAAGCCAGAACAGTCTTTTGCGATTGAAAACAAGTTTTTCATATATGTATAGATGCAAAGAATAAAATCAGCTGTCAAGCTGCTGTTTAAATCTGCCTTTGAATAATTGCTCGGGGGTCATGTTCTGGGTCTCTGGAAAGCGCCTAGAGACAACTTGTGTTGTAATAGACGCTATATAAATAAAATTGAAATTGAATGTTTTTGAATTTTATATAAAGAGACTAGTGGCAGTTCATTATGACGTCATTATTCAGCAAGTAACCTGGTTTGTGTGGTGCTCTGCAGGTCGCCCACCCCCAAGAGGTCCAAAGGCAGCCAAAGGAGAGCAGCCGAAAATCTTAGGACCCCTGGAAAGAGTCTACCAAGAGATTGCCATACTTAAGAAGCTGGACCATGTCAATATTGTCAAACTTGTGGAGGTGAGTGTTCCTTTATTTTCCTCATACAAGCAGTAAACTGAGAAGTCAGTTTGTTCAGGAGCTGTGTGATTCAAAGCGTAAACCCGGGATCTTCAATCTACAAGTAAACATTTTTTTTTATCCAAAGGATCTTTTTTAAATCATCATTTTGTTATTGATTGAAATATCTGCAGGTGAAATATCATAACTGACCGGCAAATGTGCGCATTTTGGACCAATGTGGGGCCACTGTTGGTGGAATATTGGGCCCTGTAGCCAAGAGCATGTGGGCCCTGTAGAGTCGGGACCAGTTGGTGACTAGCAGGAAAATCCCAAGTCTGGGTAGAAATCTAACGGATCAAAGACAGAAGTGCTGTTTCTACAATGCCAGACCTGCGGCGCCCACAGAAAACCCACATGGGTTACAAGAAATCAGTTATTGGTCATCAAACTTTGCCGTGTCGGTGTGTTTGGTTGTCTGTTACTTTCACAATATGCAGATACTTTTTAAGGCAGGTTATAATCATGAGAATACATCTGAAATGTAAGACATTCAACTTAGTTGATAGGAATTTTGCATAATTTGGAAGCGGCAGGTGAAGGCAAACACTTCAACTGAAAACGCCAACTGCTTCCAATTTACCTGCTGTGATTTAATCAGCTTTTAAAAGTTACTTTTGTCTGCAGACTGATTTTATCGGAGACCCATCGTGTGCTCTGCTGTGGCTGACCCACATGAAGCCCAGGTGTGTGTTCTGTGGGATAAGTACACAACTCCCACAGTAAACCCACATCCACTCATGGGAACCCCGCAGTGGTGTTCGTGTCCTGCAAGCTTCACTCCAAATACCGAACAATTCAGAAACGCAGCCATGGCAAGCAGAAACACCCAGAAGGCATCAGAATAACGCTGTGTTCCTACGTTTCCATTTGGTTAACTTATCAAAACAAGATTACTTTCTAAGAAGTTACAAAAAGCAGGTAAAAAGTGGTTGTTTTACCACAAAACATCAGCATGGTTGTGTTTTTCAGTGCTGGCAGTCCTACAATGTGAATTATCAGGAACAATCCTGTATAAGCTTGCAGGTTTTTGTTGTTGTTGTTTTTTTTTTTTAAACATTGAATATAAAAATGGAAAAGAGTGGGTTCACGTGGGTGCCGACGACAGGTTTAACATCCTTTGTGATCAGGATTACGTTTGCTTCACCACTTCGTCTCGAGATGACCTTTACACCGTATCAGTTATATAAGACCAAAAAGGTGGCTCAACCCTTTGCAGCAGGGGAACAGGTGCACGATATGCAAGAGCTTTACTGCTTTACCTTCACTGCTCTTCAGTTTGTAGAAGAAAAAAAGCGAAGTATTTGCTCATTAAGTATTTTAGAGAGAGAGAGCTCCTGGGGACAACACACACTCTCGCCCTCGTCTCTTTCTTTTTTTTCTCATAACGGCCACATAAGGAAAAACCTGCTCTCCTCCTATTCATCCCTCTGTGTTCATGCATGTAAGCGGTCTGTGTCTGAGTCAGGATCACATTGATTACGGGTATCAAACTGCATCCTGGGAGACTGCAGTCCACTCCGTCTAATTATGAGCAGACTTCTTCTCCTGTTTTTAAACACTGAAGCCCACGCTATGTGGAACAGATTAAAACTGATGAAAGAGACTCGGCCATTTGTCACAGATGGGCGGGAAGAGACCGTCAAGCCGGTCCCGTTCGCACCAACGCGTTCAGCTGCTGTGAGGGTTGCAACGTTAGTTAGAATCCCAAAACTCAATTTCCATCATTTTCCCCAAAGTCCAGATACGCTTTCATTTCATTACAGGTTGTGCTTTTATCATCTGCTTCTAATACAAAGTCAAAGCTACAGATGGTCTGCACATAACAGCTTTTTTTTATATACAGTTAGGAGAAAAATTGAAATTTAATGTGCAGTTTAAATAAAAACAGTGTTTAATATAGGTGATCTGTAAATATGAACCCACTCAGTGTTTCGAGGCAAAGCAGCGTGGATTTACTGGACTAGTGTCTCTGCTGCTGCAGCCTTGGATGCCTAACCTTCTCAGCAGTCAATTATATTCACCAGGATGTGGTATTTAACGCAGGCTTCATGAATTTACCTCCGTGCATTTTCAAAGAGCAGTGAGCAGTCACCTTGACGAAGTGAAACACTTTGTTTCTCTTGCTGCATCCGGCTGAGGCTGGATTATCGGCTCCACAGGTCGACTCTAACTCAGCCTCAGTTGGTCTGAATGTAATCAACCAGATCAGGGATGAAATTAAAGTCGGTCACAAGGGACAGTTTAAAGAGGAATTAATCAGTATTGAAGAATACATAACCCACAATGCAGTTCCACCAGCCTTGGGTTACATGTGAAGACAGATGAGCCGCCTGCTTCATGCGACTGGGCGTCAGACTTCGCCGTCTTCTCTCCATCCACTGCTGTTTTTCATCTTCACGCTGATTAGTCTTCAGCCTGAGCCTACGCTAACGTAAAGACATCATGTGAGTCATAGAGGGATTAATGTCACTATTTAAAACACACACACACACACACACACACACACACACACACCCAGACAACGTTGACGTTTAAAAATGTCCTGACAGTACACATTTAAAATGAATGTACTACATATAGAGTTGACACTTAATTCTTCATAAACCTGTTTTAATTGACTATTAAGACTGTGTGTGTTTGTGTTCCCTTTCGTCCTCCCTGTTTAAAGCAAACAAAAAATAAAGTGTTGGTTCTACTTTGTCACAATGAACAAGCAAAATCAAGCATAACCCGTTTTTTAATTTTTTTTATTTGATATTTTTATGGCTATATAACACAACCATCCTGATTAAAAAAAAAAAAAAAACATCAGAAAGAGAAGCGGTGCTGAGGCAGTAAGGAAAGTGAGGCAGTTACCATGGTAACTCAAAACAAACGATGAAAACTCATCAACCAAATTTACAAATTTCTTCTATCATGTTATATCTGGAAGAAATGAGAAATTATCTGTGGAAATGAAAAGCCTTGAAGAGAGAAGTGTTCCTACGTCTAAAAGAAAAAGTGATGGATTGTTCATGTTTGAGCTTCAGACAAACGTAGAAAACTAGAACTGAGGATTGCATGTATTTGGCATCATTTCCATTTTAAACAAGTTGACACAATTTTCAAGTGTAAATGAAACATTTTTTTAAATTTTTGGCCAAAATACCACAGAAACACTGTTCAACAGTTCCCTTTTCAACCACGTCTGCAGAGCTTTGTCCACAGCAGCTGGTTTTAGGGTGGAGTTGTGACGCGGTTCTTGGTTTGTTTCATAACAAATGTAGCACAAAGGGAATTTTGCATGTTTTACACCAGAGGGTCCCTCTACGGTCGTGATGGTTAGGTTTTTTGTTTTGTTTTGGGTTTTTTTAAGATGCTAAGATTTACTCTTGTTTGGCTGTTGATTCCTCTTCTTTTTTTACTTTCTTGATTATCCTGGGTGCCTCTGCAGTTGCTGCACGGGACAACAGGGATGGGAATCCTACATACTTTGGTGGGTTTTTGATGATACTGGGGACCAGACATAGAGAAAACTACATCTTTTTTGTCGGCGCAGAACAGCTGGCAGAGGAATGCGTTAACTGCTAGTTTATTTACAGCTGCTTAAACGTGTGTGGCTGGCAGTTTGAAATGAGCTCATGGGAGCCAGACCGGGTTGGAAACGAGGGACAATGGGGGAACCAGCAGAGCAGTACCAGGCTGGCAATCATAATGCTGATAAGGCAGGTGTGTAGCTGGAGTGTGGGGTTAAAGTGGTGTAACGTTGTGGCAGTAGCTGGTGGCAGGGCAGGTATTAGTAGGAGATTGATTGCAGACCAGGCTGGAGTCTGCAGGGGTGTTCGTGTCTGCTACCAGGAAAGGATCAGACTGAGACTGAGCGATTGTTAATGTCAGCCATTCCTTCTGTGACATTTCTAATCTCTCCCATGAAAAGGTGTGTTAAAATGAAAAGATGCTGGTTCTGTGAGGTGAATTAATGTCCTACTTATTAATTAAACCTCTTGTAGTGAGTTTAAATCATTTGACTAAAGGTGAAGGTTTCCCGTTCCTGCACACCTCTGCGGTCGTCCCACATCGATCAACGCCTGCGAAGCACCCATGACAGATGCAGTGGAGCGTTGAATTATGAGACGCTGCTTTTCTTTCTTTCAGTTTTGTGTTTTTTTGACAGACTGATGCCCTGCTGCTTTTGCAGAATTCGAGCACTTTGACACAAACTCTCAAAACTGTGGTGCATGTACTCGCAAATGCTCGTAGTCAGTGTGAGTTGGTTGGGTGAGAGATTATCCCGGGGATCTTTGTGGAAGAGGGGGAGGGTACAGTGAGGAAGTTGAGATGTAATGTCCATATTGTTGGACTTAATTAGATTAGTTTCAGTGAAACATCCGTGACAGCTGTGGCTCCAAACTCACATCGATGCAGAACAAAAACTCCCTTTTTCAACCAAGTCTTTACACCTCCGTTGACGGAGGCTGGAGGGGGGGGTCTGCTACTCTCCCCCCTCTTCAACGATAGTCTGTGTCTTGGCTTGGTGCATCCAGTTCAGAGTTCCAGCAAAAGCAGCATCCGGTGAAGGCGGGTTGAATCGCCGCTCACTGATTGACGCGTTTTAAGACCTTAATAGCCAATAGTTGACTATATAAACGTGTGTCCAAATCTGTTCACTCTTCCTCCGTTTTTTTTCCACCTGATATGTCCTCTTTATGCTGCTTTTTGTGTTTCCATATCTTTGTTTTTTCCTGTATGATCATTTTAGCGCTACGCTCGATCTTTATGAAGTGTACTACAGTTATTTTTATTGACAGATTGATTGACAGGCCTCAGTTTACATCTTTCACAGATAATGGATGAGAGGAATTGTTAGATTTAATTTAGAGTCCACTTTTATTCAAACTCATAATGTAAATGAATTAAAACAGCAGTAATCATTTCACATTTATTTTGATTTACATCACTTTTTTTTCTATAAGGTAAAAATAAAGACATTGACTGTTTTTCACAATTAAAAGGGATTCATAGTGCCAGGTTTTATTCTATCTGAATAATTGTTAGTCCTGTTACAGCGTAACTTTGCCAACATAATTATGTGATTTAATTCAGCTCCTCTTCGTTTTTATGCTGCAGCAGTTCATGGACACGATGGAGTTGTGTACCTTGCCATGTTTGCAACTATAAGCTTTAAAAATGATTTAGGGAACTATCCCACAAGCACCTGCATGAGCTTTCCTGATGGATGTTCTACATTCCTGACTGTGTTTTTGTTGCAGGTTCTGGACGATCCAGCGGACGACAACCTCCACATGGGTATGCATGTTTGCTTTGTCCGTATCCATTCACTCTCACTGTCGACACACACACCCCCAGCCAGCGTTTGTGTCCTTTATTCAGACCCTCTCCTCAGGTCAGCACCACCTCAGGGCTCACTCGTTACCCAGAAAGCTGTTGTGGGTCGCAGTTAAGACGCCTGTTAGGGAGGAACATTGAACATTTTATGGTTAATTCAGTGCAGCGGTGATCAAATAAATATAATGCTTTATCTAACGTGCGTCCTCTTTCCTTTACCTTTTTCTCTGATAGTGTTTGAGCTGATGCGCAAGGGGTGAGTAGAGAGGACATCTTCTTATTGTTGAATAATTTAAGCATCTTCCCTGTTTCCCTGCCATCTTCTCCTCCTTTCTCCATCCCTCCATCCCAGCCTCAGCAGCGCTCTCCTCCATTCCCCCGTCAGCGTTTGTTCGCTCCCAGGCTTCAGAGGGGCTCCAGTTATTCACAGTTATTTATTACAAACGCCAGACGGCCAAGCGAGTGTCTCATGTCCTGACGCTTGTTCCTTCCTACACCGCTGAAAAACCAGTGACAAACTGTTCGTCGTTTGTGATTTATAAACAGTGGGTCGGGGGAGAGCTGGAGTCATTCACATGTGCGCATCCATTATTCATTTTAGTGTCTTTATGGCAAACATCTTGTTGTGTTTGTGATGAAGACCAGCAGTGGAGCTTGTTGTTACGGCTGCTTCAGGACGGCTCCCAGTGCTGCAAAGAGGCTTTTATAGATCCAAATGTGCTTTTAAAATGGCCTCTGCTGCCACGGCTGCTGACGGTGTCGATGTAATTGAGTAACACTTCTGACTCCCATTACAAACCTTGACGAACGTCAGTAAAGTCAGAGCTGTGATCACATTTCAAGCTGCGTTTACACTTGGTGGCACGCTGCCTCCACAGCCACCGAAATAAGGACTTGACGCAGAAACGGATTGGCTGAGAAACATTTTGCCGTCGTTAAATTTGTCGATCCACAGACTGTTTTGGAAAACGGATTAATCATCGCGTGAAATAATGAGCAAAGCATGTTAGCATTTTACTTCAATTACCCCAGCAGAGCAAGTGGAGGCAGTGGCAGCCGATCAATGGTTGTCAATGCCACAACATACCATAATTACTCTTTTATGGGGGTTTTTAATAGTTGCTGTTTGGCATTCATGCACTGTATTGATTCGTGGAGGCAACTGGGATGTTTGTTTTTTTTTTTTCCATCTAAGGTGCACTGACTCTCAGTAACCCAAACCACACCCACGCATGACTGATGCCGGAAGTCTTCGGTGTCGGTCATGTGTGAGCGCAGCGGTTTGGTTTAAACGGCCGATACTAACTAATAAAAGTAAAAGACCCTGCAAACTACAATACTGAGATGTGCTATCACATATTTTCTCCAGAAAGCCACAAAAACAGACATGAATCAAATGGCCGTTGTCAGAGCTAACTTGTAGTCTAATCCTGAGTAATAATGAAAACATGTCTTGAGTGATTGGAGGAGCAGGATTGTTTGCATAGCTTTAATAAATGCGGTGAGAAAACCTCTTATCCATCCAGAAATGACTCTTCGGTGTTTTCAGTCGTGGTGCATTTGAACATGTTGTCTTGTCTCTCTGCCCGCCTGCGTGGATCTGCAGTCCAGTGATGGAAGTGCCCACAGACAGTCCTTTCACTGAGGAGCAGGCGCGCTTGTACTTCAGAGATGTCATTCTGGGGATCGAGTACCGTAAGTATCTCGCGGCTGAGAAACGTTCAAGTGAGATAAATTAGCATATCTTTGGCGTTTAACTCTTTTGTGCCCTCGTCCCACGTTTCAGGGTGTTTGTGGTGGCTATTAAAGCATTCATCTGTGCTGTCACATATATGGACTATTTTTCCAACCACATGCTCCTTTGCTATTCCTAAGAACAACAACACCCTTTCTGTTTTTTGTTGGGTTTTTTAAGGAACAAAGTGTTCTTGTGCTTCTGCTTCCATGCCCCCGGGGTCTGGATGCGGTTGTTGTCTCCTCGCCAGTACTGAGCCTCTGTTTCTGGGTTTTCTCTGGCTCTCCTCTTGTCTGTGGGCGATCAGTTTCACTCATTTACAGTTTGTTTGATTAACAGGCATTAATCCTGCGAGTAGCTGAAAGGAGATGTTTTATTTTTAATGCTGAACATTTGTGCACACATTAAAGGTAGGCTGAGCGATTCTACACAATTCTTTAACCTGGAACATTTTTTTGTTACAATGACTATTTCCTCACTAGAACAGCCCATCACATGACTTCTCTGTTAAACAAATGAATCAATGAATCAAACTACAGGTCTTCATACACAACCCTGGCTCCATGAACTGGAAGCGAACAAAGTGGGGGGGGGGGGGGCTGCCCACGAAACCATTTCAAACATTCCTCCAACCAGTCACACACAGGGGGAGGGTTTGAGCTTGTGCAGGAGAGGTTCGTCAGAGTTCATGATGGTGTGTGTTTTCTTGGGGAACCCCAGAGGGAGGATGAGTTGGCTTTCTGTTTTGTTTAAATTTCAACAGACATGAAAAAAATGTCCTCCAGAGTAAACTAGAAGAACCGAATCTGCGTTCCTTCCACAGCAGGCGGGCGGCCACATCTTTACAGCGAGGCAGATGACAGGAAAGTGACCAACAAGGCAGTACGGTTTTGTTAAACATTAAGACTGAGGTTACAGCAGGTTCTTTAAAAGAACTACGATAACAGTATCTGACTGATGTCTAACGTGGCCTTGTGCAGGTGACATCTCATCTCCTCTCAGGCTAGAGCTTAAAAACCCGATCGTTTCCAATTTTCTGTCAGATCACGAAGACCCATAAGTAATTAAACCTCATAACATCGAATATTTTAGTTCTTCCATCACAATGACATAATCCAGAAATCTCTTAACCTGCCTTTAACAAACTTATCCGTGTCTGTTGTTTCTCCTGCTTAACTCAATTCAACATAATAAAGATGTGAGGAAAGTAAAAGTGGCACAAAATGTCGTTTTGTTTAATTTAAACCAAATCACAAGCATAAGCAATTGTTCTCCACTTCATGGGCTCATGAGTATCATTAGGGCTACAGCTACAGCCATAATTGCTGAGGCCTTTTAGGAAGATAATTGCAATCATGTTTCAGTAAGACCTCCTCAGACAAGAAGGCGCAGCTTATCCAATCAGCGACGAGTCCAGGGCTCGCATCCAGCAGGCTGTTAAGAGACGTACTTAACATCCAGCCCTGCTTGACCCGGAGGTCACCGTCTGCACATACTTCTCCTGCAGCAGCAGCCAAGCTGATCAGGATTTCCTCTGGGACATGATCCCAGCTTCTATCTGATCCATGTTACATTGCATAAATCTATTTATAGATATTTTGGCAGATTTAAAGGAAATTGTGCAATATTTAAACAAAAAAAAAGAGATATTTTGAAACACATTGAACACTGTTATTGCAACTGTAGTGTTATACATTTACAGAAATTGACATTTTTGAGGAAATAATGTTGCTGGTGGGCTGCTGCGGTGGAAAGTAATTGGTTGTATTTACTTAAACACGGGTTGGACTGTGAGTGCTACGATGTTTGTTCTTGGACTTTTGTATGTGTACTCTGGCAGCTGGAGCTGCTGCTTAATATGAAGGTTTAGATAAAAAAAAACATGAGATATTTATATAAAACAATTAAAAAAAAAAACAATTTAAAACCTGAGTGTCTTTTTACACCTTACTGGATTCTGCGAACAGCTGTTGTTTAGATTAAATCTGACTGGTCCTCAACTGCTGTTCGGAAGCATCTTTTGGATCCAAGAATTTATTCAATAAATATCTAAGTTTCAATGTCACAAGGAAGCAAAGGTTTTTTTTTTTGTTGTATTTTTTAAATAACATTTGGAGAATGGCTTCTATTGTAAGAGTATTTCCACATGCACAATGTGAGTCAAGAGGTTGGGACTAAACTTATAAACCACTTATCAGTGAGGTTAATCAGGAAAAAAAAACCTTTGGTTTTCCGAGGAGCATAACGATTGGACTCTGGAGCAATGAAGAAGGTCATGTGGTCTGAGTCCAAATTTACCCAGAGTTCCAGAGTGATGGGAATATCAGGGAAAGAAGAGAAGCAGATGAAGTGATGCCCCCATCATGCCTTGTGTCTTTTGTACAAGCCTGTGGGGGCGGGGCTCTGATCCGGGGCCGCTGCATTGGGCCAGGTCCAGGTTCATGTGCCCAAAGACTGAGGTCAGCTGACTGACTGAATGACCAGGCTGTTCCATCTATGGATTTTTGTCTTCTTTTTCTTATCTTGAAGACCAGTCGGAACAACAACTCATCATGAGGTTTTCTGTTAATAGTGTCAAAAATCTAAAAAAAAAAAAATCTTAATTTGTAATGAACGCTCTCCTCTCTGTTATTGTCAGTGCATTACCAGAAGATCATCCACCGAGACATCAAGCCCTCAAACTTGCTGCTGGGTGACGACGGCCACGTGAAGATAGCCGACTTTGGAGTCAGCAACCAGTTCGAGGGCAACGATGCTTTACTGTCCAGCACAGCTGGCACTCCGGCGTTCATGGCACCCGAGACCTTGTCGGAGGCCCACAAGAGCTTCAGCGGAAAGGTAAGTCGCCCAGGGACCGCAAACGGCGTCATCTGATCAGACGTGGATGCGTGAGAAGGCTTACACTTTTTAAAAGCTGCAGGTCATGGTTCTGTTGTGATTTAACCGTTTCCTTATCTGCGTGGAGCACGTTCCCTCCTCCAAGAGCCGCCTGAAAACACTCGAGGATTTGCTCAGAGAAAGACCTTGTGTGTCCGTAAAAAGATGAGCCAGAATAGAACATTTCATAGCTGTTTTTAAATAAAAAAAGACGGAAAAAAAGGGGTAAAATGAGAGTGAAAGAGCCACTTATGTGCCTCAGCCTGCTGTTTTGCTGAGTGCTCAAGAAATCTTTTCAGACCCAGAGCTCCCGGCTCTCTGATTATCCTTCTGTCAGAGTTCGGTCAAGACATCCAGCAGAAATGTCATCCAACATTCATATGTCACTTTAATCCCTTCACCTCTTGCTTCCAGGAGTACATCCTGCATCTGATGTCACGTATTTGGTGGCACTGAGGTAGATTGCACTGATATTGAAGGCAGGTCTATTAATCATCCCGTATCATTAAGGAACACAAATGGATTTTCTTCTAAAACCACAGAGCGGCTGGCTGGAAGGCAAAGGGCCTGATGGGTAACAGCATTACCTCTGCTATCTAATCGCACAAATCCATCTTCAAGGCATTCGACTATGCACACGCCCCCTAAACCATAACCTCAGCAGGTCCAATAAATCTCTGTGAGCAGTCGGCATTGACTCGGATCACTGCGTTTGTCCTTGACAGTTTGTTTTCCATTCATTTGCATTTAACGTCACATCTGGCTCTTTCTTGAAGGCGCTGGACGTGTGGGCGATTGGAGTTACCCTCTACTGCTTCGTCTTTGGGAAGGCAAGTCCAAACACATTTTTCATCGCACTCTTTTATCAGCATCTGGGCTTCAGATAGGGGTAACTGGGATAGATGTTCATTTCTCACACTGCCCTGCTTGTTAACAACACCCAGCGGCACCGCTGTGGAAACACTATCTGTCACCTTTTTTTTGTGTGTTTGATGCAGCAGCTTTCTGGAGCAATCATTTATCCGAATCAACACTAGAGGCTGATTACTGCTGTTGTAATTTGTCATGTCTATCTTTAGGGATTAAAAGCACCTCTGATTGAGTAATTCAGTCCTTTCCTTGTGGTTTTCACTCCCTTTGCTCTGCTCCACCGACAGTGCCCATTTATCGACGACTACATATTGGCTTTGCACAATAAGATAAAGACCAAGCCTGTGGATTTCCCTGAAACGTGAGTCCATTTCTTGCATTTTTCCCAGTCTTGTGCTTCACTGGTAATAATGGCAGTGCTGCTTCAACTATTTTCTTGTCTCAAATTGCAACCACGGCATTGTGGAAGACGGGCAGCGCAGGCACACCTTAAAACGTTGCCCATCTGTGATCAAAACAGGCCTGTAAAAAGCACAGCAGGCTGGATACATGCACGCTGCTGGGCCTCCCAGGGGTTGCTTTCAAGTAAAAGGTTAAGAAAGGGCGTAGGGGTCTTGTGGGGTACCGATAACAAAAGACATGAAGCCAGAAAGAGGATAGATGGTGAGCACAGACTGAGTGAACGAACTGGTAAACTCAACAAACGTGGAGGAGCTCTGAGGTGCAGAAGAACAAGTGTTGTTTTCCTAATAATAAGATATCGTTCCTCAGTAGGCTCAGGATTGTGCAGAAATGTCTGACATTAGCCCCCATCCTCCCACATCTTATCTAATCTGTACTAATGAAAGACTTGTAGCAGTGCTGGGAACGTTCCAGTAGACTGTAGTTATGTGACCCGATGTCACGTCACTGTCGTACAGTTGTGCCAACGCTGCCGGTGTCATCAGCTCGGCGATGTTGGTCCACGGGTGTGAATGCTGCATGTCGGATCCACTTACATTTTTGTTTTTGCTTCACATCGACATCGACTAGCGACAAATCCAGCAACATACAGAACAAACATCCCAACTTTCTTTCTCATGCAAAAATGAAAACAGAGCTGGAGTTGCTGCTCAGACTTTGCGTTCAGTTTGTTTGGATGATGTTTTCCTTTCAAAATACGATGCACTCCTAAAACCAGGTTTTATCTTTATTTAGTAAAGCAACAGTGTGTCGTGTTGCTGTCTGACGCGAGAGCCAGTCAAAGCATTTCACTTGTAAAGAGTTAAGATTGTCTTTATGTCTGATTTTCAAATGTGCCTTTATGAGCTTTAGTTACAAATGAACTGAAATATTCTATTTGAGTCCATTTGAAGAGACGGCCCAACTGGTCGGTTATTATACATCGTTTTCATGCTGAAATGGGCAAGAAAAGATCTCCCTCCACACTCCAACTCACACTTTACTAATCATGACATAATTAACAGGTGCACAGCAGAGCCAAAAAGTATTATAAATCTATAATCTCAGTTATACTTATTTTCCACCATAATTTACAAATAAATTCTGTAAAAATCCTACAATCTGATTCCCTGGATTTTTTTCCTCATTTAGTCTCACATAGTTGAAGTGTCCTATGATGGAAATTACAGACCTCTCATCTCTCTAAGTAGAAGAACTTGCACAACCAGTCTTTGACTAAATACTTTTTGGCCCCACTGTATTTGAAAGGATGTGCAGGATATCATTATTGTTTTTAAAAATAGGTGTGCATGAATTATTCCCGACTTAGTCACTGTGACGGCATCTGTGGAGACAGTAAAAGGCATAAAGACTTTGCTCTGAGCTTCCGTAACTACAGTAGACTGTCAAATTTACTTTATTTAAATAAGCACACGTTCTCTTGTCTTGTTCTTTTTAAATGAAGGCTTTTTAAAACCTCACATTAGCTTAATGATCACACTTATAACCTGGATGATAACGTTTGCTTTTTTTCTGGAGACGATACTGGATGGTTTTAAAGTCATGGATGGTATTAACATGTGTTGCTTATTTTTAAATGCTGTTTGAAGAAGTTCAACTTCGGCCGGTTTGAATGAATCATGGTCTTCATTTTGCCTGTCCAGTGTAAAATGAATAAATTGTGGAACTACTGGAAGGTGGCTGAAATTTGGATGACTTTATCACGTGATCACGTGATCTTCATCCAGGCACCAGAAGTGTGTTTTGAAGTTATTTTGTTTTCTGCAGACCAAAGATCAGTGAGCGGCTGCAGACTCTTATCTTGCGGATGCTGGATAAGAATCCAGACACCAGGATCACCATTCCTGAGATCAAGGTAACGAGTGCAACACGAACACATCTCATGTGAGAAGCTGCCGTTGACCAGCAGGAAGCTGGTCAACGGCAGGAAGCCCTGACCAGCCCTCGTATAATCCAAAAATGAGCAAACGTACAGAGTGACCAAGACTGTCAACTGTAAACGACGAGATGTTGCTGCTGAAATGAGGAGCAGCGGCTCCAGTCAGAGCTGCGGCCAAGCGTGAGCCACTGACTCCTTCAGTTCGGTTGACTTTTGCTTTCATTATTAGATGTTTAAACTGTACGTGTTCAGGAGGAATGAGAGAGCTGCAGGATGAATAACGGTGCTGGATTTCACCAGGTTCCTCATGGTGCTCGACCCTGACCGTCCAGAAACATACAGACGTTTACATTTCTGCATACAGCACACAGATAAGCTGAAGGACATGTGACTCATACTTGGCTCCAATGACAAAAAACAGTGAGAAGTGTTTCGTGGTCATAATAATAACCCCGTTGTCACAGCTCGAACTCATTCGTCTGAAATTCTCTGTTCTTACTCAGCGACTGTCATAGATGCAACTGCAGGAGCAAACGTTCAACCTTTACATACTAAAATGTACGACTACCTGGCTGATGCTAAATGCTTAAATATAAATCTAAGAACATGTGCATTTTATGAGTTTAGAAGAAAAGCAGCAGATGGACAACAAAGGTGGGATTTGTATTTACAAAACGAGACAGAATGTCAGTGCAAAAGTCTCGACATGAAAGTTGTTTGTAAGGTGCTGAGTGCAGAACCTGGACTTCAGCAGAACATCTGCATCATTGTCCCTCACTGTCATTGCTGTCTGTGTGTACAGATGGACCAGTGGGTGACCCGGGGAGGTACTGACCCCCTGCCTCTGGAGGAGGAGCACTGCTCCGTGGTGGAGGTGACGGAAGAGGACATCCAAAACTCTGTGAAGTTCGTCCCCAGCCTGTCTGCCGTGGTAAGAAAGATCAAGCCTCCTCCAGTCTCCAAAGACCAGGATTTTGCAGTGGTTTTTGTAGTTCTGGGTTGAAAACTAAAAAGTAATACGAAAGCAAACACGCAGGAGTGAGTTTGAGTTTTCTCTGCCTGAAGAAACGAAGTTATGTCAGAAGCAGCCAGCGATGAGTGTCGCTGAGGCGCTGCTGCGTCATGGTTTTGTTACTTTCATCTTCATGTGGCGGCTTTGAGTTGTGAATAATAAAACATGACTTTATAACATCACTACCGTTTTCATCAAAAATCACTTAAATTTATCAACTCGTACATCCATTTTTTTTCAAAACCCAAACAGCCGACATTGCATGCCGTACATAGTGTCATTAATACCCAGAAAAATGTCCTTCCTGACGAGAGCAGCCAGCAGATCCACTTCACATTCACGTCAGATTAACTGTCGCCGTGTTTAAACCATTTTTCTCTCAAACTGGAAACACTCCAAAAGGACTACTGTGGATCAGGTCTAAGGGGGCTTCCTGCTCAGGAGATGAACCCACATTCAGATCAACTACGACACTGCTGTGTTAGAGGCTACTGCCATCTGTCAGAAGGGATATAATAAATGAAATGCCACACAAAGCTGCACAGGCCACACTGTTACGGTTGATGTTGTTTACTCAAATAATGTTGGCATCTTTCATCAAAAAGGGGAGAGATTGACACCACCCCTAATGTAGCTGGATTGCAGTGGATCATTCTGAGCACAGAAAGTTGTTGTTGTGTTAGTTCCCCGATCACACGCATCAACATGCTTTGTTTTTTTGTTTTTAAAGTAGAAGAATGCCAGCAGGGCACTCAGGAGCGCCTCATTCCAGCTCAGGTGGTGATCATAACACAGCGAGCTGTAACTTGCACAGGAGTTACTTTTACATATAGACTTACTCGTGTTTGGCGTGACAGCAGAAATAAAGATGGACACAGCCAAGTTGCCAAGTTATGCGAAGCATCCAGACACACTGTAATGATGAAATAATATTATTAAAATGTTGAATAAAGTAGGAGAAGACAGCAGATAACTTAAAATATGTTAGAGTTCAGTGAGCGTATCAGACTTTTATTATGTAAAATTAAAATTCTGGACTCTGGTATGCTTCCCCGCTCGGTGACGCCGGCTGGAGATGGTTGATTAGTTTCTGATCTCTTAGGAAGTGGTTGTCTTCAGCTTGAGGATTGGAGGATGGATAGATGTTAAACTGGGGCTGCCTCTGCATCCAGACATCACCTCTGATGTGTTCATCTGTGTGCATCTGTACAAGCGAAGTGCATGGGAGTGTATAAACACCGTTTGCATCCCTCACCACGCATCAAGACTGTTGCGCCCGTTCTTCTCCTTTTTGGGGACATCCATATGGTCCCTGCATCCCTGGAGAAAAGGGATGTTTCTTCCGAAAACATTAGGAGGGGTTTTCTTGCCCTCGAAGCAGCTTTATGCATGAACATCTAACCCATAGACGAATCTGTTGCACACCTTTTTGGATGTCTGTCAATATTTTTTTTTTTTTTTTCAATCTCACTATCTTGTCAGAACCCAAAAATAAAAAGGCATTTCCTCCATTTGGTTTAAAGTTAACTATTGAGAGAACAACAGTGCTCTCTGTCTTTTGGTGCCCTACAAAATGCCAGAATGCACACAGACCCATCAATCACCTCCGTGCAGGGAGGAGACGCTGGCAAATAAAAATAAGCACAGCCTCGGGGGAACGTCTGCATCAGCGACATATCTGATGCTCTGCTGGCTGGGATTTCTTTCTGTGAGGGTCAGTAAGGTCACAGAAACCCAAGAAAAATGGCAAAAAATCAGAAGTCAGTGTAGGGAGGTGAACTGGAACTACAGAGCAGGACATTTGCTGGTACAACAGGGAATCTCTGTGCAGTAACACCGTTTGGAGCTGAAGCAGAGGAGATCTGCACGCGAGTTCAGGGTGCAACATGTGAACCTGAATGCAAAGAAGCTTGTTCTCACCTTGACTAAGGAACTCTAGATTGCCGTTTTGACATTTTAGATGACTTATGAATCTGCATGTAACAATGTGCCTTCTTACCGATAGGTCAAATTGAGGATAAAGGGACTAAAATCAACACGATGTGGTCCGGGTGTTATATCCTCACCACCACTACTGAGGAGTATTTAAAAAATGGCTGTCATTTCCTAACAAAATGATTTGTTTTGAGAAAGCATCATGTAACATAAAACCATATTTGGTTTGGTGGAAAGGAGGACCGCCGTGGCTCGGGGAGGGCTACTACTACCGACTGCAGCTGTCTAGCCTCGCCCAGCGAGCTGGCTCGGACTGAAAAACCGACAGCAGCAGCGGTTGGACTGCAACCGTCAGCCGGTCCCTTTCCAGTTGGTCTTGAATGTTGTCTGGGTTGGGTGTGCTGGGCAAAGGTGGCTACCCCGGAGTAGCCACAGGCCAGAGCGGTCGCGGGCAGTCGCCCCCGCGCCTGACTTCTGCAGCCGAGAGGCCTTCAAGGCCAACGCAGAGCCGGTCGCAGCAGTCTGTTTAGTACAATCCACAGCTCGACGAGCCATATTACCTTCAAAATAAAAGTGCAAGTGCTAAGCAGCTCAAGTTTGAAAAAATAAAAGGGTGGAGAGAGTAAACATCTGCTGTTTTCTAATGTTTGTACAATGTTCCTGCTCAAGACAAATGAGCTCTCCGACCAATCAGGGTTCGTTTGGGTTCAACGACCTGATTGTTTAAGCTGCTTTTCTTTGCTCGAGGCCCAAAGTGCCACTGAAAAGAGAAAAAGAGAAGCTAAATGGAGGATTTAGAAAATGCAATTGTGAAAAGGATTTGAAAATGCAGCAGGGAGGAGGAGCACATGGAAAACAGAATTACCCTTGAAAATGCCTGAATATAATATTTAATCCTAAATTAATTTTAAAATTAGCTTATTTACTTCTCTATTTGAATATACATTATTTCATTTTAAAATCACATTATTAATTATATTAATTACAAACTTAAAAAAAAAAGAAACACTTCATAAATTTAGACTATTTATTTATGTGTTTATTTAATCACTTTTACAGGCCAGTTTAGTAATATGTATAATTATTTCCTGATGATGAAAATCCCTCATTACTACTTCCATGACACTCTTGGTCTTCTCGTCTATTTTTCACAGATGTGAAATCAAACTATGGAGACCCAAACGTTTTTTCTTTTTAACATTTTTTAGAGTCGGTGGAGATTTACTCTCATCACAAGCGTCACTCTCTTTCCTTCTATGTCCAACTTTAGTCTGTCACTAGGGACCAGCCTCCAGCGGTTTTCCAGTGAACTTCACATCTGCATTTGCTTGAAGGCAACCAGATGTTGCTCCTTGGCCTCAGTGCAGATTACATCTCCAATCTGCCAGGAAACTATGTGATTTTGTTTAGTTTTTTTCAGATACCAGTAGCCAGTAGTCACAGTGTGGAGTAATGACTTTGTCAGGCAACATTTCTTCAGTTGCAGCCAGCTTTAAGCAGACCAAACAAACACTCTGCTCCTCCGTGAAGCAGTCGGGATATGCAGCCAGGTGAAAAAGATTTCCTTTTGTGGTAATTTCATAGCCTTAAGGAGGGATCAAAGGGTTTGTCTACTCACTTGGGGAGTGATAACAAAAATGATGATTGTAAGTTTGTAGAGGTGAACTAAGTCATTTTCTGATCCTTTTGTTTAATTGGTGATGTAAGGGTCATTATCTGCTCCAAACCGAAGGGAATGTAGGGATCTGTCTGACGCGCCTTGTGCAACATAAAAAACCTTGAGTCCGTTCTCTTTGTTAAGGATATTTATTTACTCTTTCCTTGAAAAAATACATTTCTTCTTGCATAGTTATTGAACTGGGTTGATTTGTAGTTGGATTTACATTTTGTTGCATTTAATCTTGCGGTCAACAGAAAATATTGGCACCCACCACCTTTCTCTGCAACAAACACAAAAAACGAAAACAACACCACTCACACCAGCTTCCCAGGTAGACCCAGGTGACTTTCATCAGCAATCACTCAGGCCACACCCACCTGTTGCATCAATGGCAGAGCAAGACGTTCCTGCTCCTACAGGGGAAATAATAATATAGCCCAAATTTAAAGTCCACGAGTATATATGTGCATTCAGAGCATTTAGAAGAGACTTCCTGCAGCAGCATCCCTGCAAACAGCATCCCGATACAGTTACTGAGATCAGGCACAAGCTGCTGCGTGAGGTAGTCCGTCCCGTGTTTTTGGACGCTGTGACTTTAAACTCAGATGCTCGCAGCGTTTACATGCAAAGCCTCACTCATGATAAGCTGTGGTTAATAAATTATTTAATGTGCATTAATGATTAGCTTGCAGGGGCTCTAAAATGGAGGGTTCACTAGTCCCTTTCTTTTTTTTAATCCTGATACATTTTCCTCGCCACCAAGCTTCATCTTTATCAACGGACGGCAACACACCGAGCATTTCCCTGAAAATACTTCTTTATTACCCTTTGTTATCCTTCCTCAAACTCCATAATTCTGCTTTTGTTTTTCTGGGGGTTTTTTTGTTTTTTTTTACCCTTTATATATGTTTTATGATCACTTGGAAACTCCCCTGGTTGCATCATCCTGTGGTTGTGGCTCTTTCAGATCTTGGTGAAAGCGATGCTGAGGAAGCGCTCCTTCAGCAACCCCTTCGAGTGCCCGAGCAGGCGAGAGGAGAGGTCCATGTCTGCGCCCGGCAGCCTGCTCATGTAAGAGTCCAGCATCATGTCCTCCTCTCTGTTACATAACCCGGTTTCCCATCCAGTAGGGTAAAGCCACACATGCCCAGTCCCATTCTTACAGAGATCTCTACTTCACACCTGTCTCCGTACCCGTTCTACCAGGTTAACTTGCACTCACTCTTCTTCCTGCAGCAGCAGCTGCTTTGTGTTGCCATAGCACCGGGATTCAGTCCTTCATTGTACGCAGCAGAGCTTAACAGCCGTTAAAAGTGTTTGTTTGTGTGTGCTCCGAGCTTTCAACGCTGGAAGGTTACAGTGTGACACAGAACGGTATAGACCAGCTTTCGCCTCAGGCTGACCTTGGTTTTCCCGTTACACGGACTGGAAACATCACACGGGGAAATGTCCAATTGCCCCATCCCGTCATGCAATTTCAACACATAGCCAAAGGGAAACTGGAACACGTGCAGCTGCCTCTGAGCCAACAGTCTGATGTCCAGCAAACTTTGTTGTGCTGAATGTGGAGCAGAATTTAATTTCCCATTGTGATGGCTTTATTAGATGATTTCTGCTGTATCTGGGCTGAGGCTTCCCCTGATACGCCGGAGGCTGTCAGAGAGCTGCAGTCTAAGCTGAGGGTGTTTTCAGAGGACATGTGGAAGATTAGGAATAACACTGCCCCCTCCTGGCCAACACAAAATACACATGTGAATCGAGTGGCAATACTGAAAAACATGAACGGAAATGTTCAGTCTTTAAAGTCTTTACTGTTCAGATGTGGGAGGAAGCAGCTGACAGCCTCGATAACTGATCCGTGGGAAAACATGACTAACAGTTTAAGCGTTCGACCTTTTTCCTACAAAGTGAATGAGGTGTGGGATTTGTAGCATCCCTGCAGTGGGAGCGCACGGCCTTAGAAGTACAATCGTCCTGGCTATTCTCATACTGTCTACGTAACAATATTTCAGTATAAACCAGGGAAATGAGACAATAAGTTCAGATGTTTTGATCTATCATTCTGTCTTTTTTTAATCTCGTGTGTTAGATCAGAATGGTGCATTTCCTGTAAAGCACACATTTTAGTCCAAACATTTGTGTCAAACTCTAAACTTCATGACGTCACCGCGACATCTCTAGGACACATCTTCAAAAGAAAAAAGAAGCTTTTTTCATCATAAGGTGCAGTGCCGTGGTGTTTTGAAGCCTTTAAAAAGTTTGCTGGTATTTGGGTCGATTTAGTGGCATCTGAAGTCAGAAGTAAAACCTCAACTCCATTCATTCAAAAAAAAAAAAAAAAGCTCAAATTTTCAGTTGTTTTGACTTTTATTTCATTCTGTTAATGTATAACCAATTTTTGATTTCAGACTTATTTCAGATTTTTTTTTTTTTTTGAAAAAAGCTTTTACCTTTTTGTAATGTTGTAATTTCTTCTCAGCAACACTCAGATGGTCGTCCATGACAACAAGCAGGGAATTATATCAGTTATTTTTATGTCCCATTCTTTCAGCAAACGCGTTTCAGGGTGTCTAATGTACAGCTTTATTGTTGTATTTTTCCTTTCCCTCTTCCACTCTCTCGCTCATGGAGACGGGTCAGGACTGCAGGAGGAATTCCCCCGTTTTCCCTCAGCCTTGCCTTTGTGATGTGTGCAGAAAGGGGTTTCTCATTGTCTTGATGTAAAACGCTTGGATATTCCTGGGAAAGATGTATCTAAGATGCTCTAAAATATCAGTGTATTTTTCTGCACAACTGCTGCCATCACAGTTTCACTGTGATATCAGCACATCTCTCTGATATCTCTGCATGGATGAAGGATCGCCACCTTCAGATAAATCTGTCCAAGACTGAGCTCATTGTCTGTCCAGCCAGTCATTCCTTACCTCCTCAGATAAGTGTGCAGTTGGACTCCATCACACTTGTGGCCACGTCTTCTGCTAGGAATCTTGGTGTCATGTTAGACAGCCAGCTGTAAGGACCACGTTGTCTCGGTTTCCTGGTCTTGCCAATTTGCTCTTTACAACATTAGGAAAATCCAACCCTACCTACAGAACTTACAGCACAGCTCTTGGCTCAGGATCCGGTCATGTCACGCATCGACTACTGTAATTCCTTACTGGTTGGCCTCCCTGCGTGCTCAGTTAAACCTCTACAGGTGATCCAGATTGCAGCTGCACATCTGGTCTTCAGCCAGCCCAAGAGAGCTCCTGTCACTTCGCTGCTGATCTTTCTACACTGGCTTCCAGTTGCAGCGCGCATGAAGTTCAAAGCTCTGCTTCTGGCTTACCAAACACTGACCCAAACGGCTCCTGCCTACCTTCATTTCTTCATCCAGAGCTTCACTCCCTCTCAACAGCTACGCTCAGCCAGTGAAAGACGCCTGGTGCTTTTCCTCTACTGTTCCCTGATGGTGGACTGACCCACCAAACTCTGTCCAATCAACAGGGTCCGTACCCTACCTACCTGAAGACTCAGCAGCACCTGTGTCCAGCTGGACTCTCAGCAGTCTGACCAGCACTTATCCATGTGGGACCCTCCTACTGGATTTCTTGCTTGTGTTGTTCTCTCAGATGTAATTAGCTTTGCAGAAAAGCACCTGCTAAATGACAGCAGTAGTAGTTTTGTCAAGGGGACCAAAACAACTCTGCACCATCACAGAGTCGGGACCTGTTTGCACCATATCAACTTTGCAGACCTGGCTGTATATTAAGAAATGAAATGAAGTTGACAAGAACACTTTGAAATCTCCTATGTTTGTAATATTCACAGAGGAAAAAAATGAAAGTTACTGAAAGAATGACTACTTTATTTTTAAATGGTATTGTCCCTGCCGTCCCAGCCTTTTCTGATCCGGGCTTGTAGTGTTAAAATGACCCGTGACCTCAGGCACCTTCATGTTGGGTTGTTGTGTCGTCACATATGAGCGTGTCTCTGCTCCCTCATCTGAGACTTGTGCATCTTCTCTCCCACTTTGCTGCAGGGACTCGTGGCCCTTCCGGCCCTCTCTAAAACTTCATCCCTCACGCAGGTAACACTTTGTGCAAAGCAGTCTGGCCTTCTGTCTGTCCAACATCCACCAGCTTCTGCGACCATCTCATCTCAGAGCTTTCAACTCTTGCTTATCTTCATTGTGAGAAATGATCCAGTAGCTTTTGTCTTGTTAAAAGGTTGTTTTTTTTTTTTTGGCAGCTTTCTGTTGCTTTAGTCTCAGTGCTGTTTTAGGGTTTTGTAATAACCCCCTCACACAAAGACCACCCTGCTTTGATGCAGTATCTAGCCTTTGCTTGTTCTCGCTTGAGCCATGTGGGCCGGGCTAAAGTTGATCCGGAGCGTGCTTTCCAATGACGGCGTTCCCAAATTAGAGGTGTGATGTGTAACACAACAGTGTGGGCGTGTGAAGCTCCGCCAGGTTGGCTCTCTGTGTGATCCTCATGCTTTTTCAGCTCACTGGCCATGTAGAAGAAGCCACTTTTGCATTGTCAACGCTCATCATGAAGAGGGTTTAAAGAGCTTCTCCGACTGCCATACTGCATTTGAAGAGAGACAGAAAGCCTTAACTTAATAGTCTCCAAACTACACTTGTCCAGCTTGTTGCATTAAAAACAGTTGTGCAAACGTTAATTCCCACGCTTTTAATCCTGTTTTTTGTTGTTTTTGTTGTTTTGGTATTAAGCAAATGCAACCTCATACTTGCAACTAAATCAAACTTTTTTTACTCTGCCGTTATTTTTTTTTCTTTTAAAGAAGAAGAAGAAAAGATTTACCCCAAGGCCAGACTACTCGATGCTCAGAGAAATATAAATTAAAAAAACACAACAAAAAAACTAACAAACACAAGAGCTACGTCTTGGACCCTACAGGGTCTCACTGAGGACGTTAAATGTTCAGTCCGTGATGGTGCAATTAGAAAAAGACTGCACAAGTACACTGTTTGGAAGGGTTGCCAGGAGAAAACCTAAAAAGAACATGGAAAACTGCATCTGAGTAATAACTCTTCTGAAACTGTGGCTCATAAACAGATGAGACCACCGTGGAGTTATTTGTCCTTCTGATCACCATACTTACACCGGTATTGCACCTAAAGGTGGATCTAATCACGAGGTCTTCACTCTTTTTTTTTTCTTTTTAATATTTATTCATTGTGCCTTTTTATTTCACAAATAATAAAGTATGTTGTTCCTGCTCATCTGAGGTTGTATTTTCCTAATACTAACACCTACTAAGATCAGATGATGTCTTTTATAATTGTTTTTAAACCAAAACTATGGTAGGATAAGCAGAGGGAGCACTAACATTTGCATGACTGTAATTTCTGTCCATCTGTGTTTATTGGTCTTTTAGAAAGAGCAGCACAGGAGATGGACCCAGAGAGGGAGAGCTGGAGGACCTGCATGAGGACGAGCCCTCCTCCTGAGAGCAGAGCTTTGCCCTAAACGTCGTCTACTTCACACTGAACCGCTGTGCTCACCTGACTTCATCCCCACAGTTCTTCAAATCAGCAACACACTATAAATCTATAAGTCTATACATTTGAAATATGAAACAAAACAAACTGAAACCTGGCTTGTTTGAAAACGCGAATGCTCAGGCATGCTTCCCTCCTTGCTTCCTGACTTTCCTTACCCATTTCTTTTTAAATTCATGATTTTATTTCTTCCCATTTGCACTCTGGAGTTTCAGGCGCTCGGGTTTGATCCACGTTGAAGCTCGTTTTAACTGCAGAACCATCCACAGCTGAGACCGGTCCAACGAGAGACTCTCTGGATCGTTACTGCTCCAATTAGAGTTGCAGGAAAGGGCATGCTAATCAGCAGGCATTGCACATTCATGTTGGAAAGCAAAAAAACAAAGAAGGTGTGTTTTTTTTGTTTTTTTTTTGTTTGTTTTTAATCTCATATGCAAGGTGAATAACTGGGCCTCATCATCAGACTGTCTGCACAGCTTCTCCCAATCCTCCCTCCCACTGACTGCAGCATGTAAATGGAATAGTTTTGTCTTCGGTGGAATTCAGGGCTTTTCTTTACTGATCCGAGATCAGGAATTTTAATATTGTACATAGGTGTCTTCTGGTGTGTTTTGTGTTACTGTTGCAGCACTTTTCTCTTGTCTGTGCCATCGGGATCTTAATGGACAAAGCAGGTTGAATTCCCTCCTGAGCTGCCTTCATGGACCTCTGCTGGGACCGCGGGTCAACGGGACCGTGGGACCGCTGCTGAAGCTGGATCAACCAGAAGTGATGTAGTTTTCGTTGCCTGAACACACTCATGTTTGACTCTCTTTACTGCATGATGTGCTGTTGCTTGGGAGTTAATGTTTGTGCTATTTGTCTCTAGTTTTCAGTGAATTATGCAGTACATGTTGATCTTTTCTTTCCATATCATAGTCGGCTATCTGATTTTAACACTATTGGCATAGAAATTGTAACGAGCATCTTGCTGGATGGAGAGTGTAAACATGAGAGAGAACGGTGGGTCTCTACACTCGCCATAACCCAGTTCTTTATTTTAACATGATTTACATGACGTTGGATGAAACTTGGATTTTAAAGCCTGAGTTGGACCGCTGAAGAATCATCTCGTAGTTTTTAAACGTCTATGAAGAAATTCCAGCGAAAAGTTTTCTTTTCTTCTACAGATTCTTCAGAGAAGGGACTTTTAATCATTTTAACCCTCTTCCATTTTTGACAATGGTCTGTTGTGAGATTCATTAATAGAAAGGGATCAAGTGCAATAAACGTGAGTTGTGCACACTGACCAATAATTGAATGGATTGTTAAAGGTCCATATGCAAAAGACAACATTCCTGCTGGTCATTTTTTCTTCAGCTTTGTAGTAAAACACAAAAGTTAAAGGAAAGGTGTGACGTATTGTTCAGAGAGATACGATACAACAGCTCCCTTATCAACCATTTCTCCACCACTCTGTTGATAGCGACTGGTTTTAGGAGGCGGAGTCGGCCACCATAGCCAGCTTCACCTCCTCATCTGTGGAGGGCTTTTGAAATGTTACAGCAAATGCAGCACAATGTAAGGTTAGGTGGAGATGTACTGGACCTACTCCGGACTCTCGTCTGATCTGGGTTTGTGATGTCACAGTATGCTGCAGATCTGAATGACTCGGATTTAAGTAGCCACAAACAAAGTAAAAAGGTTGTCTTTTCTCAACGTTTTTGAGTTATTTGCTTCAGAAACCTAAGAATATGCTTCCAAGAATAGTTTTTTTTTTTCCTTAAAAGGTGCCCCTTTAAAGTCAAATTAAAGTAATTACATGAAATCATGCAGCAACATTGTAGGTATTCCAATGACTGATGGCCTTAACCTTTTTTTTAAATCACTTTATGATACTAAGACATTACAAGATAACAGTTTTTGTCTTTTTTCTTTACTATAACTGCCAATTTCACTTCAAATTTGCACATTGGTTGCACAATAAATCTCTTAATATCCAGTTTCTATTATAATATTAAGCATTTTCTGTGTTTGCAGCTTTTACACACACCCTCACAAATAATCTAAATGTGTTTGAAAGATGGTTGGATGTAGTTAACTCTATCGCAAAGGTTTACATCCAAGGTACGTGAAAGACAAATGTACATGTCTCTTGCAAAAATATCTGTCTGTGCTGCGGTTTGCCTTATATGTGTTATAGAAGTGGGATTTTTTTTTTTTTTTTTTGGTGTGGTGGGATAGAAAGGTATGATTGGCTGCCTGGCAGATGACTCGGGCATCTCAGAGTCATGATAAGTTCCTCCTCAGCACCGTCCCCGATGTGACTGATTACAGGTGTAGAGAAGAAGTGCTTTGTGTCTCCTCTGGTAGTTTTAAACTCACCATTCTGGACTGAGAATCAAACTGAAGCGCAGAGGACAAAGACCAGTAGACTTTATGGGAAAAAGGTACGAGGGGTGTAAAAATCATGCATGCTCCTCCGAGAGTCGCTTTTTTTTTTTTTTTTTTTTTTTTTTTTTTTAAAATCACGTGGGTATCGGAGAATGTAAAGCTTTATATCTTCTTATGTTAGATTCATTTTAGGATTGTAGTAACACGTCCACCTGCCTGGTGGCCTTCAATGAAGGGCTGTTCAAACCAAAAAGTGTGACATGGTGTCACATACTGGCTGTATTTATTTACTGAAAACCTATGTTAACTTTTAAAATGAACATGTCGGTGTGTTTGTGAGTCTGTGTGACATCATCACCTTTATCATCAGGATGTTTGTGGGCTTGTTAGGGCACTCAGGCCGCACGTTCTCTCATTTATATTTTAGTTGATGAACGTAAAGCACTGCTTGTGATTAAATATTTGCACTTTTACTTAGATATTTTAATTCTTTGTGACTACATTTAAATCTAATCTTTGTAGCAGTATCACTTTGTATCAACTCTGGGCAGAAGACCCAACAAAGTGCACCTCTAATGGAACAATACAAAGTTGTATTACCAGAAGTGCCACATTGACCCGACTTGGTAGCAAATCTGTACGCCCCCTTGTGGTCAGGAGCAGTTGTAATAGTTTTGAGTATTTAAATTAAAATTTTTTTTTTTAATTTAATTTTTCAGTATGTTAATTCATTTTTTTTAAGTGATTAGTTTTAGTTTCTGAAGTTTTCACTTACAGATAGGATTCTTTCATCCTTGTTTTGTTTTTTGTCAATCAACAAAGCCATACAGTAAAAAAAAAATCTTTATTCTTTTCTTTGAGTAATTAGAAATAGAAAAAAGAGTCAATAATTAGAATTAGAATTTGACCTGTATGTAGTTTGAGTTAGTTTTGTATTGTTAATTTTAATCTTTATTTAGTTATTAAATAAATCTTTAGTTTTCATTTTTATTTCAGTTAAGGGGATTATTTTCAGTGTTAGTTTTAGTGTCCTCAACTATAATAAGGTCAGGAGTGGTACTGCTACATAGATCCTCACGAGCACCAACCATCTAACTTCTGGGTTGGTTGATTCTCATGTTGAACTGAGTTCCGTTGCAGTTCCTCGACTGGCCGCTAGAGGCTGCAAAAGCGCGTCCATCTCCATTGACTCCTATTAAAATGTCCAACTTTAGAGCAGAAATAAACATATTCACAGCCTGGTTCAACAGAACTCTTTGGTCTCAATCGTTTGATTTCACACCCATGACAACTCTAAGAGCAGTGGATTTTTTTTTTTTTTTTTTTTGTACCATGCCAGGAGATTTTGAGCTTTAGAACTGGTCTTCATAACCAATGGATCACGTGACCGAATGCTTTAGTGTTTTATACAGTCTATGATCCGTACTCCCCCGTGTGGTCATGAGCGGTACTGCTATATAGTGTCTTTAACTACTGGCAACAGTAAATGCTGAACTCTTGATGAGAGAAGCTGTGAGGTTCACCTGTGAAAGACCATGTTTACTGTGTTCTCTGGTGCATCTGCCTTCGCTATCCATCTGCACGAACTGATACTGATGATGAAAATGTTGTAACAACCATTGTTTTTATTATATATGTACGTATTGGGGGGAATGTGATTGTTCCATAACAAGGGAAAATAACTTTTTTTTTTTTTTTTTGGTTTACTTTATTTTACTGCTGAGAAGGTGCATAATCCCTAAACAATGAACTGAGTTCAAGAGTACAACCTGAAGAGGCAGCATTGTGCATTTGGAAATGATGATCACTGGCTGCTATCAAAGATATTTATTTATTTATTTAGTTGTCTGTCCTGCTGTATAGGTGTTGGTTTGGCAACACATATTTGCTATAGTAAATATAAATAAAAGAACTCCTTGTGGGATACAGTTTCAGTTCAGATTCAATGACCATCTTATTTCCCTGAAGAAGCTTTCGAATCAAGTCCATAGTTTCTGTAAAGGATTCCCACAAAAGGTTTCCATTTTCTGTTTGGGGGGGGGGGGGGTCATGTTTATGACATATATTTCAGTGGCCATAACTTTGCAAAGTGGCTGAATTCATTGTTGTAGGAAGCCTTAACATGCAGGTTCCAGGTTGGGTATTTTATGTTTCTTTTTCTTTAGATTTGTGAATTCCACACAGAGGTTGGCTCTCACTGTACATGCCATCAAGGTTTTTCAATGCTCCTGCAGTGAAGTACATGAGGAAGAACCCCTGGATTCAGCTGCCACCTGCGAGTGGCAGGACTCGGTCTGTCAGAATTTCAGGTCATGATTATGATCATCCAAAGAAGGACTGTTTGAGCGTGTACATAATGTAAAGTCAGGGAGTCTTGTATTACTGTATGTTGTGTTTCTGTCCTGATGTGCCTGGTGTCTCTGTGTCCGTTTCATCGTCTTGTGCATATCTGAATGTATTCACAGTCAAGTCGCTGAAATGAAGCATGGCGCATCCCTATGGACTACAGTTGTCACTCTGTACATATGTACTGTAACAAATAAGCTATTTTTTGCATGCTTTTTGTACTTCTGAACATATTCGAGCACAACAATAAAAGAAAAATCTTAACTTTTTTTTGTCTGTTGTTTGAGAAAAGTAAAAAGCATCAATTTCATTGTACCTTTTTTATTTAGTTTGACTCTTGATCACATATGCTCACACTCGACGAATGATTTGGGAAGCACATCCAGACACATGTTATGTTTACTCATGACAAAGACACTGACAGACGTCTAAAGTGCCAGGCATTCCTCTTTCACGGGTTCGTGTACAGAGACGGTCAGCGCGGTGGAGGATACACCCACCGTGTGAACAAAAGCAAACTGAGCAACACCCAAAAAAGTACACAGAAGCCGAGCTTGTTATCTGCAGCTCTACATACACCACGAGAAGTCAGAGTCACTCAGGGTGGTTTTTATAGACGTCAACGGTTGAAGATGTCACTGAGGTTCAAAAACAAATAAGGACATGTGACACGCAGCCGCTTGATATTGTCCTTCCTCATCTCAGGGGTCCATCAAGTGTGTGTGTGTGTGTGTTTTTTTTCTTGCAGGGTCCAAGGCGCTGTTCCTCTGCTGTACAGCGTTTAAAGCAGCATTCCCACACGCTTGCTTGCTCCCAGGTCACTTCTGCACAGGAACAGGAAACAAACAAGACATCTGCAATGACGAAAATCAAATGGTGTTATTTTTCTACATCATAAAACTCCCTGCTTGAGATACCTCATTTTTTGTGCTTCCTCCCTCTGAATCACCATCCTGTTGGATAGAAGTCAAAACAACATAGGAGCCATTTGGACCTTTAATGTGCAAAATGACACTCGTTATGGTGACACGAGAATACAGAGGATGAAGAGTCTGCTTTACTGTCTAGACTTCATCGCACACTCACGTTGGACTTGTCTTTGCCTTGGGCTTGTCTTGCATTTGCTTCAAGGGTGTAATAGACGCTTGAGTCTAAACCGAGCGACTCTGTGTCCTGCTGTAAATACAAAATGTTCTGCCTGTTTCAGTTAAAGGGGGACACTGTCTGGGTGGGATAGGGGCAGTATCATCTTTGCTGGGATCACTGGCTGTACTGTGTGGAGCTCAGAAGGCTCTGCACTGTGCTTTGACGTAGTAGGAACAAACACAGCATTATAACCTGGTGCTGTTAATCTGATAAAATGAGTGGGAAGTACAGCATCTGCATGCTGGGGAGATTCAGAGTTGCAACTTTTGGTGCATTAAACATCCAAAAAAGAAAAGTTCACAGAGAAAACTAAAACGGCTGCTCTGCGTCTCTCTGGAGTGTTGTTCAGTGTTTCACTGCTGACATCTAGTGTTTAAAATTAACAAAACAAATAAGGCAAAAAGAAAAACGACAGAACAAACCTTACCTGCGCATGTAAATCTGTGTATTTGAATTTCATGTTTTTGTAAAATTCTCTTTTTGGTAGCAAGTGTAGGAGCACCAGGTCACAAACCACAGTTGCCTGGAAAAAAAAAAAAAAAGAAAATAGTTCATAAATGAGTATTCAGTAGGTGGCGTGTACGTTGTCATCGTGGGCCTCGTGGAAGCTGCAACATACCACGCCAAAGATTCCCACGCCAGAGCCTATTGCTGTCAATGTTGGGATGATGTCAAATTTCCGTGCCTGTGAAGCACACCGTTCAAGTATCACAGTAAGACGGTTCAAAACTCCCTTTTGTCATTTGTAAATGAGAAGTTCACATAAAGAAACATGTTCCTGCTGTGTTTATTACTCACCAGTGACTGCACAATAATGTCAAACCTGATGCCAAACACTTTCAGGAGGGTTCTCTTCTGAACTTTGTCCTCCATGTAGTGCTTCGCATACCTATAAAGAGCCAAAGGGGATCGTCCTAATAAGTTACATTAGCAGGTTAGTGGGTGAGGTCAGTTTTGCTGTTGCTGGACATGCAACGAAGAAATGAGGAATGTCTGAGAAGAAACCAGAACACGTTCAACATCAGAAGACATACAGCGAGCCAGGCCGAGCTGCACCACTGAGCAGGTGACCCTCATAAAGTCAAGTCTCTGTTCCTGGTTCTGCTCTGCATCTGACCAAACGGCACCGTCACGCCGGTCAATGGCAAATTGAGTGAGCAGTAAATCAACATGAAACGTTTTTCCCACAGCACTTTGTTGACTTTTGTCAGGCAGATTGAAAATGAGGCCTGAAGCGTTTAAGCAGAATAAAAAAGATGACTTGATAACAGGATGTCAAACATCACAGTGACAGTTTGTGAGACATTGATTATATTAACATTTATTGATTTTACTCAAAGCAACAAGAAAGCTAGAGTGAGTTAACACGTTAATAAAACCGAACGGCGTTGTCACAGTGAAGTGCATCAGCAGAGACGCCCCCCACTCACAGTCTCAGTGGAGTCTGAACGGGAGACGCACAGCGTTGTGAACTGAATTCTGGCTCTGCAGCATCCCTCTGAAAGCTCTTGCGCCCAACAGAAGTGGAGAAAGGTTCAGCTTTTCAAGTGTCAGCCCATTAAACGCCAGCCAGTGAACTCACAGGACTGTGTCAAACATTAGCAGTTAAATCATGAAAACAGTGCCACTCGTATTTCACACCACTTCCACTAATGACCTGAGCAGTCTGATCTCAACGTGACATCAACACAAATGAACACCAGCTCCAGGAGCAGAATGTTTGGCTCAAACTTGGCTCACGTCTGCAGTTTTGCTGTGGCTCAAAGCAAAACCTGCTGAAACCCAGCCACATTTCCACCAGACATGGCCTGATTCTTCTCTTTCTTCGGGCCTTTGGGCCAAGCCTGGCCCGGACATCATGTCCTGTGTCAGGACTAGCTCGTAAAAGCTGAGCCACATCTGGGTCTTACAGTTCATACGAAAACCAAACCATACCAAAAAAGTGTGGCCCAGTCTGAGCTGTGAGACACGCCTGGCCCGTGTGGCGCTCGTCAGTGTCTTGACTGAGGAAGAAGGAGCAAAAGTAACCTCCAATGAGGCGCAAGTGTGTCTGTTATCAGGGAGGTTTACATAAGGACAGGCAAAACCAACATCAAATCCACTGTTAACTTCGAGTCTCCAAGCAACTTTCACTGGGAAAGTCGACTGCAACTTAATCCATGGCTTCAGAAATATGGGAAGTGCAAAAGATTGAAATCATTCCCACGTCCTAGATATACCACATGATCAAAATGAGGAACTGAGAAGTTTGTACGGGAACACATGTAGAAGAAATGTAAGTTCATTCTGTGGTAAGGATGCCCTATCACCACTGGGTCTTTACATGCCGATTTAAATTTTTTTTTTTTTTTTTTTTTTTTGCAGTATTATTGTAAATAATGTCGTGCAACTCCGTGCAGAATATTCACACACCTGAAGTTGTATCCCACAGATGCTCTGGCTTTGTCCTTCTCATCAGGATTTCCATAGAGACCGTGAAAGTGGTATTGTGGTTTACAGTGTCTAACATCCACATCCAGGTTGCATGTCCAGTCAATAACAATACCAATGGCCCCTCCCTGTCAGAAAATAAAAACAAAAGTCACAAAAGTGCCTATGACAAAAAGAGAGAGGGAACACGGAACAACAATGCATGTGCTTAAAATGAATCTGCTTATGCACGAGAGAACGAGTCCCGGCGTCTTTGGCCGGAAGCTTCGGTCCTCACAGCAAACTCACCTCTCGAGCTATTGTTTCGAAGCTGAAGCCAGACAGCTTCACAATGTCTCCCAGTTTGAAGATAGGACAGAGCGGAGCGTCCTTTGGATGGTACAGGCACGTACTGATGTAGTCAGCTTCTACGCCCTCCACCAGGTTACTCCTGAAAACACGGTCGCACGTCACGAAGCATGTCAAACGTCAACGCAGAAGATCATCATTTTGTTGTTTTTTTCTAGATGTATCTAAATGTCGTCATGTTTGCATCATCTCCTGGGTTTCATTTAGTGTGATGCGGGTGAGATCCATCACCTTGTGACGCCGAATAAAGGGAAAGTTACAGAATTTTTGATGAAAAGTGTGTAGTTCTCTGCACTCATCAACAGAGGAGGACTGAAAGGAAGAGAGGAGAAAAAACAGATACTACATTAACACAAATACATAGATATAGCATCTTTATGTTAATATTGTAGTATTATTTAAATATGTTCTAAAAACAAAGAAAAAGACACAAATTATAAATAATCATCGGTTTAGCAGCAATGGTCAGAGTCGAAGCTGAATGAGGGAGGCCATCCCCTGAGACTACGCACATTTGAACATAAGAATACAATTTTAATAAACAATGTTGTAAGTGTACTTTTTGTCCAGCTGGATACAGTGTGAGAGGATGTACAAACTGTAAACAAGTCACATTTGTGACTGATCCCAAAATAGGCGGTTTGGTGTGTCCACATACTCTGGTATGATGCGATCGTCTTCAACTGGGCACCAGGTCAACACCTCACAGGTATTAGTGGTGTTCACACACATTCCAGTCATTTGTCCTTGAAACAGAGCAAGAGACAAAGCTTTGAAATGGAACAAATGTGCAGCAAAAGAACAACATGTTCTCTGAGCAGCAGTGTGAAACCGCGAGGATGTAGGAAAGCACTAACGTTAAAGTAGTTTTAACAGTTTCTGCCTCAACTTTTCATCCTATCTCGAATAAGCATCAACACTAGCAAGCGAGATATAAAAGTAAAGCAAAGCAAATGCTGAAATATGCCGTGTCCTTTATCTGGCACCGATCTTAACGTATAATTTTCCCTCATGCAATTAGCCGCCGCTGCTATCGGTTTCTCTCATCGCGAGCTGGATGAGCTTGCAGACAATTCTCCAGCAGGCTTTTGGTCACTCAGCTGCAGTCTTTTGACCTTACACTAGTCTTTCTAGCCCCACATGCAGTTCGCAGCTTCTAAAGGGACACCGAGACCTCGAGGTGAATTTGACACAGACGGATCTAAACTTTTGCGCTTATTGAAGCTGATGTGGGACACGGAGGACTTGGAAGACTCAGAGTAGAAGCCTGGGACACTTGGAGGAGATTGTGAGATTGCTCTTTCCCAGCAATACTTTTGTTTGTTTAGATGTCTTTAAAAAAAACAACTTTCATTTTAAGTGCTTTGTTTGATCATGGTATGTACTGTATATCATAAAACTTCACGTCTACTGGCTTAAGGCAGGGTTTTACTGGCTTCTCAGCGATCAACAAGTCACAATCACACACACCAAATGTCTGGCTGCTAAGACTTAAGCTGTTGATTTTAATCCCTTTTTTTACTCAGTTCTGGACAAGAGTAATCCATGAATTACATCTAAATGTTTACCTTAGCTGTGGTGTGTGAGTGTATCTGTCACAGCTCTAAAAAGCCGCAGCCCATTTTGCAAATACACCGTTTCATATCTGACATGATCAGCCCGCCTTCCTCACTGCATCGTCAAGCGTGATCACTGATTTTTAGCAAAGTTTCAGAGCCGTATTTGTCTGTGGCGAAACAAAACAAGACATTGAAAAGCCAAAAGGTCTGGACTGATCTGCATTTGACGTGGACGGGTCGGCAGCGGGGACTGCCGAGGCCACACTGACCACTGTCAGGCCGTCAGGATTTACCGTGTCCCGCACGTTTGAAGCTCCCTCCTTCACAATCCGCATGTGAGCTGCAGTTTTTCTTGTCTTTAAGCTGTTGTAAACAAAAGACTGAGGTCAGTATTTGTGCGCTGCCGAGGAATGTGGATGGGAAACAAAAACACAAACCAACATAGCATGCAAAGTAACTTTCACATTCACTGTAAAAGACTTCACCCTCGACTCAAATCCATTTTTGTCATATTTAGCCAAATAAGTCTAAAAAGGCGGGCTTTTTTTCATGCAACACAGCAAAAGAAAATCAGCCACCAATTACTGAAGCAGTCTTGGAATGAGGTACAATTTCCGCTTTGTTTTGCTATTTATGGCGGTGTCTAAGTCAGAGGGAGAGGGGGAAAGTCAGGAGGAAGCAGAGACGAGACTAATAAGAAAGAGTCTTTTCACATACCTCTGGACACTTTCCCATTTTCTGACCTTCTGTTATAATGTAGTTTGTCATTACTACAAAAGATGAGTCTCCCTGAAGGTTTGGATGGAAGAAAAAGAAATGTCACAACATCAGAACCACCACCCATCGAAACGTTTACAACCCGGAGAGTCAATCTGGTTTCATCTTTGGACACCTTTTATGACTTTAATCTTCCTTTTCTAGACTCTGAGAAGAGGACTGATATCAAGCTCCTGTTTACATCCTTGGTTTTATCCAGAGCCTGGAGGCTGCTGCCTGAACTCTGGCCCGGTTATGTCCAGAAGTCGGATATTTGTGACTGCTGCACCATGTGTTTTTGTCTGTGTTCATTTGTCTCAAACAACAAAAGTACCACGTACACAGACATAAACTTTGAGCTAACAAACAATAAACTGCATTTACTTTTATTTGTCTTAACGTAGAGAGCAAATGCAACATTTGATCTCAGACGTTGTCAGTGAATTTTACAACTTCTGGACGGCAGCCTTTTGGGCAGTAGACTCTCAACTTTGTTTATAAAGCACATCACAGTTGACCAAAGTGCTGAACACAAACATGACTTCAGAAAAAAAAAACAAAAAAAACAATTTAAGACATGTAAAACAGTGGAGGTCAGCATACCAGGACCAATGCCTTTGGCTGCTGAACAACACACTTCACACTTAACCACTCCTGCAGGTGGTGCAGGAGGAAGTAGCTTGTAAGGGCTCAACCCCACTGGCCCCAGTAGGTGGAGGCCTGGCCACCAGGCACTTGCCGACAAGCCCCTCCCCCACGTCTGGGTTCAGGGTATGGCCCCAGTGACCCCACTCTGGGACATGGAGTTCCTGTTATTTTAGTCTCCATAAGAACCAGCTACATCCCACTCAGTCTGTCCCGTCTCCAGGACCAGTTTGCCTTGGTTAGACCCGACCAGGGGAAGTTACCTCAGGCAACATAGACGCGCACCACGATCTTCTGGGTGCACAAGCCCCTCCACCATGCAACGTTTCCATGACAGAATAGTACAAGATTTCTAATTATACTTTTTCAATGAGAATTTTATGAATTTACGCCAACATTGTTTGTGAGGTAAACTGGAAACAGGGAGCTGGATCTTATATTGTAATATGACCAACAGTGTGGCCTGTTCTGAGATGTTTTTTCTGTTTCTTTAATGATGACCACGCCTCTCTCTTACATCAAGGTGGATTTCAGAATAAAGCAGGTTGTTGAACTGAACTTGATCAAAGCGTGTGCTGAAAAAAGAGACCTTTTCATCCTGCTTGGTTGGGTTTGTCACACTTGTGTTGGATCAAAAAAGCTCCACACCCAAAACTCAGAACAAACATGACAACCTTCATTGTGTCTTCTGTTAATTCTTTCCCCCAGACAACTGAACTCGGCTAAGTTTTAGTAAAACAAAGACATGTATTCGATCACAATAGCCTTTCTCATCAGATATTTGCTCAACTCAGTTAAAAAAAAAAAAACAAACAGTGGTGGTGGCTTAGTGGTCAGCACTGTTGCGTCACAGCAAAAAGGTTCCTGGTTCGACTCCTGGGCCTGAAGGGGGGCTTTCTATGTGGAACTTGCACGCTCTCCTCGCGCTTGCGTGTTTTTTTTGTCAGGATAATCCATCTTCCTCCCACACTCCAGAAACACGTAAGTGTGTATTGAGGGTCTATGGTTGTCCAGGGTGCAGCCCTGCGTTTAACCTGTAATGAGCTGGCAAAGACGTCCGGGACCCTGTAGAGGATTAAGCGGCTGTAGAGGATGGACTTTTACTTCATTCCTTTCAGAACCTGCTGGATGACTGGATCTGGCATTAAAATACAGTTATGTGAAAGGTCTAGAGCATATTTAAACACAACTCTCAAGAGAGACTAACACAAGCAATGGTCATAGAAAAGCCAATGCTGCTTCCCAGCAAGTTAAACTAACATTCAGATGTGGAAAAAAAGCCGCAGCTTTGACTGTAGAGGCCTTATTAAACATTTTAAAATTTAAAGTCTATGACAGCACATGGAACATCACCTCTCCGTGATGAGAACAGACTGTTATAGAGACAAATAAGCCAGGTCAAAACTGGATTACACAACAGGACACAATAAATCAAAATACACCAGCAAATCAGAATGGCTAAAAAAGATAAATACATAACTTGTTTTTTATTATTATTATTAAGGTATAAGAATATCATAGTCAAAGAGCTCCGCCCAGCTGAAATGCTGTGGAGAGACATTAAATAAACTGTCGACCAAAGCCGTCAATGACCTGAAGTAATGCTGGGAAGAAGACAGCAGCATCATTCTGCTAGAAGGATTTGAAAAAACTGATAAAGTAATTCAGAAAAAAAATCTATGTCAAATGTTCATCGTTAACATCGTTAATGGAATCCACAAGTTGTTGAATCATGGGGTTACTTAGTACTGTATAGTTTGGCATAATTCACCAGTCACCAGCTTGTTTTTTTGTTTGTTTGTTTTCAGTAAAAAGTTTTGACGTTTGTTGTCTGACTCAGCCTGATGTTTATTCACTCTGACAGTTTGATTCATGGACCGTATAGAAGGTGACTTCATCTGACTCTGACCTACATTTACAATGATCTTAACACTGGTCACTGACTTGTTCCAGGTGCAAAACAAGTTACATGACAAACACAGTCACGTCCCCGTTAATTATCCTCATACGCGTGAAACGCGTCAGCCGAGCAGCCCCTGACCTGCGGAGGGAAGACGTAGTCGGCCACATCCCAGACTCTCTCATTCCCGCTCGTGTTGGTGTAGCCCACTCCCTTCATCTTGGTGAAGATGGAGCTGACTGCAGTGTCCGTGGACTGGTAACCTTTCTCATAGATGAAAACCCACCTGCGACAGACACAGAGAGCATCCCGTCAGTCCCGTCTGCACCTCAGTCGAGCCTGGCCCCACCACCCAACCCCCGAAGGGAAGGACATGCGTGTGTGTGACGCTCGCGTGATGGTTCACGCGGCCGGCAGTGCGCCCGACAGGGACACGTGTGTCCTCTCCCCTGCAAAAGGGCAGTTCTGACACACCGAGCCTCAGTTTGTTGCACACGTTTTACCAGTTTGACTTTATTTTTGAGAGAATATCAAGAGCAGCGCAGCGAGCTGTTTAGGAGTGGAAAGTAGATGTTAGAGTGGTCAAAGCTGACGTGGTCCTGATAGGTAAAGCATTAATAGAGTTCATCAGTGAAAGTATAGACGAGCACTTCTGAAGAAACGGATATGAACGGATATGTGACTTTAGCTTCTCGTTCTCCGAGAAGTTTCTTAAATGCGAATTACATGGTACATCATTATTTCTACACGAGGTACATGCACAAGTCCCAATGTGAAAAATAAGGATGTTCTGAGGTATTTCTGAGCAAGTTTAGGTTGTCACTTCTGCTCCATGCAGCGACCCACTGACAGTGATGTGCTGAGCTATTCTAGTGGGAGATTTGTCTGAAGGGATTATTGGCTGGACAGAGAAGATAACTGTGATCTTACTAAGCAAAATCTGGGCTTATTCCTTTGACAGAGACATGTTTTGTTTTTTTCTTCATAAACTACCACAGTGTTTTATAAATCAAGTCCAGCTCCTTCTTCTCTGTTACAGCTACCCTCGTCAGAGGTTCAGTAATGCAGCATGATGTGAAAATGGGGGGAGAAAAACATGTGAGTTGGCTGATCCGGCGATACCCCACTCCCCCACAAATCTGAACACTTCTCTAAATGACATACTGTTAGACTAAGGCAGCCCCAAACAAGGTGACAAAGTCATTGAGACATCTCAGACATGCTGACATATGCTCACAACCACAAAATCGTAATTTATTTCATAATCTGTCCCCTTTCAGTATTAGAGATTTGTGCCAAAACCTGCTGTCATACTGATATGACAAAATTTAACCTGAAATGTGTCATATGAAATAATTTTCATGACATTTAGATTTTCTTCAGGCTCCTTTTTTGTGTTGCTTCTTGCATGTGCCTGTAGCCAGGGTGTAAAAGCAACATCTGGTGTGCACAGAGAAGACACCATATGTACACACAAATATCAAACGTGCACAGCTATTTAGTGTAGAATTTGAGGAGCAATCCAACTCTGGCAGGATGCCCACAGGACAGTGTGTTCATCGTTTGTTTAGTTGTCTGTGGACAGTGAAAACAGACTAAATAAGGCAGCAGCTGTGAATTCACTGAGGAAATGAAGTAAGTTGGAGCTCACTTTGAAGAAGAAGAGGAGAAAAGAGCAGAGTAAGTTAATGAAATAAATAGAATGATGAGCATGAAAAAAAGCAGAGATTTGAATCTCGGAGAGAACGGAGAGGCAGCGAGGAAGCTGCTTGAAGTGCGGAGGGCTTTTCTTCTGGTGGCTGTGAAGCTCAGAGATTAGTTCAAGCAAAATTCAAGCAAAAGCTGCACATTAAAAGTGGAGGAATAACGTTTAATTTAATTAAAATGATTCATGATGGTTTGCAAGGGCTGCTGTTTTCTATTTGCTTCTCAAATTTAAGAGATTTGTCCACAACTAAGTTATACTTTCATTTGAATGAAAATACAAAAGTCGTGAGGCAGGGCACCTAAATCGTTTCTCATTTGTGTTTATTGAAATGTTAGAGCCAGTCTAAGGTTAAAATGAAAATAAAGATTACTGACGGTGGTTCCCTGGATCACTGAGGAGCTGCTGAGTCGTGAGTTGACTTCTGCTCTGAGTGTCAGCCGCAGAACTGGACAAGCCTGAGCAGCAACCATCTAACTTCCAGGAGTCTCATGCAGAAGCCAGATTTGTTGCACTTCCGCGACTGACCGCTGGAGGCTGGATCTCCACTGACTCCCACGTGAAAATGTCCAACTTTAGAGCAGAAATTACAGCTTGGTTCAAAAAAACATTTCGTTTAGTTTTTACACCCTTTACAAATGTATTTCTACATCACCTAGTGGCTGGCCATAAGCACGTCCTCATCTGCAATCGTCAAGCTGCCAATCTTACTAAAGAATCGGAAGTTCGTACTAACCAAGGGTCTCTTAACGCAACAGTCATTTTTCCTTTCAATTTCAAATCATCATGTTAAACGGGATATTGCACTGTAAACGTCTGCCGGCAGCTCTGCAGCTGTCTTGGCAGGGATCTGCTGAAGGAACTAGTATGCACAGCTATCTTTGATGGACATAAGGTGGGCATGTTCCCATCGGCTTCCGATCAACATGGCTGCGCTCAGTGAATAGAAAAAAAAGCTTCAAAACCGCTGTTCAAAAACCCATTGTTCACGTGACTGATGCGTCGTCCATAGTTTTTACAGTCACAGGGTTAAATAAGAAATGAGCATCACATCAGCGTGTCCAGAGTCCTGCAGCGGACTGGGAGCCAGAGGTCCCAGCCAAGCCAAAGGAGCCAAAGACCCCTTTCCTGATGCTTAGGTAAGCTTTTTCCTTAGACCCTTCCAGTCCACGGCAAAAATAACAACACAACAAAACTCCTTAAGATAAGAGCCACTATGCGCTGAAGAGTCTTTATTCGCAGCTCAGAAGCTTCTAATAAAATAAAACAACCAATTTTGCATTTGTTTGTAGCTTTATATAATTTTTCCTGATGTGGTAAAAGAATAATTATAAAATTTTTAAAAAATCACATCCAATAGAGTTTCCATGGATGAGAAAACTGTGGAGGGCAAAACCAAGACTGTAAACTTGTTTAATTCTGCTACAAAGTTGGATATTTTAACATGGAGGTCGAAGGAGATGGAGCCAGGTGGAATCGTAACTTTCCTTATTCCACACTTAACTCAACGGAAATCCAGAAGTTGGACTACTTTACAATCAGATCTCTTCTCATGGAAATCATCATCCAACTTTGATGCAACAGAGGTAACAGAGGTGAAGCTGCGAGCAGAGGAAAGATCTGCATGCACAGCCTTGATATTTGAAGATCACATCCTTTTCTCTCTCTTTTTTTTTTTTACATTTGATTCAAAGTTGGAGCACATATCATCTTATTCCCAGTTGGAATCAGAGAAATTATCATTATAAACCCTTTCTGATTGAAGAGATTGTTAGGATGGGGCTGCGGACCTTCCATCAGCTCATCTCAAATCATTTTCAATCAGCTCAACCTTGCCACCAGCAAGAGGAGACCCTCTAATCTTAGTACTTTTTTGTTCAATTTGCGGTCATTGTCAACATCACCAGCAGAAGGTCTTTGCAGCGTTTGGCAGTGCATTGTGCAGGAGTTGATTGTTATCCACGCGAGCACATGTCTCAGCGCGTATATCACACTTGGTTCCCCTGGTTCTGCTGCTCAAACATGCAGAAAGAAAAATTATTCAATGAAAGGTTCTCCCACACCTCAGACATGCGCCAAACAAAACAAAGAAGTGACTCTGACAAGTTGTGTAAGAAGACAAAAAAAAAACATGTATATAGTTAAAAATACAAAAACAGACTTCTTTTGTCAGAGGAAACTTCAACGTGCCAAAACAAGTGGGTTGGGAAGGGGGATGTGACTCAATGTACCCTTAACAAATATGCATCGATTTTGTCTGAACTTGCAAAGGCCAGATAGTGTCTATCCTGTTATCACAAGATCTTCAACCACAACTGCTGCTCACTGCTCTTGGTTTGGCTGCAGCCCATGTTTGCTGTGTCAACAGACCTAGGAAGTTACAGTATGCGTGCTTTTTTTTTTTTTTTTTTTTTCAGCCTGACACTTCTGCACAAGTTGAACAAGACATCTGTACCTGCCACTATTTCAAGCAAGTTACTGTTTCTTGGTGCAAAACAGAGTCAACCCATGCAAAGCAGTTCAATTCTTCAGTCGGTGTGAGTCTTACCCAATGATGTAAACCAGGACGAGCAGCTGGATCAGCCGGCACACCACTCCCACCCTCCTGTTCCTCACCAGCACCTGGCGTGGGGTCTCATACTCAAAGAAGAAGTCAGAGAGGGCATTAGTGATTTGGCTCTTCATCTTCTCTCATCAGCTGACCCGCAGAGAAGGGGGTCTGTCCTGTCACCACGATGACATATATATATATACAAAATTAAAAATGGAATAACATAAGCAGCAAAGACTCCTTTACTTCCTCTCCTGGCCGCCTTTCCCTCTCTTTCCTTACTGGTGGAGAGTATCCTGCGCCTGTTCTCAAGAGTAGCGTCTTGCGCGTTTCATCAGAAGTCCTGACGTGAAGAGGACTTCCTACCTCCCACACTGCTCATTCACTCCCTCCCTCTCTCTGCACAGGGTCAGTCTCTCATCAGCCAGTCACATTTGTGCATCTGTCTGAATCTTCTGGTCCTTCATTTCACCTTGTTAACACACTAAATAAGTGAAAAGACATTTGTTGGAATTCAGTCTCAGCTTCCTCAGTTTCAACATTTGTTGCACGGGCAACAGGACCGGACCTCCTCCTCACTTACAGCAATCAAGCCTTATCATCCCCACTGACACTCTCTTCCTGCATGCTGAACACTGATAGGGAGCAGCACAAACACACAGTGCATATTCCACAGTTCAGCTTGTTTTCCTACTCTCGTGTCACCATTTGTCAGACGTTAAGCCCTCTTATGTTTTATCATCCTTTTGTGTGTGTGGGGTGGGGGTGGGGGGTTATACAGGCAGTTCTCTCTCCGCTCCACAGTTTGGTCTCACATTCATAAGCCGTAAGGTACTTTGCATTTCTAATCTTCACTCACAGAGGGAAATGAAGTGGAAAACTCTAATTATACAAAAATTGACTCAGTTGGAATAAATTGGAATATTATAGAAGAGGTTTCCCACAAGGAAACTGTTTCTCTGAATGGTGTGACGAGCTTTCGCATCTCTGTGGAGGAGAGTGAGTGGATGATATTTTTGGAATCATTTTTTTAATCCAAAACTACATTAGGACAAAGCCTTTCCCCTAAAACACTTAAAAAATATATGTTTAAAATGACAGATTCTGTAACAAAAACAAATGAACAAAAAACAAAACAAATTTTGAAAAATACTTTATTAATCCCCAAAAGGGAAATCAATAAGTTTCAGGGGCACAGATTGTGGATATGCGGTGAATTTGGTGGGTTTGCAAGGATTTTGAAGGATTGTGAGGATTTTGCAAGGATTGCAAAAGGGGCTGTGTGACAGTCTAAATAATCCAAATGCGTTGACTGCAATGTAATGAGGCAATTGGCACAAAGGCTTGTGTTAAAAGGGAAAGCAGAAGATAAGTCAGTCAGGGTCAGTTGGTATTGACCGTGCTGTTCTCTGTGATGCATTTAGGGCCTGACATTTTATTTGTTTGTCTGAATCTAGAGTGTAAGCTTTTTTTAAAAAAAATATTCATAAAGCTGTCAATATAACATGAGATATGGTAGCACACCACGCATTATGTTATTTGTGTCTTTATCTGACTGCACATGTCTGAATTCATGAGAATTTCATCGTCAAGGGAAGTGGGGTGCGGTATTGGAAGGATGAGACGTGACATGTATAAAGCACAAAGTTTTCATAACTCACCAAAGCTTCCAGGAAGTTTAGACATTTCTCAACCTGCGAGTTGTTTCTGGTAGTAAAAGGGCATGGACCTTACAAAGGATAAAGTTTCTGTCTTGTTGACTGTTGCTCAGTGGTGTACCTGATCTCAAAAGTCTTAGTAAACTACAGAAACTATTATTAATATTGTACCTAAAAGTGATTCAGCGTAGTAATGTCGTGTCTCTGTAGATTTCTGTGAACTAGACATTTTAAAATGACGGGCTCGCTGTAGTTAAGGATCAGAGCAGCTGTCAGAAGTATTGCGAGTTGAGAAAGAAAAGCATCAGTGGGTCACTGGGTTATTCACTGCTCATTTAGGGACAAGCAGTGGAAATTAGCAGCATGTGCTGGATTATTTTCTCATTTAGTTTAAAATTATCACCCTTTTAAAATAATGGCTCAAGTCATATTTTCTCTTTTTTTTCAGAAAACCAAAAATAACTACAACCAAATGTTTGGTTCAGTTCTTTTTGCTTTTTGAAAAACTTGAGAAAATAACAACTTAGGTCATAAATATAAGAAGGTGAAGATATAGTAAAGCTTTTTTAGGCAATCTAACTGTCATTTTAAGAGGTACATAATTAATTAAGCAATAAGTAAAAGTTTTTTAAGAGCAGTTATACTAGGAGTGTTCTGATTTATATTTACTCTTCAAAATGACTTTCTGCTTATCCAAGAATTAATTGTATCTGGAGGTTGGCCCTCTGAAGTCTAAGTGCAGATGTGGCCATAAGTTCAAGCAGTAATATCCTCTGATTGTCTCTGTCGCCATGGCACGTGACCATCATAACGTTGCTGATTTAGGTTAAGGGAAGTAAACATTAACAGTAGAGTGAGCAGGGAGCAGCGTGGGGGGCATGACCCATGACCTGCAGGGGGTTAGTTACTGCAGTGCTGGATCAAAATGGCATTTTACTGGACATTGAAGGAATTTGTCCCCAAAATAAAGAATGAATTAAAACAGACATAAACCTGCATCAAAAGCGTAAATAATTTATGAAACTGTGCTCACTTCCAAACCGGCAAAGTTGTAGACTAGAATAAAATGGATGGACAAAGTCATTCACATATAGAAGAGTAATGTGATGTACGGTGGCTAGAGAGAGAGAGAGAGAGAGAGACGCGTTCTCTGGAGTGTTGAATCTCGCTTCTCCATATGATGGTCAGTCTGGGTTTGGCGATTGCCAAGACAACGGTACTTGTCTGACAAGTACCGTTGTCTTGGCAATCGAAACCCACGCTGCTCATCTTTCATCACAAAAATTCTGTTCTGCCTCTGACTGTATTTTTGACAAGTCCAGCTTTCCTAACATTAATCTAAAATCTAGTCTAGTTGCCATTATGGTGTCCTAAATCTTATAAGTGTGCATTTTAGTTCTGTGAAAGAAACAATGTTGGAGAGCAGTTTACATCATATAATGCAAAATTCTATTTCATTTCTACTGGTAAATACTTTCAAAAGACAACATTTTGATCTAAAGATGGTGTTATTTAGTTAGTCAGAGGTCACTATTACAGTTAAACAATAATCCTCGTACAGAACTTCAGCCTCCAAAGATCACTAATACAACAGCCACAGAAATCTGAGAGTTGTTTCTCTTTAAACCTTCGACACCAATATCAGGTTCACATGTAGAGCTGGGTGCAGAAGTCTGACTATTAATTTGAGCCTCAGTTAATACCTGCACTGTATGGGATGGTATTAATGACATAAGTAAGATGGAGATTAGCTTCATTTCCTCGCAGGCTGTCTAAGTGTCAAGCAGTTGCTCGTGGCTGTCACAGATTCTGCCTCCACGAGGGAATTTTTTAAAGAACTGATGATAAACAGTGTGAAGTGTAACATTTGTTTAACTGTGTGGAATAAAAGTAGAATCACTGACAGGTCAACACAGAAGGAAACGTCACTGTTGTCTGAGACGAAGAATTGATTACATAATTCCCTTTCTTTTGCCTTAATAACTGGTTTTGCAGCTATGAGAGTTTGCTCTCTGACCTTCTGGAATCATGAACCCGCAGCAATCAGGAAAGCCTGATAGATCGTCCTGAGGAACATAGGTGTTTTCAACAATAGTCAACTGCTACAAGGAGTTTTTTTCACAAGTATTCTAAGGAAATGTCAATCTCCATCTCATTTGACGTCAATGTAAAAACTCTTGGCACGCCATCCAGGTGCAGGATAGGGTTGCAGAAACGTCTACAGGCATTAAAAAAAAAAAAATACAAAACATATTTTTAAGTTTGGTAAGTAGCAGGGATGTTCTGCTAACCAAATGAACTTTATTATTTTGTAAAAGCAAGTTTTAGCATCTCTATACAAGTAGATGTTTTGACAGTTTGCTGGTCTGGAGCTTCAAAAAACGTATTAACACAGCGCCAAGGAGAAAAGACATCAGCAGCGATCTTATAGAAGAAATTGTTGCGATCCATCAGTCAGACTCAGACTCTACAGGCATCAGTTAGATTGATAAATGTTAAAGTTAATAACCAGGTTCCTAAAGGGCTTTTTGGCTGACAATGCTCGCACACACAATAACGGGTTATGTCATGTTGTCGTTCATCTAAGATGCCCTCCTTCTGATTTTCTATCTGAGACGACCTCTATTCCAGGTAACTCTGTGGTCTTTCTCAGAGCCACCCCTACCCAATGTGGTGCCCTAGGCGAGATTTTATATGGCGCTTCTTCCATCTGCAATTTACATGTGCTTACAAAATGTTGATTAGCAGATGCAAACAAGCAGTAAATTGTAACTTGATATGGCATATGAGAATGCTAAGTTATGGAGCATCAACAATAATGATGTATACTTTAAAACTGACCATCCATCCATTTTCCATACTCGTTTTATCCTTTGCAGGGTCACGGGGGTCTGCCGGAGCCTATTCCAACTAATTACAGGCTGTAAATGAAAATGATTTTCATTATCCTTTAATGACATCTGAGACAAATAACAGATTTAACCTTTGTTCTTTGCAAAAACATCTAAAATTTAAGGTTTTCCTGGTTGTATGGCATTTATTTTTTTTAACAAAAGATTGCAAGAGGTTAAATATGACAAATGAAGTTATTTTTTTCTCTATGGCCTTGCTTTGTTTCTTAAAACCTGCTTGTGTAAGTCATGATAGCCTTTAATCTATTTTTGATCATCATTAAACTGATTGCAGATGGCTGACTTGATAACGATACTTTTGTTTCACACAAATGACTAAATATACCACTTTGTCTATCCATCTATATGTTTGCCTCATCCTTGTGAGGCTGTTGGAAACCTAATACAGGTAGAGAAGGGGAGGACACCTTAGACAGGTGCCTGGTTGTCACAGAGAAAGTTGTCCTGTTGGTTCAGTCCCTCAAAGCAGACTGGTTGCCACAGCAAGGTCAGAGCGAAGGTCCAACAGTCTACCAACTGAGCAACACAGCTGCCTGGTTATCGCAGAGAAACAGTGAAAACCTGTTGGTTTTTGTCGCCCTCTGCTGGATGATACATTCCATTGCATATTTCAAGTAGGCGACATTTAGATCAGGCAAAAATGCAAGATAATGTTTATAATTTGGTTATAGTTGCATTACTTTAAAATAAAATGAAAGTAGTCATTTTTATGTATGATCTTTATGAAACCAGAAAGATCCACTATTAAAGGGACTGTGGTCTGACACCTGGCTCGCTTAGTTTTCACATAAATACGACTCTGGCAGATATTAAACACCTTTATTGTTCTCAAGGACGAGTATAGATGATGACATGGATTTTGTTATGTATTTAGGTTGTATTTAGAAACATAAATCAACCAAATATCTTTTTGTAATGTTAAGCTCTCTTACTTAATTTCACCCTGAAAACTCTGTAATTTACTTATAAATCTCTGTGCTATATTTTTAACCCTTATTTTTCCTACTTAATCAAAACCGTGTTTATTTCACAATGTCTTCAACATACAAACAAAAATGACAGACACCTGGCTTTCTTAAACCTGAATGACTCCTAAATAATGTAATCTTAAATGACATGAATAAGTCTTCACAAAAGTTAAGCCGGTCTGTGCTTCTGAAGACAGCCACACTTTTCTGTATTTTCCCTGTAAAGTCATATTGTTGAACATTGTGACATTTTATTTTGTGTATGTTTTATCCACATGTTTTTTTCCTATGGCTGATGCTGTTTACTAAAAAATAGCAAATACTGCCAATCGGTTAAATAGTACATATTATGAGTGCATTTTTTAAAATTATTGCATCTTTTATAGACAATGAGAATTTTTATAAATTATAATTTAAACCCTGATAAAACAAAAAGCACAATGTAGAATGCTTTATTTATTTTAAAATGTAAAACATTATCTAGTGTAGTAAATGTCTTCACTTACTTTATTCTATTACCAGCTACGGAAAGTACAAAACAGAAAAGGCCTAGGCATTTTCAATATCTTTAAACAGTTTTTAATATTTTTTTATTTGATTTCAATAAAATTAATAAAAAAACTGATTAAAACTTATTAAAAGTAAATATAAGTTCCTTAGTTTCAACCATTTAAACAAACCATTAGAGACTAACATCAGGACAAAGCCAGTGATTTTCTCAAATCCATTTAGAAAAGTAAAAAAAAAAAACAAAAACAAAAAATTTTATATTACATCATTTATTGAAATAGCCTACAAATCATAAAAGTCAATGTGTGATGGATATATTAGTGTGTGACCTCTGACGGTACTGTTGGGTCAGAATCATATCTTGTCTTTGAGATATTCTGAGACTTTCTTGCAGTTTGTGCAGATTCATATTTGCTCCTTGATTTCCCTGCTCTGCTAACGCTCACACTTTCAATGATTTGTTATGATAATTAGTTATTGAGTGTTGTATGATTACCAGAATCATTATTCTGGTTCATGATCTAATGAACTCAGTTTCAGTCCATATAGTCACCCAGTGGTTAAAACATATACAGAGACGTTAATAGCTTTTTTCACAACTAAATGTAATATACGAATAGTATATTAATAAATGAAATAGTGCAGTTTCCAAAGTTACTAAAATACGCACTCACATTTACTATTATTATTAATATTATTATAATCATCATTATTATATTTTTGTATATGTATGTATTTATTTGTAAAAATAAGTATGTGTATGTATGTGTATATATGTATGTGTGTATATATATATATATATATATATACATACTTCGATGCATATTATTATATAGATATTATATATTATATATATATATATATATATATATATATATATTATATTATATAGATGACTTTTTAAATACTGCCCCTGCACCCCCAAACACTCAGGTATGCAAAAGCGAATAAAATGCTCCTCCCCCTTTTCTCTGTCTTCTTTTTTATTAACACCTTATTGTCCTGTGTCCACCTCTATCCTTTAAACAACACATTATTACTTCCGTTTTTTTTCTCTCTCTCGTTCCTTATTTTTTTTTTTTTTTACACACATTACAACACAGACACCAGACTGCACCTCCACTGTCTCGTCTCTCTCCTTCTTTCTCTTTCTAGTCTGTTCACATATCACACCTGGTGATTTTAGCCCTCTTTGGCAGAATTTAGTTACTTATTTACTTATTTATTTATTTTTACTTTTTCTTCGTCCTACCTAGGGATCAATAAAAAAATAGTTACTGTCATTAGGGCCGGTGAAGGGTACACATCTGCACACACCTGTACACACATACGCACACACCAAAAAAAATTAAAAAAAAACAAAAAAAAACCCTTGATTTCAGATTAAAATGCATATATATATCTTTTGGGTCCTACCAATTTGGTATCAACCATTAATATATGTGCAAACAAGGGGGGAAAAAAACAAAAAAAGAAAACCTACATATAAATACATACAAATATATGTTAATACAGCAGAGGAAAATGAATGGAGGGCAGAAAACAACTAAACTTGGAAGTGTTGCAAGCAGCAACAGTTGATCTGGAGGTCAAAAGAAAAGCCCTGCAGCTGTTGTGGCACAACATGGACATGAAGAAAGCTGAAATGAAGGTTCAAGAACAGGAAAATGATAAGAAACTGCAGAAAGAGAAGAAGAGGCTCCAGAGAGAGAGCGAGATTTTGATGGAGGAGAAGAAAGAACTGGAAAAGATGAAAATCTGTTATACCAGACAAGAAATAGAGACTGGGTGTACAGAACTCAAGAGAGATCTCTCCGCAGATGCATATCTCTGCCAGATGCATCTCTCCACCAGCATCTTCTCTCTGCCAGATGCATCTCTCCACCAGCATCTTCTCTCTGCCAGATGCATCTCTCCACCAGATGCTTCTCTCCGCTAGCATCTTCTCTTCGCCAGATGCTTCTCTCCACCAGATGCTTCTCTCCGCTAGCATCTTCTCTCCACCAGATGCATCTCTCCACCAGATGCTTCTCTCCACCAGATGCATCTCTCCACCAGATGCTTCTCTCCACCAGATGCATCTCTCCGCCAGCATCTTCTCTCCGCCAGCATCTTCTCTCCGCCAGATGCTTCTCTCTGCCAGCATCTTCTCTCCGCCAGCATCTTCTCTCCGCCAGCATCTTCTCTCCGCCAGATGCTTCTCTCTGCCAGCATCTTCTCTCCGCCAGCATCTTCTCTCCGCCAGCATCTTCTCTCCGCCAGATGCATCTCTCCACCAGATGCATCTCTCCACCAGATGCTTCTCTCCACCAGATGCTTCTCTCTGCCAGCATCTTCTCTCCGCCAGCATCTTCTCTCCGCCAGCATCTTCTCTCCGCCAGATGCTTCTCTCTGCCAGCATCTTCTCTCCGCCAGCATCTTCTCTCCGCCAGCATCTTCTCTCCGCCAGATGCATCTCTCCACCAGATGCATCTCTCCACCAGATGCTTCTCTCCACCAGATGCATCTCTCCACCAGATGCTTCTCTCCACCAGATGCATCTCTCCACCAGATGCTTCTCTCCACCAGATGCATCTCTCCACCAGATGCATATCTCCACCAGATGCATCTCTCCGCCAGATGCATCTCTCCACCAGATGCTTCTCTCCACCAGATGCATCTCTCCACCAGATGCATATCTCCGCCAGATGCATCTCTCCACCAGATGCTTCTCTCCACCAGATGCATCTCTCCACCAGATGCTTCTCTCCACCAGATGCTTCTCTCCGCCTACAATCTTTCTCATTTACTTTTAACTCTTTGAGAAAAAAAAAAATTACAATATTTCTGATTACAACCTGATCTTGTGCCCCAGAGCTTTTCTACGGTTTGGCTCAGCAGCGTCATGGTGATATGTATGATTATTAAAAATCTCAAATGTTACAACATTAATATTCAAATAGACTTAAATGTTCTGTTTACGCTACACTGGTTGAGGGCAGGTACAAGTGGAGGAGATCAACGTCTTACAAAAACATTAATCAGCATCTGAGTCTTTTTTTAATACAACAGTGTCTGTAATTTCAGTAATAATCCCCGTAATTTTTACCTGTCGTTATTAAAAAAGGTGAAAGAAAGGGGGTATTGGAGGACAGACGAGTACTGAAAAGTGCAGGAGTTCTTGTGGGCGAGGAAAGAAAAAGTTCTGCAACACTTTGAACATTCTTAAAGAAAAACAATATTTATGACCATTGCTTTAGATACCATTAATGTCACGCTTGTCTGAAAGAGGCAGGAGGGTTATGATGAAACGTCCCGCTGGGAACAGAAAACAGGTCTTTTCTGAGCAACATACTTATTTACCAGAGATAAAAAAGTTCTCCTACAGAGATGGCTGCATCATCTGAGTCTTTTTTAATACCAAGTACTGAAACCTCCTTCTACCTTTAGTTAATAATTGTGCGAACTGTTGAAATAATAGAAGAAGGGGAACACTGACATGCTTTTTAGTGAAGCTGATGAGGAGGCTGGTTTTGGACTAGTAAACGCATCTTGTAATCAATATATATATATATATATATATATATATATATATATATATATATATATATATATATATATACATATGTGTGTGTGTGTGTATGTGTGTGTGTGTGTGTGAGAGAGAGAGCTGGATGCTAACGGCTAGTTAGCCTGACGTCAGAAGCGTGCGCTGAAATTGCACGTGGTGACGTTTTTGCAGAGGTAGCAAAACATCCGCATTGACGCTCCGTGGTGTGTCAGTGGCCCCGAGAAAAACTTTTTAACATTTTGTTTTGACATAAGAGGACCGTACGAAGAAGCGGCCGAGGCTCTGCTCCCCCCGTCAACTCCTCCGGACCATGCCCCACGACCCCGACCCTCCCCCGGCTAAAAGATTCAAGCCGGGCTCCGCTCTGTTCCGCCTCGACAAGAACAAACCCGGGATGCTGCTGCCTCGGAAAGGAAACGTGGTCAGTCCAGTCGAGGTCCAGAGGAAGCAGCTTCCTATCTACCAGGCGAGACCCCAGCTGCTGAACCAGCTCAGACAGCTTCACAGCGCTATTGTTATCGGTAATCCAGCGTCCGCATTGCTTTGGCACTTTAGCTCGTATTTAGTCCATATTCGTGTATTTACAAATATTTCCATTCAGTGAGTGGGCTTCAGTTATTGAATATCCTGAACTGAAAATGTCACTTTCTAACTTTTTGGTGTCATGAATTGACTCAATCCCACGTGATGCTTTAGGCGAGACCGGGTCTGGGAAGACCACCCAGATCCCTCAGTATCTGTATGAATCCGGCATCGGGCGGCAGGGCGTCATTGCCATCACTCAGCCTCGTCGAGTTGCTGCCATCTCCCTCGCAGGAAGGGTGGCCGAAGAGAAGAGGACTCAGATTGGCAAGCTGGTATTCACAGCAGCTACAGTGTCCACATCCATGATGTTCAGCACCTCGATGAACAATCTTTAAATGTCACATCCCCGCGGCGTATGTTTTGATGATCAGAGGCGGCAGATTCAAGTTGCATAGCCTCATCATTACCCTTCTGTATCGTCCTTTTAGGTCGGCTACACGGTGCGCTTTGAGGATGTCACGTCGTCTGAGACGAAGCTGAAGTTCATGACAGACGGCATGCTCCTGCGTGAGGCCATCGGCGACCCCTTGCTGCTGCGCTACACTGTGGTAGTCCTGGATGAAGCTCATGAGCGCACTGTGCACACCGATGTTCTTTTTGGCGTGGTTAAAACTGCTCAGCGCAGGCGCAGGGAGCTGAGCAAGGTTCCCCTGAAGGTTGGAGGCCTTTCACTCAGATAGTTCCCCTTTGGAACCAACAAAATGAGTCTCCTGTCTGAACTTCTGACAGCCAGTGTCTCTTTGTTTTTGTCTGGCCTGCGCAGGTTATAGTGATGTCTGCCACGATGGATGTGGACTTGTTCTCTGAGTATTTCAACAAGTCACCTGTGTTGTACCTGGAGGGGAGGCAGCATCCCATTCAGATCTACTACACCAAGCAGCCCCAGTCGGACTATCTGCAGGCTGCCCTTGTTTCTATCTTCCAGATCCATCAGGTAGTCTTTGATTCCTTAAGTCCTTCAGCCTTCTAAACAAGCTTGGAGTAAACAGCTGTGGCAGATGCACTTATGGTGTTATTCTTTTCCACTTGCTGCCGTCATTGCTTGTGCGCAGGAGGCACCACCTTCTCATGACATCTTGGTGTTCATGACGGGTCAGGAGGAGATCGAGGCCCTGGCGAGGACGTGCAGAGACATCGCCAAACATCTGCCTGATGGCTGTGGTCCCATGGTGGTTGTCCCCTTATATGCATCGCTGCCCCCTGCTCAGCAGCTCAGGGTCTTCCAGTCAGCTCCGAAGGTGAGTACTGATGTATCTCCGAGCAATTCTCAACAGCATGTTTCTTATTCAGACATTAGTATTATTTTATACCACTTGACATTTGTTCCCTCTGCTGTTGCCCAGGGCTGTAGGAAGGTCATCCTCTCGACCAACATTGCTGAGACATCAGTTACAATCTCGGGGATTAAGTACGTCATCGACACGGGAATGGTGAAGGCCAAGCGTTTCAATCCTGGTGAGATGATTCAGTCCACACACACACACACACGCATCTGGAATGAGATGGGGTGTTGTGCTGTTTTTCATGACCTCGTACAACCTCAGATCCAAAAATGTTGGGACATTAAAGTCAGCAGTATTAAATGTAAGCTCACAATGATTTGTCCATATTGTAAGTCAACAAAGAAAACGTATCAAATATTGACTTCAAAAATACGGGCTCGCTTTGAATTTGATGGCGGCAACATGTCCCAAAGGAGTTGGGATGTTGGCGGCAAAATTACTCAATTACAAATTATAATAAACAATTTCAGAAAAAGATTCAGATTCTGGAGAAATCTCTGTGCACATGGTAAAAAAACAAAACAATCGGGATGAATGCATGGCTTCAGGAACTCTTTGTTTCTATGGCAGAAACAGCGTTTTTGTCAGATCAATAATTGTGCCTCTGCTGTGATCGTCAGACAGCGGTTTGGAGGTTCTGGCGGTGCAGCGGGTCTCTAAGGCTCAGGCGTGGCAGCGAGCGGGCCGCGCCGGCCGTGAGGACTCAGGCTGCTGCTACCGTCTCTACACTGAGCAGGAATTCGACAACCTCATCCCGATGACTGTCCCCGAGATCCAGAGGTACAGTGAAAGATGATGAGAGTTCACTGTGTGCTGTGCAGCTCCACACGTATTTAGGTCAGACTGATGCTCATGTGCATCCTGCAGGTGTAACTTAGCTGGTGTGATGCTGCAGCTCATGGCTCTGGGGATTCCAGATGTGATGAATTTTGATTTTATGTCCAAGCCGTCTCCAGGTAAGATGCTACTCATCATAAATCGCTCTGCACCTCTGGTCACCCAGGAGGAGGTGTGAGGGTAGTGATGTGTCTTGTTTGTCCCAGAGGCTGTGCGTTCTGCTGTGGAGCATCTGGAGCTGCTGGGAGCTGTGGAGAGGAAGGAGGGGCAGGTTTTCCTCACAGCTCTGGGGAAGAAGATGGCCTGCTTCCCTCTGGAGCCGAGATATGCCAAGGTACAATGTGGAAGTTCTGCTCAGATCTTTACCGAGATTGTGCAGCCAGAACTTGAAATAAGCATCGGTAGCACAAGTCTCCATAAAATGTCTTGTTTGTTCCATCTCACAGACCATCCTGTTGTCTCCAGACTACTCCTGTTCGGAGGAAGTCTTGAGCATCTTGTCACTGTTGTCAGTTGACACTGTACTGTACAACCCCCCGGCCCGGCGGGAGGAGGTGCTCGCAGCGCGAAAGAAGTTCTCGTCTAGCGAGGGAGACCACATGACGCTGCTCAACATTTACAGAGCCTTCAAGAAAGTCAGCGGTAACAAGGTTGGTGGGAGGAATTAAAAGCGTGCCACTTTGCAAATTCAATAAAAACTGCATCCTGACTCCTGAATATCTGCTGCTGAAGGAGTGGTGTCGCGAGAACTTTGTGAACAGCAGGAACATGGGTCTGGTGAAGGAGGTCCAGGCGCAGCTCAGAGAAATCTGCCTGAAGGTACACATCTACTCACCTCCAGAACTGCACTGTGAATTTCTTGTTTGGTGTTGGTGTAACTTTTACATACTTGCATCTTAAACAGGAATTCCGGCTCATGTCAGTTTTTTTGCACAGTGGTCCACATGACACAGCTTTTCTACGATCAGCTCATCCACACCCGAATATTTAGTCTGGTGGAGCGACGTGTTTTTTGTTAGTTTGTAGATGTAAAGGAAATTCACCTTCATTCTTGTCTTCTTACTTCACCAACAAAATGCTGGTGGTTCCACCTCTGTCAGGTAAATATTGTTGTTTCTTTCCAGCTCAATCTGAAGCTGGAGTCGTGCGGCGCAGACACAGGCAACGTTCGCCGCTGCCTTGCCCACGGGATGTTCATCAATGCCGCCGAGCTGCAGCCCGACGGCAGCTACTTGGCTCTGGACACTCACCAGCCCGTGGCCATCCACCCCTCGTCCGTCCTTTTCCAGGCCAAGCCGGCATATGTGGTCTTCAACGAGCTGCTGCACACCTCCCGCTGCTACATGAGAGACCTCTGTTTGGTGGACGCCGACTGGCTGCTGGATGCAGCGCCGGACTACTTTGGCCGCAAGCTGCGTCTGAGCAAGAGCTAACGGGACACCTGCCTCCAGTCACGACGTGCTCTTTGGGTTCAGACCCTAACTACTGTATAAGTCAGAGCAGAACATGTTCTCTCCCAGAAACCTCTCTGGACTCCTCTACCTCCCAGCCGACATGCATCTGGCATGTGTCGCTGCAAATCTGCATAAAGAGGCCTCTCAATCTCGACATTCTCCAGCTTCAAATCCTGTCTGAAAGTATTTTAGTTTTGTCATTTGGCCGGTCTGTAACACCTGGGGGGCCGGTTCTTTTACAGTTGTCGTCATTAAGATGTTTGCATGCATTTTAAAGCCCAGATGGCTTCACGGGAGCTCAGCTACCACCTGACTCAGAACAGTCAGAACGCTTCTCCCCACATTTTCATGCCAGTGTGTTGAACTGGGGCGGTTGCGGGGTTCCCGGGGCTCTTGTTTTCAATGCAACTTTTGATAACACGACTTTGTCTTCAAAATATTAGCTTTTCAGAAGCCAAGAAAGGAAATGTGATCTTAAGCTTCCTCGTTATGTAGTTTCAGGTTTGTATAGAGAATTTTCTATATGCAAAGGCGGTGGGTTTGTTGTAACCTATTTAGTAAAAAGCAGTGTTTTTAAGTTAAAATGTTCTCGTGTCAGTTTGACATGGTTTCACTTTGAATAGTCCACTTGAAACACTTTACCCCGTCGACTCGTGCATGCCATTTGTAACATTTTGTCTGCAGGTAGCATGCATGTGAAGAGGAGTGGCACGTCTTCTCTGCCCAGCTTCCGCTCTTTCACGTTGTCTGTCACAGATGCACCATAGATGCACCTCCACAGCGACGTGCACGCTGACAGCCAACGCATGACGTGCATGGAAGTACCAGCCTGTGATTGGATCACTCAGGTCCTCAGAACTTTCTAGAATGTAACCCACATAAATGGCATCTTTACTTTTTTTTTTTTGTTTTTTATTTTGTTTTAAACTGGGCTCAGGATTTTACTGCATTTACTGCAACCCGAGTAGATTACATCAACAGTTGCTGACTTTGCAGAAGTAACACCAAATGCATGTGTTCTCTGGGGAGAATCATCAAACTATGCCGTGCTTTTGTTTACTGCATCATGGAGATCACGCTGCCTGTAGGTTTATCAGTAAACCAGCACCATTTAAGATCTGTACTTTAAATGCCTGCATGCAGTTTATAAGAAGTGCATGAACTGAATCAAGAGTTTATATGTTCAGGATTTATAGTCTTGCATAACAACAGTTGTTATACTTTTTAATAATAATAAAAAAAAAAAACTCTTTTACCTGTTTCAGAAAATAAGTCTGCAAGAGTAGAGATTCAAAGAGATGCACATGCGTTTCTGTCATTCTGAAAAATGATAATCTACTTAACTTTGATAAAATGTAATGCTTTTGTCTCTTGGTTATGGGATGTCCGACTGGTACGTTTGTATAATTTGTAATGTCAACAACTGTCAGGGGCTCATGGTGGTGTTCAACCCTTTAAGAAATTGTAATTATTTCACTATTGTTTAATCGTTTTGTAAAATGGCTCCATCTCCTGGCAGCAGGTCTGCATGATGTAACTTCAGATCATGAGTCATGCTGGGATGGACGTAATCACCGCCATCACATTGAGAACAACCACAGAGGCTCATCGTATGAGCTTCATGCTGCAGCAGATCTGGTGAAAACTGAGAATTTTATGCAACAGACTTGAATTGTTTTGATTATGCTGCTTCTTTTTCAGACAGCCATGTCTTCTTTTTTCTTCTATTCAAGAGGAGGCTGCGTTTGCTTTCTATCAGATCACTTTGGCAGCTGTTATGGGGAATTAAGACCAATATAAAGCATTTGATTCTGGGCTGTTTTCTAGCTGTTTGAGGGCCTGAGGCCAGATGCTGTCAGGGAGCTTCTACTGTTAAAACCTAAGCCTGTCTCACTCAGCATCCACAGAGAGAGCAGGTGAGGGCTGGTACACATAAAGAAAAGAGGCTGGATTTGTCAATCCACAGTTCACATTCAAATTGAGCTGGAAAAACAAACCTACCCAGTTAACATAAACTTTGCTGAGCGAGTACAAAGATACATTATGGTGATTTGAGAAAATAAAAAAAGGAAATTGTGGCACAGTGAAAAGAATGTTAAAAATAATGTTTAACTTTGGTAAGGCATTAGAGAAAACTCAAAAATTGTGATTTTATTAATTTTGTGTGTGTGTGTGTGTGTGTATATATATATATATATGTTATAAACAAACGAAAAGAAATTGTGACTTTGTAAACTCAAATCTTCTTGAAAGAAAAAAAATGTAATCTTAATGGCTGATGTATCATATTTGATACGTTTCTGAGAACGCTACGCCATCAAAACAAATGTTTTATACAAAAAAAGCCAAAAGATAAATATAATTACTCAGCGCATTTATACAGATACAAAAAAATATAAAACTGTCAAAAACTTAATTTGATTTGTTTTTAAATTCAACATATAATAAACACCTATAAAAGAGAATTTCTGTGTATTATTTCATACGTAAGCATTAAAGGGTTGACACTGTCAAATATCAAAGAAACCCCTTTCAGACTGTAACCATCTAACGTTTATTGCCAGTGTTTCACGTTGAAGTACTAAAATGTTTTTTAATTAAGTTAATTAAGGCTAAAACCTGACGTATATCTTCCTGCTGTGGCCTCGTGTCGTGAGAGCCCCCTAGTGGTTCCAGAGGCGCTCTGCACCTGTCACCAGCGTAGACGGCTATACCAGTCTATTACTGACGCTATTGCCAATGTGTGCTTGTGTGTGTGTTTTTAATTACGGCTAAATTTTTTATGTGGTATTTCTATTTATATGAAACTGGTAATAATATTTGTAACGTTTAATTTCGATTCCTGTAGAAGTAGTACTTCCGGTTGACAGGTCATAGTTGCGCTAGGTCAATGTGTCCTTCCACACGTGTGTCTCGTATCCGCCGGTGCCGCTCGCAGTCGTCTGTTTCTCCTTAAAGCAAACCGTTGTGCTGTTTCGTTGTTTTATTTGTCCACGCAGCCATGCTGAAGTCCGTAGTCCGCGCGGTGGGAGCCGCTTCTCGCCTGTCTTCGGTCTGTACGTCTACGGCGCGGGCCCCTCCGCTCGTCTGCCCGAATCTGCGCGCTCCGAGCGCGGCCACGACCCGGCCCTTCACCCGCTCTCTGTGGATGCTCAGCAACAACAGCAGCAGCTACAGGCCCAAACTGTTCAGCTCCAAAGTGCTCAATCCGTCGGTGTCATGTGGATGTGGAGGTCTGCACACAGAAGGTAGTGTTAGATTTGTCTCATTTCACGGTTTAGCCAGGCACCTGCTCGTAACAAGGTTTTTGGCTCTAAAATAACCTTGAAGTAACCCTTTTAATTTATTAACTCATGCCAGTAGTGTTTTTTACATAGCTTACGTGAAGGCATCATGCAGCATCCTCGTGGTGTGAAGAGAAGACGCTCATTTGAATGTCATTAATATCAGTCACAAGTCACTATGAAGTAATAGCTGTTCATGTATAAAACCTACAATTAAGGTTCACCTTAACTGATAATTGAAGTGTTTAAATTTGAATAGTGTGTGTCAACCTGTGTAATTGCTTAGGAGTTGTCAAGTTCCAGTGACTTCATAAGAGATGTAGACATGTTTATTATTATTACTATGTAAAGTGAATTTTATGTCAGTCACGTTAGGTATTTTTTATGCCAAAGTAATTTACCATGTTGTATTTTTTCACACAGGTGACAAAGCTTTTGGTGACTTTCTGTCTGATGAAATTAAAGAAGAAAAGAAGATCCAGAAAAACAAAACTCTTCCAAAGATGTCAGGAGGGTGGGAGCTGGAGATGAACGGCACGGAGGCCAAACTCACAAAACAGGTTTCTGGTGAAAAGTAAGGCAGCCACAACTGCTCACTTGCAGTCAATTTTAATATAATAGTCTTGTACTGAATGAGATCATGGTGTGTTTTCTCTTCTCAGAATTACTGTCACGTTCAACATCAACAACAGCATTCCTCCGAACTTTGAGGAGGAGGTGGAGCAAGGACAGCAGCAGCAGCAGCAGAAATCGCAGGAAGAGGAGGTGAGCCGTAGTAACCTGCCCGACATTTGGGATCTAATGATTTATGGAGAGATGAATGCAGTAAATGAGAAGATTGCTTATTATTGAGATAATAATAATCTGTTCATCTTCTAGCCAGAGATTGTGTCCGTACCCAACTTTGTCGTGGAAGTAACCAAACAAGCAGGAAAACATTCCCTTGTGTTTGACTGCCATTTTCCTGAAGATGAGGTAAAAAAAAAAAAACACAAAAAAAAGTGAAATGAATCAATGCTGGAACCTCAGACACCCCTGTGTTTGATTGATTTATTTTGGTTGGATTTGCATATTACAGATAAGTCATGGCGAGGGTGAGGACGAGAGTGACGTCTTTGCCATTCGGGAGGTCAGCTTCCAGCCAGAAGGGGATTTGGACTGGAAGGAGACCAGCTACACACTCAACACGGACTCGCTGGACTGGGTAGGAGGCGGGGCTGTGAGGCACAGTGACGAACGAGAGCGCATGTTGGGTAACGAGACCGTGGATCACTTGTGTTGCCTCTGTTTGTTTTCAGGCTCTTTATGACCACCTGATGGACTTCCTGGCTGATCGTGGCGTTGACAACACCTTCGCTGATGAACTCACGGAGCTCAGCACCGCCATTGAGCATCAAGAGTACATCAAGTTCCTGGAAGACCTCCAAGGCTTTGTCAAATGTAATTAATATTAACTGCAAACTTGTCACCCCTCCACCCCCACCCCCCATCGGCTCACATTCTAGCAAAGGTGAAGGTCTGATGATCCAGCTGATGATCCAGTCAGTGATGATTGTACTTTTGGAGCCCCAGAGAGAGACTGAGCACTTCCATTACTGTCTTGACACTTGACATTCAAATGCGACTTGTTTTTTCAACGGAGAGTTTAAATTAAATATGTAAAAGCCACAGATGTGCAGTCGTTACCAGTTTTATCATCCTTGGCTACAGATGTCTCGTATCTCATCTGTAAACAACCTTCAAGCTTCAAGTTGAGTTCAAAATGAATGTTTGCAGCAGTCTTTGCCTTTTACAACCTTGTCCAAACGTCTGAGTCTTATTTCTGGGCCTTTAGGAAAGGCAGAGTTCATGTGGACGGGCACTGGTTTGACTGTCAGATTCAGTTGTGGAAGCTGTCGATGGTGTCGATCAGCGCGTTCAGGCGATGCCGTGCTCATTCAATAAAACGGTTTGATAGCAATACGTCTTTTTTTCTTTTCTTCTCACACCAGATCATTCAGCGTGGTCAAAGTATAATTAAACATCCACTGAGGTCCATCTGTTCAATATTTATCATAACCTCATCACAGATCTTTTATATGTAAAGATGCTGCAGGTCACATCCCTGACATTTGACCTGAAGGGTGAACATTAAAGTTCACCGCAGGAGTTCACACGTGCAATCGTACGTTGCACCTGTCGGCCTTCCTGCAGCATTGTGCCAGCTGTGTCTGTATGAAGACCTTTTATTCTGATGTAAACGTGTTCTCAAGATCCCAGCTTCTGTGGTTCCACCTGCCTGCGATGTATCCTCCAAGTTGTAAAAGTGCCTCGAGAGGTTTACTGGCAAAAAGTGTTTTTTTTTTTTTTAAGTTGAGGACTAGAGCAAAATAACCTCAATCTGACCCAGCTTAAGCATAAATGATGCAACACAGACACTTATCGAAAGGGAATTTTGGTAGATGTTCTTCAGGTGATAGAAAAAAATGTACGCATTTCTGTTTAACTTGACTCCAGAGAGCTCCGTTTGTTCAGACTGGACTAATATAAGCAGCTCTGCAGAGACGGGTCGGTGATGCAGCTGTTGTGAAGGCAGAAAAGTTGACTGGTTGAGTTTTTTCACTGTTATAAGTATTGATTAACTGACTATATTTCAAAAGTCAAATGAGCATCGCTGCATTCCAAGGGAATACCAAGACATTTTTCAACCGAATATCCTAATCGTGTCAGATTTATTAATCCACATTTTATTTTTCCCACATCCACTACTAGTTAACTAAAAGCTTGTGAAATGAAGTGTGCCTTTGTCTTCGTAATTCTATTTGCATTTGCGGTGCAACTAGCTTGCAGATCTCCATCACTCTCTGAACTACACGTTTTTCAGACTCAGGCTGCCCAGAACTACCTGACAGAATTGTCATATGGAGTTTTCTTTAACGTTTCTGAGGCCCAACTAAATTCTTTAAATCACCAAATATTTTCCGCATAATGCTTTAGATAAACAGTAATGTTTCAGACCCCTTTGAAAGCTTGTCTGCTGCGAACGCACTGGAAAATACAAAAATAATCAAAATACGGGATCCGGTCAGAACCGTGTCTTCCTACGCAGATGCACGGTGCCGTCGTGGCCACTAGAGGGCGACCAAGCCACACGGTTCATTACAGAGTTTGAGGAGAAATGAAAATGACCTGACTTTATTTTAATGTTTAACACCTACATGAGAACATTTAAGTTGGCCAGGTAGGGGTGAAAATATTTCACCCAGTTCCCAAACATACACCTGATCCCTTAGGTCACCTTGAAGTCACAACAAAGTCAAGGGCTTTCGTCGGAGGCTTTGCAGAGAGCAAACCTGTAAATTCAGGAGCTGAGTTGACATTATTTGGATTTGCAGACAGTAATGGGTAAGTGGCCAGCATCTATGTTTACCATCAGGGAAACCAAACGCACATTTAGAAACGCGTTTAACACTCTAGCTTATGTTCAAAAAGATAAAGCGCAACTCTGCCATCAGCTGCAAACGATGTGCACATTTTATTCTCCTCAAATTTAGTTTAAAAAGTCAGAATTTCTGAGTTTCTCTCGCCTAATTGATAATTTATGAAATTAGAAAGACGCAGCAATACTAATTTCATAAAGTTTTAGAGTTGCTCCTGCAAGTTAATGAGTTAATAAAAGTTGACATTTTTAAAAATTTTCCTCAAAAATTGCAAGTTTATGTACTTGGAATTTCTGAGCCTTTCATATTTTTTTTATTTTTTTTTATTTTACCACCAGCTTACATGTCTGCAAAGTCAGAAATTCTGTTTTTTCTTTTTCTCTTTTGCACTAAATAACCCCCTAAAGTAGGGGCCCCTGGACAGAATATTGTGTAGGGCCCCCCAAAAGGTAAAAACGGCCCTGATCATGAAAGTATTTGGTAGCTTTGGCCTATTAATAATTACCACCCTGAGTGCTGTCACTTCAGGACTTTACCACCGCAGGAAGTTGACACTGATAATGCTCCCTTACACAACTGCTGCTGACAGAAGAGGCCGTTCTGCCGCAGGACTGAGGCTCCAGCCTGAGGTCACGTCAGAAACACGGGGGAGGAAGGAGGCAGGGGGGAGTCATCCGAGGAGAAAGTTCAGACCCCTCCAGATGTGAGCGCCCCATGGCGAGCAAAGACAGAGTCGGTTCGGCGGCCCAGAGTCAGCTGCGGGACTCCTCAGAGTCGGAGTCCGAGTCGGAAGGGGGTCCCGCTCGGCCGGCCGGCACGGGACCCTCCAGCGGGTCTTTCCCCCGCACGCAGGTCATCCACAGCGGACACTTCATGGTGTCTTCGCCCCACAGCGACTCCGCGGCGCGCAGGCGGAGGAGCGGCGGCTCTCGGAGGTACGACTTCGACACGGTGAACAGGACGGGCTGCCAGACGTACCGCTACGGCCCGCTGAGCTCCGCCAGCCTCCGCATCGACCCCACTCTCACCCGCCTTTTCGAGTGCATGTCCCTGGCTTACAGGTGGGTCCAGGCTGCTGCTGGGATTCGTTTGATTTTGTCCCTTAAGAAGACCCCCAGCCAATTTAAAATGATTTGATTAGTCTGTCACACTTAAAGAAGAAAGCAGGCTCCCTCTGTGAATCTAAATTTCTAATTCAAGTTGAATTATTAAAATGTAAGTGGCTCCCTGAGATACATTTTGCGAGGATACCTAAAATAGCCAGACTGTGGGGCCTCTTTAGAAAAAAAAAGTTTTGATGGTAATATTTTATGAAAAAAGTCATCATCTGTGACTTTGTACAGTCACACATTTGAGAGGGTGAACTGGGAAATGATGACCTAATAAACTCATACATTAGTGAGAAAATGTAAGTTCTGAATTGTTAAAATGTCAAATTTGCAAGAAACCCTTTGCAAACCTACTAGCTGTATAAGAAGAACTGGACAAGCCATGGTTTCTAAAGAGCGTTTTGAAGCCCGTTGTTCTTCCTACGACATGCAGCCATGTTGCTCGGGAAGCTGGCAGGAACATGGCCATCGTATGTCAATCCAAGTTAACTTTGTTCCTGGCTCCTGCAGCCAGACCCCACCGACATATCTGCAGAGCTGCTGTCAGACATTTACAGCGGGACCGTCGTGCCGGTCTCTATCAGTCATGTGAGGAACTGCAACGAGTCCTGGCCCCTGCATGAGACTCAGCCTGGAAGTTAGATGGTTGTGTCTTGGACAAACCTCATGTGGTTTTCCTAAGAGTGCGTTTGACGTCTCTTTTCTGGCACCACGATGCAAATTCTGCCCACGGCCACTCGGGGGTTGGTCCTGCGTTGGGTTGTGGGAACGGAGCCCAGCAGACTTCTGCCAGAAGGCTCCTGAAATAATCCGCCGTGATTCATGGCTCCTGTGGCTGATCCAGGCCAGAGGAGCTGCAGCGCTGCCAGCGACCTCCGGTTTTAAATGTAAAAGTTTAAATGTCCAGCGGTCAGTCGAGGACCTGCGACGTTTCTTTGGTACCACTTTGGTTTCAACCCAGGAGTTGGAATATTGCTGCTGGTTGGTATCGAGACAGATGTCGCATTTCTCCACAAACACAGCACATTTGGCTCAGCCGTGCAGCTTTGTTCCCCCGTCGTCTCTACAGTGACGCTGTGCATCTGTGTAGTCTGGATGTGGCTGGAAGCAGACCTCAAGGAAGCTGATCTGTTAATGCTGATGTTAAAGTTGATTACACGTGTGACGCTTGTTACATCATGCATCAGCTGCACATGCAGCCACAGTTGTAAGAAAAATCCGATGGGGACTGAAATGAACTGATTTCCTGTAAAAGAAATTCCCTTAAAATGTGATCCGATCTTCATCAAAGTCAGTACAATAAGTCAAATCCGGTGTACTGATAACACGCAGGTATTATTTTCCATGTGTTTATATACTTTTCTCCTCCATGTGAATGATTAACGGAGGGGTTTTCCTTTCCTTTCCTTACCTTTCCATGTTTGGGTAAAGCCTGATGCCTTCAGGCTCCTCCGTCTATCATTGGCATCTGACTGATATCGGATATGAGCAGATACGCAAAGCCCAAGTATCGGCATTTGAACAGGGACAGAAAAAGTCGGTTTAATGGGTCCCTAATATTTTGAAGTCAAAATAATGCCCCAAGTCAAGTGGTTGAAGCAGAAATATGAAGATTAGTAGATATGCAGCTTCAATAGCCGTTGCCCCCACTCAAGTATTTTAAAGAGACTGAAAAAATGCACTCAAGGAACTGTGATAAACAGTGATAAAAACTGATAGCCGAGACTGTGTGTGGATGTGTTGGCAGCCTCTTA